>OY728158.1:1840365716-1841615716 GCA_963277665.1 Viscum album | reverse complement strand
GGATCATTTTGAGAAGATATTTAACCCCCTAGATAGATGCATTATCATTTTCTTGATCACTATCTTGACTAAAATTTGATTACCATAATTCTTTATCAACTTTATTTAAATCCAAAAGTGTAATTCTTATCTTTATTTTCATAAAATTTAACATACATACTCTCTTGAAAACTAATGTTATCTTATTTGGAATTATTGATTCCTTACTATAATAATAGTATCCTAAAAATATTCTTTGATTACATTTATAATCAAACTTATCTAAATTATCTTTTGTATTCAATATAAAAACTTTGAAAAAACAAACAGACTAAAATATCCATTTTTTGGTTTAAACCCTTTCAAAAATTTATTAGGGGTTTTATTTAAAAGTACTATAATATAAAATTTATTTAAAACATGTAATGTTCTATTAATATCTTTAACTCAAAAATATATAGGCACAATAAACTCAATAATCACTGATCTATCCATTAATTTAATTAGAATATTCTTTATTTAAGGCACACCATTTTGTTTTGGTGTCCTAGAGGAAGAAAAAAATTGTTTATATCCATTTCATTCAAACTTTTTATCAAATTATAAATTATAAAAATCACCACCTCTATCAATTCTAATTGATACAATTGAAATATTTTTTAATTCTTGAATAAATTTTCTTAAGTCATAAAACTTGGTTATTGTTTCACAATTATTAAATAAAAAATAAATATAGATGAATCTACTATAATCCCCAAATATTACAAATAAAAGATTTTTTCTACAAAAAAAGTCGGTTTTACAAGAGAAAATAAGTCAATATATATCAATTCAAGACATATAACATTATTAAAAACATGCATAGATTTAAACCATTATTTATATTGCTTCCCCTTTATACGAAAAACTGACAAAAATTAATTACTTTTATTTAAATTTGGAAATTGTAGAACCAATTCATACTTTGAAAACTCGTGCAACATTCTAATCTTTTCATGTACAAGTCTCCTATTCTAAAAAATATCATTGATTTATACACCATTCAAGCACATAAATTTCTTTTTGGTTATATAAGAAAAACTAATACTCTAAAATTTATCTTTTCTATTTGCATACAAAATAAATTTATTTTTTAAAAAGTTACATTTACCATTTTAAAATATTACATTTAATCCATAATCACACAACTATGAAATTCTTTTTAAATTTTGATTTATACCATCCAAAAAAAATGATTTCAAAATTGTAATAGTTTTAGAAAAACTAACTTATGTAATACATTTAATCTGTCCTTTAGAATTGTAACCAAATATTACCAGGAAACCTTCACATGAATTAAATGATATAAAATTAAAAATATCACATGTCATGTATATGGAACACCCATTATCTAAACAACATGAATATTTTTGAATTCTGAGTTAGATTTCCTGAAATGTATCAACCATGTAGAATATTTTGGTTCCCATGATCACTTGGATCCAATTAGATTAGTAGAAAAGATATTTTTCACCCAAATAGTTTTGAAACATCATTTTTTGGAATGATTATATTTTTTTAAAATAAAGTTTTTATAATGTCTAAATGATTATTTAAATCTCAATGAGCATTCATTGGCATAAAGACATTGCATTATAAATTTAAAAAATGTTACACCTGAAATAGTTTCTTTTGAGATTTTGGCAAAAGCAATCACATTCATACTTAGTGAAAAGACACTATAACTGAAAAAAATCATGTTATAGTTTGGTTTCAACAAAGACCATTTTATCATATTGATCTTTTCCTTGAAAAAAATAAGTCTATGTTTTTTTTAGATTAGAAACATAATTTTCAACCTAAAATTCTATTTTTGAATAGCTTCTAAATTAGTATACAATTTTATAATAGAACCAGAAGCTTTATTTCTATATTCTTTATTTTATATATTTTGATATTAATACTAATTATCAACTTTATTCAATCACTCCATGATTGAATTAAACCTTTTTTCATGATCTTTATCATTAACTACGCGAAAATATATAAGTCAATTGTTTTCTTCTGTTAGTTTCAATATCTCATAATGAAATTTCTTTTTTATTTTTCTCATTCTGGGATACACTTGTATTCATGTTTTTAAATTCATTTTTTAATTTCTCGTTTTATTTTACCAAATTATTATTTTTAAATTTCATATCATTATATTTTTCAATAATCGAGACAATATCATTCCTTAATTAGTCATTCTCTTCATATATTTGTTTGGATTTAGAATTCATATAATTAGAATCAAAACATGAATCATATTTAGTTTATTTTTTATGTTCTATGATTTCATTATGATCCCAATTATCATGAGTTATAATTTGATTAAGAAACGAGTCATTTACCTTCTAAATGTATAGACCTTAAATTAATGTTACCCATATCATGTTCTCATTTATTATCACCACTTGATTTTAAATTATCCTAGAAAAACCATCATCCAAACAATGTTATATTTTAATTTCCCATTTAATCTTTATATTTCATTAAATGATTTATTTTTGGATAAAAAGTCCAAATATATCCTTTACTCATGTCCTCAGAATAGTTTTGTCTTGAAACATAATTACAATTTCTAGTATTATCTTTCTTGTACTCAATTTTCAATTTCCATTTGAACTACGTATTTCCTCCATCAGTTTTAGAATGTTTCTGAAAAGTATTGATAAAATGAACCATCTCTTAATTACTTTACTATAACTTCGATTCATAAGAGTTATAGGATTCATTATCATTAAACTTAAAATAAATACCTTTCTTTTTTTGCAACCTCATCAAAAAATATTTTTCTATACAAGTTCACATTGAATATGAGAACCAATAAGTTTATCTTAAGTATACTCTTAAGAATATAATTTCATTTATTAATAATTTGTTTATAGGATATTTTTTTTTGTAATTCTCTTAGTACACTTTCAACAAGATATATTTTATCTAGTACTTCACCTTGTGCACTCAAAATATTTGTTGTAATTTTAAATCAATGAAACATCTAGTTCAATGATTCATCTTATACCATCTTAAAATCATGGTATTTTTCTTAAGGTATTCAAAACATGGTTCTTGTAATATTTTATGTCCCATAAAGAGTGACTTATATAATTTTCCAAATATCATGAGCTATCTTATATTTTGAAATATAGTTATACAAGTTTATACTTATAACACCATAAAAAATATTATTTACATTATAATTCAAAACATACGTTTCCATATAGTTAAATACAAGTTTTTTCAGATCAGATTCTTATACATTATATAGTTTTTCCACTATTGTACAATGATCCACACCTAACAAATTCATGTATTCTTCCATCCAGTCTTTACAATACCCATAATCACTTCCATAAAAAATGCTTGTTTTTGAGGTATCTAAACATGATTTACATTAATAACATCCATGTTCAAGAACTAATCATAATTCATTATAATATTATGCCAGGGATATTTCAGTTAGATAGAAAAATAAAAAAATATTACCTACATTCAAAAGAACCAGTCTATAATTCCTTTTGTGGTGGTTAATATACATTTGAAACTATTAAAAAATATTCAATAAAAGATTATTATTGTATGAAAAAAATACTACAATACCATGTTCAGAATACAATACTAAAGAAATTAAATCTGAACACAATAATTTTATAGTAGTTTAGATCAACAAGATTCTAATCTACTATTAAATCTGCTCTACTCGGCTAGAAGATTAACACCCACTATGAAAACTCAATTTTAAAGGTGTTATAACATATTTATAGAAACTACCTATTAAAATACTGAAAAGCACAACCCATACCTAAATTTTTACTAGAGTCATACCCTAAGGTGACCTGAATTTTGTTCAGGGGTCACAACCCAAAATCCTTTTTTGGCTAGTATAATAAGTAATACCAAATTTAATTTTGATTAGTAAAATCATAAACTAAATCCCTAGAATAAATAGAACAGTAAAATATTTAAAAATAAAACCCAAAAAAATGATGATCATCCGAGATTAGAAGATATGGAAGTCGATGTATGACATGGAACATTGATCCCATCAGTAAAAATGGATGGAAAATTTTATGTTACTTCATGATTTCACTAATGTAAAAATTACATCAAAATATATTTGTTCTTGTTTATAATATATCAATTATCTTACACTAAATATCTTGATATTTATTTATTTACGGATCACAAATGGACTTCTAGCTCCCTCCAATTATTTTTGAGTTAGAGTTTGCTAAACTCATCATGGTAATTCAATAGTAATAAATATTTAAAAATTTTAAAACATGTCATTACAAATTTATTTCGGAATTCTTTAACTGTTACATTAAACTTATTAATATACATTAAAATAAGTTCATCAGTACCTATGAGAATTTTTGATATAAATAAAAGAAAAAAAATTATTCTCATAGACTTTCAATAAATATTCAAATTTATATTAGATTTTCATATCTTCAGGAAATTTTTAATATGATTTAATTTGGATATATTACACAATAGATACAGGTCTAACATTGAACTTCAATGACTGTACTGAACCATCTATGTGGTTATTCAAAAAACACATACATAGCATATTCACCTATGTGATTTAGCTCTATGGGAAGTTTAGTTATATAGATTTGACTATGTAGATTTAGCCACATGAAGGAAGGAAATTATGCTATCTATGTACTACTTACTCTGTTGAGGTCCTGCTCCGAATACCATTAAAAAAACATGATAATATTGATAATGTTCTACTCCAACTGTTTTAGTGCTTCTACATTTATGGTTCACCAGAATGAGGGGATTTCTACCACTAGAAAAATAGACCATCGTTAGAGTCAGATAATACAATTAATGTTACAAATAGATCTTTCATCATTGAGAGAATATTTTACACCACTATGATTTATTGGTTAATATCACCTAGAGGAAAACCTGGGAATTCTATATCTTGATTCTGGGTAAAATGATTTTTTAACAGGCAGAATAAGGGTAAGATGTACACTAAGTAAAAGTGAAATTGAACTTATATAGCTCAAATAATGTTAAACATGAAATGAAACATGTCACATAAGTGTAAAATTCAAATTCAATAACATGTTTTAAGGAAAAACATGCACTGTATAGGGATAGAAAATAAGTTTCATTAGGGGAAAATGGGTTTCCAACAAGTTTTATAAGGGATCCATTAAGAATATTTAAAGGTTATTTATTATATTAAATGAATTAGAGTCTAAAAGAAAACATGGAAAGGTAAGGAAAAAATTATAAAATATGTGTAAAGGTACATGTAATGACACATAAAGGAAAAGAAAAGTTCATATTCACTACATAAAGGTAAACAAGAAAATACATAAATTATGTAAGGGTAAAGATAGAAGCTGTATAAAGGTAATGTAATTTTCTAAAAACTCACCTAAGTGTATAGAAAAAACCTATAATACTTATATGAAGAAAAAAGCATACATTAAAAACATTTTTCAAGGTAGCATAAAATTTAAGCATGTTACGTAAGGCTGAAGAGAATACTTAGAAAATTATTATCTCCAAATTTTTAACCAAAAATAATAATACAAATGATAATAATAATAATAACACTAGAAAAATGATGAATAGAATTAATAAAATATAATATAATTAAATAAAAATATATATAGGTAGAAAATATAATTAAAAAATACTGTTTTGAAAAAAAGAAGAAAAATATTGAGAGAAATTTGTGACATTCAATACATAAAAAAAATAAATAACACATATATAATACAAAATTAGGCAAACATTCTCCTCAAATAAAATAGTAGTTTCTGAAATTATGTGAAGAGTTGATCTCTATGAATGAATAGTGTCTTCCCTTGAATAAATTTACATTTGGAGGGCTAATAAAAAGAAACTAAATTGAGTAGTACATGACTATAAACTCTACATGCAATAAAAATAAGTGGATAAGTAAAAATTATAAGTAGTGATTGAATGAATATAATATGAAAATTATAGAAATTAAAAGAAATATGTTGATATTTGTATAAAAATTAGAGAACATTCCTAAATTATTGATGTCCTGGCCATCAAAGTCTATGATCTAGTCAAAAGAATACTTGATCACGTAGGTGATGTCACGATGTTGTTATAGAAGTGTGATGAGTAAAAAATAACTATTATTCCTAATACGACATTAGGTAATTCAAGTTCCCTAACCACTGAACAAGTTCACAGGGAGTTTACTAAAAAAATGTTAATTTTTTACGAGGGAAGTGGTTAAAATTTATCAGTAATCAATTGAGGGTCTTGATCATGAAAACAATTGGTTGTAGTTTATAATAAACCATAAGAACTAACTCCCTAGAAGAGTATTTTTTTGAATAACTCAATGTATAAAGAAAAACAAATTTCTTGTATCAATGACATATAGAAATACAAAATGTGTTTGGAGTTACTTTTGTAAAAACATTGGGCATGCATAGTATATGTTTTCCAAATAAAATAGCATATTATATCTCAAGAGAAACAAGAAGAAAATGATCAAAATTTTCTATACCCAAAATGTTATTAATATAGATTGTTTTTATTTAAAAGGACTTGGAAAAAAACCTATGAATTTATCATCAAGAGTAACAATATGTGTGTCAAAGGAGACTATCAATTAAAGGTCACTATAGTTATAAGGTTCACCGAACTAGATGAAAATAAAAAATATATACATAGACCCGTAAGATGAAAAAGTATCTATTGAAATAGAAGTGAAAAAATATGATTTACAACCAAATAAAGTTACGCAAAAGATGTAGATCAATAAAGGAACAGAATATAAGGATAATATTTATAAAACTGATTTGAGAGGAATAAATAGATCTAGAATTTGGATTTTGAATAGTGGGTGTACTTTCCATATGGTGGGAAATAATGATTTCATCACTGGATTATGGTATAAAAAATATTGGGTTGTTCTATTTAGAAAATATGAGTGGATTAAAGTTATTGGCTCTAAGAAGGATAAAATAGGAGAAATATACTTGAGGCACACATATGTTCTTTATATTATGTCCTTAGTCAAAAATTACTTTGTGTAATTCCATTTTGAGAGTTAGGTAATATAGTAAAATTCAATAAGAAGACCCGAATCAACGAATATAATAGTTATTCAAGGAAAGAGAACTAATGTAAATATCTATCTCATCAATAGAGAATAGGTTATATGTATACTATCTAAGAAGGAATAGAATCAATTGCATCATTAAAACTTGTCTATTTTATTTGAAAATCATAGAGGATTTGGGGATAAGTGAAGGATCTTGAGACATTTTTATACTCATACATGAACCTACTCATATGTTTGATACTTGTCAAAAGGAAAATATTGGTCAAAAAATATACAATCTGAATGGGAATAAATTTAAAAGGGTTCTCGAGTCAGTGCATGTCGATACGGTAATGTTATAGTCAGTTCCCTATACCCAAATTCTATTTACATTATAAGAACCCAAATTAATTATTTTTAATATTAGTAATATTATTATCTCAAAATGATTGTTCATAGGAATGAAAAATTATATGATAATGTTTTGAGAGTAGTAGTTTCATTGAAAGGACATAGATGTTCCCAATAAAATGAGAACATAGAAGTTCCAGGATAGAATTCTTGAATACATGTTCTTTATTTAGATGATATCATTTAATGAGAAGAAAATGATACAAGATATAATTGGTGGATACTCATAATACTTTTAGATAATATCTCATGGTGTATTCCCTTGGTAATTTTCAAAGAAGATGATTATTATAACATGAACCGCTAGTAGGAAATCCATATATATATATGTCATTGGATTTTCCTATCCACAGATGTGTGTATTGATCCTTAGAATTTATTATTATTCTTAATTCATATCATGATTTTTTCACTTTAATGTATTGACCAAAATCATGATGTTATATGTTTATAGGACGTAAGTTATTTTGTGCTTGTCATAAGTGATACAACATTATTAAATAATGTTGGAAATGATTTATCCCTTATTCTCTTTAATAGATGTTGATATTTCAAGCCCTTTTATGAGAATAGAATGACCTAATTAAATCATTGCCTATGGTTTTCTATGTGTAGGTTAATTTAGCTAATGTCAAAGAAAGTGGAATCCATCACATATGTTGATGACCCCAACATTCAAACTACTTTATTAGAGATTTTGTTTGCTAAAGGGAATATATTACATAGTGAGAATTTAGATGACATTTTATTTCATTGAGACATTTACTTCCTTCTCTATAGGTTCCTTAATATGTTTGCAGATACTAATTAGGGACTTTTTGTGGTTCTTCCTAATTCCACTAAGAAAGAGGCCTAGAGTGTAACACACTTTGTGTATTTGGAATCTTAGTTAAATTATATTATGAATATAAAAATTCAAAATAAATATTAATCCCCCACTATGGTTAAATATTTATTTTAGGTTGGTTGATTACTATATTTAATAATAATTTATTCAAAAGAATAAATATATGAGTTAAATAATAATAAATATTTATTCAAATTTTTTATTAAATAGAATATTTATTGATAGATAATGAAGTAATATTTATTTATTAAATAAATAGTCATTATTATGGGTTTGATAAATACAGACGAGGATAAACTAACTGAGTTTAATTTAATTATTAGAAATGATATATTAAATATCATTTTAAAAAATATTATTTTATTTATTCAATAAATTACATTTATATATTCATTGATATTGTGCAAGTCAATAAAATAATAATATTTATATTATTATACATGGGGTTCTCTAAAGAATAATGAATTTTATAAGGTCCTATGTACAATTAACAACCTTAAACTAGCTCTATAAATACCCAGTTATATCACTTTCTAGGATGATCTTCTAGTTTCTCACAAAAAACTTAGGACATAATTCTCTAATGAGATAAGAGAGAAACATATCAAGAATGTGATCTAGAACTAGGCTATTAATTATCTTCCAATCTCTTAATATTTTCAAAGAACATAAATAATATTTCTTCTAGAAGATATTTTTTCTATGATAAATGATGGAGCATGCAAGCAATCCCGTTCTGCTACGATAGTACCCAATGTTTCTATAATGATGTTTCAAGATTTTAGAGCATGTTTAGACCACCAATGGAGGGATTACACCCTTGGATCTTATGTAACAAGGAAATTATGATGAGAGTAGTCAACCATTTCATCAATGAAAAAATAATTACTATATAAGGTAATTCTAAATCTATATATAATTTATTTATAAATTATATGCGATGATTCTACCTCATTCATTTCAGTATTCATATATCAATTAATGCTTAAATTAATTTCATTGGTCATGAAATTTTTTGTCATGTATAAATATGATTATTCATTGATTAAAACAAAAAAAGGATTTGGCTATACCCAATAAGTGCTTATTATATGCCCAAAACCTTCAAGTGGTATTATAGATTCCACATAATTAATTTATAATTATATATTAATAATTTATTGATGATATGTATTTGTAATTATTTTTCATTGTGGGATTTTTTGTTTAAATTTGAACAATGAATTATTCTCTTACATTATTTATTCTTTCTCATATAACCAAGAAAATCTTAAATTTACCTGACAAATATCCAATCAATCCATCCGAATATGCCAAAGGTTTTGTCTAGATAACCGAAAACTAAATGGTTTGAAATCCAAAGGTACATGTTGTGTACCCGTTTTCAAAAAACGTGGCTAGACCCTAAATTAATTCAAATAATCAATAGTTAAATATATCTATAATATATTAAATGCACATCATGTGTTGATTAGAACAGAATGGAATATGAATTATCAAACTACCTACCATGTTACTTGCATACACGCCATGTATTCCACATGTTTTGATGGGAGAAAATATAGGGGTTCCAATTTGTGTCATAAATCAAATACATGAAACATGTACTAAAAAACCATGCAATAGTAAAGTCACCTAGGATGTAGAAAACAATCATTCTATGTACCTTGCACATGTCCCTGATAAAAAAACATTCCCCATTCCATGGAATTTTTAATAAACATGAGAAAAGAGACTACATTTCATGTTTCCTAGATACATTCGATGAATACTAATACACCTAATATGACTCATTTTATGTGGTAACAAGAGGTTGTGATATAACTAGACTCAATCAACTAGTTTATTTACACCATTTATTAAAAATAAAAACCATGTGGTGAGATTAATAATTATATATTAAATTAATTTCTAAAATAAATTATAAACTAAAAGTAGTGAAGGAAATTTACTTGTAGTTTACTCAGTGTATATTAGTAGCATCACATGTTACATAGTTCACATATGATCATGCACCATTTATTGGAAAATACACTACTTGTAATTATATTTTATGCCATGTATGTTAGACTCCATTTGAATAGGAAACAGAAGGATTGTACCAAGTATTTTAGAAGGGTAAATATTGTTACTTCTAAGTAAACTTGTATTCTTTATTAGTTTTAAAAAAAATTAATTAATTTAATTTGTATAGAATTATGGATGATGTTAATTTATAACACAGTTTTTATGAAATTAGGTTAAATTGAATTAATTATTCATTTAGATAATTAGATTATTTTATGGTGTTTTATCTTAATGAATGAATGAATTGAAGTGATTTATAACTAAACTAAAAATTTATATTCATTGAATTTGTGTAGATTATCATGAATATTGATCAAACTAGTGTTTTTGATATTTTCCATTTAATTTATTATTATTCATAAATTAACATGATGTCGTTCTCTTCATCTCATCCTCTTATTATATATAGGCCCGCTTTCTCACAAATTATTTTTAGGAAAACCTCATAATCTTATCCTTTAATTCCCCTCACATGTGTTTGATTAAGTTTTTTTAATGGATGGAGATAATAGGCATTTTCTAGTGGTTCATGTTTAGATATGAGGTGAAATTAATCTAGGGGATATATTGAAGGATAGGTGGAATATTTCAGTATGAACCAGGCCACAGTTCAAGGTGTTATTCCTGAGAGGTTTATGGTTAGTTTATTACACATTAGGTAAAATAACCATTAGAAAATATCATGATCATACCAAATTTATTATTTTATTTATGTCAAGTTATATGATTAATTTCATTAAAGATTCTCCATCGTGATCACATAGATAAATGAATTAACAAGCATGTGTGATGAAATTAAAATAATTCTAACTATGAATAAATTTTATCTTAAACATGTTTAATCACTTAAATAAAAAAAATTAGTATGAAAAAGGTTATAATAAGATAAAATAATTATTTTACACACAATTAATAAGAATCCCTAAAATTAAAATTTCAATATTCCATTTTATTACTTAATTTAGATGGGAACTAATATATTAGAGTGTTTGATCCAACCATAACTATGAAACTACCATTTATTTAGGAGATATAAAGAACATTTTAGGTGACTTAACCAATTTTACCTCAATAGGAGTATCCTTTTTTGGACATGGTATAAATTTAGGGCCAAGTGTTGGGGAATTCCTTATCAAGGATTTTACAATTTTCAATTCTGCACAAAATATTAAGGAACTGTGAGTTGATGCATTCAGAAACATATTCCCACTTAAATAACCTTGAGTAATTGACCAATACCTCACTTGGGATCTGATAAGGGGTATAAAGATCTTTTCCACTAAAAATTTATATGCAATATGATAATCCAAAACTAATAGAGATGGATATTAGGTTTTGATAAAATATTGTAGAATAATAAATATAAAATTTATCATCTAATTTTTAATTTAGATAGAGTACTAAAATTCTACTCTTCTTTATTATAGAAATAGAAATCCATATTACATCGAATATATCACTAAAATCCATAATTGATAAGGATAACGTTTCATAGGATCTAATTTTTAGGAATGATATAGAAACATGTACATTATAATACAACATGAAAGAAAATTTTATGTGATGGATACCCTTGTTCCTAAGTCAATTGATAAAGAGGCTAGTGAGATGAGGTATCTCTCTAACCAAAACATGCAGATGATGCCACATATATCCAATGTTTCATGCTATCATCCATATCCAGTGAGATTCTAATGAAACATAAGGATATGTATGTTTATAACACCATGTCTCGCCATTGTGATCCTTATTAATATTAAGAGAGATAAAAGATACATGAGATCTATAATGCATCATTCACATGTAATCATGGAGTTTCAACACTAACTAGGCTTCATATAGTCAAGATGATTGGCTATATAATGTTCTTATACATATTGATATTTAATATCCCCAATGATCTATGAAAAAAAATCTAATTCTATCTTCCTTACCTAAAGGATTCTATAGATTCATTTTGAATTATAACATGATCAATAGAGAGAAGGCTCTTTTAGAACCTATTAATTTGACTTATAAATTTTTTAAGGAGAAGGGGTGTGAAAAAGATATTGTCCTTTTAATGAATAAAAAAGGAATAAGAAGGTAATGGTATTCATGAATTATTCCATATCTAAGAATTTTTATCATCATTCTTAAAGAATTAGAATATCCAATGACATGAAAATACAAAAAAACACAGTATGTTTTTCATGAGGTAATCTAGGCCACTAAAAGAATAACGTCACCTAGTTATAGAAGAAATGGGAAGATCATTGTACATTATATATTAAGTAAATTATTTCAATATCTACATATTGGTTATTATATAAAACTTGTGGAAGAAAAATAAATATCTAAATATAGGAACCAAGTACATTTTAAAATATTTTGAAATAAAAGGTGGATCTTCAAGGAGCCAATTGATCATAAATTAATACTTTGGATATAGGAGACTACAATTTTCTGTTACTAGACATAATGATTTTAGTTTTTATATTTGGTATTATGTACCAACTATTTATAATAATGTAATTTCTATATACTTATTAGATACAAATGGTTTTATTTTTGATCTGAGAAATAAGTGTTATTTCATTAATAAAGAAAAATTATGTTATGTTATGGTTCATTTATATAATTATATTTATTTATTAGATTACAAAAAATAAGTATTGGTAATTGAAAATGAATTAAGTTCACCTGACTCATTTCACACACATCTATGGAATAACCGCCTTGGTTATATAAAAGTGAAGTGTCTCATAATGCTCTATAAAGAAGGTTCTTTTAAATCATTTATAATAAAACCTCTTGATAGATGTAATGATTGTTTACAATAAATTATGACCAAACTATTATTTGGTGAATACTGTGAAATATCTGTAGAAATTATCAAATTGGTACACACTAATGTGTGTATAATTTCCAATAGAAATTAAAGGTGAGCAATGTTATTACATAATTTTTTTAATTATTTGAGTAGACATGGTTATGTATTATTAATTAAGTATAAGTTTGAATCCATTGAGAAATACAATGATTTCAATAATGAAGTGGAGAATCAACTGGGTAAGAAGATAATGATGCTTCAATCTTATTTAGTTGGAAAAAATCTTATCCAATAGTTCATTGAATCATTAAATGAGGTTGTTATTCTATATTCACTCACTTAACCTTATACACTATAGTGGAATAATGTTTGTAAACAGAGGAACTGTAACTATCGTGAGATTTTAAGGTTTATGTTGAATTATGCTGGCATTTATTTATATTTTTGGATATCTTCATTACATATGGAGGTATACACACTAAAATAGATTCCAATTAATGCGTAAAAATTCTATTATAATTAATTTATTGGAGGAAATGCGTGTTTCCATAATTATGTGTATAGGGATGTGAGGCTGTTTTTAGGGACACCTATCATAAACCATCTAGATTTATCCTTCCATTGAATTCCCAAGACAGCTTGTGACATACCTGAGGCACATTACCGATCACCCTAGGATAGGGTATCAAAGTAAATTTAGAGGGAAAAAATTCACCAAATAATTAGAGTTACAAAATATTATAAAAACCAGAATGAACACTCTATACATTGGAGGTCATTTCCCCAACAGATAAGAAAAATCAATATATAAAGAAAAAAGTAAAATATATTAAACAAACCAACATATATAATTTAAACCAATCCCTCTAGTCTCCCATAACTCTATACCTTCAATAAAAATAACCTCATAATTATAACTTTAATGAACATCCATGATTGGGAAATCCAACAATAATCATAACTAAAATTAGTAAATGTGTCTAATTTTTTGATGTGATAAAAACAAAACTAAATAAAAGAAAAAAATAATTAACATATATTTGTAACACACAATGTTTTTGGGAAATATAAATATTTTAAAATAAATTTATTTATTGTTGATATTTTTAAATATATGTATCATTGAGTTTATCTTGTTTTACACACAACACTTAGTTTATATTGTGTTACACACAACACCAAGTTTTAAATAAACATGAAATATTATTAAAAAAATTATTATTTAATATGACAGTTATTGCCTAACCATTTGAATGGAAGGTATGAATAATATTAACTAAATTATAAAAAAATTTAATTTTCTTATGTATATAAAATGAATTATTTGGTTACTAGTTAATTATAAATGGAAAAACTATTTTAAAATCAAGGAAATATTTTTTTTCTTAAAAACTATTTTTATACATAAAAATGAGTTTTACCTTAAAAATTAAATAAATAACTTTATGTGAATTATTTTCATTAAATATATATATATATATATATTATATAAAAACTGTTTAAAATTTATCTTAAATTTTTTTTCTAGACAAGAGATAAGAATAATTCAATTTTTTTACTTAAAACTGTATTTATCTAAAAAACCGCGTTGTCTCTTTTCACACAATTTTTTTAAATTTAATTTTTTCCACTTTTTCAAAAAATATTTGATAAAATAAACGTATTTTTGAAATGTACATCTAAAAATGATGTTAGGGTGATTTTTCGGATTTTTCTGAACAAATTAATTTTTTGTTGAATAATAAAAATATTTGTTTTTTTGAAAGCATTATTTTAATTTAAATGATTTTCAAGGTTATTTTTATTTTAAAATTTGTTTTGAAAGTAAAAATAGTAAACTTTAATATTAATTTATCCAATTTAGGTTATTGGAATAAATTTACTATTTAATTTTAATATCATTTTTTATAACTTTTGAAACTTTTTTCTTTGAGAAACCACATTTTCATCTTGTCGATTAGATTAATTTTAAATTAAATTTTATCAATTATTTTAATGGAATTGGAAGAATAAACTAAACACTATTAATAAATATAATTTATATTTTATAATAATATTACCCTAATTTTTGACCATTATGAATAGTAAAAATAGAAAAATTTATTTACAATCGTTAATGTGAAAAGTGGTAACCAGGGGCCTAAACTAAAATGTCAAGTGGTAAAATAACATAGAAACATGTTTAAAACCCATTTTATAGCCATATTTTTACCTTATAACCTGTAGGGTTTGATAATTTCTCATTTTCAATCCTTTTGGATGTTTTTGCATGTGCATGTTTTCTTTTGATTGATTACATATGAATATATATATATATATTAACTATTTATGATTTTGTTTGATTAAATGATACTTTTATTTTCTAGTCTTGTCTATATTTTAAGTATAACTTTAGTTTTAGAGAACATAATTTGATAATTCTTACTTCATATGAAAGATAAAAAGTATATTCCCATTGTATTAAATTACGATGAAGTCTAATTATTTGTCTAGCATGTTCTCTTTTAATCCCAAACATGATTCTTACTTTCAGTCTCAAATAATATTTTTCTGTATAAACTACGTTATAATTTTTCTATTTATTTTAATAATATCATAAACTACAGTGAATAGTTTTGTGTAAACCTTATACCATTGGATAGATAAGATATTTATATAAACTTCATTACTTTATGGGGAAGTCAGAAAATTATTTTATACTACTCTAAAAATTCAATGAAGTTTCTTTTGTAGTTTTAGAAACTCTATAGTCTACTGTTATGAAATGTTGCTATATTTAATTAACTTTAAGTTATATAGATATCCAATTTTCACAAAACTTGATTTTATAGAAATAATATTTGTTTATTTCGATTTCCTTAGTTTACATCGAAGTCTGAAAATGTATTTTGGATGATCATTAAATTACCTGAAGTTAGGAAATGTTGTTTCACATCTGCATTTTTTTCCAGAAAGTTATTTCTACCATTTTTTATAATTTTAGGAGTATTAGAGACTTTTTTATTATATTAATGATTTTTTAGAAAGCTAATAATATTTTTTATAAATAATTATTCTGGACAAAAGGATTAATCTACTGTTAAGATCCTTTAAAAATTCATTGAAGTTTGTTAAAGTATGTGGTCCAATTTTTCTAAAAGTATGGTTCTACAATCCTACTTTCAGAATATTGCAAACTATAGTTTGAATAAACTAATTTTAGAATAGTTCAAAGTAATGTTTAGAAACCCTAATTTAATTTTTTTTTAAAATTATGGTTCGGTAAACCTACATTCATAACTATGAAAAGTATGGTTTGGAAACCCTAATTTTAGAGTAGTGAAAAGTATGGTTTGGAAATATTACTTTCAAAACAGTGAAAAGTATTGTTCAAAAACCCTACTTTCAGAATAGTTCAAAGTATGTTTCAGAGAATCGTTTTTTTAATGAACCATATGTCAATTTTGTGATGAACCTTACTTTCAATGAACTATATATTCATGAAACCTTTTTTCAGTGAACCCTACTTTCGATGAACCCTACTTCCAATGAACACTACATTTGGTTAAACCTACTTTAGATGGACCCTAATTTTGGTGAGACATACTTTCGATGAACCATAATTTCCATAAACCCTACATTTGATGAACCCTACTTTCAATTAACTATAATTTCAATGAATCTTACTTTTTGTGAACCCTAATTTCATGTACCCTAATTTCATGTACCCTAATTTCATGTACCCTAATTTTGTGTATCATAATTTCATGTACTCTAATTTTGTATACCCTCTTTCATGCACCATACTTCTAGTAAGACCTACTTTCGTATACCCAACTTTCACTTACCCTACTTTCTTATACTGCACTTTCATGTACCATAATTTTTGTACCCTATGTTTTTGTTTCCTCTTTGTGCTTTTTTTGCTAAACATTGATCTAATGCATATAAATTCGAATTATTTTCCAATTTTTTTTTCTACTGGATAAATTCACATAAAATATAAGGATTATGATCGAAGAAAGATGGATGGTTTTCATGTAATATTTAAAGAGAAAAATTTATAAAAATTTTCCATATTTTTTCCAATAAAGACGAGGATAAAAGTTTATTTAAATTAAAATAATATATTCTACTTTTGGTTTGTGATACTTGTTTTCAAGAAGAATTATGACTAATTTTAAATAGTTTTGAATGGATTTAAACTGAGGTTTTGGAAATAATTAAATGCTATTATTATTCTGGAGATATTATTGGAATATTTATTCAATGTATTTATAATTCTTTTATTAAAGATTTATTCTAATGGAATAAAGAGGAAACAATGCTATGATTTTTCTGGATATATTTATGAAAGCTCTTGAATCAATTTATTTTGAATATCCAAGGGAAGAAAAGAGAAAATTATTTTGTATATTTATTCTATATATATATATAGTAGGAAAATTATAATACATGAGTTATAATTTTCAATACTCTATTTTTTATTGGGAAAGTTCTAGGAACATAGGACCCATTGTGCATTTTCAATGTCCTATAACACTCTGTTTCATCACCTGCCTGATCTATCAAGGGAAAAATTTCTTTTACTTCTACTTTTACTAATTTTATGAGATGAGCTGATCTAATCCTCAATAGAATTAACATGTGATTTAATTATTTACCTTTTCACTTATCTAGTTCTGAGTCTGTAACACTATTTCCCATATCTCACACACACTTTTTTTTTCTGTTTATGATTTTACATAGAGAAGAGTTATTTATTATTATTTTTTCTCAGGTTGTAAATCCTTGATTCTAAAGTTAGGATCTAAGGGTTGTGACACCTTGTATCTAAAGTCAGGACTATTTGGGTTATCACTCCCAGTGTCTAAATTTAGGTTTTAAGGGTTGTGAATCCCCATACAAAGTTCAGTATCATGGTTATCCCTTGATTGGAATACGATTTTGTATTCGGGTTATCATTCCTCCTTAAAAATCATTTTTAGTACACACATATATCCCATTGAGTAGAGAGGTATAAGAGTATAGTAGGCCCACTTTGGTTTGAACTACTATAAAAAAACGCACCAATGTTTTTTTGTTGATAATTTACAATAATAATTTACTTTGATAATTAATTTTATTAATAATTTAATTTGATTAAGTTTTTTAATGTGGTATATTCACCCCCTCTAGACTATCTTCCGTTATCCTATCCAACCTAAAAAATGGTATCAAAGGATAAACTCCTTAAGAATATTTTGACTCCATCATTCTGTTGTCTCGATAAAAAACATTGGTATCATAGGTTTATCCTTTTGGAATAATCCAATCTCTTTATAGAGTCTGTTTTTAATTTTAATTGTGCTAAACTATTCCATGATATTATATTCTAAGTACAAAGTCTTATAAGATGGTATGATTGACCCTAATTATGCTTGGATTCTTCAAAATACACCTCACTTAGATGTAAATGATTATTGGTAATAGAGATCCCAAATAGAAAAATACCTCAAATAGTTGAGAAATGAGGACTGGTATATGATGTCAAAACATTACACACTTCATGAAGATGCACCAGATACACTTACTAGAAATGTTTTATTTTAATTTTTTTTTTATATTTTCTATTCTCCTCTTAACAAAAGTGTTTTTATTCATGTGGATACTTGTTAGAAAAGTATTTTAATTTAGAATATTCTATATGTCACTCAACTTTTCTCTGGAAAATTGATTTGATCTAAGCATGTAATGCTTCAAACTGAGTAACAAGGCTTTATGATAGGTGAAGAATAAGTAGTTAACAAAATGTTCCATAAATTCAAAAGCGTTGTGAATGAAATGAATTAACTTGGAGAAGAACTGGAAAACCCTATACTTGTTGAATGAGTCCAATGAGCCTTATCAAAGTAATGGAATTGTAAGATTTTTCCATTGATGAAGGAATGTATTTAAAAGAGTACATACTTGATGAATTGATTGGATCACTAATATAATATAAACTGGAATTGTAGAATATAGCGGGTGAGGAGACCAAAGAAAAGAGAAAAGGTGTAGCTTTTAATCATCTGAATTTTCTTTTTAATGATTCTTATGATTCTGATATACATGATAGTGAAAAATACATGTCTCAGATTGTAACTAGATTCTACAAAATAATGAAAAAAGGATTCAAAAATTGGTTTAGAAGAAATCCTCAAAAGGAAAAATATAAGGGGGATAAGAAAGGTGGTACAAATTATAATGCTTTAGATGTAACCTATTATGACTGCAGGAAGAAAGGGATTATTAAACCTAATTTCAATAAACTAAAGAAAAAATATAAAATATAAAAGAATGAATAAAACGACATTGAACACTAGCTTGAGTTGTAGAGAAGAATTTGATTCAAGTGAACAATCTTGAAATGAAAAAGAAGCTATAAACTTGTGCTTGATAAAATCACTATATAAGGTTAGTAATTCTGGTATTTATTCTAAATGATTTAAATCTGACTAGTTTTCTAAAAACCCAATATTTTTGAATTAAATAAAGAAATTATAATATTAAGAAATGATATTTTCATAGATTCTAATTTATAAAATAATATTAAAAAAATAATGAGAATTTTTTTATGAAAGTAATATAATTTTACTAAACAATTGAAAATTAAGAAACATTACTTCTACTTTTAATTCAAATGTTTATGAAAATTTCAAATCTATTCATGATTTGAATAAAAATTTGAAGAAGGAAGTTTAATGTCTTAAAATATTTTTATCATATTTTATTAAATATCATGAAAAAATATCACGAGATGATGCCTTTGACTAAAAATAATAAAAATAAATATGGTTTTGTTTATGATGAAATATTACCTCAAATTCTTAGAACCCATTTTGTTAAAAGTATAAATGGATGTACTTTTATGGTTACTTGTTTTAAATGTTGCATGAAAGGTCACTATGAAAATGATTATTTGATTAGAGTTATAAAATCATTGGTATTTACAAAATCTAATATTTCTAAATCCTTTTTATCTATAGTACATAATAATACATTTTTATGTTTTGTGTGGGTACCTACAAATTTTATTACTAATCCTATTGGATCCAAAGTAGCTTTGTTACCAAAATTGTCAAGTTGATTATTTTTTTAGGAAAAATTCATTGGATGTCTCAAGAATGAGATATGTTACCTGGACATTTAATTTTCTAGGCATATGATTGAAGACCTATCAATGTTTACAACATACAACACATGTCCCAAACTAGGATGTGGTTCCATCCAACTCGATAAATGACCTAGCCCCTGGCATGTACCAAAGGGTGTTCCCAATCCCCATGGGCTGGAAAATAGTCTCTTCATATCAATATTATGATTTGGGAATGATTTACCCTTTGAGATAAGAATAAATAACCAAAAAATTATGATAAGTCATAATTAAACCTGGAATTTAAAATCTCAGATTCAACATTTAAAACATTATCCGAAACCCAAGATACAACAACAAAAATGAAAATGGGAAAATAACCCAAATCTCCCCATATGATGAGATGGATGTCACTTTCAAGCCACCTCCACTAAACCTACATGAGAGGAACTATAGTAACCCAGATCCACCTGCATAATACACATTCCCTTTACATGAGTCATACAAATAGAGTCCATATACACACAAAAATTTATGTAGTGTGTGATCCAAATCCCACTAGTATACCACCCAAAAGAAGGATTCCATGATATAACATCGAGATATAATTTAACATTCTCATTTATGTTAAATCCTTTGAAAAATTTACAAGAAATTATTTTAATGAAAACCCATTTTCAGAACAACACCTGTAAGAAAAACTCTTTTAAAGGGAACATTTCAAAGGAAAATTTTTTTAAGATAAACTTTCTTTAAGATAAAATCACTCAATATCAACCATATGTTGAAAAATGGAACAACATTTCTTATGACTCAAGAGAGAACCATCGGTAAATCTGTAGGGTAATCTAACTCGAGTGGGGAACTAGAACCTCATACCTTGGTGAAGGGTTGTATAGTAACCACAATCACATATTTCTCATGCATGATACATTAGTAGGGGACACCCCATGGGATTAGTGGTCTCCAAACATCATCATTGTGTAGATAGTGTCGTAAGCATAAATCATGCTAAGTGAAACTGGGACAAGCCACTTCATAATCCCTAGAGTACAAGATCTAGTTATCCTACCTAGATACCATGGATTATCTGGTGCTCAAATTCATGACACATGTTACACATTTCACCTCTTCCACAAATCAATTCCATGAATTCTAAGGAAATTACTCATTTCAAAAATCACTATGTAGAAACTGGAATTTTCTACAAGAAACCCAAGTTCATTTTTCACATGCCAAAACTTCCTAAAAACACTTTTCAAACTAATTTCACATTCTTTGAAAACCATTTGACAACATCACATGGAATACACATGGTAAATTTAACAATTTATGTGGGTGATCCCCTTACAAAATCACACATAAATCAATTATACTTTATTACATGTTTGAAAACATTTTTTAATTTATATGTAAAATTAATAGTGCATAACAAAGAATCCAACATGCAACAAAACCCATTTATTTTTGAAAAAAATCACTTCCAAATACAATTTCAATTCAAGTTCCATTGAAAATGTGATTCTCACATTTTAAACAACCCATGAACCACTTCCACCAAACAACACAATAAGGAACATACAAAAATATATCCATTTTCTGGTATAAAATCCATTTACATCGCATAAGTTTTCCAAACCGATCCAAACCACATTTCTCACCACATAGATAACTCATAGATCATATAAAAATTAACCAAGAATGCAAATTGAATCATCCAATAATGTTAGATCATTGAGCCACCTACCTAAAGTGTAAAAACTTTTGGAAATTGGTGCAAAACCACAAAAACACTGCCATATGAACCTAGAAAGGAAATATCATACAAAAAATAATAATGATCAAACCCCAATAAACTATATTCAACCCAAAAGAGACCACCCAACCCACTACCCATAATAAACCAACAAGGAGAAGGGAAAAACCCTAGAAAATTGGGATGATCAATAGGTAGAACAACATACATGGAATTTCCTTGATGAATCAGGGTCAAATCCACCCATGTATAGGTTCCCAATGAGCCTAAGAGAGCTTTTATGAGGCTCCCATGACTAAAAATCCCATGGGGGTCGAGTGGGAGAGGTACTAGTGTTAACAATCAGGTAGAGAGAAAAAGGGAAACAAGAATTTTGATGTCCTGAATATGCAGCCTGGTTTTCCTAAACCGTTTGAAATACCAGGAAGCCACTGTGCTCCCCTCACTAGCCAAGAAAGATACTTTTCCCTACCCTAATGATTTACACCCCTAGAAAGCCACAAAAATGCATGATAAAAAAAACAGATACTACTTTACAACTCATGGAGATTCCCAATGAATGTCAAAAAGAATAAAACGAGGACACTATGAATAGAAAAAGAGATTCACCAATTTGAACTTGTGAGGCCTGAATGGACTCTTTACCATGTTCCTTATACACTAGAAAGTTTCAACATATCCAGTTGTTCAATCAAAAGAAATACAATTCTCATAACATATAACCCAACCTTTCAATCCAAGAATACTTTAGACTTTAACAAATGAAACTGACAGTACTAACATGAAATGGACAAACAAACCAAGAAAACATATTGAAAAACAATTCCACAACCTTACATCAATAAACCACTTGGTGCACTCCAAACCCAACATTTAATCAAGGGAAGAAATTAAAATTAGATATATCCGAATGATTCTACCCACTCCCAGAACAAAACCATAAAATAAACTATATTATCAACATGGGGAGGCCCGAACGGACTCCCCATCATTAATAAAAACCGAGACAACATTATTTCAGATGGAATTTCAACGAGACCCATGGTGGGTCCCCCCACCATTAGTACCATCATACTTTCCTAACTAGACCATGCCTACATGAGACATATTTGGAACTATAAAAAAACACCAAATACGCACCACAAGGGACTCCAGAAATAAACTCCTAAATGAAATAAAAAAACTATGCAGTTCACTATTTCCACGGGATGCGACAGCTCTCGAGTGAGCATAGCCAAAACTAAAACTGATTTAAAAATATGACCACATAAGGAAACAAACACGGATGTCCGCATCGAAAAATATACAACCACTAGAGTTAGAGAGAAAAATACATTCACAATTTATTAAATCCAAGGAGGAACGCTTCTACTCACATAAGTTATAATGAAGAATGAGGCCTTTACACCATTCCTAAAAAACATGGCCTTTCCAAAAAAATGAGTTACACAAATAGGATTGAAATATCCCTATCCAAAATTTAATACCATTATAGACCAAGGACCCTCACATATCTTGTGATTATTGGCTACGTATGAGATTTACTCAGGGGCCTATAGTAGAAACCCAAATGTTTGAAGCATCTCCAACCTCATAATCAGAGGATAAAGATCTCCTGATGAGACACTTTCTTTGGTTTCACGAGCGACCATGCAATGCTCTCAGTAGAACAAAATGATGAAAATATTCCATATAATTTACATCACCTCAACATGCATCTTCAACCAAGTCATAGACTTAAAATATGTACACACATCACCCCTCTTTAATGTGAAAAAGATACAATAGAAACAAGGACACATAGAGGACACTTCCATTTATAGTGGATGAATTAATAATTTCAAAAAGCAAAACTTACTTCCATTAAAGTAAAAGTTCAGAAAATATTTTACCACATCCACTTTTTCATTTGAAAGAAAACACAACACCATGAAACACCACCAAACATGACAATTAATAATAAAGAAGAATTAATAAGAAACAGAATTCTAAACCAACTAAAAAAACACACTGTTTCATAAAATGAACAATGTAACTTCTTATGATCAAAATTTCCACACTAATTACACAACTAGATTCCTCTCTTCATAGATTATGATGGAAGATATAAGGGTATTTTTAAAATTGTAGTTAGCACCAATAGATTCGGTCCACTTACCATTATAATAATTTATCCTCACCACTTCGGGACATAACTATTATGCATAAGGGTGAAAAAATTCACATTAAATGATTCAAACAACTCAACAAAACTAAAGTATCTTTAAAATTCCCACATCCACTCTTTCGCTTCCAGAGGAACCACCCGACCATAAGAGACTAGAAGATTCAATATCTGAAAGTCAAGAAGGAATTTTACGGAATAATAGACTGTAGGGTCTATAGATGGTGAACCACCGGTGGTCCACACTTGAAATATCCATCAAAATTTTTTAGGAGAATGAACATGGAAACATAGAGTCTATAAACTCAATCAAGTCTTATACATTGGTCAAAAAATCATTGTAAAAAAACTCCAAAAACACTAGAGGGAACCAAATTAAATGTTTTTCCTGGGAATTCCTCAAAACAACCCACTGTCCATTATCTGAACACCAACCAAATAAAAATGACTCAAACATGGAACACCATTTAAACAAGAAGATTTTCAAACTAAAAATAACGAATTTTCTCTTTAAATCACCTTTCAAAACAAAATAATAATGGTGGGTTTCACAGTCACCAAATATTTTCCATTGAGTCTTACAAATGCGTATTCTAATTTCAAATTGGGCACTCATTCACCTTTCTAGACATATCCTATTCACGTGGTAAGTTATGGAAATAGTAAAGGCCAAATTTTTTTCCACTTTTCAAAACAAAACATTCAACCCACACTTTCAACTTCTCAATACATCCTCACATTTAAATATTTCATAAAACATTTCAAGACCTTACTAAGTGAGAAATTGAGAACCATTTTAAAACTCCACACATTATTTTAAAACATATCATCCAATTTTAGAATGTTTTTGACCTATTCAACTGATTCCATTTGAAACAAATATCCATAACCCATATTAAAAATATTTCATGATTTCTAAAAAAATAATCCATCTGTATAGATGATAAATATTAAATTATCATTGAACTAATCCCACAATCATTCAAAAATAATTTTATAAAAGACCACTTTTCTAAAGATTCTGTTAAAATGATTCTGAAAATTCATTTTCCATATTCCCAAGACAAAACCATTTCCACTTTAAATTATAACTTTTCAAAATTCCAAAATAGGGGTTTTTAAAACAATTCATAAATCCAAAAAGGTATTAAAATATTTAGAAGAGGAAACTAATGTTGGTTGGTGACCTGGCCATATGGTTTGTGGCCATACACCAATCACACCACCATTATAGAGAGTATTCTAGGACCATGTCCCAGACTCCAAGACCTGCAAGCTAATGAAGACCATTATACAAAATCTATTTTCATTTCCCAAATAAAAAAACCCGCTTGAACTAAAGAAAGCAAAAGAAACTTGAATTCACATGGAAACCGAGTCCTGCCATGAGGTTTGATGGCCAAACACCCTACACTTAATTAGAACATCAAGTCCCAACATTCCTTGCTCTAATCTATCCTAACTCTTCCCTAAACGACACTACCCAAAAAAAGAAAACCTTCTCTGATAACATTTTTTCACGAACCGGGATAGGGGTCTATCCAACTCGATTCCTAACCCGAACCCTGTCATGGCCCAACGGGGGTTCCTGATGCCCTCGGGTTGGAATCTAGTGCATTTATATCAATATTATTCTTTGGGAATTATTTACACATTTAAATAATCATAAATAACAAAAACATACTACTAAATCATAACTAAATAAGGAATAAAAAAACCAGATTCAATATTTACAACATTAACCAAAACAAAAGACACAATAATTGAATGAAAAATGAAAAAATAAACCAAATGAATCCATATGATGAGAGGGATGTCACCCTCGAGACACCACCACCAAACACACATGATAGGAACTCTAGAAACCTAGATCCACATACACAACACACCTTTACTTTTCCTGATTCATACAAACAACATCTAAATACACCCAATGGTGTATATAGGTTATAAGCCAAATCCTAGTCAGATGTAACCTAAAAAGAAGGATTCCATGCTATAACATCAAAATAAAATTTAATATTCTCATTTATGTAAAATCCTTTGAAAAATTTCCAATAAATAATAATAAAGAAAAACCATTTTTATCAAAACACCTTTAAAGAAACCACTTTTAAAGGTAACATTTCAAAGGAAAAATTTATTAAGAGAAAATTACATTAATATAAAATGAAGTCAAGGTCCACTTTATGCCGACGGATGGTACCACATTTCCTAATTCTCGAGGGTCCACCATGGGTGAATCCATAGGGGTAATCTCATGGAAGTGGGACACTATAACCTTGCACCTTGTACCTCAGTGAAGGGTAGAATAACAACCAAAATAACAACTTTCTCATGCATGATCCACTAAGAGGGGAGATCCCATTGGACCATTGGTCTCCAAATATCATCATATTTTCATTAGTTTTGTAAGCGTCCAACATTCTAAGTGAAACCGAGAAAATCCACTTCCAAATCACTAGCATAATATATCAATTCATCCCACCAAGATACTCAGGATTGCCTTGCCCTAAAATTCATGTTCACATGTTACATATGTCATCACATTAACAAATCAATTCTTTGCATTCCAAGGAAATCTACAAGTTCATAAATCACTAAAAAAACAACCATTTCCTATATGAAAAAATGTTTCATTTTAAAACACCAAAACAATTTAAAAAATCTTTTCACACTACTTTCACATTCCATGACACTTATTTGAAAACATGACAAGGAATAAGCTTGGTAAATTTTACCATTTCCAAGGGTGATCCCCTTTCAAAATCACACATAAATCAATTTCACTTTAAAACATGTTTTACAACATTATACAACTCAACGTCAAATTAATAGTGCACGAAAATAAAGTTAACATGGAAGAAAAAACCCTTCCTTTTTGAAGTAATTTTTTCGATACACATTTTCACTTCAAGTTCTGTTGAAAATGTTTTTCACACCTTTTCAATCAACCTATTAAACACTTCCACATAATTCCACAATACGGAATACACAAAAACATTGCCATTTCCCATTGTAAAATCCATTTCCATCGCATAAGTTGGAAAAACCATCCCAAAAATCTTCTTCACCACATCAATAAATCACATAGAAAGTAAAAATTTACCAATAAATCATATCAAATCATCCAAAAATGTTAGATCATGGAACTACCTACCTTATGTGTAGAAACATCTGGAAATTAGTGTGAAACCACAACCGCACCCCCACAGGATCCCTGAATGGAATGATCTAACCAAAATAATCAAGACTGAACCCCAAAATTTATGACTCAACATAAAAGAGAACACCCAACCTACTATCCATATGAAACCCTCAAGGAGAATATAAGAAACTCTATAAAAGAGGGAAAACAAGAGGAATAACCAAATACATGGAGGTTCCATGACGAATCAGGGTCAAATCCCCCCATGGAGAGGTGTCCAAGGAGCCTAGGAGAGCTTGGAAGAGGCTCCCATGGCTTAAAACTACCATGGGGGTCGACTGAAAGTGGGATTAGGGTTAAAAATATGGGAGAAAGAAAAATGGAATCCCCAATTTTAATGACCTGGACAAGCCACACGGTTTTCCCGCACAGGTTGAGAACCTGTACAGTAACCATGATCCACTCACTTTATAATAAAGACATTCCACATTGTTATTGAACACAGTTTACAAACAATTATCTAACTATGAAATAATAATCTACCCAAAAAACACAACTTGGTCACACTATTACCTAGGAAACAACAGACAATTTGACATACCGTGCCCCAACCATGCGCCACCTACTATTTAACAAAAAACATACATTTCTCATGAAAATTTATTGAGAAACTTATGGACAAGCAGTAGACTAAAAAGAGACAATTGGAATACCTAAAAATTCAAAACCATCACACCTATAATTCTAGAGAGAAACTAAAATCCAAAAATGAACCGAAATAGAGGGGTGAAATTAAAAACAGATGTGTGAAAACACATGTGATAGAGGTAGTGTTACTTTTAGAGACTATTCCAAAGGAAAAGTAAAAGGTTTTGGTAATATTGGTATTTAAAATTATACTTTTTTTATATCATTTTATCTATTAAAGGTTTAAAACAAAATTTAATTAGTATATCAAAATTATGTGATGATAGAATGCAAGTTAAATTTAAAAATCATAAATGTTTAGTTTATAAATAATATTCTTTATAATTTTATGATTATAGAAAATAAAATATTTATATTATTGAACTTTTTAAACTAAATTTTCAACATGTTAAGTTCTTAAATGCCATACATAGTAACAATATCTTTTGAAATGATGTTTAGGTCATGTTAATTTCAGAATGTTACATAAGTTCCAAAAACATGAGAATGTGTCACAACTACCTTCCATGAATTAATAACTTCTTCCGATATGCAACTCTTTCATGAAAGGGAAGAAACATACAATTTATTTTAGACCTATCAATCAAATAAATAATAATAGACCTTTATAGTTAGTACATATTGATTTATTTTTCCCCACTCAAATTTCTAGCCTTTGTGGAATGAAATATACTTTAGTTACTAGTGATGATTATAGTATATTTACATGTGTATACTTTCATGCTCATCGAATCAATACATTATCTAGAATTACTAATTTTTTTTAATTTAATTCAAAATTAAAAAGGTTATATGATTGTCTCTATTCATAGTGATAAATGAGGTAAATTTCATAATTTATATTTTGAATATTTTTTTTGAATAGAATGGCTATTTTAATATTTTTTATTCTCCTATAACTCCCGAACAAAATGTTGTTTTAGAACAAAAAAAATAAAACTCTTTACAAAATGGATCAAACTTTGTTATGCGAATATAATTTTCCTTGATATTTTTGGGATGAGTCCATTTCTGCTACATATTATATTTTACATAGAATTCTTATTAGACCTTTATTAAAGAAAACATCTTAAGAATTATTTAAAAATAAAATGCATAAATTTGGTTACTTTAGAGTTTTTGGATAAAAAGTTTTTTTATGTTCAAAAGATAATATAGATAAATTTTATGATAGGAGTGAGGAAGGTATTTTTCTTGGTAATTATAATAATATTAAATATTATAGAGAGTATAATAAAATAAATATAGTTATTAAAGAATATATTCATGTTATGTTTGATGAAAATAATGTTAAAATAAATTTTGATTCTATTGTTATTGAGGTTGAGTTTAGAGATTTTAATTTTGGTTAAGGAAAACCTCAGGATAAGGATGAATCAATTGATGGGTGGGGGGATTACTCCTTTTAGACCTGACACAAGATCACAGATGTTTCATAATGATCATTTGAATGAAAATGTAATTGGCAATGTTGATTATGGTGTTAAAACTAGAAACTACGTTTTCAATATTTGTGTCGATTCTGATTTTATTTCTAATTTTGTTTATATTAATTTTAATAATGCTGTAAAAGTTAAAAACTGGATTGTTTCTAAGAAAGATGAATTATATATGTTTTTAGAAATAATTTTTGGACTTTTGTATAATTGGATGAGGATAAAAATGTGATTGGATCTAAGTGGATATTTATAAATAAATTAGATGAATCTAGACAGATTGGAAAAAAAATCCATACTTGTTGCTCAAACACACTTTTAAGACGAAGTTATAGACATTAAAGATTCTTTTTCACCTATTTCTATGTTAGATTCTATTATATTGTTTTTGTATTTTTCTTGTTATGATGTTTTTAAATTATATCAAATGGATGTAAAAATTTATCTCTAAAATGGATTTATAACTGAATATGTATTTGTTTCTCAATCCCATATTTTAAAAATGAATGATTTCCAGATTTTATGTTATTTAATGTTTTGTACAGTCTCAAAAAAGAACGATGCACATAGTATGAAAGAATTTATTTTTTTTATTGAAAAACTGTTTCAAGAAAAAGAATATAGACCCTACAATTTTTATTAAAATAACATCATGTGATATTTTAATTGAACAAATTTATGTTGACGATATAGTATTTTGGGTTATGTAGTGAAATAATATGTAATGAGTTTTCTACTTTTATTTATTATGAGTTTTACATGAGTTTAATGGGATAATTAATGTTTTTTCTTGGACTCCCAAATTTTCAAAGAAAGTATGGAATATTTATTAATCAATATAAGTATTCTAAAAATTTATTTAAATGATTTAGTCTCGATTCATGTAAACCTATGAAAACTATTATGGTTTCTAATTTAAAATTAGATGTTGATGAATCTTGTAAATCTATTGATATTAGTGTTTATAGAGGCATGATATGTAGCTTACTATATTTAAAGACATCTTGACTTGATATTATGTTTAATTTTTTCTTATATTCATGATTTCAAGAAGATCTTAGAGAATTTCATATTAAAGATGTAAATATAATAATTAGATATTTTAAAGTAACTACTGATTCTAGTTTATTTTATCTAAAATATTACTTTTTTGATTTAACAAATTATTCAGACTCTAATTTAAAAGTATATAGAATTTACCAAAAAAGCACATCAGGTATGTGTCATTTTTTGAATTTTTTTAATTTCTTGTTCATCTAAGAAACAAATATCTATTTCTTTATCTACTGGAGAAGCTGAGTATATCTGTGATTCTTGTAGTTGTTCTTAATGTTTATGGATTAATCAAACCTTATGTGATTTTGGTATTTATCTTGATAATATTCTTATTTATTGTGATAATACTTCTACAATTTATATTTCTAAAAATCCCTTACAACATTATATAACAATAAATATTTATTTTAAATTTCATTTTATTCGAGATCATGTGAGTAAGGGTGATATTGTTTTGGAATTTATACCTTCTAAAAAATCTTATAGTAGATATTTTTACAAATTCTTTAGGCTCCACTAATTTTGAAAAAAATTAAATATGATCTTTGTATGTCAGAATTTTAATTTTTTATTACTATATTTGGGGGGAGGGGGTTTGTTTTTTTCCACTTTTTTTATTCACAAAAATGGAGATAAATAAAATTGTTTTTAGTGTTTTAAAACATGATTTTAAATGGATTAAAAGTTTTGGTTTTGTAATCAAATAGAAAGGTGGAGATTTTTTTTTCATGTTCATGTTTTCTTTGGTTAGATTACATATGATTATATATTTTTTAGCACTTTAATATATTTTTTTGATTACATGTGACTTTTTATTTTTAAACCTTTCTATATTTAAATTATAACATCATTTGTAGAGATCATAATTTAATAATTCCCACTTAATATGATATATAACATGTATATCTCTATTTTATTAAATTATGAAGAAGTATAATTCTTTTTCTATCATGTTTTATTTTAACCCTAACATGATTATTACTTTCACTCCAATTACTATTTTTTAGTATAAAGTACATTAAACGTTTCCTAATTATTTTAATGATATCTTATTCCACATTGAATGGTTTTTTGGTAAACTTTTACTATTGGATAACTAATATATTTATCTAATCTTAATTAGTTTAAATGGAATTATAAAAATTCTTTTCTAGTACTCTAAAAATTCAACAAATTTTCTACTTTAGTTTTAGAAACCCTATAGTATGTAGTTTAAAAAGTTACTCTATTTAATTTAATACTTGTTCTATAGATATCATATTCAAATAAAACCTGATTTTATACAAATCAAACATGTTTTTTTGATTTAATTAGTTTACATAGATGTCTAAAAAGGTAATTTAGATGGCCATTAATTTATTTGATGTTATGTAATGATGTTTCACAGCAGTAGTTTTTCCAAAAATTTTGTTGCTTCTATTTATTGATAATTTTAAGAGTAGTAGAAGTCTAATTTATCCCATTCATGACTAGTTAGATAGATAGATAATATTTTCTACCAGTAAATATTCTTTACCAAAGTATGGTTCAACAACCTTACTTTCAAGAGTGAAAAGTATGGTTTGGAAACCCTACTTTTAGAACAATGAAAATTATAGTTTGGAAACCCTATATTCTGAACAATACAAAGTATGTTTCAACAACCCTACCTTCAAAATTGTGAAAAGTCTGGTTTTGAAACCCTAATTTTAGAATAGGGAATATTATGGTTTGGAAATCCTACTTTTAAAACAGTGCAAAGTATGGTTCAAGCACCTTAATTTCAGAATAATGAAAAGTATGGGCCAACAACCATACCTTTTTAATGAACCCTATCATACTTCTATAATGAACTCTACTTTCTGTGAACCATACCTTCTTAAAACCTAGTTTTCATGAACCATTATCTTGGTGAACCCATCTTTCGATGAACCCTATGTTGGGTGAACGCTACTTTTAATGAAGACAACATTAGGTGAAATTTAATTTTAGTGAATCATAATTCCAATGAACCATACTTTTGGTGAACCCTACATCCGATGGACCCTAATTTTGATGAAACCAAATTTTGGTGAACCCTACTTTAGATGAACCCTAATTTCGGTGGAACCTACTTTTAGTGAAACTTACTTTTGGTGAACCCTAATTTATTTTACCCTACTTTCATGAACACTACTTTTGTGTACCCAAATTTTGTGCACCCTACTTTTTTACACCCTACTATTATGAACCCTACTTTAATATACCCTACATTCATTTACACAACTTTCGGTAAACCGTAATTTTGTGTATCATTTCTTTGTGTAACCCACATTCTTGTACACTATTTTCATGTAACCTACTTTTGTGTACCATAATTCTTCACCCTACATTGTTGCCTACACATTGTGATTTTATATGGAACATTGATCTGTTGTACATATATATGGGTTATTTTTTTGCAGTTTTTTGCGGGATAAATTATCACTAAATTGGAGGATTAGGATCAAATAAATTTTTATGATTTTTGTGAAATATTTAAAGATAAAAAGTAATATTTTTTTAACATTGTTTTCTAATAAATCTGGAGGAGACAATATTTTTTACATTCAAATATTTGAATTTACTTTTAGTTTGTGGTACTAGATTTCATAAACTATTTTGGCTAAGATTAAATAGGTTTGAATGGATTTAAAAAGAGGTTTCAAAAAAATTAAATTTTATTATTATTCTATTGATATTATTGGAAGAACTATTCAAATTATTTTAAATAATTTTATTAAAGATTTATTCTATTGAAATAAATTGGCAAGAGTTGTGCGATTTTTGAAGATATATTTATGAAAACTCTTGAGTGAATTTATTTTTAATATCTAAAGGAAGTGGAGAGATATCTATAATGGGTATTATATATATATATATATATATATATATATGTATGGAAAATAATATACATGAGTTAACATATTCAATACTCTATTTTTTAAAGAGAAAGTGATGTGAAATTTGAACCTGCTGTGCATTTGCAACATCTTATAACACTCTATTTGATCACATGAATGATATCTCAAGGGCCAAATGTATTATAATTCAACATTTACTTCCTTGAAAAGATGACGTGTTATAATCCTCAATAACTAGTACATAGAAATTAATTATTTATCTTCTCATTCATCTACTTATGAGTCTGTAACACTATTTCCAATCTCTCACATGCTCTTTCTATTTTCCTATTTATTATTTTACACATGAAAGAATTATTTTATTATTATTTTTCCTCGAGTTGTCAGGACTGTTCAGGTTGTGACTCCCAATGTCTAAAGTCTGGTTTCAAGGGTTGTGACTCCATATACAAAAGTTAGTTTCATGTTTATCCCTACAATAGAAAAGGATTTTGTGTGTGAATTATGATTCCCCCTCAAAAATATTTTTTAGTGGACATTAATATATCACTAATAAATGAGGTATAAGAGTAGAGTAGGAACACTTTGGGACAAACTTCTATAAAAACCATCCTTGTGTTAATTATTTTTTTCGCTGATAATTAACAATAACAATTAACTTTGATAATTAATTAATTAATCAATCCATTTGAATAATTTTATTAATCTAGTCCATTCAACCACCTCTATTCCATATTCCATTACACTATTTGACCAAACATTGGCATGTGAAAAACATGGACACAACTTTTCCATTTTGATGACTAAAAGTGTTCAACTCACCTCACTTATAGAGGGACATCCCCTATTATTTCATATTAAAAATTACAAAAGCCCTAGGTTTTGTCAAGAACCTCCTAAGAACCTTCCTTAATTACCTCATATCATAACATAATCCTAGTTTTTGGTCATAAATACAACCAAGGAAATATTTTGTTGTAAATAAAAATAATTTTTCCAAAGAAGATGTAGCGTCACTAACTGAGGGGTTTTTATTTCTTCATTAACTTAATTCAATTATTATTAAAACATACTAATATAAAAAAATAATTATTTACCATATCATGAGAGGTTTTTATGTTAATGTAATGACCTAAAACCATCTCCACATACATCAAATGGGGCATCAAATCACCATTCATGTGTACGAAAGACTACCACCTCGCGAAGTGATGGGAAGTGTATTTCGATTTATGTTTCACTTGGATGATAATAATGATTGATTAAATTAATAAATAATAATTTTTATGGAATAATTATTTTTTTAAAATTATTATATCACATATACCTTCTTAATTTATATTCGTTGGTGGTTTCAATAATGTCATTCGTGTGTATGGCGGACTACCACCTGCAAAGTGATGTGATTAATTTTTCAATAATGCTTTGTATGGAATGTAATTAGGGTAAATTTAATACAAATATATGATATATATGAAATAAAAAATTAATCTATAATGGTAATATATTATTTATCATTTTTCTTTCAATTTCTCTAGAAAATTGAAACAATGTTCATGCGTACATATGACTTACCATCTCCGAGAACTGTGCATTTTATTTTCTATGTATAACTTATATGGATTAGTGTAAATACATATATTCTGAATATATATTATATTTATATCACTATTTTAATTATAGATACTATAGAAATATGATCAAAGTAATAGGACCAAGAAAAATCAAAACTTATACAAAAATCTATGTAGTTATTACCCGAAACATGATTTTAACGTCAAATTGACAATAAATGGGTAATAAAAGGTCATAAAAAAAATAATATATAGAATTATATATATATTTATGGTCATTTATTATATATATAATAATATTAAATTTATTATACATGAGGTTCTAACATGTACAAAGAAATTAAATACTTAAGGTAAACATTTTTTAGTCTCTCTTTTATTTTTATGAGACTTATTCCATATTTAGCACCTGTTTATTTTGTATGGTGTATATAATTTAAATTTGACATGTTATAACATGAATATAATAGTTTTTATTATATTTAAATATTCATTTTATGTTATTATTTAATGGGGATTATGATTCAAGATATTACCAATGCATTATAGGATTTGTTGTCTATAATATTATTCTTTCACACATATATTATGTTATGAAATTATATTCTTTTATGAAGTGTATATACAGACCCATTGACATGTAATATCAGAAATTTATTTATTATCTTTATATTTTATGTTTAGTTTAATTTTATTCTTTCATGGGGATTATGATTCAATGTTACCAAAGTGTTAAGGTTTTTATGATACAATCTCATTATCTATCAGGTTTGTTTATTTTTATTCTTGCTATGATGAACTCCTATGATTTATCTCACAAGATAATCATGAATTAAATGAGTTTATGGTCATTTTAGAGTAATACATGTCTACCTTCATTTTACTCTCTTTATATACTCAATATTTCAAAATAATATTTTAAAGAAAAATTGTCCCAATTTCTCTCTTTGATCGAAATCACTTTTTTATAACAACCATATTTTCAAAAGATGTTTTTTATCATTATAAAAATGATTTAATAAATAAATGTTTATCCATTTTTCACTTCTTAAAAATTGTTTTGGAAATAATTTTCATGTCATTTTACAAACAAGGTTCATTTGGATTTCACCGAAAATGTGAAAGAAATATTTATTTTAACATGTATGAAATGAAAGTAATTTCATGAAATCATGACCATTAATTTATTTTCATATTACTTTATATGTTTCAAAAGTTATTTTTAATTAAAATAATTTCAATTTTTTTTATTTTTTAGGTGTAAAAATATATTTTGAAATTGAAAAGGGTATTTTACCAAAGAAATGTTAGAAGTGAACTTTCAAAATCAATTTCCTTCTAAGATGAATTCCCTTTATATTAGTTAATATTTAATATGGATATGGTCCAATGATACCATATTTTTTATTTCTATGAATTATTTATGTTTGTGATGAAAATTAGTTTATGAAATATATTTATTACCCATAGGTTATACGATGATAAAATTATTATGAATCCAACTTCCTTTGGCATGAGTTATAACCTGATAAAATTATTTTGATACCCTATTCCTTTCTAAAAGGTTATAATTTGACGAAATGATTAAGTTATTATGAAACCTGTTTCTTTTTTATTGGTTATGTTATGATGAAATGTTTATGAAATCCATTTATTTTCAAGGGTTCTGATTTTATGAATGTTTTATGATCTTAGGGAACACACATATATTATTTTTGTTATGTTATGTGTGCGTAATATATATCCCTCTAATTAATTGAATAAATATTGATATCTCATGGAGAAAATATTTCTATATAGAGGAGTGAACTCAGTTCATTGTGGTTATTATTCAACTGTGATATTCTTTGGGGTGAAGGTTTAATAGTATGATGGTTTGGGAAGGGAACCCACTCCACTATGATAGTTTTGGAAATGACCCTTTATTATTCTGTAAGTGATTTTATATACTTATGTTTATTCCAAAAAACTATTTATTATGAAAATGTTATGTTATCATGGCTCATGTTATTTGATTCCATTACAATTATTGTCTTATGAAATAGCATGCTTTATTCCATGACTCAAGATTATGTTTTATAATATATAGTGTCTATTTTAAAAATGTGATTTTATTGTTATCTAACCCATATTTTCATGATATATTCATATCTATCTTGTTTAACCTTACTAAGCATCTGAAATATACCTTTATTATGGTTAATTTTCCTAGGTTATTAAGAAAGGTTTTAAGTAGTAGATTTCTAATAAGTAACTATATGAGAAAATCTTTATGAGAGATGTTCAGGATATTTAAGAAAATATAAATATTGTGTTCCAGGTTCCCAAAGGAACTATACCTTTATAATACTCAGGCATGTGTTTGTGTAATATAATTAATATTCATCTAAAATACATAATTTATATTTTTGAAATGTATTTTTCTTTATAGTTTGTATCATATGATAAGTTTAGTTAACCTTTAGAATCTCGGATGAGAAAACATTATTGAGATCCCCAGGGTTGTTTCTTTGGATATGTCCAAGGATATGTGTATGGATAAGTCTAAGAATGATCTACGGTTTAGGGAAATGTATTGGAATGTTTGTGACAGATAGAGAAAGTGATTTCGATGAAATTAAAACCATGTATAGATACTAAAAGGGTATGTGGATCTAGAATATAGGTACCTAGGGCTAATAAATTAATGAAGGGAATGTGGATCTAGACTATATCATCACCTTGTGTATTAAAGTTGGAATTTATGGACATATTTTTTGAAACTCCTAGGGGATATTCTTTAGAAATTTAAAAACTATTTATGAATCATAATTATGGATTTTAATAATGACTGTGAATGAATTATGTTAAGACAAATGTATCATAGACTTAAATGGAGGTGTTCAGGTCTAGACATCCTATAAGTTATTATTTAAATTTTGTGGTTTCACTCAATGATTATTGTTTCTCATACTATGATTTTTTTAGTCAATGGATGGAAAGAAATGAATCATATTAATGATGAATGTGATCAGGAAATCAGTGATTATAAGAAAAAAATTGGTTGATAACTAGAGAGAAAGATATCATTATTATTTATAAGAATCTATCATGATATATGATTAACAATGTGAACTTTGTTTTGATTCCCAATGCGTCAAATAATAGGAAAATGGACTTTTATGAAAGCTTATGTGGTAATTAACATAGACTAAAGAATATTAAACTTTATACATGTCAAGAAGGTGGGAAGAAGAACCTAGAATAATATCTCAAATGAATGGGAAAATATTTTTCTTTTTTGAAATGAATGTCATAGAGTGAAACTTTTCCTAGGAATTGAATGTATTTTTTGTGGGGAACTTGAGAATTATCTGAGTTAAATATCTAAAAAATCTGTTAGACCCTAAACCATGGAAACATAGATTCCATTTCAACTAATGAAGTTAAATGATTGATGTGTGTATGAATTTATATTTAATTATTTTATAGTGAAAATATTATAGTAATGGTCATTCAGTTTTAAGAATCAAGAAACATCAAAGGGTTCTGTTAATTTTCTAAGTACACATGTCTTCATTTATGATTTGCATAATAGTCAGGGATAAAATCATGGTTTTAAGAGTTTAAGACTGCTCATATGTTAAAATTCTAATATTACCCTTTTTATGTTTGATGTGATGGGATTTTATCAAAACTAAGCCTATTTTGAGAGACATTTATGGAAATATAACTCTTTAGTTTTGTATATATTGTAGGGAAATAGTTTTTGTAAGAGGAATGAATTTTTATAGCCATATAATTAAATGATTGGTAATTTTTTGTGTTTATCTTATATTTTATATTAAGATAAATATTTTTATTGAGCTTTTAGAAATTTTTTTGTTAAAAGTGTTTGGAAAAAAGGGCAACTCGTAATCCGGGTGACAGCCAATTGATTTCGGTATGGTCGCGGAGCTGAAACCAACAACCAATGGGAGACATCTGTACAACATCTACCACTACCCTACATGAAAGATTATTTCTATTGGAACAACATAAAAAGATATAGTTATGAGTATTTATCTTGATGTATTGTATTTTTGAAAGTTAAGGCTGAGAGACAAAGGTCTAAAATAATGATATGATCATTATCCATACCCAAAAAAATAAATGGGATGACATAACTATATAATTTTTCATTAGGATTCCGAAAAAATATAAAAGGAATAATGCTACAACGGTTGTAGTCAATATTATTATCAAGTAAAAAAAAATTTTCTATATCAGATAAGATTTCACTTTTGTATCACCCAGACCCGAGTTACCCAGAGTTGGTGCATTATTGCGTAACATTGGCATGATCAAAAAAGATCAAGTCTCGAAAGACCAATTAGTTTAGTAGCCTTAGAAAAACTAGATACATTCATAAGTATTACATTACATCATAAAGTAAAACAAAACTACAACAACATCTTGTCTTTATATCCCCTCATACTATCCCTGAAGGTCATTCATAATATAGTTCTTCAAATCCTGGAAAAATTAAAACATTGAAAGGGGTGAGCTCAGATGCTCAGTAAGGATAACAATACAGTGGAAACTTTCATAAATAAACATAATCATTTAAGGCTATGTATAACTAAAACAAAAGCCTTTAAACTTGAACTTTAGCATAATACAGAAAAAATAAAATGAAATAATTCCATTTACATATTCAAATGGATATTCTACTAGTCAAATAATCACATGAAATATCAATAACCACTTTCATAATGATGGAATGCATAATGTGAGACTATCATAACCATGTAGCCAAGGCCTCGTGCCAAGACTACAAATAAGATTTTGTCAAGGCCTCTTTCCAAGACACTAGTTTGTCTCATGAGACCTACCGATGCATCGAGGAGCTATAGTAGGCTCCACCGATCACTTTTTAAGTCCAATGCATTCCTCATATGAACAAGTTTAAACATATCATAACCCATAACATAATTGTATCACATAAAACCAGCATAAAGGAAACATAAAATTTCCACATTTCAATCCCAAGATATCAATACAACACATTGATATAATAAAAACACTTTCAAAACCATTTTCAATACCAAAATAAAAGAAAATTAAAACTTGGTATTTATTTTTCATTTAAAAAAAATTATGTCTTGTAGAGGAAGCCAAAACTCAAATAAGGGTTACGACAGCGGAGAAGTCATTGTCGCCACATACGTACGACAAAAAAACATTGCATTCTTTCGTTTAGTAAAATGCTTCGTATAAAAAGATTCCTTTTGAATAAACATAAAAGTCAAAGGGATTTATATATAGTATAAAAAAAGTTGTGTATAAAAAAAATATGCCTCAATGAAAGGAGATTGAAAAAAAGTCCTTACAAAGATAATTTTTAAATAAAATAGATCTATTATGTGTATTCACTATAAGTACACATAAAGAAAGTAAAAAATACAAGATAGGACATAATACCAGGAAAGTTCAGTCAGAGGAAAATCCTCTAACCATTTATTAAATAGAAATAAAAAGTGCAGTAAACAAGGAAAAGGATGAGGGAGAACATCTTGCCCAAACCCAATCAAGAGTCCCCACCATAGACAGACAATTACATACCAAGCCATCACTCATAATACCTAAAATCCATACCGTTGAGTCAACACATTCAACAAACATCATTTCTGCAACATCAAAAAAAACACCACTTCTTTCCTGCTTCCAGCTTTAACCAGACATCACCACTGCAATTGCAAATTCTTTCCAATCTAGATTCCCCAACATACATCCATTTCACCTCTAACAATGGTCAAACAACAGATAACCAGCAGATTCACAGTCAACCACGTCAATAACACCACCACAATACCACCAATTTCACATCCAATCAAACAATGATTCATCTTATCCAGATTAAAGCCTGGAAAAAACTTAAAGGAGTGCCAAAAAGGACCTCCCCCCTCCGGAACACTGGAGCCGACCCCGATCACACCGTCACCTGTGAGAATAGGACATAATAATATCATGACATAATTAGAAAGTAGAAGATTAACCCAATGAATAGAAATTGGGATAAGAAGTTCCCTTACAAAAATAATTTTTTAAATAAAATGGATCTATTATGTGTATTCACTATAATACACATAATGAATGTAAAAATACATGATAGTACATAATAATATCATGACATAATTTGAAAGTAGGAGATTAACCCAAATAACAGAAATTGGGTTAAGAAGTTCCCTTAACTCGTGTCCGACTTGACTCGACCGTTCTTTAACCTCCTGAATAATAAACAAGAGTTAATTTATAATTTTTTAAGAACATTTTTCAAGTATATTATTCCTTTTATATCACTTATTAACATGTTATGAACATTATGTAACTATTTATGTTAATTATGGTCGTTTTGTCGATCTTTTGCACTTGAGTCAAAAATAAACTTCTTATAATTACAAGTTGTTCATGAGATAAAATATCCATTATATCCAGAATTATATTCATGATGTAGATATCATATATGTCATATATATCCATTATATACATTCATTCATAATATTATGTAACATTTAGAGGTAAGAAATGAAATGCACCGTTCATGGAGGCGGTAAGCCGTACGTACGCATGAACACTACTTTCATTTCTAATTCGTATTTAATAAAATCATAATGATATAATTATATATTATAATTCCAGTATAATATAATATATAATATCATTTAATCCATCCTTTATACATCTCACATATGGCATTAATGATTCAAATCACTTTGAGGGGGCGGTAGTCCACACTTCCTAAAATGAAATTATTGCATTTGCACAACATGTAAAGCATAATGATATGTTTTAAATGTAAAATACAGAATCATAGAGAGGAAATAAATATAATAAATATCATAAATAAATATGGTTCCATCATAATGGCCACTATGAGAGGTTCTAGGAGAAGATAGAACAATCATTGTTTCGTGAGTCAGTAATTCTCCATCCACGGGAACAGTATGTTCTTTAACAATTAGACAAAGGTGTGTGTAAGTGTAGCTCGAATACATAACATAAAAACATCCTAGTATATTTAAGATACTTTTTTTGTTAAAAAATATAGGAATAAAAAGAGTTTAGGGGGTTGGAGAAGAAAAATAAAACAAAAGAACCCAAGTGAAGACATTACCTTTAAAATCAGGTAACTCTTTTTGCTTTGAGCCACAGGCTTACTTGGGAAGACTTCTGCCCAAATTGAGGCTTCTAGTAGTAATAGAGGGAAGTTGGGAGAGTATTTGGGAAGAGTTTGGCTGAGCCAAATGGATTTTATGGTGTGAATAAGGTGCTAGAGGTGGGGGCCTTTTATAAGAGGAGAGGAGGGGCACTCTTGGAAAGTCATCAAATGTTACATTATTATGAAATGATTTTCGGATTTCAAAGGCCCCACAATTTTATATTTCTAAGATAAGGTGATAAGGGTTATAAATATACTCATAAAATATGTTTTTGAAAAGTGTAAGTCTTATATTTTGCATTATTATTTCATTTTATTTAAATCATTAATTAATGAGGTAATGTTGTCATAAATAATTTAATTTATTTAATGTCTAAAAATTATAAAAAAATTACCATGATGTAGGAAATATTTTTTTCTTTCCAATGAATATTTATAGTCTAAACTTTATCTTATATAACCTTGTGTAATAATTTTTATAGTAAAAAAACACATGTTTGTGACAATTTTATTTTTACTTTAAAATAAAAGTTATTAATGTCATTTTCTTACCCAAGTGGCTCCATGGGGTTACCATGTTGACCCATGGATTGTCTTGGTCGGCCATGACTCATCAAATAAGTTTATGACAAGTGTAAAGGTAATTTCATATTATTATATCATCATATTAACGTTAAATTACACTAATTATCTTTAATCGCGATTAATAGAACTTAAAAGTTACTATTTACCAAAACTTAATTTAATCACATTGAACCACATTTTACTTCTTAATGAAAATTATGTATGTTGGTTTTTTTTAAATTCAAATCACAGAGGTGGTAAAATTTCATTTAAACGGAAAATCAGTTTTTTGACTACCACTTAGTGGTTTCACTATTCATCAAAAAATCGATGTTTTTCAGAAAAATACCAAATATTCACCCTAAGATATAATTGATATTCTAAATTAAAAAATGATGTCTAGTTTACAAAATTACAAACCTATAAGTTGCATTAATTTATTTTATAATTAATTCTCGCTGTCAAAACAGATAGAGTGTTTTTAAGAAACCATATCAATCAAAAGATTGACAATTGTTTATGTCCAATTTCAAAGTGAAATTAATTCTAATGACCACCATTGGATAAAATGGTAAAATTATATTCTAATTATACTTTAAAGCCACTTAAGAGTATAATTTATCACTATAAATTGTTTTTATTTAAAAAGTTGTTTTTAAGTATTTTTCACTATTCATCAAAATTGGAAGTTATCAGAAAAATACCAAAAATTCAACATAGGATAATTTCGATATTCAGAATCCAAAATTGAAGTCCATTTTGAAAGATAAAATTTATAAAATTTCAAAAATTGGGTATTACTATTCATAATGGCTACTTTGATTCGTCGCGGTGTGTTAGAATCTCAAACTTGCGTACAATGCAAGCTATTGCTTTATTGAAAGAGAAGCGTATCGTGGAAGCTTGGGATGTTACCTTCTCCCCTCCTTCAATAAATTGAGTCCTCGCAATTTGAAATTTTTATTTGAAAATAAAAGGTTGAAAATAGAAAATACCTTTGTGGAGAACCCACATCAAAAATACGGTTAATAAAAATATTACTTTAAAAGAAAGAAAGAGAAGTACAAAGGTCACCCGAGATAGCCCATACTAGGATTCTATAAAAATATGGATATGGAGGAAAAACAAACCATCATGGTCTGATGGAGAGTTATAGAAAACAGGGTTAGGAGAAAGTTAATTACAAGAAAATCACAAACTTGTGATTGGTTAAATGATCATTGATTCCCCAGTAGGAAATGCTAACCGACAACGTTTTTTTAAGTTAAATTTCATACAATTGAGGAATTTATTTAGGAGATTTGCTAAGAACATAATGAAATATACATACTTGTCATGTAGACATTCATTCTTTAATAATTTTTTACCACAAACCCATCTTTCACTCAAAAAGATAATAGAACTCAAAAATATTATATTTATCTTAATCGTACAAGGTTCCAAATATTAACACATACCATTTAGATTAGGAATAATATTTTATAATAACCAGGGACATCCTGTAGGCTAGTGGTAGGTAATAAAGGCCTGTCGCACTATGGTTTTGGGTTCGATTCCTACAGCTTTGCCCGACGCGACGGGTTATCCCCCGATCTCATGTTTGTCCTTTTCCTAATTATATTCCAAAAAATAATCTTCATAAATGTTTTAACCTTAAACAATAATATCCAAAGTTCAACATAATCCATTCCAAAATTTTTAGTTATCCAAAATACCTCTGTCTAGACATTCTCTAAAAGGTCTCTAAATTCCAAAATCAATTGTAACATCAGATTCCCCAAACAAAGTAAAGTTTCTCTTATTGTCACATACTAAAAATATGATTACCTTCATCATATTAAAACATTAATGAAAACAACAAGTTCTGAAGTATAATCCTTATATATATCACATTATTCTTATAACCAGAATATAATCCTTGAGTCCAAAAGCACCAATACAATAACTATTCCACTTCAACTGTAGTAACAGCATAAGATTGGCCTTGATCTCATGGCCTTTTCTGAGAAAAGTTTCTCGGATACTTAGGACATTCATTTTCATAATTCCCCATTTCCCTATAATTGTAGCATTCAACATTGATAGCCTCTTTCTTTCCCTTGCAATCACGAGTTTGGTTACATTTTTCTCCACATTTGTAACAAACTCCCATTCATTTTAGGCAAGTACTGAGGTGATTCTTCCCACAATTATGGCATAATAGAAAATACTTCTTTCCCTTTTTCCCTTTATCTGTCTCTTGTTCAACTGTTCTCTTCTTCTCTTGCTTTACTTTATTGTCATAAGATTTAGAGAATTCCATTTCTGTCTTGATAGCACATGAGACAATATCTTCGTACGATGATAAAGATTGTGAGACTAAGGATCAACGGAGAAATGGTTTTAACCCATCAAAGAAATGATCAATCTTACTTCTTGGATTACGTATACAATCTTCAGCATGTCTCACTAACCTTGTAAAGTTGGCCTCATACTTTTTCATATTCTCATCCTCCTTTTGCCTCAGACTCAGAAATTGCCTTTCCGTATCTGCTCGATGGTCACGAGGGAAGTATTTTTCTAAGAAAAGCTCTTTGAACTCCCTCCATTCCATATTAGATATTCATCATATTCCTTTGTGTTTTGAATCAATGACCACCATTGATCAGCATCTATAGTGAGGTGGTAAACTGCCATGATAACCTTTTCCCTTTCACTACTCCCCAAGGCATGGAATATTTTTTCTAAGGAATTTATCCATTGCTCAACTACTAAGGGATTTGCACTCCCATTAAATGTTGGTTGTTTCTGCCTCATGAAATGATCTAACATTGTTCCTCCACGTTCCAGATCAGGGTGTTCTATATGAGTAAGGTTATTATTCATAACCTAAGTGAGTTGTCCCAGTATGGTGATAAGTTGATCAGCACCAGTTGTATCACCAACTCCACTATAATTATCTTGAGCAGGAGGGAAATCCCTACATGGAGTGCGTGCAATGATATGGTTTCCATTCCTTCCACTAGGTTCCATTTCTAAACAATGGAATAAACTAGATTAGTTTATGAATCAAAATACATAATTCCATACTTGTAAAACACTTAACATAAAGTTGACAGTTTATGGATAGAATCCATAATCATAAAAATGTTTTCTTTGAGGAAGTATATGCTCATAAACCCTTCATAATGGTTGGTAAAGAAAATGAGAATTATCCTAAGAATATCTCCCGGGAGTGTCATAACCAAGACTGCAGCAAGGACTGTTGTCGTGGACTAGTTCCAATTCGAGTCTAGCTCAATGCGGTGTTTTCAGGTTTTACCCCTAGGCACATCTGTGCCAGAGCCACCTCTACCTGCTCGTATCCAGACAGGGATGTATTGCTTAGAAAACTCACAAAATCTATATAATAGAAAAATTCTAGGAATTTCTTCTATACTAATCCTCAAAGTATATGTTTGGGCTATGTGCTCTTATCAGAGTTTATCTAAATCTAGCTTCCAAGGTTAGTACTAAACTGCCTCTGATACCAACTATAATGCCCCGACCCCAGTTACCAAAAATCGATGCATTATTGCGTAATGTTTACATGATCACAAAAGATGAAGTCTCGAAAGACCGATTAGAATAGTAGCTTTGGAAACACTAGATACATTCATAAGTCTTACATTACATCATAAAGTAAAACAAAACTACAATAACATCTTGTCTTCATATCCCCTCATACTATCCCTGTTGGTCATTCATAATATACTTCTTCACATCATGGAAAAATTAAATCATTAAAAGGGGTGAGCTCAGATGCTCAGTAAGGATAACAATACAGTGGAATCTTTCATGAATAAACATAAACATTTAAGGAAATGTATAAGTAAAACAAAAGCCATTTAAACTTGAACTTCAGCATAATATGGCAAAAATAAAATGAAATAATGCCATTTACTTATTAACATGGATATTCTACTAGTCGAATAATCACATGCAATATCAATAACAACTTTCATAATGATGGAATGAATAATTCCAGACTATCATAACCACATAGCCAATGCCTCGTGCCAAGACTACAAATAAGATTTTTTCAAGGCCTCATGCCATGAAACTAGTTTGTCTCATGAGTCCTACCGATGCATCGAGGAGCTATAACGGGCTCCACCCATTACTTATTAAGTCCAATGCATTCTTCATATGGACATGTTTAAACATATCATAAACCATAACATAATCATATCACATAAAGCATGCATAAAGGAAGCATAACATTTCCACATTTCAATCACAAGATATCAATACAACACATTGATATAATAAAAACACTTTCAAAACCATTTTCAATACCAAAATAAAAGAAAGTTAAAACTTGGTATTTATTTTTCATTTAAAAAAAATTATGGCTTTTAGAGGAAGTCGAAACTCAAGTAATGGGCAGGACGGCGGAGAAGTCGTTGTCACCGCATATGTACGACATAAAAACATTCCTTTTTGTCATTTAGTAAAATGATTAGTATAAAAATATTCATTTTTAATAAACGTAAAGTCAAAGGGTTTTATACACAGTATTAAAAAAAGCTGTGTATAAAACAAAATATGCATCAATGAATGGAGATTGAGACGATGTCCATACAAAGATCAGTTTTTAAATAAAATAGATCTATTATGTGTATTAACTATAAGTACACTTAAAGAAATTATAAATACAAGATATGACATAATAATATCATGACATAATTAGAAAGTAGGAGATTAACTCAGAGAACAGAAATTGGGTAATGAAGTTCCCTTAAAAATATAATTTTTTAAATAAAATAGATCTATTATGTGTATTCACTATAATTACACATAAAGAAAATACAAATACAAGATATTACATAATAATATCATGACATAATTTGAAAGTAGGAGATTAACCCAAAGAACAGAAATTGCGTTAAGAAGTTCCCTTACCTCATGTCCGACTTGACTCGACCATTCTTTAACCTCCTGAATAATAAAACAGAGTTAATTTATAATTTCTTAAGAACCTTTTTCAATTATATTATTCCTTTTATATCACTTATTACCATGTTATGAACATTATGTAATTATTTATGTTAATAACAGTCGTTTTGTCGATCTCTGGTACTTGAGTCAAAAATAAACTTCTTATAATTACAAGTTGTTAATGCAGTAAAATATCCATTATATCCAAAATTATATTCATGATGTAGATATCATATATATCATATATATCCAGTATATACGTTCATTCATAATATTATGTAACATTTAGAGGTAAGAAATGAAATGCACTGTTCATGGAGACGGTAAGCCGTATGTACGCATGAACGCTACTTTCATTTCTATTTCGCATTTAATGAAATCATAATGATATAATGATATATTATAATTCCAGTATAATATAATATATAATATCATTTACCCCATATTTTATACATACGACATATGGCATTAACGATTCAAATCACTTTGAGGGGGCGGTAGTCCACACTTCCTCAAATGAAATTATCGTATTTGCACAACATGCAAAGCATAAAGATATGTTTTAAATGTAAAATACAGAAGAATATATAAGAAATAAATATAATATATATCATAAATAAATATATTTCTATCATAATGGCCACCATGAGAGGTGGTAGGAGAAGATAGAACAATCATTGTTTCATGAGGCAGTAATTCGCCATCCATAGAAACAGTATGTTCTTTAACCATTAGACGGAGGTGTGTGTAAGTGTAGCTTGAATAGTTAACATATCTACATCCTAGTATATTGAATATACTGGTTTTGTTACAAAATATAGTAATAAAAAGAGTTAATGGGGTTGGAGAAGAAAAATAAAACAAAAGAACCCAAGTGGAGACATTACCTTTAAAATCGGGTAACTATTTTTAATTTGAGCCAAAGGCTTCCTTGGGAAGACTTCTGCCCAAAGTGAGGCTTCTAGGAGTAATAGAGGGAAGTTGGGAGAGTATTTGGGCAGAGGTTAGCCGAGCCAAATGGCTTTTATGGTGTGAATAAGGTGGTAGAGGTGGGGGCCTTTTATAAAAGGAGAGGAGGGGCACTCTTGGAAAGTCATGAAATGTTACATTATTATGAAATGATTTTCGGATTTCAAAGGTACAAAAATTATATATTTATAATATAAGGTGATAAGGGTTCGAAATATACTCATCCAATAGGTTTTTGAAAAGTGTAAGTCTTATATTTTACATTATCTTTTCATTTTATTTAAATCATTAATTAATGAGGTAATGGTTTCATTTATAATTTTATTTATTTAATGTCTAAAAATTATAAAACAATTACCATGATGTAATAAATAGTTTTAGATTTCCAATTAATATTTATAGTCTAAAATATAACTTATATAACCCCATGCAATAATTTTTTTAGTAAAACAACACTTGTTTGTGACAATTTTATTTTTACTTTAAAAATGTTATTAATGTCATTTTCTTACCCAAGTGGCTCCATGGGGTCCCCAAGTTGACCCATGGTTTTTCTTGGTCAACCATGACTCATAAAATAAGTTTAGGACAAGTTTAAAAGTAATTTCATATTATTATATAATTATATTTACCTTAAATTACACTAATTATCTTTAATCGCGATTAATAGAACTTAAAAGTTACTATTCACAAAAATTTATTTTAATCCCATTGAACCACATTTTACTTCTTAATGACAATGATTTATGTCGGATTTTTTAAATTCAAATCACAGAGGTGGTAAAATTTCATTTAAACGAAAAATCAGTTTTTTTAACTACCACTTAGTGGTTTCACTATTCATCAAAAAATCGATGTTTTTCCGAAAAATACCAAAAATTCACCCTAAGATATAATTGATATTCCAAATTCAAAAATGATTTCTATTTTAAAAAATTCTTAACTTTTATGTTTCATTGATTAATTTTATAATTAATTTCCGCTGTCAAAACAAATAGCGTGTTTTTAAGAAACAATATTAATGAAAAGATTGACAGTTGTTTATGTCTAATTTCAAATTGAAATTAATTATAATGACCACCATTGGATAAAATGGTAAAATTATATTCTAATTATACTTTAAAGCCACTTAATAATATAATTTATCACTATAAATTGTTTTTATTTAAAAAGTTGTTTTTAAGTATTTTTCACTATTCATCAAAAATTGGAAGTTCTTAGAAAAATACCAAAAATTCAACATAGGCTAATTTCGATATTCCAAATCCAAAAATGAAGTCCATTTTGAAAGCTAAAATTTATAAAATTTCAAAAATTTGGTATTACTATTCATAACCGCTACTTTGATTGGTCGCGGTGTGTTAGAATCTCGAACTTGCGTACAATGCAAGCTATTACATTATTGGAAGAGAAGCGTATCGTGGAAGCATGGTGTGTTACAACTTTGAATAAGATTATCAAAAATATAAATTAATAAAGTGTTAAAGAATTCATGGAATATTATATTATTTTGTATCTAATTGGTACCCAAGGATTAGCTCAATGTTATGGATAATTCTTAAATAGGCCCTGGATATAGAGCTATGATTCAAAACTTCATACCATCCCCAAATATATGGTCATTTTGAGAGAAAAAATCAAGCCCTTGAAGATATACTAATATCTTGTTCTATATATTTTGAAGGTGATTGGAATCAACACCTTCCTAAAATTTAATTTTCATATTAAAATATATTTCACTCAATCATTTAGTTTCCACATTATAACAGCCTATATGGAAAGATGTACTCCATTTTATTAGAATTGAGTTGTAGAAAGAAGCTATTGGTACCTATGATAATAGATGAAATTTTAGTGAAGTTTTGATCCATTCAAGAAAACATAAGGGCATAAATAATCGATGGAACGGTTCTTCTGGTAATCATCGATGCTATATAGTATTTGAATTTTGTGTGTAGGTGTTTATATGAATTCACTCATGGAATAATGAAGGGAAAATGAACCCCTATGTATATTGGTATCTTTGAAATTGTGTATCATATCAGGATGTTAGCCTATCAGTTAGTGCTTCCTCTAAACCTCCCTTAAGTTAACGATGTATTACATGTATCTCTATTGCTAATTTATATACCTGATCCATGACATTAACTTTACTCATTGGTTATACTGTTGGATTATGATCTTTCTTATAAGGAACAACTAGTGAATATTCTTGTTGATATACATAAAGTGATATGAAATAAAGACACTCACTTGGTCAATGTTTTGTGAAAAAAACTATTATGTAAGAGGAAGCTAAGTGGGAACCTGAGAATCTAATGTGGTAGATGTATCATTATTTTTTTCTACTTAAGTGATGAATTTGGACAGAGAAATTTATTTTAAGGGGGGGGGGGGGTGGAATGTAACAACTCGAGATTTTATGAAATATTTTATTTCCAGTTTTTTTGTTGATATTTTTTGTTACATGAAATAATGACCTTATCTTGATTTATATACTAAATTGATTTTATATAATGTTACATGCAACATTTATTTCAAACGAAACATGATATACTATTTAAAAAATAATTATTTAATAGAATAGTTATCACACAACTATTGGAATGGTGGGTATGAATATAATTAAGTAAATAATGATAATAAATGGTTTACCCATGTATATAAAATTAATTTTAGGTAGGATAAATAATTACAAATGAAAATAAAGACTTTTTGAAAATAAAGAAAATATTTTTCTAAAAAACTATTTTTATGCTCACAAACAAGTTTAACCTTAATAAATTAATAGATCAATTTTTTGTCAATGATTTTAATTAAATTTACATATAATATACTTAATATATTTTTTAACATTAATTTTATATTTTTTCTTTACAATAGAAAATAATAAATCCTATTTTACCCTTAAAAATATATTTTTCTAAAAATCAGTATTGTTGCCTTTTGCGAACTTGTTTTAAAATTAATTTTTCACACTTTTAGAAACATTATTTGAAAGATAAACTTTATTTTTGAAATATACATGTAATAATAATATTATTGTTATTTTTTGGGATTATTTATGAAAAGGTTAATTTTTTGATGAATAGTAAAAAATATTGGTTTTTTGAAAACGATCTTTTTGTTTAAAGAATTTATAAGGTTTTTTTTAAAATGGTTTCAAAAGTAAAATTACTAAAATTATATATATAAATCTAATTTAGTGTATTTTAATCAATTATAAATTGATTTTGTAAATAAAAACTTTTGAAATTCTTGAAACAATTATCTTCTAAAAAACCACTTTTTTCGTCGCATCGTGAGATTATTTGTAAATTAAAAAATTTCAATTATGTGCATTTAATTTATAAAAATGGATTAAATATTTTTAATCATCATAAATTATATTTTATAATAAGTTAAACTCAATTTTTTAACTTTATGAATATTAAAATATGTAAAAATTAATTTCCATGGGTATGGTGAAAATTGGTTCACTAGGGGTTACACTAAAAGGATAATGGGTATAATGACCTAGAAACAAGTGAAAACCAATTATATGGACATTTTTAGACCTTATCACCATTAATGTTTGATAATAGACCATTTTGGATCCTATTTACATGTGAAAAATGTGAGAACACCTTTTTACTTTAAAAAATTACAAGAGTACCACTCACGTCACTTATAGAAGGCCCCCTCTACTCTCCTCTTCACACATAAAAAAACCATTAGTTCAGAAACTTCCTGACCAAATATCTTCACTAATTACATAATATCATCCAATAATACATAGTTCTTTTCATAAATCCAACCTAGTAATGATTTTGTTTTCTATCAAAAATAAATTTTCCGAAGAATATGTAACATCTGTAACCGAGTGTTTTGTTTTATTTCATCATAAAAATCCTTCAATTATTATTAAAACTTTATGATATAATAAGAAAATTATCTTACATATATTCATATGTTTTTATATTATGATAATTACCAAAAACAATCTCCACTTCTATCAAATGGGATATAAAAGCACTATTCATGTGTATACCAGACTACCACCTCGGGTACTGATGTGATGTGTTTTTAATTTTTGTTTTAAATATATGGTAAATACAATAGAATAAGTGAATATATATATGATATTTTTAACATAGTTATACTTATGAAATTATTATATCCTATTTTTCTTCTTACTTACCATTTTGTGGGGGATATGATAATGTTGTTCGTGTGTATGATAGACAATTGGCTCCTAAAGTAATGTGATTCGTTTTTCTATAATAATTTTCATGGATGGTAATTAGGGTTAGTTTAATGCAAATATGTGATATTTATGACATAAAACATATTCTATAATGGTGATATGTTATTTATATTTCTTTTTTGAAATATGTCTAGAAAACAAAAATAATGTTCATGCATATGAACGTCTCAATGAATGATGTATTTCATTTTATGTCTCCAAATTTTATAGATTAATAAATATATATATATATATATAATGAATATATATAATATTTATATTATCATTTATATTATGTATATTTTGGAACCATGATCAAATTAATATGAACAAAAATAATAAATCAAAACATATTGGAAAAATAAAGTAGTTATTACTCAAGACGTGATTTTAATAGGGAATTGTTAAAAAATAGGTATTAAAAGGTCACAATAAAATGAAATATAGTAATATATATATAATTATGGATATCTAATATATGGATAATAAACTAAAATTTATTATACCATAGGATCTAACTTTTATGAAGGAGTTCGATACAGAAAGTAAGGGATATCTAGTCTCTCTTTTATTTCTAAGATACTTATTCCATACTCACCAATCATTAATTTTATGTGTTACATATAATAAAAATTTGACATGTTATGTCATGAATATAATTATTATCATGATATTTTTTGTTTCATTTGATATTATTATTTAATGGGAATTACAATTCAAGAGATTACCAAAGTGGTAAGGGATTTTTTGTTTCAATTTTCCTTCTTTGAGATATATGATATGTTATGCATCTATATTATTTTATGAGGTGTATATAAAGAACCTTTGATATGTAATTTCAGGAATATATTTATTCACATGATATTTTGATGTTTCGTTTATTTTTATTCTATAATGGGTCTTACGATTCAATGTTACCAAAGTGATAAGGAATTTGTGATACAACCTCATCATTTATCAATATTATTTATGTTAATGATTACAATACTAAAATATTATGATATATCTCTATATAAACTCATTAATTTATTTATCATCTGTTTATGTCATTAGAATAAATGGGTTTCCTTCATTTTCATCTCATTAGGTATTCAAGAGTTCAATTTTTTTAAAGAAAAATCGCCTTTATTTCTCTATTTGTCCAAAAACCCTTTTCATTCCAAAAACATGTTTTAAAAATACTTTTCAATTTTTTTTAAAAATCATACAATAATTTATTGAATAATATTTTACCCATGTTTAAACTTGTCAAGAAGTATTTGAATGTAGTCTTCATATCATTTTCCAAACATGGTCTATTTGGTTTTTACCGAAAATGTGAATGGAATCATTTTTTTTAGACGTACAACATGAATAGAATTTCATGATGGGATGTCCATTATTTTCTTCAACGGTTACTTTATAAGCCTTCAAAGGTATTTTCCTATAAAATTTTTTTGAATTTTTTTTATGAATGTCTAGTTTTATATAGTTTTTTTCAAATTAGAAAGGGTATTTTCATCAATAAGTGTCCCACTTGATCAATTAAATTATTTTTCCATCTAACATGATATTATTTTATATTAAATATCATTTAATATGGATATTATTCAATGATAAAATTTTTATTATTTTTATGGATGGTTTATGTTTATGATGATTTTTTTTATGAAACCTATTTCTCTCCCATGAGTTATACCATGATAATATACTTAGGAATCCTGATTCTTTTTCAATGGGTTATAACATGATAAAATGATAATGAAACCCACTTATTTTTCCATGGGTACAGATTTGATGAAATTATTATAAAACCTATTTCTTTTCCATAGATAATGTTATGATGCAATGTTTATCAAACCCATTTCCTTTCATGGGTTTTGATATGATTAAATTTTTATGATCTTGTGGCACATATATGTATGATTTTTTTATGTGATAGGTGGGACATATATCTCGTTCCAATTCATTGGGTAAATATTGATATATCATGAAATAAATAGTATTGTAATGGAGAGTCAACTCATTCCGGAAGGGAAATTTTCCACTATGATTGTCTGGGGAGTGATCCATGACTAATATGATATTTTGGTGAGTGAACCCATTACACTATGATAGTTTTGGAAATTATCCTTTACTAATAGGGAAATGATTTTCTATGCTTATTGTGTATGCCACAAATCTATATCTTATACCAATATTTTTTCTCAAAGATCAGGTTATTTAATACCATTATGATTCATGTCATATTAAATGGCATGATTTATTACATGACTCAAGTTAATGATCTATTTTATGTAGGGTATAATTTTCAAATTTTATTCTCATGTTCTCATACCATTATGCTCGTTATATGTTAATATCTCCATTTTTTACCCTTACCGATCATCTCTTCTTACCCTTTCTAATGTTTCCCTTACCCAAGTTAATAAGAATGGTTTTATGTATGGTATGCATAATAATATCACTACATGTGAAGATATTTGTAGAATGTGTTGAATATATTTCATGATATAAGTTGACTCTGCTCCATGTTTACAAAATCAATATACCGCTACGATCCCCATGCATGTGTTTATGTAATTAAATGAATATTGATATAAAAGGATGTAATATATGTGTATCATAATTTTGGGTCTTCAGAACCTCTATGTGACTCCATGAGTCACAATCCAACCAAAAACTAATCAATTCTCAAAGTACAGTTTGGAACTGAACCAAAACCCATACAAAAAGATAAAGATACGCATAACATAACACTTAATATGTATGAAAAATAACCACACTCTATGTAAACTATTTAAATAAATATCATTTTTTTGGCTATTTTAAAATATAATTTTCAAAATTGGTTATCATTATTATTCATATAAAAACAAAAAAAAATTGAAATCAATTTTTTATAAACATTTTCTTTTATTTCATTTAAATAAAAACAATCACATTGAAAATAATTAATAGGTTTTGAGCCCCTATTTTTGTAAAAAATCTATTTAGAAATATTCATTAATAAACATATATAAAACATTATCTTTATTACACATTAAAATTCTATTTTAATAGTGATTAATAAATTATATTGGGGAAAGAAAAATAGAGCATTGTAAGCCATGATAGAAATAAAATATACAGATAGTACAATAAATAAATTTATGTTGAGTAAACTATATGAACTATAATTTAAAATAGGAAACATGGTACAAACAACCTAAGGACACTAATGATTTGGGGTTCTTGAACTTATATGTCACTAATATGGGAGACTTTTAATGAGTAAATGAACTATATCCAGTACATTAGCTAGTGGGGAATCACATACCCCACTACTTCACTACTCTGGTCTTCACAGAAGCTATTAAATAGGAGCTCATTAAATCTAGGATAACATACCTAAGTACCCAGGGTTACCTTCAGGTTTGAATAATATAAACAACCAAAAAATAGTAAAGTGAAAAATCATTAAGAAATTATAAAATTAGAGTAATCACATAAAATAAATAGACTATAAAGGGATGGGTTAAATCACACAACCATGACTTTAAAAGGGAATCCTATGTAACAATCAAGAATTTTACACCCAAATAAAGTAAATTATTAAACACTTATTAAAATGTTCTAGCTAGGTATTATAATTTTATAGGAATCACTTAAAAGCTACTTTGTACTCTAATTTTTAATATAATATTTAAAACCAAAATATTTACTCCATTGTTATGCCCATATACACGTACACCCATTCCCACACACAAAAATCTATATATGTATCACATTTCACAAATTCATATATCCTCATTTGAATTTGTGTGTGTTTATATATATATATATATTTATGTATCCACATTTATACTTGGATAAAACCGACATAGAAAAATATATATTTTAGAATGCATAATGTTTAAAATATTTTTGAAAACATGAGAAAACCCATGATTAAAAATAAAAATTTTTCAACAAATAGTCACAACATATTAACAAAGGTAATTTGGGTTTTGATAAATCAACTAACATGCAAGGAATTTTATAAAATATTTTTAAACATATGTTTTCAAAGAAAAATTCAAATGAACTTAATTCAAACCACATAAAACTTGGGTTCTCATTTAAAAAGACTTATAATTACATATAATAAATTCATTACGAATAAAAAATATGGATTAAAATGAAAAAATTAAATGGTTCTAAAATTCAGAGACCCATAATGGGAAAACCACATAAAATCAACTGGAAATCATTTCTTTTGAAGTAAGTTACTACTAACAGATTTGAATAGACCGTCAAAAACCCTACACATCATAAATATATATAAGAAACATCCAAATTCAGGTTAGGTTTTCTCTAGAGTGAGAGAACCACATGAGATAGAATAAAAAATATGAGTAAAGGTGAAGAGTAAGATGGAGGAGGCTGATCCTTGAAGGGGTGGACCAAGATCACAAGAAAACTGCTTGAAATCTAAATAAAAGGGATAATAATGGAAGACGAGAGAGATATTTGGGGGATGCATCAGTTGGTTCACATGATCAATAGAAGAATGTATGGGGTGGGTTTCATTTAGGTAAAATATGTTCTGTGATATCATTATTTTTGAAATTTTCTTATTGAATTTAGCATTGTGTAAGGTTTCAAAAACCATGTGATAACTGTGTGTCTCTTACTAGAGGTTTTGGAACAACCCAAATTGACAAGATTCATGGTTAGAAAAACTGTGTTCCAATAGTGAATTTTTTATCTATCACTATATAATATTATTTTCATAGTTTTTCCTTGATTTGGAAATATGGGAATCTCTGGAAAATTATTAAAATTCTAAAATTTTAAAATGATATTTATCATAATTCAAGAACAAGATTAATAATAATTAAATAATTAAGAATAGGGAAACTAACATGATTGGGGTGTTAGAAACTACCCACCATAATGCTTTATAATCCGAAAAGACTCAACTGATTTAAACACTCAAAAGAAAAGACTATATTCTCCCTCCACAAGTAAACTAGATTCTCTAAAATTAAGGTACACCGTGAACCCCACATTGATAAAACCAATTATATTGAAAAAAATCAAAACCATCTACCAAACATAATTCAACTCCTGATAAAACATATAAAACCATAGCTAATGACCAGGCTTCAAATGAATTAACCATGAATACCCTCACAAAATAGCCCCTGAATTGATCAAATACACACTAGAAGGGTGTTTCTAATCCCTATAGGTTGGAATCTAGAACTTGGGAATCAAACAACAACCATAGATAATTCTTTCACCCAAATTTAAAAAAACCAAAAAATATATTAAATATAATGAAATAAAATAGGAAAGTAAAATAAATATACTTCATAATTACATAGAAACATCGATAGATATAAAACATTAAAGACAGAAAAACTTAAGGTATAGGTCTAATGAAACTAAAAGGTAAATTAAAACCAACAAAATACAATATATGTTATTTGTGGGAAATCTCCCAGTATATAACCACCTTATACATATACAAAGCCAACATTAAGCTCACCACCTCACTACATGGCCTTTCTATTTCCTACTACAAAATAAAAATACCAGGTCTATACACATCCAAAGGGGTGTATAGGGTGTGATCCAAACAGGCTTAGAAAGATCCAACCTAGGTGTTCCATATCAAGTATTTATTTAAATAATCCCTATATGGTCATTTTAAAGAAAACATGGAAATATAATTAGTAAATTAGTTTTATATAAAATGGGTGATAAATATTTCCGATTTTCCACAATGTTAAAAAAACATTATGTTAAAAAATTTAAAATAATAAATCCATATTCCTCAAATAATATATATCAAAGAAATAATAGTATAAATACAAATTAAAATGGTAAATGGGACAAAAATCACAATAGGATAGGATTATAGACTACTCAAACCAAAATCAATTACTAGTGCACATTCAAGTCCTTTGAACACATGACAAAGGAGAAGAGAATCACCCCATGTGTGAACCCCCTAAAAATGTCAAGATCAAGTCTCGAGAACATATGGATAGGGAGAAGAATAACACCCCACAATTGAAACCCTTGCAAATAAAATGGATAAAAACCAAGACTACACCATCCGCCTATGAACCCAAGGATTCACATGTGCGACATTTATCAAATCAATTTATAGGGTTTCAAATATTAAAAACATCTATGAAAAACCTTTATTAAAGAAAAATAATTTCTTGAAAACCTATTTTTCCGTTCATTTCATAATTATTTGAAACAAAAATGTCTACTAAAAAAAGGGGGAACCCATATTTCATCACAAACCTATTTACACACATAAATAAATCATGCCATTTTATTTATAAAACAATTTATAAAACCAAGAGAAATTATGGTTCAACCAAAATAGGCTAGAGATCGAACCAACCACTCAAATTTGCTTATAAAATACTTGAAATGGGATCAAAACACCTTGAGTAATGTGGAACAAAAAAACTGAGGCCCTAGAATTGATTCCAATATCTCCAAAACAAATTAACTAATAAAAATTACTTTTTAAGAGGATTTATCAAAACATAATTCAAGTAACCCACATGCCACACCAAAACTAATGCATGGGATAACTGCTAGAAGAAAATCACATAATAGATATTAAAGGAATGAAAACAAATCATTATATGACCAAAATATATCATAAACATAACCCAAAACTACTACCAAAACCAAGATCAATGAAGACATTGAATGGTAACACTTACCCAAAGGGAGAAAACCAAACACACTAGAGATCAATCACTCTAAATAGACTAATCTGTTGGGGCTGATGCACCCAAACACACTTAGAAGGAACCTAGTTCTTAAGTGAGACGATTTCACAAAAACTTAATAGATTGTTATTTGAGAAATGAAGAAAAAAACATTGAATGATGGATTTAGGTTATAAATACATGTTTTAGGACATGAATCTATTAATAATTCACATATTATGAAAAAAATTTCACTTCAGTTCAATTCATCACAAGTTTCACATTTATGAAATAAAATGGTCATTATAGCATGAATTGATTTAATATCAATATCCAATTTTTAGGGACTTATCCCATCGATATATTTATGATATAATAACGAAATTTATGATATTAATGTTCTCTATAAGTTGTTCCCAAAAATATTTATATAGAATATCCCAGAAAATCTCATATTCCCTCTCAACCAGAAGAATAAACCATCAAATATTAAAAAAGATAACACCATTTTTACCACGAGGTTACAATCTCTCCACAATAGGACCTTTTATTATTGGCAATAAATGAAGAAGACGGGTGATCCAGAAAAAGTGAGGTCACCAGTCCCTCACCAATGATTAATGATCCCAAGTATCTAGTGAATAGGATCCCTGTCTTCAAACCAGTTAGAAAAATTAAAATGAATTCCCATATAATACTTTTAAATAGGAATCAGTGATATCTACTAGTCACTCTATAACCAAAACATTCATCCCCAACTCAATATCTTCTCAAATAAGAATATGATAAGTATCAAAATGGTACATCCTGATATGTGATATGAGGAAAAAATCATAGAAACAAGTCTATTGAGAAGACAATTCAAATAAAAAAGAATCCATTACAATATTTTTAGGGACCTTAAATAGTCAAATATTTCATGAAAAAAAAATCTATATTTACTAATAAAATAACTTCCCAACTAATGAGAGACTTTCATGAAAATGAGGGCACCAATTAAAAACTCAAAATGATTATGTTAATGATAAATATTTGATTTTTATAGATTTTTCATTCCAACAAGGTGATGAGGTATATATTGGATCCCTGCAGACATCTCTTATACATGAATCAATCCCACAAGAAAGTCCTTGCCCACATTTTCCCAACAAAGAGGTGACCCAGACATATGACCAAACAATGCCTCAAAGGGTTCCATTCTCACTGAAAACTAATATCTTATATTATATGAAAACTCAACCAGTCATTGATGGATATCCCATGATCCTTAAAAATACAAGACGCAAACATGGAGCATGTCCTCTGGAATCTGAATAACACGATTCATCTGACTGTCCATCCATGAATGATAAGAAGTACTGAACCGATCCTGATTCTCCTTAACATCATGGATTCTCTTCAAGAATCTAAAAGTAAAATTTGTGTATGTATCTGAGAAAATTATAGAGTTAACCCCATATAATCTCTTGATCTCATGTAAATTCAATATACACAGATCTTAAACATTGGATGGGTCTCCAATTAGAATAAAATGGGCTGTTTTTTTTCAATTGATCAATCAAAATATTGATAGAATTATTCTCTTGGGGGAGTCCATAGAAGTCCAAAAACAATGTCCATGAAAACATCACCCCATTTAAAAAAACTAGATGGTGACATAGTAGTCTAAAAGGTTTTAGGTTCTCTACCTTTATCAATTGGAAGGTGTAATAATAGGACACATACCTAGAAACGTTTTGCTTCATACTTGACCACCAAAATCACCATCTCATTTCACAAAACATCATCGTAGTTCATATATGACCGAACCATGAAGAACTATGATAGTTACACTATAATGAATTCCTAATGGATAATGGTATCAAAAACTGATATCAAAATAATAGAATACTATCATAATAGAGGGTACATATCTGAATTGTCTCCCTACTATAAAAAGTCTCCTTGATTTCTATGAACTCGTTACCCTATAGCCAAATCTACAGAACAAATTGGAGGAGAGACAATGATAACTAACCACTAGTTATAATCACAACAAAATTATTTACCGAAGTATATTGATGAATCTATGTGAGGAGTCCCATATGGTTCCACTCTTCCATTTATTCCAAGATAGGATGTGATGGAATGTTCCTACAAGCGAATTGATAATGAAATTACCCTTTCCTAGGGTGTTGATGTTGTCGAAGTCAAAGAACTAAAGGTATTCCACCTATCGTCTCTACCTAAGATTCATGTATATCTATCAAAATATATATCTTAGAGATTTATAGTTCGAAAAGCCTCTGAACAACTCCCCTAAAAAATAATTACACCAACACTTAGGTGTATTCACAATTACGAAAATATCTAAATACTATTTTTGGTATTTTTTATCATGAAACAAAAGATGATAAGATCCATAGGCAAAAACATGGTAATCCTATATAGGAACAAAACCTATACCAATACCATAATTAACATAATTAATAGAATATACCTAATGATATCAGGTTAATCAAAATAGTAGTTGATGTTGGAAACATTTTGAACACATAAAATAAGTATGAAATTTTAAATACCGTGTTAATTTCACCTCATTAAGAGTAAGAGTGGTCAAGAGTTTTGTCAACTTCAAAAAATCCTTGATGAATCAACTATAATATCCAGCAAGACCAAAGAAGCTCTGTATCATGAAGACGTTCTGTGGTTCCTCCCAAGAAAAGAAAACATTCACCTTTTTAGGATTGATTAAAAGTCTATGTTATGAAATCACATGATCATGTTATAAAATCACATACCCCAAGAACTTCAATTGTTGAATATTGAATTAGAATTTTGAAATATTTTCATAAATTCAATGGATCCTCAATATTATCAACACCAAATTCAGATTGTGCGCATGCTCAAGTTCAGATATAAAAGATACTAGGATATCATCTGTGAACACAATGATAAAAAGCGGAGAGATACTAATGGAATATCTGTTTCATCGGTGAAATGAAAATTCTAGGAACATTATTTTAACCAAAAGGAAACCACAAGATATTTTCAATGGGCATACCTACTCCGGAGAGCAGTTTTTGGAATATCTGTTTCTCAAACAATAAGCTGATGATACCCCAACTGAATATCAATCTTCAAAATCCACTTCACCCCTATAATTGATAAAAAAAATCATCCCCATAGAGAAAAGGATAACTATTATTAACAGTCACCTGATTCATCTTTAGATAGTCCATATAAAGATGAATGGAACTATCTACCTTCTTAAAAAATTGAATTGCGGATACCAAAAGAAGAACACTGGGGATTAAAAATCCTTTATCCATTAAATCACAAAACTAGATTTTGATCTATTTTTTCTCAGCTAGTTCCATATAATAATATGGTATTGATATCCGTAGTGTACCCCACACTATATCATTTATAATCTATACCTCCCTCTCTAAAGGAATACTAGATAAGTTTTATATAAAAATAGTTGGGAAGTACATAACTACCAAGGGAAAATCACCAATGAAAGAAAACCCACTGAATTCAACAACAGTGACAGAAAACTACTCCCGATCTCTAGGTGGTAAGGTCTTACATGACCAGAACACAGATCCCGCTCTACCTGAAACACCTGATATATCCCACCAACGATAAAGAATGAAAGTTTCTAACAATGAAATTTAATCTTATCAAATTGAGAAATATGACAATATATCCCAATGATTACATGAAATCAATCTAGATCATGAAACAAGAAATCCTAGAATAACCCCACATTGGATATCGATAGAGAACAAGATAGATAAATAAACTGCTAGTGTTTTCTTTTTCTAAGAGTTGTTTCAAACTTCATAACAAAGTACATGATATATATTATAATTTTTATAAAATTAAAAAAGGGAAGATATAAATGATTTTGAGGAACTTGTATCAAAAAAAATATTTGATATAGAAGATGAAATAAGTATAATACCTCTCACTATTGATGGATCTTTATAAACCATCACCAAAAACATATCCACAACATGAGGGTGTTTCACTCATAAGGCTTACGGTTGGATCCCTAGGGATTTTGAGGTTTCTGATTGCACTATAGTGGAATTTGGAGTTAAAAATACCAGACTATAATGGGGAACACACATGTCCTTCTAGAATAATAGAAATATTTGTGAAAGCCATAAGAATTTTACATCTTTGAGAGGGTGGGAAAATAACATCAATTGTACCCAAAATTTCTGTATTTACTACAAGTCTAGGGAACACTCTTGGTTTCTTTTTATGGTATAGAGGAGGCTTGATATAGATATCCAAATCAACTAAAACTAAAATGATCATTCCACTCCCTCTTCATTTATCGCACACCACTAAAACTACTATTGGTTTGAAGGGAACCAGAAGAATAACCAATATTTAATTCTATGTTCATTTATTCCATCATAGCTCTATCAACTATTTCAACATAGGATGTAAGCATTACTATATACCTCTATGAACACATATCTAGTCACAAACCCAATTGGTACTTTTTGGAATTCAGTTCGTCATTTCTCACCACATCTAGATCAAAATGAACCCGATCCATAAACTAATTGGAGTGCTCCAACACCCAATACACCTCTTACTATAAGGATAGGAAATCTATTGTGTTTTCCATTTTTAGGGACACTGAAAAAATTATTAAAGAATAGGATCTTAAAACCCTTTCAAATATAATCCCATGTTTCTATCTTCATGTACCATAAAATCTAAACATCAATTCCTAGGACCCTCAACTTTGAATGTTTCACGCATAATGTTGATTGATTTAGGTTTATCCATGAATTAAATAAAAAGATCACTCTTATCCAACTAGTCATATGCCTCATTAGATTCATTCGTACCTGTAATTTCTAAAGTCGTATCATTTAGGAAATCTCCAGATCGATCATTGACTCCCCCATATCCTAGATATGCTTCAAGAACATGGTCCTAAACTCATGGTATATTTTGATCTATAACATGAACTTCTCACATAATTTCCTCTATAAAATTATGATCTAGTGGAGTATTTCCTTATGGAGCATCTCTCACTACACCCACCTATAGAACCCATGTAGGAAATCTTAGAGGAAAGTTTCTACAGACCAGAAAAGAAGGAAATGATCAGGCAAAATGATAATCTTATATTAAACTAGATATAAAAAAGAAGAAACTGAGATCAAGTGCAAAACCCAACACATGATACACACACATCCCTATATCACATTGTAACTTGAGGATCATCTTGGAAAGGGCTGGTTTGGAACTTACCACAACCTACGTATAATGTCTTTAAAATCCTAACTCTTTTCTACTAAACAACCAAAGAAAAAGAATCTTGAGTAAAAAAACACATATGATATCAATATAGAATTAACTAACCGAGAATAACCTCAAAAACTAGTGCAAAAACTGATATGATACATACACTAAGGATGTTACCAATCCTCATGGGCTAGTGATTATCACTCGGAAATCAAACAACAACCATAGGGTATAATTTATCCCAACCTGAAACAAACTAAATTGAATATATAAAATGGAATGATACTATCGAATAAAACTAGAAGAAACATATTCCATAATCAGAGGGAAACAACGGTAGTGATAAAAATATAAAACCAAAAAAACCAAATGTATATGTCAAAAAAAAACAGAGAAGGGAATCTAAAATTAATAACTATTACAATATGTGATTCATGGGAAGTCTCCCACCATCTCAAAACCAGCGACTCATACCTAGCTGACATTAACCTCCCTACCCCACTATGATTCCTTTAATTTTCCTACATCAAAATGAAATACCAGGTCTACCCATAATAGAAGGGGGTTGTAAGGTGTGAGATAAATTTTCCGAATAGGATAACAACCAAGATTTTCATTTTATATCTATATAAAAATAATCCCAATATGATCATTTTAATTAAAAAATGGAATTCTAAGCAGTAATGTAGTTTTCTATCCAAGGAATGGTAATTATTTACCTTCTTTCAATAGTTCTAAAACAAATTACAGTAAAATAATTTCAAAATGAAAATACACATTTCTCAAAGAATGTATATCAAAGAACAGATTGTCCAAATCTAAAGAAAAATGGTAAACATTCCATGGATTATAACATGTCATGTTAGAAGAATACTCATTCCACAATCAATGACTAGTGCACACATAAGTTATTATAACACAGTCCTAAAGAGTAGATGAACGAACCATTAGTGAACCCCCTAAAAATTCCAATATCATTTCCCTAGAACATAGGTCTAGGTTTTAGAAAAATACCCTATGAGTGAACCCCCTAATAGTAAAATGGATGAGGCCCAAAACTACACCATCAACCTAAGTAACCCAGGATTTCCATGTGTTTTATTTTTGTAAATAATTTCATAGGCATTTACATTTCACAGGAAAACTCAGAAAACCATTTATTCAATAATAAAACATTCAATGAAACCCCAATTCAAAATATATTTCACAGTACTTTGAAAACATGTGTTCTCTTACCAAAATAAGGGAAATCATATTTCTTCATAACCCATTCACACACTGAAATAAATCATGAATATTTATTTATAGAAATATATATAAAATGTAGGGAAATTAATGTCTATCCAATATTGGATAGATATGGAACCACCAACTTCAAACTCGGGTCATACACTACATACAATGAGATACACACACCAGGAGGAATGTAGAATAAAAAATAGCAGCCCTAGAATCAATTCCCACATATCATAATCATATTACATAAGCCAAATTTTTGTAAGAGAGGACAACACTAAACATATCTCTAGGAAATTGAATGTCGTAACATAACCCAAAAATTGGCTATCCCCCAAAATACAATCAGATTATGAATCTATAAGGGATAAAACATAAATATTCATATGACTAAAAAATACCATTGACACAACCTAATGACGCTTCATCAACCAATATCAATAAAGAACCATAAAGGGATCACTTTCCTAAAAGGTGAAGATGAACCACAATCAAGATCAATAAGGAAAATAGAGCGATCTGAAGGGGTTGAAAAACCCAAACACACTTGGAAGGAACCTAGGGATCGAGGGAGATGACTTTACAAGAAATAGAGATGGAGTTACATGAGTGGGGAATAAAACCCACTGGGTATGATGGATTTATTTTATAAATCCCGATTTTATGACTCAAATCTCCTAATAATTCTCATATGCTGAAAAAACATCACCTCAGGTTAATATATCTGAAGCTACAAATTTAAAAAATAAAAGGGGTTGTATGATCTGAATTGATATTATACTATAAACTAATTTTTATATATTGTTCTCAAAAACATATTTATGATCCAAAGTAAAACATTATGAGGTAAATGTGTCTTGTAGGTTTCACCCAACTTAAAACTACTAAAAAATCTAATACATCCTCTCAAAACAAATAAAAAACTCCAAACCATAAAAGAGAGTGTGCCTTTTTATCTTGGATGTCATGAATAAAATTATCTCTAAAATGAATATCTACGAGTAACTATAAAAAATAATGAAAGTGCCATGTAAAAAATAAATATGGTTTTATCCTACAATATTATAATTCAAATGAAACATTTTTCCTTGCATATAGATACAAAATAAAACCCAATTAGATTGCAAGACTACTTAAATAACCTAAATATCTAAAAATACTAATTCACATTTAGACTCCAATCATTAAAGAAAAAACCCTAAAGGGATTATATATAGACAACTATGAACAATACTCTATATCTCCACTATAAATACTCCACTCATTCCAAAATATTGGATGATATATCTTTCCCGAAAGGAACATCCAAGTTAGACTAAAAATAAAAGCAATAGAAACAATCATAAATTCATAAAATAGAACCATGAGTTAACAAAAGTAACATTTCATAGCCATGGGTCAAGTGAGGGTAACCTATGATCCAGATATCAGAACCTAATCCCTTGATCAATCCAAAAATCCAAATAAAAACAATCCCAATTACCAAAAAACAACCACCCTAGTCCCCTATGTACCAACCAATTAGAGAAAAAACTCACAAAAAAACTATAATTGAACTAAGATAAGAGGACAAATGAATCACTGATTCTTGTGAATTTTCAAAGAAACCAATAATTAATATGGAACAATAAATGGGAGTCATAATAAAAAACCAATAACTGATAGCCTCAAATGATTCAAAATTCTAAATGTAATAATCCCACATGTCCAAAATATAGAAACACCTCCATCCTTATTAGAATCACACTAAATACACCTACTACTATACTAATCCCATTTCCTTTCATTCTATAGATTTACCCACAAATGATGTTAATAAAAAACTCCATGGGTCAACTCAGGATATACTTTCTATATCTCATCAGAAACTTTAATGTGGGAAAACTAAATATATCCTAAGACATAAACAAAAAAAATCCATAAATTCCATCCCAAATAAAAACATTACATCATAAACCATAAATCAATCCATAATGAATATAACCAAAAAACACTTTGAGAATGTTTTCCCTTTTTATGAAACAAGTTATTCTTTAAAATAATTTTCTACAATTTAGAATATCCAAGTAATAATCACTACAATTTTACAATAAGGAGTTACTTTAAAGACAAAAATCAAACACTAATCCCCAAAATTTAATATATTGTTTCCTTTTACAAAATAAAAAAACCCATTTCATTTAAAAATGTTTGTACCACTTAAAATAATAAAATAGTTTTGATTTTTTTGAAATGCCAATATTTATTAAGAAATAATTTTACAAGTCCAAATGTCTCATTCAATATGTTATTTTAAAAATTCAAGTACTAAATTCATTTATATATATTTATAAAATTACTTTATAATTTTCAAATTCCACTTATAATTATTCTAAATGTTCAAAAATAAATTCTTGAAATCGTTTTTAAATCCAAGTATTTAAACTAATTTTTAATAAATTTAGAAAAAAATATTAGTTAATAAACAAGTAATTTTATAATAAAAAACTAATCTTTGAAACAAAAACCCTACAAAAATATTTTTGATTCTCAAAATAGAAATCAGTTTTTAGGTAAAAAACACCTACCATCCTCTAATTAATAACATTATGACACACCCAAATGCTCTTAAGAGTGAGTAGTGGTTGTTAATGAGTTGGCCATATGGTTTAGCTGAACCTATTCCATTTTTGGAACCACCATTGGAAATCAGGTTAAACCATGCACCTGAGATCAACATGGGTGGTTAGGCCACATTATCTCACCGTGTTCTATAAGTTAACTCTCATTTCATCCCAAAAATAATATAAATCCTTTGAATAATCCAAAATAGAAACAAAAATATAGAAAACTCAAAATTCAAGAATTAAACTACACATTCCATGGAAATGTAAGGCTTAAAATCAGTTAGAGTACATGATACTCTTCCCACTCCTACATCATGTGTTATGACTGTCCTATCTCTATCTAATAGATATAAAAAATAAAAAAGGGCTCTTATGATACTATGTTTTCATGAACCAACCTAATTCTTCTGTCCGTAAGATATTTGAGCTGTCATATGACATACCAAATCCAAAATATTGATCAATATAGACTAACAACTAGTACCAAGGAATAAATTTAAATCTATATGGAACAGATTCAACTAATAATATTAGTTATGGAACCACAAAAAAATGGGCATGGAAAATATATATATCAGAGGTCGATGCACTAAAAGATCGATAGAAATAATATATATAAAAAAGTAGTAAAAAAAATTTCAATGAAATTATATAATTTAAACTGGCCGTTATGATCACCCATAACACCCTCTCCTATAGAAAAAATAACCCCCTCAAGATGCCTTTCCTAACCCCTGATTATAGAGCAATCCACCAATAACCATAATTGAAAGAAGGATATTAACCTATATGGATAATGCGATTAAAAAAATATAAAAAAAATAATAATTAGCTTACCTCTTTGAAACTCCCTAAGTCACCTTCCAAACACCAACTAGTCTATAGTCAAAGAGTGGTCATGAGTTAAACTAGTACCTATACTGAAATAATAAAGATAAGAATGAACATAATGCTCTACAGGCATACCAAATAACTATACCCCAAATAGCGTATTTAAATAAATATCCTTTTTTGTGATGATTTGAAATAAAATATTCAAAATTGGTTTTTATTTCTTATTTAAATAAATATAAATCGTTTCAATAATAATTTTTATAAACAATTTCTTTTATTTTATTTATATGAAAACAATCACTTGGAAAACAATTTATTGGGTATAATACGCTCTTTTAGTATACCACATGTGACAACTCAGTCCAGCCCATGATCATGATATTGTCTACATTGGGCCTAGACCACATGATTGTTTCCTTGGGCTCTTACCCTCAGAAATCCCCCAGGAAAAGGCCTCAGGATGGGAGAGGTATCCACACCACCATATAAAGGGGTGCTTCGGGCTCCTCCTCCTTTAATGTGGGATTGTCATAATTTACCCCCTAGAAGGGCCCGACATCTTTGCTGGAACCTAAAATGTACAATGGATTTGATACCATTTGTGACAGCCCAGTCCAATCCATGATCTTCAATTCATCACAAGTTTCACATTTATGAAAGAAAATGGTTATTATAGCATGAAATTATTTAATATCAATATCAAATTTTTGGGGACTTATCCCATCGATATATTTATGATATAATAACGAAATTTATGATATTAATGTTCTCTATAAGTTGTGCCCAAAAATATTTATATAGAATATCCCAGAAAATCTCATATTCCCTCTCAACCAGAAGAATAAACTATCAAATATTAAAAAAGATAACAACATTTTTACCACGAGGTTACAATCTCTCCACAATAGGACCTTTTATTATTGGCAATAAATGAAGAAGAAGGGTGATCTAGAAAAAGTGAGGTCACCAGTCCCTCACCAATGATTAATGATCCCAAGTATCTGGTGAATAGGATCCCTGTTTTGAAACCAGTTAGAACAATTAAAATGAATTCCCATATAATACTTTTAAATAGGAATCAATGATCTATACTGGTCACTCTATAACAAAAACATTCATCCCTAACTCAATCTCTTCTCAACTCAGAATATGATAAGTATCAAAATGGTACTTCCTGATATGTGATATGTGGAAAAAATCATAGAAACAAGTCTATTGAGAAGACAATTCAATTAGATAAGAATCCATTACAATATTTTTAGGAACATTAAATAGTCAAATATTTCATGAAAAAACAATCTATATTTACTAAGAAAATAACTACCCAACTAATGAGGGACTTTCATGAAAATGAGGGAACTAATTGAAAACTCAAAATGATTATGTTAATGATCAATATTTGATTTTTATAGATTTTTCATTCCAACAAGGTGATGAGGTATATATTGGATCCCTGCAAACTTCTCTTATACATGAATCAATCCCACAAGAAAGTCCTTGCCCACATTTTCCCAACAAAGAGGTGACCCAGACATATGACCATACAATGCCTCAAAGGGTTCCATTCTCACTAAAAACTAATATCTTATATTATATGAAAACTCAACCAGTCATTGATGGATATACCATGATCCTTAAAAATACAAGACGCAAACATGGAGCATGTCCTCTGGGATCTGAATAACACGATTCATCTGACTATCCATCCATGAATGATAAGAAGTACTGAACCGATCCTGATTCTCCTTAACATCATGGATTCTCTTCAAGAATCTAAAAGTACAATTTGTGTATGTATCTGAGAAAATTATAGAGTTAACCCCATATAATCTCTTGATCTCATGTAAATTCAATATACACAGATCTTAAACATTGGATGGGTCACCAATTAGAATAAAATGGGCTGTTTTTTTTCAATTGATCAATCAAAATATTGATAGAATTCTTCTCTTAGGGGAGTCCATAGAAGTCCAAAAACAATGTCCATGGAAACATCACCCCATTTAAAAAAACTAGATGGTGACAGAGTAGTCTAAATGGTTTTAGGTGCTCTAACTTTATCCATTGGAAAGTGTAATAATAGGGCACACAACTAGAAATGTTTTGCTTCATACTTGACCACCAAAATCACCATCTCATGTAACAAAACATCATCGTAGTTCATATATGACCGAACCATGAAGAACTATGATAGTTACACTATACTAAATTCCTAATGGACAATGTTATGAAAAACTGATATCAAAATAATAGAATACTATCATAATATAGGGTATATATCAGAATTGTCTCCCAACTATAAAATGTTTCCTTGATTTCTATGAACTCGTCATCCTACAGCCAAATCTACAGAACAACTTGGAGGAGAGACAATGATAACTAAACACTAGTTATAATCACAACAAAATTATTTACTGATGTATATTGATGAATCTATGTGAGGAGTCCCATATGGTTCCACTCTTCCATTTATTCCAAGATAGGATGTGATGGAATGTTCCTACAAGCGAATTGATAATGAAATTACCCTTTCCTAGGGTGTTGATGTTGTCGAAGTCAAAGAACTAAAGGTATTCCACCTATCGTCTCTACCTAAGATTCATGTATATCTATCAAAATATATATCTTAGAGATTTATAGTTAGAAAAGTCTCTGAAAACCTCCCCTAAAAAAATAATTACACCAACACTTAGGTGTATTCACAATTACGAAAATATCTAAATACTATTTTTGGTATTTTTTATCATGAAACAAAAGATGATAAGATCCATAGGAAAAAACATGGTCATCCTATATAGGAACAAAACCTATACCAATACCATAATTAACATTATAAATATAATATACCTAATGATATCAGGTTAATCAAAATAGTAGTTGATGTTGGAAACATTTTCAACACATAAAATAAGTATGAAATTTTAAATACCATGTTAATTTCACCTCATTAAGAGTAAGAGTGGTCAAGAGTTTTGTCAACTTTAAAAAATCCTTGATGAATCAACTATAACATCCAGCAAGACCAAAGAAGCTCTGTATCATGAAGACATTATGTGGTTCCTCCCAAGAAAAGAAAACATTCACCTTTTTAGGATTGATTAAAAGTCTATGTTATGAAATCACATGATCATGTTATAAAATCACATACCCCAAGAACTTCAATTGTTGAATATTGAATTAGAATTTTGAAATATTTTCATAAATTCAATGGATCCTCAATATTATCAACAAAAAATTCAGATTGTGCGCATGCTCAAGTTCAGATATAAAAGATACTCGGATATCATCTGTGAACACAATGATAAAAAGAGGAGAGATACTAGTGGAATATCTGTTTCATCAACGAAATAAAATTTCTAGGAACACTATTTTAACCAAAACGAACCCACAAGATATTTTCAATGGACATACCTACTCCGGAGAGCTGTTTTTGGCATATCTGTTTCTCAAACAATAAGCTGATGATACCCCAACTGAATATCAATCTTCAAAATCCACTTCACCCCTATAATTGATCAAAAAATCATCCCCATAGAGAAAAGGATAAGTATTATTAACAGTCACCTGATTCATCTTTAGATAGTCCATGTAAAGATGAATGGAACTATCTACCTTCTTAAAAAATTGAATTGCAGATACCAAAAGAAGAACACTGGGGATTAAAAAACCTTTATCCATTAAATCACAAAACTAGATCTTGATCTATTTTTTCTCAGCTAGTTCCATATAATAATATGGTATTGATATCAGTAGTGTACCCAACACTATATCATTTATAATCTATACCTCCCTCTCTAAAGTAAGACTAGATATGTTTTATATAAAAATAGTTGGGAAGTACATAACGACCAAGGGAAGATCACCAATGAAAGAAAAGCCACTAAATTCAACAACAGTGACAGAAAACTACTCCCGATATCTAGGTGGTAAGGTCTTACATGACAAGAACACAGATCCCGCTCTACCTGAAACACCTGATATATCCCATCAATGATAAAGAATGAAAGTTTCTAACAATGAAATTTAATCTTATCAAATTGAGAAATATGAAAATCTATCCAAATGATTACATGAAATCAATCTAGATCATGAAACAAGAAATCCTATAATAACCCCACATTGGATATCGATAGAGAACAAGATAGATAAATAAACTGCTAGTGTTTTCTTTTTCTAAGAGGTGTTTCAAACTTTATAACAAAGTACATGATATCTATTATAAGTTTTATAAAATCAAAAAAGGGAAGATATAAATGATTTTGAGGAACATGTATAAAAAAAAATATTTGATATAGAAGATGAAATAAGTATAATACCTCTCACTATTAATGGATCTTCATAAACCATCACCAAAAACATATCCACAACATGAAGGTGTTTCACTCATAAGGCTTGCGGTTGGATCCCTAGGGATTTTGAGGTTTCTGATTACACTATAGTGGAATTTTGAGTTAAACATACCAGACTATAATGGGGAACACGCATGTCCTTCTAGAATAATAGAAATATTTGTGGAAGCCATAAGAATTTTACTTCTTTGGGAGGGTGGTAAAATAACATCAATTGTACCAAAAATTTCTGTATTTACTACAAGTCTAGGGCACACTCTTGGTTTCTTTTTATGGTATAGAGGAGTCTTGATATAGATATCATAATCAACTAAAACTAAAATGATCATTCCACTACCTCTTCATTCATCGAACACCACTAAAACTACTATTGGTTTGAAGGGAAGCGGAAGAATAACCAATATTTAATTCTATGTTCATTTATTCCATCATAGCTCTATCAACTATTTCAACATAGGAGGTAAGAATTACTATATACCTCTATGAACACATATCTAGTCACAAACCCAATAGGTACTTTTGGGCATTCAGTTCGTCATTTCTCACCACATCTGGATCAAAATGATCCCGATCCATAAACTAATTGGAGTGCTCCAACACCCAATACACTTCTTACTATAAGGAGAGGAAATATATAGTGTTTTACATTATTAGGGACACTGAAAAAAGGATTAAAGAATAGGATCTTAAAACCCTTCAAATATAATCCCATGTTTCTATCTTCATGTACCATAAAATCTAAACATCAATTGCTAGGACCGTCAACTTTGAATGTTTCATGCATAATGTTTATTGATTTAGGTTTATCCATGAATTCAATAAAAAGATCACTCTTATCCAACTAGTCATATGCCTCTTTAGGTTCATTCGTACCTATAATTTCTAAAGTCGTATCATTTAGGAAATCTCCAGATCGATCATTGACTCCCCCATATCCTAGATATGCTTCAAGAACATGGTCCTAAACTCATGGTATATTTTGATCTATAACATGAACTTCTCACATAATTTCCTCTATAAGATTCTGATCTATTAGAGTATTTCCTTATGGATCATCTCTCACTACACCCACCTATAGAACCCATGTATGAAATCTTAGAGGAAAGTTTCTACAGACCAGAAAAGAAGGAAATGATCAGGCAAAATGATAATCTTATATTACACTATATATAAAAAAGAAGAAACTGGGATCAATTCCAAAACCCAACACATGATACACACACATCCCTATATCGCATTGTAACTTGAGGATCATCATGGAAAGGGCTGGTTAGGAACTTACCACAACCTACGTATAATGTCTTTAAAATACTAACTCTTTTCTACTAAACAACCAAAGAAAAAGAATCTTGAGTAAAAACACACCTATGATATCAATATATAATTAACTAACTGAGAATAACCTCAAAAACTAGTGCAAAAACTGATCTGATACATACACTAAGGATGTTACCAATCATCATGGGCTAGTGATTATCACTTGGAAATAAAACAACAACCATAGGGTATAATTTATCCCAACCTGAAACAAACTAAATTGAATATATAAAATGGAATGATACTATGGAATAAAACTAGAAGAAACATTTTCCATAATCAGAGAGAAACAATGGTAGTGATAAAAATATAAAACAAAAAAAACCAAATGTATATGTCAAAAAAACACAAAAGGGAATCTAAAACTAATAACTATTACAATATGTGATTCATGGGAAGTCTCCCACCATATCACAACCAGCGACTCATACCTAGCTGACATTAACCTCCCCACCCCACTATGATTCCTTTACTTTTCCTACATCAAAATGAAATACCAGGTCTACCCACAATAGAAGGGGTTTGTAAGGTGTGAGATAAATTTTCCCAACAGGATAACAACCATGATTTTAATTTTATATCTATATAAAAATAATCCCAATATGATCATTTTAATTAAAAAATGGAATTCTAAGCAGTAATGTAGTTTTCTATCCAAGGAATGGTAATTATTTACCTTCATTCAATAGTTCTAAAACAAATTACAATAAAATAATTTCAAAATGAAAATACACATTTCTCAAAGAATGTATATCAAAGAACAAATTGTCCAAATCTAAAAAAATACGGTAAACATTCCATGGATTATAACATGTCATGTTAGAAGAATACTCGTTACACAATCAATGACTAGTGCACACATAAGTTTTTATAACACAGTCCTAAAGAGTAGATGAACGACCCATTAGTGAACCCCCTAAAAATTCCAATATCAAGTCCCTAGAAGATAGGTCTAGGTTTTAGAAAAATACCCTATGAGTGAACCCCCTAATAATAAAATGGATGAGGCCCAAAACTACACCATAAACCTAAGTAACCAAGGATTTCCATGTGTTTTATTTTTGAAAATAATTTCATAGGTATTTACATTTCACAGGAAAACTCAAAAAACTATTTATTCCATAATAAAACATGCAATGAAAACCCAAATCAAAATATATTTCACAGCACTTTGAATACAGGTGTTCTCTTACCAAAATAAGGGAAATTGTATTTCTTCATAACCCATTCACACACTGAAATAAATCATTAATATTTATTTATATAAATATATATAAAATTTAGGGAAATAAATGTCTATCCAATATTGGATAGATATGGAACCACCAACTTCAAACTCGGGCCATACACAACATACAATGAGATACACACACCAGGAGGAATGTAGAATAAAAAATAGCGGCCCTAGAATCAATTCCCACATCTCATAATCATATTACATAAGCCAAATGTTTGTAAGAGAGGACAAGACAAAACATATCTCTAGTAAATTGAATGTCGTAACATAACCCAAAAATTGGCTATCCCCCAAAATACAATCAGATAATGAATCTATAAGGGATCAAACCTAAATATTCATATGACTAAAAAATACCATTGACACAACCTAATGATGCTTCCTCAACCAATATCAATAAAGAACCATAAAGGGATCACTTTCCTAAAAGGTGAAGATGAACTACAATCAAGATCAATAAGGAAAATAGAGCGATCTGAAGGGGTTGAAAAACCCAAACACACTTGGAAGGAACCTAGGGATCGAGGGAGATGACTGTACAAGAAATAGAGATGGAGTTACATGAGTGGGGAATAAAACCCACTGGGTATGATGGATTTATTTTATAAATCCCGATTTTATGACTCAAATCTCCCAATAATTCTCATATGCTGAAAAAACATCATCTCAGGTTAATATATCTGAAGCTAAAAATTTAAAAAAGAAAAGGGGTTGTACGATCTCAATTGATATTATACTATAAACTGATTTTTATAGATTGTTATCAAAAACATATTTATGATTCAAAGTAAAACTTTATGACGTAAATGTGTCTTGTAGGTTGCACCCAACTTAAAACTACTAAAAAATCTAATACATCCTCTCAAAACAAAGAAAAAACTCCAAACCATAAAAGAGAGTGTGCCTTTTTATCCTGGATGTCATGAATAAAATTATCTCTAAAATGAATATCTATGAGGAACTCTAAAAAATCATGAAAGTGCCATGTAAAAAATAAATATGGTATTATCCTACAATATTATAATTCAAATGAAACATTTTTCCTTGCATATATCTACAAAATAAAACCCAATTAGATTGGAACACTACTTAAATAACCTAAATATCTAAAAATACTAATTCACATTTAGAATCCAAACATCAAAGACAAAACCCTAAAGGGATTATATATGGACAACTATGAACAATACTCTATATCTCCACTATAAATACTCCACTCATTCCAAAATATTGGATGATATATCTTTCCCAAAAGGAACATCCAAGTAAGAATAAAAATAAAAGCAATAGAAACAATCATAAATTCATAAATTAGAACCATGCGTTAACAAAAGTAACATTTCATAACCATGGGTCATGTGAGGGTAACCTAAGATCCAGATATCAGAACCTAATCCCTTGATCAATCCAAAAATTCAAATAAAAACAATCCCAATTACCAAAAAACAACCACCCTAGTCCCCTATGTACCACCCAATTAGAGAAAAAACTCACAAAAAAACTATAATTGAACTAAGATAAGAGGACAAATGAATCACGGATTCATGTGAATTTTCAAAGAAACCAATAATTAATATTCAACAATAAATGGGAGTCATAATAAAAAAACCAATAACAGATAGCCTCAAATGATTCAAAATTCTAAATGTAATAATCACACATGTCCAAAATATAGAAACACCTCCATCCTTATTAGAATCACACTAAATACACCTACTACTATACTAATCCCATTTCCCTAAATTCTATAGATTTACCCACAAATGATGTAAATAAAAAACTCCATGGGTCAACTCAAAGGATATACTTTCTAAATCTAATCAAAAACCTTAATGTGGGAAAACTAAATATATCCTAAGACATAAACAAAAAAAATCCATAAATTCCATCCCAAATAAAAAAATTACATCATAAACCATAAATCAATCCATAATGAATATAACCAAAAAACACTTTGAGAATGTTTTCCCTTTTTATGAAACAAGTTATTCTTTAAAATAATTTTCTACAATTTAGAATATCCAAGTAATAATCACTACAATTTTACAATAGAGAGTTACTTTAAAGAAAAAAATCAAACACTAATCCCCAAAATTTAATATATTGTTTCCTTTTACAAAATAAAAAAACCCATTTCATTTAAAAATGTTTGTACCACTTAAAATAATAAAATAGTTTTGATTTTTTTGAAATGCCAATATATATTTAGAAATAATTTCACAAGTCCAAATGTCTCCTTCAATATGTTATTTTAAAAATTCAAGTACTAAATTCATTTATATATATTTATAAAATTACTTTATAATTTTCAAATTACACATATAAGTATTCTAAATGTTTAAAAATAAATTCTTGAAACCGTTTTTAAATCCAAGTATTTAATCTAATTTTGAATAAATTTAGAAAAAAATATTAGTTAATAAACAAGTAATTTTATAATAAAAAACTAATCTTTGAAACAAAAACCCTACAAAAATATTTTTGATTCTCAAAATACAAATCAGTTTTTAGGAAAAAAACACCTAACATCCTCTAATTAAAAACATTATGACACACCCAAATGCTCTTAAGAGTTCGTAGTGGTTGTTAATGATTTGGCCATATGGTTTAGCCGAACCTATTCCATTTTTGGAACCACCATTGGAAATCAGGTTAAACCATGCACCTGAGATCAACATGGGTGGTTAGGCCACATTATCTCATCGTGTTCTATAAGTTAACTCTCATTTCATCCCAAAAATAATATAAATCCTTTAAATAATTCAAAATAGCAAAAAAAAATATAGAAAACTCAAAATTCAAGAATTAAACTCCACATTCCATGGAAATGTAAGGCTTAAAATCAGTTAGAGTACATGATACACTTCCCACTCCTACATCATGTGTTATGACTGTCCTATCTCTATCTAATAGATATAAAAAATAAAAAGGGCTCTTATGATACTATGTTTTCATGAACCAACCTAATTCGTCTATCCGTAAGATGTCTGAGCTGTCCTATGACATACCAAATCCAAAATATTGATCAATATAGACTAAAAACTAGTACCAAGGAATAAATTTAAATCTATATGGAACAGATTCAACTAATAATATTAGTTATGGAACCACAAAAAAATGGGCATGGAAACTCTATATATCAGAGGTCGATGCACTAAAAGATCGGTAGAAATAATATATATAAAAAAGTAGTAAAAAAAGCTTCAATGAAATTATATAATTTAAACTGGCCGTTATGATCACCCATAACACCCTCTCCTATAGAAAAAACAACCCCCTCAAGATGCCTTTCTTAGCCCCTGATTATAGAGCAATCCACCAATGACCATAATTGAAAGAAGGATATTAACCTATATGGATAATGCGATTAAAAAAATATAAAAATATAAAAAATAATTAGCTTACCTCTTTGAAACTCCCTAAGTCACCTTCCAAACACCAACTAGTCTATACTCAAAGAGTGGTCATGAGTTAAACTAGTACCTATAATGAAATAATAAAGATAAGAATGAACATAATGCTCTACAGGAATACCAAATAACTATACCCCAAATAGAGTATTTAAATAAATATCCTTTTTGTGATGATTTGAAATAAAATATTCAAAATTGGTTTTTATTTCTTATTTAAATAAATACAAATCATTTCAATAATAATTTTTATAAACAATTTATTTTATTTTATTTAAATGAAAACAATCACTTGGAAAACAATTTATAGGGTCTAATACGCTCTTTTAGTATACCACATGTGACAACTCAGTCCAGCCGATGATCATGATATTGTCTACTTTGGGCCTAGACCACATGATTGTTTCCTTGGGCTCTTACCCTCAGAAATCCCCTAGGAAAAGGCCTCAGGACAGGAGAGGTATCCACACCACCATATAAAGGGGTGCTTCGTGCTCCTCCTCCTTTAATGTGGTATTGTCATAATTTACCCCCTAGAAGGGCCCGACATCTTTGCTGGAACCTAAAATGTACAATGGATTTGATACCATTTGTGACAGCCCAGTCCAATCCATGATCTTAATCTTGTCCGCTTCGGGCCTAGCCAGCATGGTTTTATTTTCACTGGGCTCTGACCCTCATGAATCCCCCAGGAAAAGGCCTCACGATGGGAGAGGTATCCAAACAACCTTATAAATGGTTGCTTCATGATCCTCCTCCTTCGATGTGGGATTTTCATAATCACTTTGTCACTTACCGATTCTAGGTTCTTCACAAAGGTACCCTGTAACTGATGGGTCACATGGCCTCAAGCGCATTTCTCCAAATGCTGGAGGCGGCCGATTATCATTAAGGGACTTGGGTGTGATAGTGGGGAAATTATTCCCTCATTGGAAGAGTAACACAACAGAAAAAATAGTAAACAATTGGAAAATCAATAATACCATACAACAAAGTAAAAAACGGAAGACTGAAAGTAAATAAAGAACTGGAGCACATATATAAATGATGCATGTCACATATTTCTTGGAAAGAATCTAAAAATGTCACAATACCATAATATATAGTACTAAACTAATGTATAAAAGAAAACAAGTAAACTTTATCATCTTTGTAAGCCTCATCTTAGTCCCATGCTCTTAAAATAAACAACATTCAAGTACCTGAGGACAAAGGGGGCTTTCTCTTATCTATACCTACATTGATATAATTTGTTTGGATCCAAAATCATGACCCAAATAGGGTGTGAGACAAATCCCAGTAGGAAACCACAAAAATATCTATGCCTAACTGTTAGTGAATATATATAACAGTTAATATGTATAAATAAAGTAATAAATAAGGAAGTACTCAAAAGTAATCAATCTTACAATTTTCAATTACTTTCGTTCACATTTATAAATAATTAAAACCATTGAATAATGTAACCTTAGGAACTATCCTAATCTCTATATCCTCTATATAACAATAACAAACAGAAATCTCAAAATTCCACATAAAATTCAGGTAAGAAAGAGTCCAAAATTGTGATTTGGCTTGGCAGACTCGTCACAATCATTCCAACATTCAAAATAATCCCTCTGGGAACGTTCTCACAGTTTAATCCCCTCTGGTTCAACATATCATAAAATCAATAAAAAAATTAATGTATGGGAAAGATCACACACTCTAACCCCTTTTTTCCCACAAGCACTAACCAAATACAAACGACCACACATGTATCTCTCACGGTCAATACCCCCTTGGTTTGAATTTTAATGACCCCCTAGAAGCTCTCACAGTCAATGCCCTGTGGTATTACATTTATTTAATAACTATCCTCTATTTAGATCTTACATTCTAACCTCTATGGTCAATGACCCGTGGAAGATCTCACAGTCAATACCTCTAGTCAATCATAACAACAATTCATAATTAAAATACCCTACTTCAGGTTGCTCTCACAGTCAATTCCCCTTGGTCAACCATTCATAATTCGAAACACATGCATCTCATATAAAAAACAATTCCATCCTAACAACACTAGGCATGAAAACAAAGTATCCTAACAATATTTCTAGACCCAACAGCCATAACCAAATCAAACATGGAAACACCTCCATAATTAAGGTAATAAATCTTATTTATAACAAAAAACCTTTTCACAAAAAAACAAACCATACCAGGCAGTAAATAGGGTTAACATCCAAAACATGAAATAACCTAAACAAGGTTATTCAATGCTTTGAGAATATATATTTCTAATACAACCAAATAAAGGTAAAAAACACATACCTCGACATTGTATAATGAACACTTTTGAACACCCATCCTTGAATCGTCCAAGAACGTCATGGATCTACAAAAATGTAAAAATCATTCAACCTTGGATAACTCAAGAGAGAGGAGAAATCAGGAAGAGAGGCTCTAAGGAAAGAGAGAAATCAGCGGTGTAAATCCAACAAACCTAACGACATCCCAATCAGATCTCAAACGAAGGAATAGGAGGAGCCTGAATATTTTTGGCCATACGACACTCTCCTATAGGAGAAATGGGAAGAAGAAGATGCATCTAGAGATTGGAAATGACCCCGGTCCAATTAATCAAATAAAAAGAAATGTACATATCACGTTTATTTATTATATATTCCATGTACTAGCCTTAACCACCCTCCACTTTATGTGGTCCACATGGCCATGAAATCGTCCGTACATGGCCAGTACCTGGCTACACAAGGTAACCGGGTACATGGCGTGTAATCAAGAGTACACGGCTTGTACAAAGTAAATTTCAAAATCATCCTTTTTCCTAAAAAACAACCCAAAATAATGATCTATACCTCAAACTAATATCAATGTTCTTACAGAATTCCCCCTTAAAGCAATTCCTCCTCGAATTTCCCTTCGAATGGTGGTGAAGACGAAACTTCAAACAACTTTAGCCACTGTGACCATACATCTGCCTCCCTCTCCCATGTCTCATCCTATACTCGCACAAGCTACTGGAGTACCCATACCAGAAGAACATACTGGCCATAGAGAACCTTCATACTGTGATCCAAAATCCGTATAGGGTGCTCTTAAAAGGACGAATCCAACTCCTACTCAACCTCCTCAAGTTGGAAACATGAGACAGGTATGAAAAGTAAATCGTATCTAAGAAACATGGAAGATGTCAGGCATAGACCAATACCTTTGAGGTAACTAAAACCGATAGGAAACCATCTTGACTCTCTATAAAACCTCAAACTGCCCAATGTATCTCCGTGAAAATTTTCCCTGCCTCCTAATCCTCATGTGTCCAAACGTCAGTGTGACACATAAGAAAACCTAATATCCAACATCGAACTCAAGAGGAAAACTCCACCAATCAGAATAATATTTCTAGTGAGAAAGCACCATAACCATCCTCTTCAGAATCAACTCCACTTGCTTAGTGGTCTCCTGGACAAGACAAAGTCCCAGCATAGCTGCCTCTCATTCCTCCAGCCACCATAGGGGTGATTGGCATGGTCTACTGTAAAAAGGATCGTATGGTTATATCTAAATTGTTGGCTAAAAAATATTATTCTAGGAAAACTCCACTAGGGGTATATTTCTTACCCATAAGCCCCAAAAATCAAGGACGCATGGTCAAAGCATGTCCTCGAAAACATGAAATGTACGCTCAGACTGGCCATCTGTATGGGGATGGTGAGCTGTACTTAGAAGTACCAATGTACCCAAATCCCAATGTAGTCCTTTCCAGACAAGAGAATTAAACCGAGAATCCCTGTCTGAAATGATAGAGTGTGAAACCCCATGAAAACGTACAATATCTTAGATGTACAACCTTCCCAAATCAACACAAAATTAAGGTTTACTTTAATGGAAATAAATTTGAAACCATAATGAGTCTATCAATATAATCCCAAGACAAATAATTACCTTAATGTGATCTTGGTGAGCCTATCATGAAATCCATCGTAAAATCATTCCATTTCCACTTGGGAATGTGTAACTTCTATAAAATCTCTGCCAGTCCCTGATGCTCCGCCTTCACCAGATGATAGGTGTAACATATCATAACTAAACTATCAAAATACTTCTCAATACCTGTCCACCAATATTAATGGTGTAGATCATGATACATCTTGGTGACACCAGGATGAACTACCCAAAATGAGGAATGAGAATCCCGCATCGACTGTTCATGTATGTCTTCTGACACCCACATGCGTCTTTAAAAATTCAAGATCCCATCCTTCCCTATAGTCCACCAAAGAATAGGGTCCTCTCCTTACACACTCTCCCATAGAAACAGACCTTTGGAATCTAATAGATGCCTCATCCGCACTCGATCTAGTAGAGTAGAGGTAAAAGATACCGAAGAAAGAAACAACTGTCCCTATATTCTGTGCACCTTCAAATACATCTCAAAGAACAGAGCCATAAGCTGCCAAACAATGCTGGCCTCCTGAACTACCTATAACTGATCCCTCCTACTCAACGCATCAGCCACTACATTGACTTTCCTAGGCATGTAGGCAAGGTCAATGTCATAATACCGAAGGTACTCACACAACCATTGCTATCTCAAATTTAGATCACTCAGGGTAAATATATTCTTGCGAATTTTGTGGTTAGTGAACACCAAACAATTCTCTCCCCAAATATAATGTCCCCAACATTGTAGAGAATACAGAACTCATCCAACTCGAGATCGTATGTTGAGTAATTCCTCTCATGTAACCTAAACTCTAGAGACACGTACACAAGAACTCTGCTATGTTTCATAAGTACTACACCCTGCCCAATACCTAATGCATCAATGTAAATGGTGTAACTCTTTCTCGGATCTAGAAAAATTAGTATCCGTACTGAAGTCAATCTCCATTTCAGCACCTAAATGGCTGAATCGTAGGAATCTATCCACAAGTACTGTACACCCTTCTTAGTCATGTTTATCTGCGACACTAATAAGTGTGAAAATTATTGAATAAAAAGTCTATAGTAACCATCCATCCCCATAAAACTACATAACTCAAAGTGGTTCTTCAGGTGATCTCAGGAAACTACCACTCTCACTTTCTCTGGGTCTACTGTTACTCCTATCTATGAGATAACATCACCCATGAAGTGAATTTGGTCCATCCAAAAGTGGAATTTTGAGAGATTATAAATAACTGATGCTCTCTTAGTGTACTCAATACAATCTCAAGATGGGTGGCATGGTCATTTCAAGTGTGGTATTACACTAAGATATCATCCATGAAGACTACCATAGATGAATCCATGTATTCATGGAACAACCGGTTCATTAGTAACATAAAAATGGATAGCGCGTTTGTGAGACCAAACATCATAACCACATCCATGTATAGACTATACATACTCTGAAAGGTTGTAAGAGGTATATCTGATGGTATAAAACGTAATTGATGATAACCAGATCTCAAGTAGATCTTAAAGAACACCTTAGCTCCTCGAAGATGATCAAATAAATCATAAATCCTAAGTAAGGGATATTGGATCTTGACCACAATTTGGTTCAGCTATCGATAATCCACACAAAGTCGGAGGGTACCATCCACATTCTATGCAAAAAGAATAGGTGAACCCCAAGGAGAAGTACTGGGTCAGATGAAACCCTTTTCCTGCAATTCCTCTAACTTCTTTGTGAGCTCTTGTAGCTCTAGTGTATCCGTCTTATAAGAAAGAATAGACACTGATGCCACTCATGTGACAAGATCAATAGATAAATATACCTCTTGCTTCAGAGATAAACTTGAAAAGTCATATAGAAATTCATCCGTGAACTAATCCACCACTAGAGGAAAGTCAATATGTGAAGTACCAAGGACATATATATAAAAACTAGAAATATGGGTTGTAATTCCTTCCAACCCATGATGCCCGGGTCCAACTCTGACCCCATTGATATCGCATTCTACCTTGTTTAGAACAGACCCACCCTCTGGAGACGTGAAGCTCACCCTATGATGATAGCAGTCAAAAAAGACATGAAAGGAGACCAACCAGTCCATTCCGAGAATGACATCGAAGCCTCTGATGTCAAAGACATAGAGGTCCCATAAGAAGTGACACCCACCAATCTCAATAGGGAACTCCTTGAACTGATGTACAGTAGCCATCCAAATCCCCAATGAAGCGTCAAGCGTCATAACATCCTACAAAGTAATGATGAAGAACATAAGGCTCTCCAAAATGGAAACCAATATGAAACTATTGGAATTCCCTTTATCAAAAAGCGTAGAAGCTAAAACTGAGGAAACTAGAATATTATCTCTAACTGTAGAGGGTTTGAGATCCTTCCCCTTTTGCGTATGCTCCACTACAAATTTCTGACCTGTACCGTAGCCCTGCGACCCAGCCTGGCTATCCTGAGCAGACCCACCCTACTGTTGCTGAAAATCTGTGGCCTGACTACCCCGACCGTGACCACCTCCTCTGCTTGAAATACCCGATGAACTCTAGTTCCATGACCGAGGAGAAACTGGTGGTCGTACTCTTGAACATGGAGTCATAATTGAACCCCTATCACTCACTACTAGTGAGTACAATTGGAAGAAACTCTGAAGATGGCCCATCATTCTGCAAGATCGATACTCAACTGGGTCTTTTGGGAAATATGGTCTCATATATCCGATCATCCCACTCAAATAGAATACCACATGGATACCTAAATAAACATCACCTACAATCTCACTACGACACTTTCTACTATCTATCAAAGGAGTACCATCCCTAGATGATGAACTGTCCTAGCTTGCAGCTCCTAACTCCCTCAAATTGTGCTCAATAATCAGCACCTAGTTCAATATAGTAGTCACTGAAGTTAGCATGAAGACTTTCACCTGTGACTAAATTTCATAACATAGACCATCCAAACAATACTTATCAATAATGTGCATCATCCTATGCGTTCAGTATAATAGCTGGTTTCCATATGGGAATGACCGGAGGATCTAATGTTAGTCCATGATCTACCCTTTCCGGTGTCTAGTCATCTCCTTGCACCTAGTGTACAACCGAAGGAAATCTTGGTGGCCTAACTCCGCAAAGTCAAGTGAACACCATTGTTAATTATTATCAAGGAATAAAACATAGAAGTGAAATTAAGGAATAGGAGAAGAAAACAATTAGGTTTTTCAAAACAGGGTTACACAGAATGTATATCCTCAACACAGAGTGTTCCCTTAGGTTTCAACATGGGCGTATACCTCTGCCAAACCTGGTCGGGTAACACCCCTACACAAACTGTGTTCATCCTCAAACATAGCGTGTACTTGCATTTTAACTCTTACCTAAGCCCATCTACATGGATAAACCACACAGTTCTCTCCTGGGTAACGCTACACAACGTGTTCACCCTACAGACGGTGTGTACCACTTATGTTCTAACCACCCATGTCATTAGTCACACGCTCGAAGACACAATCGACTATACATGGTGTGAAAGAATAGGAAAAAACGTGTACAACCTAAGTTTTATCCACTAATGTATTTATTCAGCTAACCAGATACACAATTCTTTACAACACAACATGTACATTCAGTACATCGTATGTTCCAACAACAATTTCCCAACACCGTGTCTCTACTCACACAGTCAGTCACACGGTCAATCACTACACTGCATGTACTCCCATTACACAGTGTGTACTCAATAAAAGTTATTTATTCGAGAATGAAAGAACACATAGAGTGTGTTCATAACACTATACACCATGTAGTCTTCGTTTCCAGATAGAAAGCCTCTAAAACTTCTACAAAACCCCTAAAAAATTAGAAATTTGTTTCATGTAATGAATATTATAAATTTTAAGAGCCCATAATCCTATGAATCAATGGTTGGAATCCTTATTCACATCATAACATGAAAAAAATCAATGATAGGTCAAACATGATCCTCCAAATTATGATCGAAGAGGGCCGATAACACCTCAGGGACCAAATTCTGGTGTCTATCTAGATGAATAATTACAGTTACCAATACCCTATCAACAATATCTAGTATTATATCATGAAATCTATCACAACAACATGCATATCAAACATAACATCTATTACAACAACATGAAATCCATAATGCACCATAAATGGCATGATAAGAATGCATGACATGCGATATCTATCATGTGCCTATGTAATGGATGAGATGAAATACCCTCATCTCATCAGGTTAAAATAGAAATATAACAACAATGATATTAATAATAACAAAAAAAATCAAGTGAATCACCCAAAGGTGAAATCAAATCAACGGAACAATTAAAAAACATGAAAAATTTCAATAATCGAGGTAACATAGATTTTCCCTATACACGGGTTAGCTACTCCCATGCATAGATTATTACGAACAAACCATTACTTCTTAACCCTATTTATAAACTCAAAATAGTAATATAAATAAGAAAAGAAAACCCTCGGATACCACTTTTTAACGTCCAAGTTCTGGGTTCCGCCCAACGGTCCCCCTTACCCGATTGGTTACATGGCCTCAAGCATATTTCCCCAAACACCAGATCCTACTGAATAGAAGCGAGGGACTTGGGATTGATAGTGTGGAAACTATTCCCTCATTGAAAAAGTAACATAGTAGAAACTGACTAGTAAACTATAGTGGAATTAACAATACCATACAATAATGTAAACAAGGGAATATTGAAAGTAAATAAACAAATGGAGCTCATATATAAATGATGCATGTAAGATATGTCTAGGAAAGAATCCAAAAAAGTCACAATACTGGAATATATAGTACTAAAACAAAGTAAAAATGAAAATAAGTAAACTTTAGCAGCATCAAAAGCCTCATCTTGGTCACATGCTCTCAAACTCCATAGCAATAAAGTACCTGATGACGAATGACACTTCCCTTATCTATACATGCAACCATATAATCCGTTTGGGTCCAAAAGCATGACCCAAACAGGGTGTCAGACGAATCCCAGTAAGCAACCACCAAAAGATATGTGCCTAACTGTCAGTGAATATATATAGTAGGTAATATCAAGAAATAAAGAAATAAACTAGGAACTACATAAAAGTAAAAAATCCCATTGTTTTAAATTTCTTTAATTTACATTTATAAATCATTTAAACCATTGAATAATATATCCTATGGATCTTGCGTATGCTTTGTATTCCCCTATATAACAATAACAGCTAGATGTCTCCAAAGACCATATAAAAATGAAGTAATAAAGAGTGAAAGCTTATGCTTTGTCTTGGAAAAATTGTCACAATCATTCAAACATTCACAATCAACCCTCTTGGAATGTTCTCAGAGTCTAGTCCCATCTGGTTCAACATATCAACATATCAATAATAATAATGACCCTCTGGGAAAGCTCACATAGTCTAACCACTTTGCCCCCACAAGTACTAATCAAATACAAATGTCCACCTAGGTAGCTCTCACGGTCAATACCCCCTTGGTCTACATTATAATGATTGCCCGGAAGCTCTCATAATCAATGCCCTATAGTCCATCATTTATTAAAAAATGACCCTCCTGGTAGCTCTTACAGTCTAAACCCTCTATTCAATGACCCATGGCGGATCCCATAGTCAATACCTCTGATCAATCATAAAAAAAATTAATAATTAAGAGACCCTACTTCGGCAATCTCTGACAGTAAATTCCTCTTGGTCAAACTTTCATAATGTGAAACACATGCATCTCATATAAAAAATTATTCCATCCTAAAAACACTAATCATAGAAACAAAGTATCCTATCATGATTTCTAGACCCAACGACCATAACCAAATCAAACATGGGGAAAACCTCCATAATCAAGGTAATAATCCTTCTTCATATTCAAAAAACCTTTCTCAAACAAAAAAACCATAGAAGGCATTAAACAAGGATAACATCCAAAACACGCAATACCCTAAACAAGGGTATTTGGAACTTTGAGCATATATATTCTAGAGACAACCAAAGAAAGGAACAAACTGCCTACTTCGATGTTGTAGGTTGAACACTCTTGAACATAATCACTTGAATTGGAATAGAACATCATAGATCTATAAAAATGTCAAAATCATTCAACCTTGGAAAAATCAAGAGAGAGGAGAAATCAAGAAGAGAGGCTCTAGGGAAAGGTATAACTCACCGATGGGAACCCAATGCACCTAACAACATCTAAATCAGAGCTCAGAAGGAGGAGCGAGAGGAGATCGAAGATTTTCGTCCATAAGATGATCTCCTATACCGGGCATGTGAAGAAGTAGAGGCTTCTAGAGATTAGATGAAACCCCAGTCCAATTAATCAAATAAAAATAAAAGTACAAGACGTGTTCATTTAATGTACACGCCATGTAATAGCCTCAACCGGCCACCACTTTAGGTGGTCCACACGGCCATGTAATCGGTCATTACATGGCTAGTACATGGATACAAACAGAAACCGGGTACACAGTGTGTAATCAAGATTTTATGGCATGGACTTAGAAAATTTCCAAATCATCATTTTTCCCAAAAACAACCTGAAATAAAGATCTATACAAGAAATGAGGATCTGGGTTCTTACACCACACATGTAAAAACTCAGCATTTTAATATAATTTAAAACATTCATTTGAATGAAATCTAAAATTACATTTTACAAAAGATAAATAAATTCACAAGGGAAAGGAAAATAGAACTTGGTATGACAATATAAAAATAAAAGCGGTAGATATTACCACAAACAAACAGGTGAAAAACAAACCATACAAAGTTTAATTTGAAATAGGAAACATGGTGGAAACACCCTAAGAATACTAATACTAGGGGTTCTAGAAATTCTATGCCATTGATCTGGGATACTCTTGATGAGTGAATAAAATATATCTACAACATTATCCATTGGGTCATTATATAACCTACTACTTCACTAGTAGGGTTGTCACCAGTGGTAGTGAAGTGGAACTCATCCGATCTATTAAAAACTACAAAAGTGCAATAGTTTCATATGGATTTTTAATAATTCAAAAACCCATAAAATAGAACTGTGAAACATCATTAGAAAATTACACAATTACCAAAATCACATAAAAACAAAAAACCACCAACAGAAGGTTCAAATCACATATCTATGAATTTAAAATTTAATCCCATGTTTTAAACATGTATTTTTTTATCAAAATCAATTAAATTCATAAAGAAATATTGAATGTTTCTATCCAGTATAGATACCCTATCCCTTTTCACAAATTATTCCATTTTTTAAGCATTATAAAACATCATATTACAATCCAAGGGTCATGATGTATAGTGTATTGGAAGACTAGGTTCACAAAACTGAAAACATGGGACTAAATAAAACATTTCTTTATTTAATCTCCATAAAGATATCCTAACATCCATTGTTATTATAAATCTTTATAGGTTAACCTAGAGATAACATGAAAAAAGGTATAATCTAAAAGCCCTGTAAGGGAAAAAACATAGTAATAAAGCTTTATCACATGGGTTATAAGGGATGAAATAATAATATAAAAAGGCATGGAACATGTGAAATCATAACATATAAACATGGGGTCATAAAAACATGGAGTCATAATAATGTGATAGAAAAATATAAGATAAATTTAGCATGAGTCAAGGATTGTTTCACATAGAGGATCACAAGTTAATGTTAACCACCCAGATTGTTGCACATGGTAGCATGAGTCAAGGCGTACCGCCAAGACCATTGCACATAACATCTCATGAGACTAATATTTAACCAATTCATTAGATCCCTATCTGGGAACAACCATCAGTTCATGTTCATGAATATGCATTACACGTAAAGAATCATACATAGTCAATCATACATAAACATAAGGGCAGCCACATAAAAAATGGGTATCATAATCATCTCATAAAGCATAATGAATGGGCGTATCATACATGTTTCCATGAAAAATAATAATTATATCAATAATGGAAATTCATAAGGTATAATAACCCTATATAATAATAAGTGATTCCAAATTTAAGTGATAACATGTAAAATATTTTTTTAGGAAACTTTAAAATTAATACATTTTAGTGTGGTTTAATAAAAATATCAAAGATCATTTAAAAAAAGGGAATAACATTTTATTTAAAATAATAAGTGAACTAATAAGGGTTTAATGATAAAAATATTGGTTTAATAAATATAATGGTTTCTTAAAAATAGATATTTTAGTGTACTTGAAATTGGGTAGGAGTTCAAGAAGTTCCCTTAAAAAGGGTTTGCTTATCGGGAAGTATTGAGGAAGGAATCACATAAAATCATGTATATACATGAATGATATTATTAATGGATCTCAAAACATGACTATAAAAATATTTACATCAATTAGAAGATGTAAATAAACATAATATAGGATTTCATTTTGGTAAAAAGAGACTAATAATAACCTAAAGGAATAATGGTGGTTCGGGTAAAATCAATTACCTTAAGTTCATTACTGTTCTCTACTTGTTATTAATGACCTGAATAATAAAATAAGGTTCTCTAATTATTAATTAAAGAACCAAATTTACATGTAATTGATTTATTATAACCTTTTTGTTTTCATTCATGAAATTTTTGATCGGTTATGAGGTTCAATTTCATTGTTTAGGACTGTTTGTTTCATGATTGGTTTACTTATATAAATGAATGTATTATCATGTAAAATGAGTATGGTTGTCCAGAATTAGAGTTATAAATTATTATTTTACATCCATAATGATACATGGTTGTAAATTTCATTTGGTTACTTGGAGTGAAGATGAATCATTATATAGAACTTTTTTGTTAACCTTTTGGGTTAATTGACTGTTTTTGACCACAATAAAAATATTTTATTTTATAAATAAAAAAACATGAGTTAAAAAAAGATTACAGAAACATATATGAGACATAATACATATATTATAGTTTTTTTCAACCATATTAATGGTTTAATGACTATAAATGAAGATGGTAATGGACATTGAAAACCCATCGTCCTTGAATGTGGTAAATTGACACATTTGGGATGGTATTTTTACTACTTGTATAAAAGAAGGGTAAAAGAGAGATGAAAATTAATTATTAAATTATCATAAAAAAATTATAGTAAATTGAAGGTACATGAGTTTTCATAAAATTTGGATGAGGATAGGTAAGGATAGAAAATAAAACAAAAGAACTTGATAGGAAAGTAAATGACTTGAAAAGAGGAATTTACCTCTTAAATTAATCTTCCGTGAGAGCCTCTTAGGAGTAGAGTATTTGTTCTTTTGAAAAGACCAATGGATGGTGGAATTAGGGAAGAGATTGGGAATATATTTTAGTAGAATTTAGGAAATCAACAAGGCTTGAGATGAGTGAATAGAAGAGGGAAGTTATAGTGTTTTATTTAGTGGGGGGGATTTCTTAATATTGTAACCATTAGTTTATTATTTCCCTATAAGAAAAGAAATAGTGATTATTACATGACAAAAATAGTAATAAATTCATGTGAGTTCAAAACAATGGATATTTACATCATCCATGACTCAATCATGGTGCAAAAATTCAGGTTTTAGCAGTTATCGTAAATTATCATATTGTACTATTAATAAAAAACTTTAGGTATTTTAGAAAAATACCAAAAATTCACCCAAACCATTTTTTGATGTGTAGAGTACAAAAAGGAACTCTATTTTATGAGAATAATTTTATAAATATGTGAAATTTAATTTTTAAATATAATCCTCATTTATTTGAAAAATACATATTTAAAAATTATAATTTATTTTTTAATACTTTGAAAAATTAGATAAGGTCTCATAAAATTAGCCTTTAATTTGAAGGAATAAAAATATAATTTATGAATAAATTTTATGAATTAAAATTTTCTCTTTTAATTATTAAATTATTTATAAATTTTTAATTATATATTTATGACTTATAAAAATTCAAACAATATCATATTGTCACTTATAAGAGTGATAAATTTTATTTATACTTTCATTTGTAAGGATATTATTTATAGGGCCGATTTACTATTCATAAGGGTCTTATAAATATTTATAATGGTATAATTACTATTCATAAGGGTCAACCACTATCCACCAAAAAAATAAGTTTGTCTTATCAGACCCCATACATCTTATTGATCACAACTGTGTCTGTCAGATTTTCGAAATTAAAATTGTAGAGGTGATAATATTATGTTTAATGTACACATAGTACTTAGTAGTTTATTTGGTTTTGATTTCTTAATTATATGTATGGAATTTCCATCAATAAAACATTGGGTCGTTACATTATCTCCCCCTTTGGAAATTTTACCCTTGAAATTTCTTTTTTTCATTCTCTACCATAAACAGGTGGGGGCTATGGAATCCCTCCTTTTTATTACATAACTTTACATTACATTCTACGAACAAAGGATCTTTAAAGTCTAGTGTCTTGGAAATTAGGAATATAATACATGAAAAAAATAAAATAAAACATTCTTCTAATCCACTTGTTAGGATTTATCATAAGTTAATCCTTAGTACAATTACTGCATCTCATAACCTGGAGACATACATTCAAAGGAAAGGGTGAGCAGAAGGCTCAGTAAGGGTAAACAAGGGAATCAGTTTACATGAGACATCAATAAGAACTTGAATAAAAATATAAGGACATGAGAAATGGAATTATATAAATATCATAATAAAAAGAACTTGAATAATAACTTGAATATGTGGCTAAAAAATTTCATTTATACATTCATGAACATATCACCAAGGTTTATCCCCGAGGTGTCATAAAAATTACCAAGGTTATTCACCAAGGTATCATGAAACTTGTCATCTCTTGAGATTAATTATTTACCAAATGGATTGGAGCGCTATCAGGGAACACCCTTAATATGTCTTTAATTTCATGTGAGTTACATATATCATAATCAAATATCTCATAAAAAACCCATATAGAATTAAAAAAAATGGGTTTCATTTCAAAATTGTGATGTTTTATAAGCTCTTAAAAATAAGATCATTATGTCATTTATAACCCATGGAAAGGGAGTGAGGGTTGTATGTATGTCAATTACAGAATCAAATATATCATCTTTATATATTTATGAACACCCTATAAATGAAATATATTTGGGTGTTAACATAACTATACAAGGGAATTTCTTGAGAGAAAGAGATAGAAATTTGAGACGAACTTTCTACAGCATAATGGCTATATACATGGTTTTAGAAAATAATAAAAAGAGAGGGTAAAAAGGTAAAACCCTCCTAAATAACTCATAATACAATATAAATACAGAATAACATGGATATAGGAACACGGTATGGATATTTAAATGACATACCACAAGAAAAGGAAACTTGAAAGCAAAGAGAATATGCGATTTCTTTTATGAGAAATTCGGCAGCCTAACGATGTCACATAAAAATTCAGAAAAAAAATTGGTGAGAGAAGAAAGGGTCTATCATAATTTTTAAATTAAATGGACAGTAATAATAACATATAATATCATACCCTCAGAATAATGAGATGGAAAATATAAGACAAAACATAAAGGAATTAATGACTCAAAAGAGGAGGGTGAAAAGATCCCTTACCTCGAAGTGTAACTTCAAGAGATTGATGGTCGGAAACTTGGGAGGCTTTAGGGAACCTTGGGAGGACTACTTGGGAGGTAAGGAGACCAGAAATTCGTTGAGGATGATTTTATAATGAAATGAATGAGGTAAATGTCTTGGTATTTATAGGAAAAGTGAGTGAATAAATTATTAATTTCCACGGGACACCTAATCGGTGGTATTTTCGAAACCATGGGCATTCCCATGGTATTTTGCAATTGTATTGGCCACTTGGGACACCTCATAGCATATATGATTATTCATAAGTTGACCATAAAGATTACATCATTATTACATCATTAATGATATCATTAAACACCCGAAACTCAAAACTGCATTTTTACTATTCACTGAAAATTCAACTGTTTCAGAAATATCTCAAAAATTCACCCTAACCTATTATCAATTCACTAAATTCAAAAATGAAGTCCATTTTATTAAAATAATTTTTCATATTTTTTCAATTAAATTGTTAAATAAAATCAGTATTTATTCCAAAAATAATGCTTTAAAACCATATATCATTTTGTAACACCTTACAAAAGTAATCAAGGTCCCATAAAATTATCGTATAACCATAAGAAAATAAAGTAAAAATTTATGATTTAATTTTAGGAAGATATATTTCTATTTTAAATTATTAGACTAATTATAAAATTTTAAATAAAATATTTAGGGCATACAAAAATACCAAAACATAAACTATGATCATTTTTTTTTCAATTTTAAGATGTCTAAAATGTATTTATACACTCATGGGTGAAGTTTCTATTTTTTTGGTCAAATTACTATTCATTACTATTCATTACTATTCATATTGGTATGTTAATATTCGTACTTTACTATTCAATAAAAACCAAGTTGATCTTATTAGACTATAAATTTCTCACTGCTTACAACTGTAGAAGACATTTTTTTTGAAAATCATTTCACATTATTAATTATTTAATGAATACAAAATATATTTTAAAATACCCATTTTTTCCTAAATTCATCAATAATAAAAATACTATATTTATACGGATATTTTAAATTCACCAACATTTCCATTAGAAGAAATAACAATTTTATTTATATAAAAGGATTACAAAAAGCAGCTAAGGTCTCGTTACATAGAACCTTATAACACCAGCATAATACCTAAGTGTAAGGTGTGATATGATGATAGAATCTTGGGGAGGCTCAGACAACATTTCCCGAGTGGTGATTTCTATTAGCTTGAACATCTCCCTTAGGTGATTCCATTCAAGCTTCATACGTTGATGTTTGGATTGGGCTTGGTCTAGAGCAAAGCCCAGTGATGCTAACTCCTTCCCACCCCCCGACAGATGGGCTTCATATGGCTCGAGTCTACTGGATGAAGCCATTAAAACTTCTTTCTGTATTAATTAACCAAGATAAATATATTTTAAAAAACACGATGTTAAGATTATATTCTCCAATTGTTATATTTACCAATGGTCATATAACAGTCGAAACACAATGGTCACATTTTAATTATTCCCAAAAAATTAAGAAAGAAATATAATTGAAAAGATCGTGTCATTACATTCTTCCCTCCTTAAACAATTTCATCCTTGAAATTTTATCTTGTCCCCTCTGATGGGAAAAGGTGTGGGTACTTCTGTCTCATAGACTCCTCTGGTTCCCACGTGGCATCTTCATATTTGGGGTTCCTCCCCAACACCTTAACAAGGTGTGTAGTCATGTTGTGTAGAGTCTTGTCTCTATGATCCAAGATCTCCACCGGCTACTCCTCATAAGAGAGGTCATGTTCCAGTTGTACCACCTCTGAATTTAGTACATGTGAAGGGTTAGGTATGTACTTCCTCAAGAGGGATACATGGAAGACATCATGAACTTGGGAAAGATTTGGAGGAAGCGCAAGATGATAGGCCACTACTCTGACATTATCAAGAATTTTATATGGGACAATGTACCTAAGGCTGAGCTTCCCTTTCTTCCTAAGCATCATGACTCTCTTCCAAAGTGAAATCTGAAAAAATACTTTCTCACAAACATCAAACTCCATGTCCCATTGACGATTATCAGCATAGATATTTTGCCGACTCTAAGGAGCCTTAATGTGTTGTTGGATGTCATGGAACTTTTTTGTCACCTCTTGCACAAGATTAAGCCCAAGAACCTTTCTCTCACCAGCTTCATCCCAACAAGTAGGAGTTCTACATCACTTCCCATATAGATCTTTATAGGTTTCCATTTGAATGCTCAAGTGGAAGTAGTTGTTGTAAGAGAACTCAACTAAAGAGAGATGTTAATCCCATCCACCTTTAAATTCCACTGAGAAAGTCCTCATCATATCCTCGAGTGTTTGAATAGTCCTTTCAGATTGGCCATCAGTTTGGGGGTGATAGGCCGTACTGAAATTCAATTCAGTGCTCAGAGCTTTTTGAAGACTTCTCCACAATTTTGATGTGAACCTTGGATCAAGATTAGATACGATAGAAAGTGGAACTCTATGCAGCGTTACCACTTTTTTATCATAAATCCTGGCAAGTTGATAAAGGGATAAATCTTCACAAATGGAGATAAAATGGGCAGTCATGGTGAGACGGTCCACAATAACCCATATCACATTATTTCTTTTGGATGTTCTTGGTAGACCAGTGACGAATTCCATAGTGATATTGTCCCACTTCCATGCTGGTATGGGTAGTGGTTGCAATACCCTTTCCGAAGTTTGTCACTCTGCCTTAACTTGCTAACATACCAGGCACCTTGAAGTGTCGTCAGCAATCTCCCTTTTCATATTATCCCACCAATAATGATCACGAAGGTCCATATACATTTTTGTGCTTCCAGGATGTGTAGAGAAAGTAGAGATATGAGCGTCATCCATCAGATCCTTCTTTATTTATGGAATATATGGGACACATATTCATTGACGAAATTTCAGTACACCTTCTCGATCAGTATTAAACTTAGTAAACATTCCATCCTTCACTGCGTCAAAATTCTTCTACAACAAAGGATATTCTTTCTGAGCTTTCTTTATCTTCTCTTGTAATGATAGTTGAGAAATAATTGGGGTTAGGGTAAATGATTTCCCTTCCATTATAATTCCCATATCTATTTTTACTAGTTCATTGATCAAAGGATCTCTTTGAATCCTCATAGTGGACAGAACAACTGGGTATTTCCTGCTTAATGCATCAGTGACTTTGTTTGCTCTTCTGGAATGATAATTAATTGAACAATAATTGTATTTAAGGAGTTCCAACCATCTCCTTTGTCTCATGTTGAATTAATTTTGTGTAAAAATATACTTCAAACTTTGATGGTGTTTTTATATATCACATTTCTCCCCATAAAGATAGTGTCTCCATATATTTGGAGAAAAAACAACCGCCGCCAGCTCCAGATCATGCGTATGATAATTTTTCTCATGAGACTTCAACTATCGAGATGCATAAGCAATTACATTGTCATTTTTCATGAGGACTCACCAAATACCTTTCTGAGATGCATCGCTAAAAATAACAAATCCTTCTCCACTTGAGGGCAGAGTTAACACATGTGCAAAAACCAATATCTTCTTCAGCTCTTGAAAAGATTCCTCACACTCTCTTGTCCAGATGAAATTGACCCCTTATTGAGTTAACTTGGTTAATGGATTAGAATGTTGTGAAAAGTTTTTCACAACCCTCCTATAATATCCAGCTAATCCAAGGAAACTACGAATCTCAATAATTGTTGTAGGCTGAGGCCACTCCTCTATAACTTTTTTCTTTTCCGGGTCAACTGTAATTCCTTCATTGGTTATAATGTGCCTCAAGAAAGAAACTTTTTGTAACCACAATTCACATTTATTGAACTTTAAAAAAAGCCTCTCCTTATGTAGAGTTTGGAAAATAACCCTTAGATGATCCTCATGCTCCTCATGAATTTTGGAATATATCAGAATATCATCAATAAAAACCACCAAAAAGTTATCAAGGTAGTCTTTAAATACTTTATTAATCAAATCCATAAAAATAGAAGGTGAATTAGTCAGTCTAAAAGGCATAAAAACAAACTCATAATGGCCATATCTTGATCGGAAGGCAGTGTTTGTAATATCTTCTTTCTTCACCCTCAATTGATGATAACCAGATTGAAGTTGAATCTTAGAGATGAATTGAAACCCCTGAAGTTGGTCAAATAAGTAATCAATTCTTGGAATAGGGTATTTGTTCTTTATTGTGATTCCGTTCAATTCTCTATAATCAATGCATATCTGCATCAATATATCATTCTTCTTCACAAAGAGAATAGGTGCTACCCAAGGAGGCACACTCGTTCAGATAAATCCCTTCTCAAAAAGATCTTGGAGTGTTTTCTTTAATTCCTCTTTCTCTACATTTTCCATCCTATATGGGGCCATTGATATTGGATGAGATCTAGGTACGAGTTTAATGGAAAACTCTACCTCTCTTTCTAGGGGAGGTCCAGACAACTCCTTAGGAAATACGTCAATGTATTCTTGGACGATGGGTACATTTTCTATCCTAAAACTATCATTTAATTCTTATTATTAACTAATAAATTCTATAAAGAAGGATATAAGAGGTTCTTCTAGATAAAGATCAAGTTGAGATATCTCTCCTTGGAAGATAACTGTAGGTTTTCTATTCAAGACTACTGATATTTCCTTACTTCTGCATTTGATCTTAGCATTATACTTTGCGAGCCACTCCATCCCTAGTATATTGTCGAATTCCAGTGTGGGAATGAATAATATATTTAAGATAGTATTGTGCTCACTAAATTAAATACTAGAGTTTCTAAACACCGATGATGCTTGGATAATCCCACCAGGATTCTTGACTGATAACTCTAATTTTAGTAAGTCAGGGGTTGATTCTAAATTCATTGCAAACTTATTGGAAATAAAGGAATGAATAGAACTAGAATAAAACAAATTACTTGCTAGATTTGAGAGAACAACAAGAGTACCTGCCTCCACATCATTTGGAGCTTCAACTTCAGCTGTCGTGATAGAAAAATCATGACTTTGCTCTCTTGGACTTTGCTAAGGATGATGGTGGTTCCCCTCCACTGCCCTTGTATTTGGATAGTGACTGGAAAATTTCCCAAGATGTCCACACTTAAATCACTAGACATCAGGTAGGTCATGAACCATCTTCCCCTTGTCATTAGTGTTTTGAAGTTGAGGTTTTACCTCACTATGACAATTCCTCGCAATATGGACATCTCTTCCACACTTTTAGCATTTCCCACTCCTGAGATGGCAGTTCCCCGAATGCTTCTTCCCAAATTTATTACACATGGGATATTGCACATTATTTCCTCCTCTTCCCTGATCAATGATCTTCCTTAATCCGGGATCCATCAATCTCTTTTTGTTGTTGGATTTTTGAGACCCCTGCATCTCACCAAACTCCAGTTCGACTTTCATCGCACTTTGTACAATCTCTTCATAACTGTCATAATCTCGGCTGGCTAGATTCTTTCGCAGATGAGGTCTTGGTCCACCGAAAAATCTATCAACCTTAACATTTATATACAGGAAAAAGTTAGAGGTGTAACGTGGAATTCAGGTGAAGTTCATCTCATAGCTTCTGACAGATTAGCTCTTCTTCTACTTCAGCTCGAGAAACTCAATCTCTATTCTTGTTCTCATGGATCGAGGGAAATAATTACTAAATAAAATCCCTCTGAACTCCTCCCCCTTCATAGCTTCAACATCAAATCTTTGACAAATGTTTTTAATCAGCTCCCACAACTGATCAGATTCTCCTTCTAAGTGCTAGACAACCAGGGTGACCTTCTCTTGCTCTGAACAGCGGAGCACATAAAATATCTTCTCGATGGAGCTGATCCACTACTCAGAAATCAATGGGTCAGTCGATCGACAGAAGTTTGGTGGTCCTTGAAGCATTAAGGACTCAACATAATGTTGTTCCCTTCATAGTGAGATCATTCTCCCATCTTGATTCAATTTATTTCCCATAACTTCAGTTATTTGGTTCATCATTTGCATGAATGTTTCCATTTCAGATTCTATCAGAGGGCCGTCAGCGCATGGTCCATTACACTCACCATTTGCATGGTTCCTCCTATTGCCTGCTATTTTCTAAAAGAATAAAACCTTAATGAGAAAATTATTTTATTTATGAAACTTTTAACTATAAAAGATTTTATGTCTTAAAACTTCATGCTTAGACAATTACATTTCCCTATAAATCCTTTATAATGACTCATAAAAAGCTTAAGATTAACCAAAAATATTCCTCAAGAGTGTCGTAACCAAGAGTGCAGCATGTCTCATTGTCATGTACCAGTTCCCATTCGAGTCTAACTCAATGTGATGTTTTCCGGTTTTAACCCTATGTACATATATTCTAGAGCCGCCTCTACATGCTCGTATCTAGACACGGATGTATTTTCTTCATAAACCACTTACTTCATTGTCATCAAAATACCGGGAATTTTTTTTGTATTTAAAAATTTCTATAGGGTTCTTACTAAATATTTCATATCCTAATTTCTATAAATAACAAAACAATCCTTTGATACCAACTATGGCATCCCGCCTTTTTATTACATAACTTTTTATTACATTTTACAAACAAAGGATCTTTAACGTATAGTGTCTTGGAAATCAGGAGTGTAATACATGAAAAAACAACATTAAACATTCTTCTAATCCACTTTTAAGGCATCATAATAAGTTCATACTAAGTATTATTACTGCATCTCATAACCTGGAGACATACATTCAAAGGAAAGGGTGAGCAGAAGGCCCAGAAAGGGTAAACAAGGGAATCAGTTTACTTGAGACATTAATAAGAACTTGAATAAAAACATAAGAACATGAGAAATGTAATTATAGGAATATTATAATAAAAATAACTTTAATAATAACTTGAATATTTTTCCACAACATTTCATTTTTACATTCATGACCATATTAGCAAGGTTTAACCCCGAGGTGTCAAAAAAATTGCCAAGGTTATTCACTATGGTGTCATGAAACATGTCATCTCTAGAGATTAATTCTTTACCCAATGCATTGGAACTCTATCAGGGCACACACTTAATACATATTTAATTTCATGTGATCCACATATATCATAATCAAACATTTCATAAATAACCCATTGAGAAAAAAAGAAATGGGTTTGATTTCAAAATCATGACGTTTTAAAATCTCTTAAAATTAGTATCATTATATCATTTATAACCCATTGAAAGGGAGTGGGGGTTATATGTATGTAAATTATAGAATAAAATATATCATATTTATATATTTATGAACACCCATAGAAACGAAATAGATATATGTATTCATATAAATAAACAAGGGAATTTCTTGAGAGAATGATATAGAAATTTGAGACGTAATTTCTACAGCATAACGACTATATAACATGGTTTTAGAAAATAATAAAAAGAGAGGTTACATGGGTAAAACACTCATAAATAACTCATAATATAATATAAATACAGAATAACATGGAGATGAAAACATGGTATGGATATTTTAATGACATACCACAAGAAAAGTAAACTTGAAAGGAAAGAGAAGATGTGATTTCTTTTACGAGAAATTCGGCAGCCTAACGACGTCACTTAAAAATTCAGAAAACAAATTGATGAGAAAGGAAAGGGTCTATAATTATTTTTACATGAAATTTACTATAATAATAACATATAATAAACTACCCTCAACATAAAAAGATGAAAAATATAAGACACAGCATAATGTAATTCATGAGTCAAAAGATGAGGGTGAAAGGATCCCTTACCTTGCAGAGTAATTTCGAAATCATAAAGGTCGGAACCTTGGGAGGCTTGAGGGAACCTTGGGAGGAATCATTGGGAGGTAAGAAGACCATAACTTCATTGATAATGATTTTGGAATGAAATTAATGAGGTAAATGGCTTGGTATTTATAAGAAAAGTGAGTGTATAAATTATTAATTTCCAAGGGACACCACATCAGTGGTATTTGAAAAACCATGGGCTTGACCATGGTATTTGCCCATGGTATTGTCGACATGGGACACCTCATAGAACATCTCACTATTCATAAGTCTACCAAAAATATTACATCATTATTACATCATTACTGATGTCATTAAACACCCGAAACTCAAAACTACATTTTTACTATTCACCGAAAATTCAACTGTTTCAGAAAAATCTCTAAACATCACCCTAACCTAATATCGATGATCTGAATCAAAAATGATTTTCATTTTATGAAAATAATTTTCTAAATAATTTTAATTTAATATTTAAATAAAATCCTTATTTATTCAAAAAATACAACTTTAAAACCATAACTCATCTTGTAACACCTTAAAAAAGTAATCAAGGTCTCATAAAATTATCATATAACCCTAATAAAATAAAGTAACAATTTATGATTAAATTTTATGAAGATAAATTTCCATTTTAAATTACTAAATTAATTATAAAATTTTAGATAAAATATTTATGGCAAACAAAAATACCAAAACTTAAACTATGATCATTTTTTCACTTTTAGGATGTCTAAAATGTATTTATACAGTCATGGGTGAAGTTTCTATTTTTTTGGTTAAATTAATATTCATTATGATTCATTAACATTCATATGGATATGTTACTATTCCTACTTTACTCTTCACTAAAAACCTAGTTGATCTTATTAGACTCTAAATTTTTCAATTCTCACAACTGTAGAAGACCATTTTTTGAAAATAATTTCACAATATTAATTATTTAATGAATACAAAAATATTTTAAAATCCCTATTTTTTCCAAAATTCATCAGTAATACACATCCTATATTTATCCGGATATTTAAAATTCACAAAATTTTCCGCAATAAGAAATAAAAATTTATTTATATAAAAGGATTATGCAAAGCAGCTAAGGTCTTGTTACATAGCCCCTTATAACAACATTATATGACCTAAGTGTAAGGCGTGCCATGGTGATAGAATCTCGGGTTGGATCGGAAAACATTTCCTAAGTGGTGATTTAGATCAGCTTGCACTTCTCCCTTAGGTGATTCCATTCATGCTTCATACATTGATGTTTGGATTGGGCATGGTCCATAGAAAAGTCAAGTGATGATACCTACTTCCCAAGCTCTGACAGATGCGATTCATATGGCTCGAGTCTACTGGTTGAGGCCATTCAAAATTCTTTCTATATTAATTAACCAAGATAACCATATTTATAAAAACACGATGTTATGATTATAGTTTCCAATAGTCATATTGACCAATGATCATATAACAGTCGAAACATAACAATCACATTTTTATTATGCCCATAAAATTAGGAAACAAATATAATTGAAATGTTCGGGTCGTTACATGTGTACTTTTCCTTCATTTCCTCCTCCAGTTCCCATGATGCCTCTTCGTATATATAGTTCCACCATAGTACATTGAACACGTGAGTAGTGTTGTAACAAAGAACTTTATCTCTATGATCCAAGATCATAATTGGATACTCCTCGTAAGAATTATCATTTTCATAAAATACCACCTCTGAAGAGAGTAGATGTGAAGGATCTGTTATGTACTTATTTAATAGGGATACATTGAATACATCTTGTACTTTAGACATGGTAGGTCGACGTTCTAGTCGATAGGACATTTCCGTGACATGATCAAGAATCATGAAGGGGCCTATGTACCTGGGACTTAGCTTTCCTTTCTTCCCAAACCTCATGAACTTCTTCCATGTAGATATGATGATGAATACCATGTATCCAATTTTGAACTCAAGGTGCTATTTATAACTGTATGAAAAATAATTCTATTAATTTTGGGATACCTTGATGTAATGATAAATGGTTTTCACCTTCTCCACCATTTCATTGACCATTTCAGTTACTAGTAGAATACACTCACCAAATTTATCCCAACATACTAGTGTTCTACAACCTTTCCCATAAAGGGATTCATATGTTTCCATTCAGATGATGGAGTGTAAACTGTTATTGTAGGAGAATTAAACCAGTAGAAGATGTTGGAACCACCCTCCTTTCAAGTCCATATAACACTCTCCCAACATGTCTTCCAGTGTCTAAATAGTTTTCTCATTTTGGCCATCAGTTTTAGGATGATAGGCCACACGGATGTTCATTTCATTGCTTAGAGCATGTGTGATAATTTTCTAGATCTTTGAGGTGAATATCAGATATCTATCAGATACAATAGATAGTGGTACTAAATTTTTCCTTACCACCTCTTTGATATATATATACATGAGAGTTGATCCAATAAAAAGTCCTCTTAAATTGTGATAATGTGAACTGTCTTTTGTAAGACGATCCACAATGACCAATATAGCATTGTTTCCTCTGGATATCCTTGGAAGTCCAGTGACAAAGTCCATGGAAATTTTCTCCCACTTACATGTTGTTTTGGGTAGTGGTTTCATCATCCCCTTAGACTTATGTATTTCATATTTAACTTATTTACATTCCATACACTTTGATGTATACTCAAAAATCTTCTTCTTCATACTCTCCAACCAAATGTTCCCACGAAGATCTTGATACATATTTGTACTCCATAAGTGAATTAAAAAGGTTTATCTATGTGATTCATTCAAAACATCCTTATTTATATGTGGATAAGATGGTACACATAATTGTGACTCAAATATTACAACTCTATCCTCATCAATATTGAAATCATAGGATTTCCCATTTTAATAGCTTCCACCATTTTATGAATTTCCACACATCTTCTTTGAGAATCCTTTATTTTCTCCAGGAGGGCTGTTCCTACCTTAATTATTATCATATCTATCCTCTAAAAATATAGGAATAATGGATCCTTTTCAATGCTCATCATTGATTAACATGCATGATCCTTTCTACTTAGAGTATCTGCCACAATATCTGCCTTACCAGGATGGTAGTGGATTGAGTAGTCATAATCCTTGATGAGATCTACCCATATTATCTAGCGCATATTAATATATTTTTGTTTGAATATATATTTGAGACTCTTGTGATCAGTATATATCTCACACTTCTCCCCATAGAGATAATACCACCAGATTTCCAATGCAAAGATCACAACCACTAACTCCAGATCATGCGTGGGATAGTTTTGATCTTGGATTTTCTACTTCCTTGAAGATTAGGATATTAATTTATCATATTTCATCAGCTTATCACTGTACACAAAAAAAGAGTTCTCCACTTATTCAGAGTGTGAGTATTGGTGCAATGATAAGACTTTTTATAGCTCCTTAAAGAAGTCTTCACATTCTTGAGTCTATAAAAACATCAACCCCTTCTGTGTCAGCTTGGTCATCAGGTTTGAAAAGCATTAAATTGCCTCCACAATTCATTGGTAATACACAGCTAGACCGTGGATGCTATATCTCCATTACAGATGTTGGCCTGGGCCACTCTTCATTACCTTTTTCTTGAAGGGTCCACAGATATTCCTTTTTCTGGTGATAACATTTCCCAATAATGATACTTCCCCCATACATAACTCACATTTACAATACTTATCATATAGTCTCTACCTTTGAAAAGTCTTTATCATAGTATTTGAATTCTCCTCATGTTCCTCCTTTCTCTTGGAATATTTCAGAACATCATTGATAAAGACTACCATTTTTTTTCAAAGTAATATCTAAAGACTCTATTAATTACATCCATGAAAATTGATAGAGAATTAGTGAGTTTTAAGGGAATACTTGTGAACACAGAGTGTCCATACCTCATTCAAAAGTTAGTATTTGGAATATCTTCCTTCTTCTCCTTTAATTGGTGATATCCTGACTGAATGTCCACCTTAGATAATTAACTGGCCCCATGATGCTAATCAAACAAGTCATCTATCCTTATAAGTTGATACTTTTTTATCATTATTTTAATCAATTCATGATAATCAATTTAGAGGAACATTTATACATCCTTATTCTTAACGAAGAGGACTGGCGCCCCCCATGTTGAAGAACTTAGGCATATAAAACCCTTCTCCAGATTCTTAGGTAATTTCTTCTTTAGATATTCCAACTCTACAGTGGCTATTCTATAAGGTGTATTTGATATAGGTATAGATCGAGGAATAAGTTCAATTGAGAACTGAAACTCACTATCAGGAGGACTACTAAACAAATATTCAAGGAATACATTAGTGTAATCGCTCATGAGAGGCATATCTTTGAGAAGTACCATCTCTTTTGTCTCAACCATTGGAGCTAGACACACTATCTCAAAAGGAAGTATTATCTAAAACTTGATACAATGATTCTAAAGGAGATTCATCTTCCTCCTTAAACTTGAAATGGATTGGAGGATACTTCGGGAAATGGAGAGTGATCTCCCTTTCCCAATAGTAGATGTTGGATTGGTATATGGATAACCAATCCATGCCGAAGATAACATCAAAATCCACTATAGGAAGTATGAAACGATTTTCTGGGAAGTTTAGTCCACAAAAATTTACTAGGTAGGAGTTATAAACCTTGGAGACAATAATTTCAGCTTTATCTATTCTCCCAGATAACGTAACAATAAAATTTTGACATAGTTTTTGAATAGTTTTACAAAACATTCAAGATATGAAAGAATGCATAGAACCAGAATGAAATCGTAAGGTCACTATTCTTGAATGAATAACTTGCGTACCTTTCACAACATTGTTTTTTGGACCCACCTTAGTAGCAGTGATAACAAAGCCCTTCCTTATTTCCTTAGAAGTTGTTGTTGATTTCCTCTGACAAAACACGACTTATAGAAATTGTTCATATAATTCCCATAATCCATGCAGCTGTAATAGTGCACCATTGGTTGAGTGTTTATCCGAACCTTAATTTCTTCTTCCACATTAGTAGTATTATTCAGATTGCTTTAACAGTTATTAACCAGAGGTCCCACTCGTACACATTTGAAGAAATTACGGGTTACCTTAAGATAGTCTCCTTGATGCTTCTTCCCACAATTTTGACACGTGGGGTGTTTTATCTTCTTTCTATAAGGGGATTTATATTCAAATCTCCCATATTAAACTCTATCTTACAATTTTTATCACCAGGACCACGAGACTGCTGGGAGTCTCTGATCTACATTTCAACCTTGAGGGAATAACACATAATCTCTTTATAACTGCAAAAGTCTTGAATCACCATTGCTTTTTGTAGATTCCAATTTAGTCCAATAAAGAATAAATCCACCTTGATTTCAGTGTTCATGAAAAAATAGGAGGTGTATCTTCCAAGGCTTGTAAAGTTTTCTTCATATTCTATAATTGACTCATATTTCTTGTTCTTGAGTTCGAGAAACTCTCTCTCCATCTTGAGGCAGAGGGTTTGGGGAAATATTTATTGAAAAACATTTTCTTGAATTCCACACAATACAAGGAATCAATTTCCTCTTGGGACATTGTATTCTTGATCAACATCCACCACTAATGAACAACCCCATCATAAAAATAGACTACCACTATGAATTTCTCTTCTTCTGAGAAAGGGAGGAAAGAGAATATCATTTCAATATAGTTAATCCACTATTCCATGAGGAGGGGATCAGCAGATCCACTGAACATGGGAGGCCTTATCACATGAATGATTAAATGGAAACTTTATCTTTCCTTGGGGGAGGAGGGAATTATACGTGATTCATGTTATTATTCATATCTTGAGCCAACTGAGCATGTACTATCATAAAGTTTTGAGGACCCATTCCCATTATATTTGGCATATAATTATAGAAATCATCACATTCCCCATCAGATTGGTTTTTAGTATTTTTTCTTCTATTTCCCTCAATTAACTAAGAAAAAGAACATATAATTAGAGGGCTTAAATTTGACTATATTAGGTATAAAAAGGAAACTTTGAACATAAAATGATTTACTTATAAAGGAGTAGTATATCCTGACTTTTGATTCCCTAGGTTGAAAACTAGGTTATCTTGAATCTATTTCTTAACATAAATTATTATGGGATTTTTTTATTCCCTTAACAATTGTTTTCCACCAAACTCATGAGTTTACCATAGCTTATCCCATGAGAGTTTCAAACCATGAGTGCAGTAAGACCCATTTTCATGGAGTAGTTCCCGTTCGAGTCTAGAAGAAAGCATTGGTTTTTTGGCTTTAACCCATGATAAATCTATGCTAGAGGCACCACTTCCTGTTTGTATCTAGACAGAGATGTATTATCTTTATAAACGACTTACTCTATACTTAATAAAATTCCGTGTTGTTTTCTTATACATAGTCTCATCCCAATAGTTTTTACTAAAGTTCAATATTGATAATCTTCAAAAATAACTAGACCATCATATTATATCAACTATATTGACCCTATCCTTTTACACAAATCATTACATTATTTTAAGCATAATAAAACATCATATTAAAAACCAAGGATTGTAAAGTTTTGTGTCTTGGAATATTTGGTACATAAAACTGAAAACATGGGACTAAATAAAACATTTCTTTATTTAATATTCATAAAGTGATCGTAATTTCCATTGTTCTCATAAATCATCATAGGGTAACAAATGGATGAGCAAAAAGCCATGTAAGGAAAAAAACATAGTAATAAAGCTTTAGCACTCGGGTTAGAAGGCATGACATAATGATATAAAAAGGCATGAAGCATGTGAAATTATAACACATGAACATGGGGTAATATAAAAAAGATTCATAATAATCTGTAAGAAACATAAATCATGACTTTAGGATGAGTTAAGTCTTGTTACACATAGAGGATCACAAGTCAAGGTTAACCACCAAGACCGTTTCACAAGGTAGCAAGAGTCAAGGTTAACTGACAAGGTCGTTACACATAACGTCTCCTGATACACATATTTAACCAATGAATTGGAGCATTATCTGGGTGCACCCATCATAACATGTTTGTGAATATTCTTTCAACATAAAGAATCATACATAATAAATCACACATAAATATAAGGGTACCCATGGAAAGAAATGGGTATCATAATCTTGTCATATAGCATAATGAATGGGTGTATCATACAAGTGTACATGGAAAAATATTAGTCCAGGAATGAAAATTACTAAGCTATAATAGGTATATATCATAATAATTGATTCCAAATTTAAGTGATAACATGTAAAATGGTTTTTAAGGGTCTTTAAAATTAAAACATTTTAGTGCGGTTTAATGAAAATATCAAAGATAATTTAAAACAGAAATGGGAATAATATTTTATTTAAAACCATAAGTGAACCAATAAAGTATTCAAGATAAAAATAGTGGTTTAATATATATAATTTTTTCTTAAAAATAGATCGTATAGTGTACTAGAAATTGGTTAGGAATTCAGGAAGTTCTCTTAAAACAGGTTTTCTTATAAGGAAGTATTGAGGAGGAATCACGTTAAAGCATGTATATAACTAAAATATAATTATTAATGGATATTGAAACATGATTTTGGAAATATAATCAGATATTATAAGATGTACATAATCAGAATATATAATTTCATTTTGGGAAAAAGTGAGTAAAAGTAACCCGAACGAATAATGGAGGTTCAGGAAGAATCCCATACCTTGTGTCCGATGGTGTTCTCTACATGAAATTAATGACCTGAATAATCAAATTAGGTTAATTAATTAATATTTATAGAACCTATTTTACATGTAACTGATTATTTATAACTATTTTGAGTTTATTCATAACCTTTTTGATCGGTTATGATGTTTAATTTCACTTTACGGGTCTATTTGTTTCATGATCAGTTTACTTATATAAATGAACGAATGATCATGTAAAATGGGGATGGTTACCTATAATTTGAGTTATATATTATTATTTTACTTCCTTAAGGTTAAAAGTTTGTAAATTTCACTTTTTGACTTCATTTGAAGCTGAATAATTGTAGAAAACATTATTGATAACCATTTTGGTTAATTGGCGGTTTTTGATCGCAATGAATATATATTTTTTATAAGTCAAAACCATGTGTACAAAAATATGAAAAAACCATATATGGGACATAATATATATATATTATAGTCTGGTTCAACCATAATAATGGTTTCATGACCATAATTGAATATGGTAATGGATATTGAAAACCCATCGTCCTCGAATGTGGTAAATTAACACATCTCGGATGATATTTTTACTACTAGTATAAAAGAAGGGTAAATGAGAGATGATAATAAATTATTCCATTATAAAAAAATAGTAGATATATGTTCATTGAGTTTTCATAAAATTTTGATGAGAAGGGTTAAAGATAGAAAAGAAAAGAAAAGAACCTGAATGGAAAGTAAAAGAATGGAAAAGAGGAATTTACCTCTGAAATTAATCTTTTTTGAGAGCCTATTAAAGGAATAGGATTTGGTATTTTGAATTGGAAAAGGGACTCTAGATTTGAGGGAGGATAATGGGGATATATTTTAGTAGAATTTATGCATGTCACAATGCTCGAGAGGAGTGAAGAGAAGAGGGGAGTGTGTGTGGTTTTTATAGTGGAGGGGAGGAGGGTTTTCTTAATATTTTAATCATTAGTTTATTATTTCTACATAAGACAAGAAATAGTGATTATAAATGAGTAAAAATAGTAATAAGTTCATTTTAGTTCAAACCAATTTCCATTTACATCATCCATGAGTCAATCATGACGCATAAATTCAGTTTTTAGCACTTATCGTAAATTATTGTATTTTACCATTCATAAAAAAATTCATGTATTTCAAAAAAATACAAAAAAGTCACCCAAACCATTTTTTGATGTGTAGAATCCAAAATAGAACTCCATTTTATGAAAATAATTTTATAATTATGGGATATTTATTTTTAAAATAAAATAATTATTTACTTGAAAAGCATATATTTTAAAATAATAAATAATTTTATAATACATTAAACATTTATCTAAGGTCTCATAAAATTATCCTATAATCAGAAGGAATAAAAACAAAATTGTGGATAAATTTTATGAATTTTTTTTTATTAATTAAATTATAAATAATTTTTAACTAAATAATTATGACTTATAAAAAAACCAACACTAATATATTGTCACCTATAAGATGGATAAATTTTATTTATACTTTCATAGGTAAAGTTACTATTTACATGGCAATTTTATATTCATAAGGGTCATATTAGTATTTATAATCTTAACATTACTATTAATATGGGTTAGTTACAATTCAAAATAATGTTTTCTTTATAGAACTCCAAACATCTTACCTATCGCAACCGTGTATGTCAGATTTTCTAAATTCAAATAACAGAAGTGAAATATTATGTTTAAAGGTCACATAGTACTTCATAGTTCATGGAGTTATGATTTTATTATTATAATAAGGGAATTTAGATTGATAAAAGATTGGGCCATTACAGCTAGGCCTTATAATTTATTTTAATAATCACATGAAACTCATTTAGAAATAAATTTTTGCGTATCATTTTTAAAACCCTGATATTTCTTCAATAATAATTCCCAAATACCCTAACACACACAAACACACAGACACACACAAAGACACACACATCTATTATTTCATAAAGTCACATATTCTCATGTGAATTTTTACAAACACGCACGGACACACACACACACATGTAAAACCATGTACATATGAATAACATTGACTTGAAAAAAGAAAACATAATAACCCACAACTTCTTTAATAATTAAAAAAATAAAATACAAATCAAACTAATTTTTAAAACATTTAAAACATATTAATATATGACATAATTTCATTTAAAAAAAGACAATGAATAAGGTAGTTTACAAACAATTATAGAACATATTTTTTTTGAAGAAAAAGTATATTATGCCTAATAGAAACCACATAAAAATTGGTTGATCTTTTAAATAATCTTATAATTATATATAATAAATTTATTTTATATTAAAAATATTTATAAAAATGACATGTATTAAATATTATAAAATTTGAAGACCAAAACAAGGGGAAACCAACCAAAAATAGAGTGGAACTCTTCACTTTTGACTAATGTCACTAGCATAGGCTTTGAATTGAGCACCAAAAAAACAAGGCACACAAAAAAAAATAAACTACCAAATTTGGTTTATGGGTCAGCTAGTGGGTGCACACCATAATATAGAGAAGAAAAAAATGGATTGGAGAAGTGGAACGAGGATGAGACCAAACCACAAAGGACCAAACCTAGATCAGAAAAAAAACCCTTTAAATCATGACCCTAGGGAGAGTAATAGAGGAGTGGTACTCCTTGGGTATTTTTTGGATGTGTTTTGTGATGAATAGTAGAAGTGTGGGGGTGGGATTGTTTATGTAAAATAGGTGGGAAACTTTCTGAAATATTATTTTTTTCCAAACCATCTCACACTGTTCACATTTGTTCACATGTTTGGACAAATATTGTGCCAGTCGTGAAATAACTACTAGAGGTTTTGGAACACCCTGCATGAAAAAGATGCACAGTTCGAAAAAATATGGAGAAACAATTCATTTTTTCTTTATTAAGATACATATTCATTTAAACAATTTCTAAATATTTTGGAAAATTATATACTAACCACGCACTGATGATATATTTATAACATTTTAACTTGATTTATCACATAATTCGAGAATGAGATTAATAATACTTAAATAACTAAGAAATAGAAAAATCTATGTTTGGGGTGTGAAAAAAACTCCAAATATAAACTAAAACCATGGGACTGGATATGTATATTTCTAGGATATCCCATGGAAACATGGGGATATGATCTATAGAACCCCACAGAAATAAATATTACTATCGTAATACATTCCATATTTATTGAGAGGGATGACATCCTAAAAGTGGGAGTAAGATAAATTTTGTTGATGTTAATTCCCAATTTACAGAAAAGTTTTTATAGAAATAGATTCCATATGTTCTAATGGAATTTTTTTCTTGAAACTTCAGTACAATGTATGATCAGAAAACAGGTTATATAACCATAGAGATTTAGATTTCTAGTAATTGGGGATAATGAATCATTATTTGTTTATATCGATGACCCTATTTCATATAAAGAGGTTATAATAAGGTAAGATACCATTAATTTTGAGATATATTCCGTATCATAGAAATTTTTGGGTTTTATTCAATTTGTGATTGATGAAAATACCATCGAGTGGAAATCTGTAATCAAGATTAAAATTGACATGAAAGGTAATTTTTATTCCTATAAATAATTAAAAGTGGATAAAGTTTTTAAATAATGTCAATCTATTGACTATGATTAATCCTTTAATCTAGAAACCATGTTTAAATCCCTTAGATTTATACTTACTATAATAGATGTACAAGAATTTGAGATTTTGAATATGGAAGTCAAAAGAACGTTCCATAAGGTTAACCTTTATGAATATTTATATATAACACAACCTAAAGGGTTTATGACACTAATAAATTCCAATAAGACATGAAATTTGCAGATATCTATTTATAAATTGAATAAAGAACCCAAGTTATGTAATATTTAGTTTGATGAAGCCATATAAGAATTTAGTTTCATAAAGAATGAATGTGAAGCATGTGTTTACAATAGTTATAGCCAGTGTTCTATTATTATCCAATTAGTATATGTATATAACATATAACTTATTATAAATCATATAAACATCTTTCAACCAGTTAAGTGTTTGTTCAATAAGAGATTCTTTGTGAATGAATTAGGTGCAATCACATATATCCTTGGTATAAGGATCATTCATGATATATCAAATAGGCTACCTAGGCTATGTCAAATTATATACATTGAACATATACTAAAGATATATAGTATAAAATAATCAATGATGGGGTTAGTTCTAGTGTCACAAGCTATACATCTTTTAAGGAAAATGTTTCCTTATACCTAATAATAAAGAGAGAGAATGTGTAAGATCCCACATTTTTATATGAAAGGATCAATCATATATCCATATTATTTACTGTTCATGATGTTTCCTTTACCATGAGCATTGTAGGAAGATATCACACTAATCCAAGTTAATAACACTGGAAATCTCTTATAGCTATCCTTGAGTATCTAAGGTTAACAAAGGATATGTTCCTAGTATATGGAGGTGATAAAAAGCTAGTTATCATAGGTTATATAGATTATATATTTTATAAAGATAAAAATGACCTTAAGTCATAAAAATGATATGTATAACATTTCAATATTGGATCATTGAGTTTGAAGATTTCAATGAATTAAATTTTCATTAATTCTATAATAGAGTATGAGAATATTGTTTCTTCTTATATATTCAAAGAATCCATTTGTATATATAAAAATTCTCAAAATATTTATGTGGAGACTAATAGTAAATACCATATCAAATTATATTATGCTAATACTATAATGGTGCCTCTCACAAAGGATACAAGATCACAGTAACGAAAAGAATCACATAATTTTGATGTATCACCTCTTGAGTTATTTTTTCAGTGGGTTAAAGATTCACTGAGTAGAGATTCAATAAAATAGTACATGGTGGAACCATTATAAAAAATCATTATCTTAGGAGAATCATGAATAACATGTGAGAGGTAGCAGACTGATGGTTTTTAGGAGTTGGCTATAGTGAATGTTGGTTTCTGTTAGAGTTGGTTCCCAATAACAAAATTCTATGTATGATATGGTTACTTATATTCATTGTTTTAAATATTAATAAATTTTATACCATATAATTATTATTCTTTTATGTGACATAGAATACGATAATTTCCTTAGTATAGATGTCACACTTAATGGTTGTATAAGATACCCATTATGAATTGAACCATGAAGTGACAAGATAATATTATTTAATATATGTTCTATATCTATATGATGTCATTTTATGAGAAAAAAATGATACAAGATCTCGATGGTTGATACTCATAGGGATTTGAGATATACTATCATGGTTTACTCCCTTATTAATTTTTATAGAAGAAAATTACGAGTAAAAGACCCCCAAGATAAAATCTATATTTATAGGTGTCATTGAATATTCCTATCTATAACGGAGTGTATTTATCCTTATAATTTAATATTATTATTTATTCATATATTCAGTCACATACTTTTATTCACTAAAAAACTGTGATGTTTTGATTATGAAAAGTAGGGTTTATTGGTTGAATCGTGATAAAAACTATATTAATGATATAATATCCCTCAACCCGCACTTTTTGATCCAAGGATAAAAAAATATACATTACATTTCCATATTTTATAGAAATGAAGGTGACCCTATTTTTTCAATCCATAAAATAAAAAAAATCAAAATATCCGATCCCTTATATTCTCAATGACCTTTTATCTTTATTGTTTTAGAGAATTAAGAAAACATCATAACATCATGGATTCCTTGATAACTGGTTCATAAATATGAATATTATGTCCCACTATACCTAGGTTTTCATATTCAACAATAGATTGTAATCATAATCTATATGAAACCATTTTAGACATAGTTAGTTTAACCTCAATCTTTACAATGTGGGGAAAATGAAACAGAAGAAGGTTGAGGTCAAATTCTTAGTATGGTTAACCGTAGTCATTAATAATTGAATGTAATCAGTGATCATAATAAGAGAATAAAGGAATGATTATATAATTAAAGATCATAATTATAAAATAATAATATTCATACCCATAAATCCCTTGTTCATCAAACAAAAAAACATGGCATAAGGATTAACAAAGTAAAGAGTCATCATAATAAATAATCATGATCATAAGAGACATTATAAACCCATTGAAATAAGAGATAAAATGTATTGGAATATTGGATCATTATATACAAATAAGTTCTTATAAATAAAATAACCAATATGGTGACTCCCATATCTAGAGTATCTAATTCATTTGAGGGATATAACAGACCCACCAATCTTTGGATTATCATGGAGCCACCCATCCTTTGTTAATAGCATAAATAGTCATCATTGGTTTATATTTGAACCACACATAATTCTAAATAATTACCAAGAATGGTATCATGAGTAAAGTATATTGAGCATTAATTTCTGTATAAATTCATCGAAACAATCATTATTCCTTTCATAACTTGATTTACTAATTGAAAAGAAATGGGGTTTATGAAAATCTCTTTGAACCCTGATTAATCCAAGGAAAAGAAGAGTGTTCTATAACAATTTATTTGAAACATGATTAGCCTGTGGAAAAGAAATGGGATATATAACCATATATTTGAAATAAGATTAACCCATAGAAAATAAATATATTCCATAATAATATTGTTGAAACAAGATTAAGCCATGGTAATTAAAATAGTTCTATAACAATCTTTTTGAAACATTATTAACTAATTTAAAATAAATGGGTTCCATAAAAATCTCTTGAAACAATCATAATCCATCCAGTGAAAGAATGATGATGAAATAATTACATAATATCCCCATTTAAGTATAAATAAAAATAAGGGTTTTTGTTATTGATGATAAGAAATTCCATTAAAATACCATTAAAATCACTTTTAAGTAATATATCATTTTCATTTGGAAAATAATTTATTTAAAAAAATTCATAAATTCTTGAAAAAAAAATTTTCCTTGAAAAAAAATTCGAATCATATAAAATAAACTTTAAAAAAATACTGAACATGATGTAAGGAAAATCCATTCATTCCATCAATGTAAAAATTAAACTTTCTTTTAAAAAAATGAAAAAGGGAGTGAAAAGTAACCCATTTGGAAAATAGTAAGAAATTTGCTTTTAAATCCTTTTAAAAGAAGGAAATATAGCTTGTAAACTTGATTTTTTGAAATAATTTATTTTTATAAATGAAATTTTTTTAAAACATCTTTGATGACATGGACATGGAAGAAAATGAATCCCAATGTAAAATAAATATACACGATCAATATCAATTACAAACTACTCTATTGACATTTCATCGGTCAATAAAAAAGGGAATTCAAATCAAAAATGTTAACCAAATTCATAACCAGTGGAGAATAAAAACTTATGGTTTAATAAAAAAATAGCAAATGATTTCCATCAAATAAACTGTGACCAGAAATAATTCTGAAAAAAAATTAGATTGTAAAATAAAGACTTTTCCACTTTGTTACATCTTAAATCATAATCCCAATGAATGAATAACATCAAATGATAATTTAAATATCAAGAAAATAAGCAGTTTCACGATATAACATTTCAAAGTGATGTATATACACCATATAAAAGAAAATAGGGGAATATCATAAACACATGTCATGAAGAAATATAATTTGAGATGAATTACCCTTTAAAAAACTAGACCATTGAATTTGAGTATCATTAAATGAATAAATTATCTGTATAAAATGGAATATACTTAAAAAAAGGGAAATAAAACATAATATTATCAAAATTAACTAAAAATATAATCATAAAACCTAAAATACAATAAAGAAGTAATATAACCCAATTAAAAGAAATTGAGTTATGAAATTATTTACCACTTAGTAACTTTCAATTCAAATCCATTTGGAAGAAATAATTCAAATTCAAACTATTAATATACCATGATTTATGAATTATTAATTATATTACATGTAAAAGAGGTAGTATATACACCACAGAAAATAAATATGTGGGGAATATAGCATATGTCTCAGAAATAAAAAGTGAGACGGGATAAACTCTCCCCTTGAGTCCAGAATTTCCATATATTTACTTCAACTTCTATATAATAAGATTAAATAAATTGTTTGAATTATTAAGAAAAATTTCCATGTTTAAAACATTATAATTAAATAATATAGTTTTTTTATTTTTAATAACATATTAAAATATTTAATCATTTAAGTACAAGTCGGGCGTTTTGAGGACGTTAGGTTCACTGTTTCAAAATAGATTTGGTGTGTTAACCATGGCCATAGTGGAAATTATTTCAGAATATAATTAATAATAAAAATGAAATAATTATTATATTTATTCTTATATTATAATTTTTTAAGAAATCGTGAAAAAATGGCCAAGCAAAATGAACTAGGTTGTGATAATGGGTATGGTTGGTCATACATACACATGAGTAGCGTTTCCATTTTTCAATGATAATTTTGGAAATAAGGTATGTATTATTTTATATTTATATAATGATTATAATATCAAAAATTACATACGATTTTTTAAATATTCATATATATATATATCATTATTGGGATGTGGTGATGAAAAAATAATCACATCGTTTCATGGTGGCGGTTGTCCACACATACACGAATGATGTAATCACTTATCAGTGTTAGAAAGAATATGATATATTATCTTTTAAGAGTGATAAATATTCTATTATTATAATTATTATTTTAAATATATCACATATATCCTTTAACATGATCCTTATTAATTTCCATATAAATATTTAGAGTAAAATGAATCACATAGCTTTGTAAGGAAGTAGTCTGTTGTAAAAACGAGTAACATTATCCTATTTAACATAGTATGGAAAGTAAAAAATATATATGTTATATAATAGATGGATAATTATAAATATTTTACAAATATCATATATATTCTTTAAATCCATTATTAAAACAAGTTGTGAGAAGAAATCATGGAAAACAAATGGTATTGGTTCATGAGGCGGTAGTCCGTCGTACACATGCATGATGATTTTATATCCCATTTTATGAAGAGTAGATAAATATAGGTTATTTAATTAATAAAATACTGTATTCATTTATATTATTTACTATTTTTATCATAATATCATGGTTTAATAATATTTTAAGTAAGTGGAAGAGGAAATAAAACAAAAACGCATAGTTAGTAATTTTAACAATTCTCATACCACCTCTTTAGGATTTTAACTGAAGTATACCTAGAATGGATTTATTAATACAAAAAGGATTATAGGATGTTTTTATGGAATTTGGGAAGTTATTTGGGTAGTTATTGGTATACAAAATTTGTTTTACGGGGTTTATAATAGGGGTGGTGTGTCCTTTTACAAGTCAGGTGAGTGGTACACTTGTAATGATTGAAAAGAAAACCTTTTACCCACATTTTATACATTAAAAAAGGGTAAAAAATAGTTAATTACATATAATTATACATTATAAGGTCTAAACATGTCTATAAAATAGTTTTTAGAGAAGGGTTTAGGTCATTTCTACTCTTATATTTTTAGTTTAACCCCCCAAGTAAACACATTTTTACCTTAACTATGATAATTAATTTTTACTATTTTCACTATTAATTTTGGTAAAAAATTAACTGAAACATTCTATAAAATATAAATTATTATTATTAATAATATGGATTAAATTGTACCAAATTTAATTAATATAATTGAAAAAATTAAATTAAAAACTAAACCCGCTGTCACGACGAAAAATGAGGTTTCAAGAAGTGTATTTTTCATGGAAAAGATTATTCTATACTAACTCTATGAATAATAATAATTTTGTATGAATATAAATTAATATTTATTTATATATAATATTTATATTTAATTTAAATCATTCCTCCATAGGGTTTGTTTTAATTAATTAAAAAGGAGAAAAAATATATACTTTAAAAGTTTTGTAAAAAAGCATGTTTTTAAACCCATAGAAAAACTAATACTAAAATATAATATGAATATGCTTAAAAAACATTAAGTGGATAATATAGAACTAAATAATACTTATTATAATTGAAATCATAATTAAAACATAATGGGACTTTTAAATTTCTTAATTTTTTTAAATAAATGAAATGTGTTTTTCAAAAATTAGTATTCTTCACTATTCACTAAAAAATCTACATTTTCCAAAGAATCCAAATATTTCACCCAAATTAAATTTGGGTATTAATATTTCAAAAATTAAGATTGTTTTATCAAATAATTTTTATAAAATATTCAAAAATTATTTATAATAATTTTTCATGAGAACTAATAAAAACCTGTTATGAAGAAAACATATTTTTGAAGAATAAAATTACTTTATTAAAAATTTGATTGATTATTTATGAAAAAATTGTATATAATTTATATTTAGTATGATATATATATATACATTATAATGTTTTTAATACTATTCATACCCTCCAATATAACGGCTTGGTTATATCGGTTATATATTTCTTGAGTCATTTAATCTTAATTTTGTGTGTCAAATATGCTATCGAACATAGATTTATTTTCTAAAATATTTTTCTATTACATACTCTCCCATTTAATAGAATAAATCCTAATAATTTGATCATTATGATGGTAATAAAATACAAACATTTGAAAATACATTTTTTTGGAAATCTACATCTTAAAAAGAGTTAATAAAATATCCTATAAATAAGACATAAAAGAACGTACATTGGTTATCTAGAATGAAAAATACTTGGTTTCTAAATAGGATAACATAGGTGTTACGTGAATATTTATAAATGGAAGAAAATAATAATTCTTATATAATTATATGAATTTATAGAGATCATTGATTACAAGAAAGTGAATGATCAATAGAAAGTTAACTACCAAAAAACCATAAACCAAAGTAGTGTGAAAATGGTCATTGATTTCATTAAAAATGATGTTAATAAGAGTAAATTTCTTTCAAGATACTTTTCCTAGAGTTTAATAATTTATTTACTATATATACTAAGATAATAAGTAAATATACTTACTTAAGGATTATAATTTCATCCTTTTATCAATTTCCCCCACAATCTCATATTGTTCTACATACGATGGTATTCAAAATTAATTGTTTTTCATGCATGAAACTAAGAAATCATCTTTTAATGGACCATATAACAATAAAATGGAAAATAAAGCTATTGAACCAATATTTAGAAATTAATCAAAAATATATTTAGCACATGGTATTATTTTTAACAAAATAAGTAAACCATCATATGATGAAATAATAAAATAATATCCTAAATACAACTAAAGTACCCAAAGTTCAAAATAAATCATTCCTCAATAACATAAAATTCAAGAGTGTTTTAACATTTAATTTCATATCATAACATTCATATCTCAAGACCAAGAACATGGTGATCCTTTTTTTTAAAATAACATTAATCACTTTGTCACCAAATCACTTTTTTATCTTGGGGTTATATATACGATAAAACTTTTGTTCCCATAATTACATATATCCATGATCATGAAAACTTTAATGATTATCAATAACAGAAAGCTTATGTCAAAAAAATGTAAATTCATACTTAAAATTACACCATGGAATTATATACACTTCAACATAATAAAATTTATCCTTAAATGAAATTAATAACTTTAAGATCTCATTCCTTAAAACCTAAAAAGAATCCCTAATAAATTTAAATTATGACCATCATTAATCTTATATACCTAATATGGTATTAATATCTATTAAGATAAAAAAAGAAAAATTATATATCTCCAGAGTTATCTAAACCTTTCCTCTCATGCAAACTATAATTTCCCCAAACTCGGACATCCATATCTGATGCTAATCACATAAAAATTACATATCCAGCTTTGATATTGATGAAGGTGACCTAATTTTCACTATTTGAAACATAAAATATCAAATGTAAAGATTTAATCACTTATATTATCAAGGAATGTTTCTGTTCAGAGTTTCAAAGAATTATGAAAAACATTTAACATAATAGATTCATAAAAAACTAGTTCATATAGATGAACATTATCTTCCACTGTAACATGATTTTTATATTCCACATTATGTAATAATCATCATCCATATAAATCCCTTATAAAAACAATTAATTTAACCTAAATATTTATAACCTAGATAAATGAAACTTAATAAGGGTGATCTCAAATGCCTAGTAAGGGTAAATGTAAGCATTAACTATTGAATTTAATTAGTGATTATAAGAGGACAACAGGGGTATGATGACATAACTAATGTGAACGATTATAAAATAATAATATTCATATCCATAAATACCTGGATAATAAAAGATAAAAAAATGAAATAAGTATTTAATGAAGGTGATAGTAATCAAAATTAATAATCATAAGCCATGTGATATTAATATTGATCATTAAAACAATATATACCCAAAATAATAATAGATAAAATTTATTGGTATCTTGGAACAGTATCTTGAAATCACTTCTTATAAATGGAATAACCTATATATCAGACTTCCATATTTGGAGTACCCAATGCATTAGAGGGATCTAACAGATTCACCCATCCTTGGTTTATCACAGAACCACCTATCCTTGGTTAATAACATAACCACAGATCCATGGTTGACAAGGGAACCACCCATAAATGGATTATAATGCAACCACTAATCATTATAAACAATTCTCCAAAACAATATTAAAGATACCCAAGCTTAACATACAATGATATTAAATCATTTTAGAAGAATATTTAGTAAAATATAAAAATACATGTTTGAGTAACATAATAGTTTAGTGTGTTTGGAAATGTGAAAACAAATCATCTATCCTGGTGAAAGATATTCAAAATCACCCCTAAAGATATCCACATTTAGTAATTCTACCTAAAACACTTCTTCATAACATGGTAAAACGAAACATAAGAAATTGGTGATCTCAAATTCTCAGTAACAATAAATAATGAAGATATTTAAGCATAATTATGAGCATAAGGGAATGATAACATGATCATGAAAATAGAATATCATACCCAACATATAAAAGATAATATACCTGAATCATGGAATAGTGAATGGAACTTTATAAGACATAAATTATAAGAAAATAAATAACATAAGCCATAAATCAAAACAATGAAATAAAACCTAGAATTATAGTAGACACGTAAGAATATAATATGATTTCCATTGTATCCAAGGCCTCTGTTCAAGACTATACTCGTAGTATGGTTTCACTCCCCATACAATTTTTTAGTCATGGTTTACTCCCATGGCCATCTTAGAAGCATGCGTTCACTCCTCATACAATCTTGGTAGTTATGGTTCCCTGCCACGACCATCTTAGTAGTTAGGGTTCATTCTCAAATCCCTCTTCATCTATCTCATGAGATATAAATCATTACCAAATTAATTAAATGGAGAGATAAGTCCTACATATCTCATAATTATATCATATATACATGATCCAAAAAATCATAACCAATCATATCATAAATCATAAAATTAAATGGGCATCATAAACCTGTAATCATATCATAACTTGGAGAAAAATATACAGGCTTCATAATCATTTCTTCATAAGAATAACCCGTAAAAAGAAGTGGGGTTCAAAAGCATATAACTCATAAAAGAGAAATGGGTGTCATAAACATAATTCCATAAAAACATAAAACATTCAATATATAATATGAATGGAACTATTGGATTATTTTCCAACAGTTCATGAGTAACATAAACAAATGTCATCTTAACAGGAAAATAACTTTGAAACTTATTTTGAAAACATTTATTGAGGAAAATATGTTTTATTAATTAAAAAAAACTGTTAAAAACATAAAACCTATTTAAAATATTTTCTTTTGAAAATGTTTTGGAAACTTATAAATAAGGCTTGAATAGAATTATATAACATATTTCCATGAAAATATAAAAAATAATCTTGAAAATATTTTCAAAACCATTATCCATGGAAACATACAAAATAAGCTTGAAAATATTTTAAAAACCATTTTACATGAAAAATTGTAAAATAAGCTTGAAGTTTTTTGGTGACAATTATCCTTGAAAACATATAAAATAATATTGAACACAATTTGAAAACCATATTCCTTGAAAACATATAAAATTCGATTGAAAACATTTTGAAATCCATTTTTCAGAAAAACTTATAAAATAATCTTGAAATCATTTTGATTACAATTTTCCATGAAAATTACTTTTAAAATAATTTTTTTAAAAATTATTATTTTAAAAATTCAATGTAGGATTCTAAGAAATAAAAGCGGGTAAACCCATACATGTCATACGAGGTAAAAAGAACATTCCTTTTTTCATAGAAAAAAGGATAGAAAAATTCCTTGTTTGGAAAGCGACAAGAATATTTTTTTTGAAGAGATTGGTAGAGGAAAAAAATCATAAAAATGAATTTCAATGAATATAAGAGAGTGTAACAATATTCATTGAAACCATTTTTAGAAAAAATGGTTTTGAAGGAATATATATTTCTAACCAAAGATAGGGTAATGATGGGATTTCTTAAAAACAAATTATTAATTATCTTATGTGACAAAGATTGAATGAAATGTTACCAATATATGAAGAAATATTTAATAACCATAGGAGAGTAAATTTCATGAATGTTCTTGAGAGATGGATCATAATATTTCATCGAAGGATGCATAAACATAAAAAATATTTAAAAGCGATGAGATTGTCTTAATATACTATTATAACTTGGCAACATGGGATCATACTATTCATATAAGAAAATAAAATTAAATAATACATAAAATATCATGAATGGAAGGAAATTAACGATATAACATGTATAATAGAAGTATAAAAACCTCTAATGTTAATTTAGAAGTATAATAAAACCTGAGTCTCAAAGAAGGAAAATTGAGACAAAAATATTTCACCTATTTGGTAACATTTGAAACATAATAAACATGAAAGAAAGATCATAAAATGGAGACACGAGTACCCATAAATTTATATATAAGATACAAATAATTCAATCATGGGAAGTACATACACCAAAAAAAGTAAAGAGTGTCAAACATATCATGTATCCCAATGAAATAAAAAGTGAGATGAAATCCCATTAGCTGTGTCATGACTCTCATCATACTCATTCAAACCACATATATAATAATTATAAATTTATTATAAATTTTTTCAAGAAACATATTATTTTATCTAATACCTTATATGGTTTTATTACAACCATATATTACCCACTTTTTAACCATCCTTTGTTAAGGCTTCATTTTGGATAATATTCGTTTTGTTCTTTGCTTGTGTCTTATTTGGTTATATATATTTTTATAATAAAAATATAATGATTATTTAATTCAAAATATATTATAAATATGATTAATATGCAGTATATTATTATTATAATAATCTATATAATATATATGTAATAATTGGAATACACCGTTCATGGAGATGATAAGTAATGCGTACGCATGAACATTGTTCCCTTTTTTATTGTCGTCTTGAATAAAAGAAAGAAAATGAAATATAAGTATTTGTTTATATAATAAAATTAATCTATAATTATAATTTTATATACATCATATCATTTAACTAAACTGATCCTTTATACATTCCATGTAGTGTGTGAATGAATCACATATCTTTGAGGGGCCAGTAGTCCACACTTCCTCAAATGAAATTATTATATTTACACCAAATGGAAAGTAGAAAGATATGTGATGTGAAATACATAAATAAGATAAATAAATAATAAATATATTATATAATATATATAAATATAGTTTCCATAATAATTTCCAACATGATAGGAGTTATGTAAAATGGAACAATCATTATTTTGTGAGGTAGATGTCCGTCGTACACATAAACAATATGTTCATTACCTATTAGATGGAGGTGTGTGGGTAGGTTTAAATATTATCATAAAAAAATACTAGTATATTTATGACAATGTTGTTTTTATAAAATAATGTAAAAATAAAATGTAATGGGGTGTCTAAAGAAACTAAAATAAAGGACTTGATAGAAGACGTTGCCTCTTAATCTGGTATCTTATTTTGGTTTATGTTAAAAGGATTCCTTGGATTGCATTATTCTAAAGGGAAGGATTATATTAGTAATTTAGGATTACTATTATGTGTATTGGGCTGATAGTGTCCGAAAATAAAAGGTTTTGGAGGTGCGAGTATATGGGAGGTGGTGGCCTTTTATAGGAAAGGAAAAGGAATTAGATGTAATGTTTGAAAACAGGTTAGGTGTACACAAGGTTTTACCTGAACAAAGAAATAACAAACCAAAAAAATAAATATTGGAAATAATATGACCTAAATATATCTATAAAATGGGGTTTGGACATATTTATAGGTCATTTGGACTCCTAAGATTAAGGTTTCGCCACTAATTAATCTGAATTTGACCATAATCTCTATGATTAATTTTAAAAACTTTTACCTGTAATTTTGGACCTAAATCAACAAGATATAATTAGAAATTAAATATTATATTGATTAAAATGGTGTTTTTTAGTTTTTCAAAATTCATTTCACAGAAGCAGGAAAATTAATAATGATGCTAATTCAGCAAATGGGGAGAAATTACGTGTCTCTAAAGTAGAATGATGTTTAAAAGCTTATTACGTTTTTATATGAGATTTTTAAGTGAAATTTATCTATTGTCTTAAATTGCATTAATATATTTATAATTGATCTAATTTTACCTTAAAACAAATTTATAATATAATTTTTACAATAATAATTATTTTAATGAAAATGCAGTTTTTAACTAAATAGCATTATTTTTCACTTTTTATCAAAATATTATGTTTCTCATAAAAATCACAAATATTAACTATAAGGAAATTTAGATACTCTAAAATCAAAACTAAATTATATTTTATGAAAATAAATTTAGAAATGTGTCTAAAATTTATTTTATTATTAAAATCAATTCGTTTGAGAAAAAAATATTTTTTAAACATAAAACCACTTTACCAAAAAAAAATTCATTTCAAATATGTTTTATTGATATAAAAAATTTATAAATATTATTTTAATGTTAGTTATTACTATTTATATAACTATTTTTAATATATAGGTTATAATTATCTCATTTAAATTATTATAACAATAAAATGATGTCTCGTAGAATCATCTGTGTTGTGAGTAGCCCAAGCCAAGTCAGTATTGGTTGTAGCGCAAGCTAAGTAGATATTTCATGTAGCCTTAGACAAGTGATTGGTATGTGAATGGAGTGATTGAATACATGTTTTAATATATATATATATATATAACCATTTCTAGTGTTATGTGGAATGAAAAATATCAAAAAGATAAATTAATTTGAAAAAAACATCACAAAGTCTAAGAGTGTTACACGTATAATGAATAAAGTTCATAGAGAATTAATTTTATCATAAACTCATTGAAATAATAATTATTACTTTCAGAAACTAATTAACCCATGGAAAAGAAAATGGTTTCAGGGAAATCTCTTTGAAATATGATTAAACCATATAAATGAAAAAGGTTTCATAAAAAAATATCCTTGAAACAAGATCAGTCGAAGGAAAAGAAATGGGTTCCACAATAATATCATTGAAAAATGATTAACCAGTGGAAAAGAAAATGGGTTCGATAACAATCTATATGAAACATTATTAACCCATGGAAATAAAGTAGGTTCTATAACAATCTCTATGAAACATGATTAACCTGTGGAAAAGAAATAGGTTTTATAACAATATTTTTAAAACTTGATTAACATTTAGAAATGAAAAAGGTTTGATAAAAAAATATATTAAAATAATCACAATGAATCCAGAAAAATAATAAGTATGGAATCATTATAAAATGTTACAATTGGTTCATAAGGAAAAAAATGGTCATGTATATTTATGTGTGGAAATACCATTTAGAGTTCATTGGAAACATTGATGAGGAAAATATCCTTTTTATTTTGAAAATCACTTTTGAAAACTAAAAATTCACTAATTATTTTGAAAATAAATTTCCTTGAAAAAAACATGGAACCATTTACATGAAAGGTGAAATAAATTAATGGATATGTTGATGGGAAAATATGTTCATGCCATAAATGTTTAAAATAAGCACTCTATTCAAATAATTTTGAAAAAGGGTGTCAAAATAGACCCATTCAGAAATCAGTAAGAAATTTATTTTAAAAAAATTTAAAAAGGTAAAAGAGAATTTGAAATGGATTTTGTAAATAATATTTTTATAAAATAACATTTTTGAAAATATTTTATAGGGCATGGACATGGAATAGAAAGATACATGACTAAAAATAAAATAAAAGATCGTTATCAGTTACAACTGACTTTCTTGATGGTTCTTTAATAAATAAGAGGATAAGTAGAAATAAAACATGTATAACAAATTCATATCTAAAAGATACATAAAATATGTGGTTTTATAAAATAATATCATATTATTTTCTTTAAACAAAACCTGAACATAATAAATCTTGAAAGAGAGTATATTGGAACATAAATCCTTTTACACTTTGGTGACTCTTCAATCATATAACCTTAGAAAGAATAACATAAAATTATACATTAAATATTAGGGAAAAAACACTTTCATGATATAAAATTTCAACGTTAAATATACACCCTATAAAAAAATAGGTGAATATTATATACATCTGTCTCAAAGAAAGATAATTTGAGACAAATAACTCTTAAACAAATTATACCATTGAATTTAAAAATAAATCAATGATTTGATTATGTGTATTAAATTTAAATGCAAATAAAACAAAAAAATAAAAATAATTTAATCAAAATTCATTTCAAATGTAATCATAAAATATCAAATACAACGAATAAGTAATAAAACCCAATTAAATGAAATTGAGTTATGGAATTTTTATCTAATTTGTAACTTTCAATTCAAATCCCCTTGGATGGAATAATAAAAATTGAAACATAAAATACTATAATTTATAAAATATTATTGATATTATATGTATAAAGGTTAGAATATAAAAATTAAAATATAAATAATTGGTGAATATAGCATATATATCATCGAAATAAACAGTTATACTAGAAAAACACTTACCTCAAGTTAAGAATTTCCTTACATGTCATTTAATTATTTATAATAATATTAAATCAATTATTTTACTTATTAAGAAAATTTTATTGGTTTAACAAAATATGCTTAAAAAATAATTTATTTTTTCTTAATGACATATTTATGTATTTAAAAAATTAAGTCCATGTCGGGTGTTTTGAGGATGTTTACTTCATCACTTTAAAATGAATTCAATTTTATGATCATGGTCAAAGAGGCCGTTATTTAGAAATATCTAGAATTATTATCACGAAATAATTATCATATTTATTAATATATTATAATTTGATAAAAAAATATTGAAAAATAGTTATGAAAAATGAAATACATTATGATCAGGGAGACTGTATGTCGAACGTACACATGAGTACCATTTCCATTTTTCAATGATCATTTTGGAAAGAAGTTATAGATTATTTTATATTTATATAAATATTATAATGTCATAAAAACATAATATTTCTTTAAAAATTATTATATATATCATTCTTGTGATGTGGTCATAAAAAAGGAATCACATCACTTTATAGACGTGGTAGTCCACAAGTATATGTACGACGTTATCATTTTTCAGAGTATGAAATAAAATGATATATTATAATATAAGAATGAAAAATATGTCATGAATATAATTATTATTAAATATTTTGCCCATATTTTAATTAAAATTATCCTTATTACCTTCCATGTAAATCATTAGTGAAAAAAAATCACATCACTTTGTGAAGAGGTTGTCTGCTGTACACATGAGCGATATCATCAAATCCCCAAAATAATGGAAAGTAAAAAATGTATATGTGATATAATAACTTATGATGTACAAATATGTTACAAAAATCATATATATACCTTAAATACATCATTGTAATAAGACTTTATAGGTGATGATGGAAAGAAAATAACATCGGTTCATGAGGCTGTAGTCCACTATACACAGAAATGAAGATTACTTATCCCATTTTATTTATGAATATATAGATTTAGGTTATTAAATTAATATAAAAAAATATAATTATATTGGATATATATTTTTTCATATTATTATAGTTGACAAATATTTTTAATGAGGTGGAAGAATAAATAAAATTAAAACTCATAGTTATAACTTTTACCTCTTCTCACACCACCTCTTTAATATTATAACTAAAGTAATACTAGAATGATTTATATCAAAAAAAGGATATTATTACGAGGTGATGGAAGTTGGGAATTTATTTATGTTAGTCTGGGATGAACCAAAATAGTTTTAATGTGTTCATAATAGGGGATAATGTGTTGCTATTAGTAAGTAAGGTGAGTGGTACACATGTAATTTTTTATAAGAAAAAGGTCTACCTAAGATTTTGACATGAAAAAGAGAAAAAATAGATTATTTTGAATAATTAGTATTGTTAGGTAAAAACATGATCATAAAATTGTTTTTATACATGTTTAGGTCATTTTAGACCTTATCATTTTAGTTTAATCCTTGGTAAACCATATTTACCTTATCTATGATAATTATTTATTACAGTTTCAACTATTAATTATAGTAAAAAATTAAGTTTAACTTATTGAAAAATTAAAATTACTCTGATTAAAAATATATAAATTATATTACCAAATAAAATTTGGAGAAGTGATAACATTAAATTTGAAATTAATATCACAGACGTGAAAAAAGAGGGGTTTCAAGGAGAGTGTTTTTCAAGGAAAAGATGATTTGATATTAACATTATGAGTAATAATAATAATTATATGAATTTAAATTAATACTTATTTATATTTAATAATTAAATTTTATTCAAATTTATACTCATTATGTGTTATTATAATTAACTAAAAAGGAGAAATATTATTCCCTTTAAAAGAGTTTAAAAAAAATTGTTTTTTAACAAAAAGAAAAACTTATAAAAAAATCCAATATGAAGTTGATTTAAAATAAATTAATTATATTAAATATTATTAAATAATTCTTATTCCACTTTAAATAATATTAAAAACATAATTTTACTTTTAAATTTCACAATTTGTAAAAAATAAATGATATTTTTATAAAAAATATGTATTTTTTCACTATTCACTAAAAATAAATATTTTCTTAAAAATAAAAATATTTAACCAAGGTAAATTTTCATAAAATTGTTTAAAATAGGTATTTTATTTTATCAAATATATTTATAAAAGTATTTATAAATTACTTTATGGAAATAAATAAAAATCATTTTTGAATAAACCATATTTTTAAATTAAAATATTACATTACTAAAAATTGATTGATTATTTATGAAGTTTTTTTCTATAATTTTATTTATTATAAAAAAATATATAATAATAAAGTAGTTTATACTATTCATAACTTCCATTTTAACAGCTAGGTTAGAAGAGTTATATAATTCACAGGACATTTAATCTCAGTTTTTGGGGATGAATAGGCTATCAAACACAGTTTTCGTTTATAAAAACATGGAGTGTTACAAATTAATAATGAAATAATGGATTTATACATTATATTATTCTAAAAAAAGTTAATATTCCATTCTCTCTTATGGTAATGTTATTTCCTAATTAAATATATGGACATAGTGTTTTGTGGGATGTTTCATTTTTGAACATTCGAAGAAAGAAACATGGAGAACAGAGATTGATGTCACCATCATGAAAACAACTTTATTTGAGTTATTATATTAATGGGGTTATGTTAGAAAAATATTTCTCATATGTGGTTATATTTTTTTGAGACATTTACTTCTCATTCAACGAGGTCCTTGGCTTATTTCTGATGCTAAAATTGGACATTATGTGGTTTCACGTAATTCAAATAATAAATGGTTTTATAGGGACATATACATAATGTATATAAATTTTTTATTAAATTATATTTTTAATTTAATAATCCATATTACTTATTAGTCTCTCTTTCTAGTGTAATATTTATTCCATGTTGGTTGATCGTTGATATTTTATCCTGAGTCATTCAGATGAATAAATTTTGTGAGTTAAATAATTAAAAAAATATTTATTGAAATGATTTATAGAATATAATATTTATTAATGAAGAATATAGTAATATTTATTAATTAAATAAATATAAATTATTTGGGGTTTTATTAATACTAAAGTGGATAAATGGACAGAGTTTAATGGTCTTGTTTAAAATGATATATTATATAACATTTAAATAAATATTAATTTAATTATTTATTGAATGAATTTTTTTTATGTTTAGGTATTTCACATGAAAATCAAATAATAATTTTTATATTTTTATAAAAATGGTTTGAAATGAATAAGGAATTGGATAAGGGCCTATGTGGAATTACGAAGTCTAACATAGTTATATAAATAACTGGTTACAACACATTACCTGGCAAGTCGTTTGTTGTGAACAATAATTCTATGAGTGGATTTTAACCCGAATTAAGAGAGAAACTAATGAATAATTTTATTATGAACTAGATCACCAATCAATCTATAATATCTCAATAATTTAAGATATCCTAAAGAATATTTCATCCATGAATATATTATTATGGGGATCAACAACAGGCGAAACAAGGGATTATGATCATCCATTGAGGCACCTGAATATTCTATGATGATGTTATGAGATTTTTAAGCATTTTCACATCACCGCTAAATGGATTCGACCCTCATATATTATTAAGAAATAATAGTATGAAAATAGTTTCTAGACATAATCAATGAATAAAGAATTACAAGATGAGGTAATTATAAATCTACGTATAAATTAATTAAAAATTATATATGATGCTCTTCTTTATAAACTCTTATATTCATATATCAATTAAACAGAGAAATAATTACATTGGTCATGAAATTATTTTATACTCACAACTCACATCTTTCGTTAATTATGTTAAAAGGATGAGATAGATATGCCCAATAGATTGTTATATTGTGCACGAAATCTTTAATGTGGGCCTATGACACCCAAAACCATATATGAGAAGTAATATTATGTTTTTTATTCATTATTACCATATAATATCATGGTTTATTATCATTACTCTCCAGAATAAGGGGTTAAAATTCATTACTCTCCATTGAATGCAAACAAAAAAATTCATGGAGTAGAAATTTAAGAAGTTCTTAAGAAAAAATGGTACATGATTCATGAATTAGTCCACTTTAGTGGTCAACAGGTGGTGAAAAAAAAAACTTAATAAGATTCATTCCTTAATTTTTTTAGTTATTTATAAAATAGTGTAGACCAAAAATATTTTATTTATTTAAAAAATTTTGTTGATGATATGTTTAACTTCGTATGAAAAAAAGATAAAATTTAAGAGAAATTGTGATTTTATATTACTAGAAATTCAAATACCGAATTTCCAAATATTTTATGGGAATGAAATCATGTCACAAGTGAGAGGATTGTGTTGTAAATATTAACATGAATGGAATTTTTTTGGTAATTTATTAAAATTATAAATTGGTAAAATATGAAGAATAATGTTGAATATTGTTTGGAGAATAATAGATATATAATCATGGTTTGTTGAATAGAGAAATATCATCACTAGAATAAATGGAGTTTTACATATTATAAATATAAAATAACACTTCATGATAATAATTAATTAAAATGTTACAAACAAAAATTAGAAGATGGTAGTATAGTTTATCATGATATTATGGGAGAATAAATTCATTGTCTCTATTCAATATAACTAAAAGATTATTCTTAGCTAACAATAGAATGTTCCATAAGAAAAGGGACATCTTAAACATGATCAAAAGAGAAGTAGATTCTTTGAACTAAACTAGAATATTTGAAGCAAATAAGAATGTGTTCTGGGAGGATTCAAGTTACATGTTTTTGTGGTGTTATTTGAACAATTTATAGTGGGTAAAATCGACACACTACCTTTTGTTTAACATCATTCTCTACTCATAGAGGTTGGAGGAAGAAGTTCATGGAGGAGTGATGAATTATTAGAGTGTAAGAAAATAGTGAGATTTATTTTGTGATCGTATTAAACTAGGTGGGTTAGTGTGGTTTTCTAAAGCATTGAATCATATAAATAGAATTATTTTTTAAGGTTTATAGAAAAATTTCCATGAATTCTCCTTAAAGATTCCCATTTAGGTTAACTAAGTAAAAATATCCTATATCGCCCCTTCACTATTTTTATTAATTCATATTAACTGTAAGGAAGAGAGAATAATACCTACTGAAGGTGGGGGTAATATATTTGATAATATATTACTCAAAAATAACATACCCAAATTCTTAATATCTCAATATTTTAAACAATACTATGTTTAATAGCATATATGAAACAAAATACCGAGGTTTAGCGAATTAAGAAATATTATTATTTTAATATGACATTTATTACCTAAATAATAAATTATTAGGTATGATTAAGATTATATAAATTATTAAAAACAAATAAACTTCTTAATCAATATAAATTAATTTATTTATTCATTTTAAATAAGCAATAAATGTTTATTAAAAGCATTTTATGCTTCAAAATATGTATTCTTCATAAATAAATTTTAATGATTTTGTTTAAAATATTATAATTAAATTTTGGAACTTTCAAAAAAATTTATTTTATAAATTTATTTTAATTTTTTAAACCAGAATATCAAAATTATTTTAATGGGAATCATTTAGAAATTTTTGAAAATTTTATTTTTTAAGTGAATAGTTAAAAATTCAGACTTTTATTGAAACTGTATTTTCTATTAAATTATTTTTAATGTTAAATTATATTTTGGATTTTTAATTATTTTATTTTGAATAAAAATAATCCAATTATAGCATTTTTAAGAAATTTTATACTTTAATTTGGTATAAAACAAATTTTATACATAAAAGGGTAATTTTTGGAAAAAAACGTTTTTCGTCGTGTTTTTCTAGGTTAGTTTGAATTAAAATTCTACCAATTTATAATTTTAATCTTGAAAATTTGATTTAATATTTTGATTTTTGATGTCATAATTATCTAAATAAATACCTTATATTTTTGGTCATTATAGACAGTAACATTAGTAATTTAGGACACCTCATTAAGGGTAAATTGTGTAATTTAGGTTAGAAATAATATTATAAGGACTAAAAAATGACCCTAAAAATTGAAATAATTTTCTTGGATGAGTATATTTATTCAATTAACATAATAATTTTGAATATGTGTCTTTTGTCTCTATTTTATCATTATTTTGAAATTTATTTATTTTTATTTAAAAAAAGAAAAAAATGTCATTCTATTCATTTTATTATCTTTTTATTTTTCACATAGGGATAAACAGAGGATATGTTCAGTAATAAATAGTTATTGGAAAGTTAATTTTGCTAATGTTAATTTTATTCCTAATTTTTAGTGATCAAATAACTACCCTAAATTCTAAAGTAATACTTAGACTATGCTTGTGCATGGAGAGGAAAAGTAAATAAAATGAATTTAAAGGATCTAAAAATAATATCATTTGGGTGATTTATAGTGTTACATGATTTTTTAGATAATTTTTACATATTTTAGTTATTTTAAATTCTTATATTCTAATTAATTGTTTTTTCAAATTTTTAAAATCAAATTAAATTAATAGTGCCACAATTGACATTAGTGATATTTTATGTTAAATAATGTTTGATTAAAAGATTTTAAATTACTAAAATTATTACCTTTATCCACTGTTTACGGGTCTGTTCGATTAAATAAACCAAGGTCCATTTTTTGGTCATTTTTAATATTATAATTACTATATTCACCCTTAAAGTGTAGAAAACTTTGTTCCACTCTTGTAGTAAAAAAGGGTTAACAAGGGAGTTAAAAAAATATAAGGTAAAAGAACCACCTTAACTAGTTCAAAATTTATTCTATGAGATTATTTAAACCCATAATCACCCTATGTTCTAAATAAATCAGTTTTGATGCATTTATACATGAAAATTATGAAAAATATTCCACATGAAAAATATTTTGAAAGACATTGATTTTCCCTTGAAGTCATGATGACACCCTCTAACTAGATGATTTGGATAAGGGAAAGAAACTCCACCATGGGTTTTTTATACTTATATTAATGTATGGAAATCCTCTTAAATTAATTTTTCTAATGTCTAATTCCTTTGTGTACATTAAAAGAATAAATCTTTGGGTTAACTAAAAAAGGTTAGGAAGAGTTCATATTCACATGTGTTGAGATAATGTATTTGTATTGGATTATTATTTCCAATTTGAAAAGGGGAATAAATTATATGATAGTGATTTTTTAGGGGGATATTTGTTAACTATTTAATCTATGGGAGTAAATTTATTGAGTGCTTGGATATCATGAATACCCCAAAAGTGATTTAATTAATATATTTATCATTTAACTCGTTTTCCTTACAAAAATATTTACTCGAGAGGGATTTAGGTTAGTGTTAAGTGAATCATTGATACACTATGTGATGGTAGGGATTAATTTATAGTATTTGGTCATATATTGTTATTTATGATATTTTTTGGATAAACTAATGAATCTATTTGGTAAGTTTCATCAAATTAAATGGGGTAAATTTATTTGTAACAAATATCCTTACAAGAATTTTGAGGTTGTTTTTTTGAAATTGTTGGTGAAGGAATCTCCAAAATATCTTAATAATTCATGTGTAACTCATATTTTGAAGTATGAGGTATTTTCTAAAAATTATGGTGTGCACTGGTTGAATTCTTTTGTATGGTTTATGAATTTTGGATAAATATAGTTCATAAGGATCTTCATAAATCCTTATATGGTTATTTTCCATAAGTTCAAAATGTTTGTGAAAATTTTTAAGGTTGTTTCCTATGAATATCATGGTCAAATAATGTACTTCATAAGGTTCATGATTTAACAAAACTTTACTATCACAAGGTTGATTATAAGGTTGAATAGACATAATAAGGTTCATGACTTAATGAAATTCTTGCATGGTAAAGATCACCAGCCAGTTTGATATGGTTTATAGTAATGTTCAATATCTATTCATAAGGTATATGCCTTAGTGAAATCCTAGAATCATAATATTCATTAAAAATCATTTTAAGGTTTATCACAATGTTGAATGAATTCTATATGTTTCATTTACTAATTTTGTAAGCTTCCCAAATTTCATATGGTTCATATAATGAATTCATAATTTTAATCATATTGATTAATGAATTTGGAAGGTTCAACCAAAATTTTATTGGGAACATTTTAAGGTTGTTAGAATTCATAGGGTTGGTGGACATCAAAGGGTTTATGAATTTGTGAAATTCATTATAAACTGAGGAGTGAAATTAACCATCGTAAGGCTGATTCCTTAAATTTTTTTAGTTAAGTATCAACCAGTGTTTTTAAAATGTATTTTATTTATTTTAAAATATTATTAATAAAATGGTTAATTGAAAATAAATAAAACCAATCAGAAATTGAAGGTAAATTGTGATATTATAGTACTCAAAATTGAAATACAAAATTTTTGCAGATTTTATGGAAATAAAATCATGCCAAATATGAGGGGATTGTGTTGTGAAAAAATTTATGAAAATTTATTAGAAATATTTTATAATTAAAAACTTGTAAAAATATTAATAATAAAGTTGTATATTTTTTTTGGAGAATCAAAGATATAAAATCATGGATTCTTCAATAGAAAAATCTCACCACTAGAATTAAAGGAGTTTTCTATATCTAAAATGTTGAATTATATTTAAAGATAATTTCATAAAAATATAATAGTATAAAATTAGATGATTATATCATAGATCATCATGATATTATGGGAGAATAAATTCAATCTTTATTTTCAAAATAAAATAAATATTTTTCTCAACTAACAATGAAATGTTCAAGAAGAATAAGGAGTTACAGAACTTGACTAAAGAAAAGTATATTTTGAGACCTAAATTAGAAATTTGAATAGAAGAATAATTTTTTCCAAGAGAATTCCTATTAATAGTTTTTTTAGAGTTATTTAAATAAAATATGGCGGGGAAATTCGATACACTACCATTGGTTTAACATCATTATCTATTCATAGAGGATGGAGGATATAGTTCTTGGAGGAGTAATACATTATTAGATTGCTTGAAAGTAGTGAGATATCTTTTGGGAGGGTTTTAAAAATGTAAGGCTAGTGTGTTTTTTTTGAAAATATTATAATAAAGAAATTAAAATTATTATTTAATGTTCATAGGAACATTTCCATGCTTGCTCCTCAAATTATCCCTTTTAGGTGAACCAAGTGAAAGTATCTTATATTTAACCTTTAATATTTATTCAATTCATATTAATTGTGTGGAAGTGAGGAGAGTCCCTTATAAAGGTGGGGAAATATATTTGAAAATGGATTATTCAAAATTTACATACCCATATTCTTAAAATCCAAATATTTTAAAGAAGGCTATATAAGATTACATATATGACACAAAACATCAAGGATTAATGAATGAGGGGATATTATTATTTAAATATAACCTTTATATCAAAACTATTAAATTAGAGGTTTTAAATAGGACAAAAAAATTTATAAAATACATATAAATGTTACTCATAATATATATTTATTGATTTATTCTTTGAAAATAAGCACTTAATTTTCATTAATATCATTTTAACCGTCAAAAATATATTTTCTTTAAATGTGATTATTGTTAATTTTTTTAATATATTATAATAAATTTTTAAAACTTTTAGAAAATTTAATTTATAAAAATAGATTCATTTTTAAGTCATAATACCAAAATTAGCTTAATGAGAAATTTTGAGAATTTTCTAATACCATTTTTCAGTGAATAATGGAAAATATGGACTGTAATTGAAAACTGTATTTTATATTAAAGTATTTGTAAAAATAAATTCTATTTTGGATTATTAATTAGATTATTATTTTTTAAAAAAATACAAATATATTCTTTTTAATGAATTTTATACTTGAATCTGAAATAAAAATAATTTTTTTAATTAAAAAGGTAATTTTCTAAAAAAAGTTTTTTCGAAATGTTTCTCTAGTTTAACCATAAATTTAATTCTACAAATACTATATTTTGAAATATAAAAAATTGGTTCAATAATTATAATTTTGATGTCAAAAGTTTTTAAATATGTTCCTTTTATTTTGGGTCATTGAGAATAATAGCCTTAAAAATTTATGTCACCTTGGTATGGGTAAATTAAGAGATTTATATGAAAAATAACTTCATAAGCACGTACAAATTTCCCTAAAACATGAAATAATTTTATTATATGATTATATATAATTATATGTTTTTAAATATATGTATTTTTATAATAGTCTTCTTTGATTTCAACCTTTATATTATTTTATACACAAAAAATTAAAACATCGCATTCTCTTAGTTTTTTCTCTTTATATTAGTCAGAAAGGGACCCATAGATTAAATTTTTAGCTATAAATATTTATTTTAAAGTTAAATTATTATTTTTATCATGTTAATTTATTTCTAATTTTTAGTGATTAAATATTTACCTTAAATTCTTATGTAACACTGACATAATGCTTGTGGAGGGAGTGAAAAAATCAATAAAATGGATTTAAAAACACAAACACTTATATTATTTGGGTGTTTTATGGTGTACCATGAGTTTTCGGATAATTATAAATTATTTTACTTATTTTAATAGTTTATCTTCAAGTTAAATATTTTTGTATGTTTTTAGGATCACATTAAATAAATAGTGTCATAAATGGAAGTAATGATATTTTCTGTTAAATATTATTTTATTAAATGATTTTAAATTAATAAAAATATTATAATCGACCAAATTTATGAGATCTATAATTATCTATTTATGGTATTTTTTACTTTTATGGTAACTATATTGACCCATAATTTGTAGAAAACATTATTTCCGAGTAATAGTAAAAAATGGTTAGTAGGGGGTTAAACCAAATATTCACGGGTAAATATATCACTAATTTTTTTTGAAATTTATTTTTATTAGTTCATTTGGACCTATACTCGTCATAAATTATAAATAAACTATTTTGGATCCATTCAAACATGAATATTACGAAAAATGGACAACACAAAGAAGATTTTGAAAGGCATTGATTGGCCCCTAATTTCATACTAACACCCTCGAACTAGATGAGTTATAAAAGGGGAACCCACTCCTCCATTGTATATTTTTACTTATAGTAAGGTATGGGGACCCTCTTGAATTAATTTCTTTTAACCACTAATTTATTTTATAAACATTCATTGAAGAAATCGTTGGGTTCACTTAAAAATTTGAAGAAGAGTTCATATTTTACAAGTATTGAGATTATATAGTGGTATAAGAGTATTATTGAAAATTAGAAAATGGGGATAAAGTCCATTCAAGTGTTTTGAATATGGGGATAATATTTGACCATTTAATCTAAGTGAGGAACTTTAGAGAGGTGTTATAGAGCATGAATACCACCAAAGTGCTTTCATAAGGATCTTTTGTGTTTAACACTTATTTATCACATCAATTTTAACTCAAGAGGGATTTGGTTAGTGTTTAGTAAATAAATGATACACCATGTGAATGAATCAAATCATTTAGAGTTCCTGATAAGATCCTTTTTTTATTTAGTTTTTGGATAAAGTAGTGAATCTGTTTGAATGTTTTTACAAATTCAATGGGGAATATTTTTTAAAAAATCCCCTCGTACATGTTTTATGTTGTTATACTTGAAAATTAAAGGGAAATCATTTAAAAAATATCTTAACAAGTCATGTGGTACTCATATATTTAAGTATTGGGTATTTGAGAATAATGTTAGACTGCACTTTTTGAATTCATTTTTATCTATAGGTTTATGAATTTTGGATAAATCCAGTTTATAATGTTTCTAATAAATAATATATGTTTATTTTTCTTAGGTTCATAATGTTTTTGAACCTTGTAATTTTTTTTCTTAGGAATAATATAGTTTATTATTTTAATTCCAACCTTCATGATCAAACAAAATTTGACCATTATAGGTTTCATCATAGTGTTGAACTGAAATCATAAAGTTCATGCCTTATTTAAATTCAAGCATCATAAAGTTAATAATCTAGTTTTATAGGGTTTATAGTAATGTTAAATAACTCATTTTATGGTATATGATTTAGTAAAATCATAGATATATATAATTCATAAATTTTTTTACGGTTCAACATAATGTTGAACGAACTTCTCAAGTTTCATATTATAACTTTTCAAGGTACCCTAATTTCTCATGGTTCATATAGAGACTTCATCATTTTCATAATATTGTTTATTTTCTTTTAAAGGTTCATTATACAGTATATGGGGAGAATTTTAAGGGTGATAAACTTCATAAGGTTGAAGTAATTTAGAGGGTTCATTAATTTTTGAAATTCCATAGTCAACAGGGAGTGATGATTTTATTGAAATTAAATCATTCCACATGTGAGGGGATTTTTTTGTAACGATCAACATGTAGGGAAAATTTATTAGTCAATTATTATAATTAATAAATTTAAAAAATATGAAGAATAAAGTTGTAAATTTTCTCGAGAATCGAAGATATAAAATCTGGGTTTCTTGAATAGAAAAATCTCATCCCTAGAATTAAAAGAGTCTTCCATATTTGAATTTTAGAAAAATATTTCCTGATAATATTTCCTAAAAATATAATAAAATAAAATTAGAATATGGTATCATAGTTCATCCTGATATTATGGGATAATAAATTCATTCTTTTTATTGAAAACTAACATAATTATTATTTTATGCTATCAATATAATGTTCAAGAATAGGAAGGAGTTATAAAACCCGACCAAAAAAGACACATATTTTTAGACCTCAACTGGAATGGTTGAAGATAAGAAGAATTTATTCCATGAGACTTATTGAATTTTTTTTGGTGGAGATCTTAGAACAAAATATGATGAGGCAAATTCATACACCGCCACAGGTTTAATATCATTATATACTCACAGATGTTGGAGGAAAAAGTAGTTTGAGGACTAATGAGTTTTTGGAGTTCTTGAAAGTGGGGATATTTATTCCGTGGAGGTTTTACACCAGGAGGGTATGTTTTGTTTTCAAAAATTTTATAACAAAGCAATGAGAGTTATTGTTAAATGTTCATAGGCACATTACCATTAATTCTGCTTTGATTCTCCCATTTTGGTGAACCAAGTAAAAATCACTAATATCACCCATTCACTATTTATATTAATTCATATTTACTGTGAGGAAGAGTGAAGAGTCCCTTATAAATGTGATGAAATATCTTTGAAAATTTATTATTCAAAATTAACAAATTATGATTATAAATTTCTTAATCTTTTAGATAATACTTTTTTGATATAATATACGACAGACGACATTGTGGTTTAACGGATAAGGAAAAATATTTTTTAAATATGACCTTTATAATTTTACTCTTAATTTAGGGGGTATTAATATGAATAAATAAAAAATAAAATACATATAATGGTCAAAATTAATATAAATTTATTGATTTTTTCTTAGGAAATAATCACCAAATGTTTATTAAAATTACTTTATTGTTCAAAAATACATTTTCTTCAAAAATGAGTTTTATTGGTTTTTTAGAAAAAATATTATAATTAATTTTTGGAAATTTTATAAAATTTATTTGACAAAATTATATTAATTTTTTAAATCAGAATATAAAAATTATATTAATGGGAAATTTGGATAATAATTTGAAAAGATGAATTTTTTTATGAATAGAAAAAAATATAGGCTTTTATTTAAAACTGTGCTTTCAATTAAAGTAGTTGTAATTTAAAATTATATTTTCTATTAATAATTAGTTTATTTTGATTTAAAATAATACAAATATATATATATTTTTAAATTCTATAATTGAATTTGGTTTCAGAGTAATTTTATACTTAGAAAAGAAATTTTCTAAAAAACTGTTCTTCATCACGTTTTTCCGGTTTAATTTTAAAATAAATTCCACCACTTTTATTTTTTTTATTTCTAAAAATATATTTAATATTTATAATATTGCTTTCGAAATTTGGTAAATATGTACCTTTTATTTTTAGTCATTTTGATCAATAACCTTTGTAAATTTATGTCACCTCAGTATATGTAAATTGGGAAATTTTGGGTACAAATAATATTATATGGAGTTCGAAATGAAACTAACACTTTAAATAATTTTATTGGATGATTATATGTCATTAAAATTTGAATATATATTCATTTTCTTCTATTTTCCTTGGATTTTACTTTTTTATTATTTTATATAACGAAAAGTAAAAAAATGTCACTCTTTTTATTTTTTTATCCTTGTATTTCTGACAAATGCTTAAATAGAGGAAATGTTTAGTTATGAAGAGTTAATTTAGAGATAAATTATTATTTTTGACATGTTTATTTATTTATAATTTTTAGTGATAAAATATTCACCTTATCTTCTTATGTAACACTAATATAGTACTTATGCCTCGAGTGGAAATATCAATAAGGTGAATTTAAATACTCTAAAAATAATATTACTTGGGTTTTTTATGATTTATAATAATTATTTTAGATAATTGTCACTTATTTTATTTATTTTAAATTTAATATTCTTATTAAAACCTGTTTTTGACATTTTTAAAATCAAAATAAATGAATAGTGTCACAAATGACATTAATGATATTTTATGTTCAATAAAATTTTATTAAATGATTTTAAATTACTAAAAATATTATGTTCAACTAATTTAATGGGATATGGTTTATTAAATAACCAATGGTACTTTTATGGGCCATTTTTACTTTTATAATTACTATATTAACCCCTAAAGAGTAAAAAACATTGATTCACGATAATAGTAAAAAAATGATAACATGGGGTTAAACAAAAACAATGTAAGGGTAAAAACATCACCTAATCTTTTTCAAAATTTAATTTATTAAATTATTTAGGGATATAGTCATATTATCTTCTAAATAAATCATTTTTATTCATTTGGACATGAAGTTTAATATATATTAATTTAATTTATTAAAAAATTACAAAAGTTCCCTCCCGTATCTAATCAAAGGGAATACCCTATCCTCTTTTATTCATAATTCAAACATCATTTAGTTCATCAAATATCATCCTAAAAACCTTAATAAAATCCTTCAACACATTATATTGTTTTTATTTTGTGTATAATAACAACCTTATAGGTATTAAGGTGTAATGTAAAGGAGGTTGTCTGCAGAAGAGGTATAGTTCTAAACTAAGTGTATTCATTTTTTTCTTATTCTACATCCTTAAAATATACTAAATTTATTATTATATAATAAAATTAGTATATTACATATATTGAGATGTTATTTTGTTAATTTAATAACCTATATAAATCTCCTTGGTAAATTAAATATTATTCCAGAGTGAGGAGGACTACCGCCTCACAAACCGATGTGGTTCATTTGTCATCATCAAATTACATGGATGATATACATATATATATATATATATATGTATTTTTAAATAAATATTATGGTATTTATGATATAATTATAATTATTTAATGACAAAATAATACTAACCTTTATTTCCATAGTGAACATTGAAAATAGAAAAGTCACACATGTGTACGTATGAACTAATGTATCCATAAACATGGAACATTGCATTAAAGATTATAAACATGTTGTTTATGTTTAAAGTTGTGGAAACAATGTCATGATTCACATTTCAATTCACCTACATATTGTCAATATGGGTTTCTATCATCTTTATGATTGTATGAAAATTCATTTTTCATACTAATATTTAATGGTTTTTTAAGGTATAATTAATGTATAAAAATATTATTTATATCATTATTATTGTTATGTGGATGACTGAAAAACTACCCCTTTGATCATGGTCAACACATTGAAACTATTTTGAAAATATGAGCTAAACAATCTCAATATATATGATGTAAACATAATTAATTATGTAATTATCCATATAATTAAATTATATAGTTTGAGGATATCATATTATACCATGAAATGTTTTTTATAAAAAAAATAATTTATATGAGTTAATTATACTGGTGTTAAAGGAAATATCTAAAATGTCTAGACTCAAGGGAATTGATTTTATCTCAATTTCAGATTATTGAGGAATATTTTAATGTTATTCCCCCAATTTATTGTATAAGGAATATATTCTTCCCATTTTACAAGCTAAATCATGAATCCATCAAAATTAATTTTATATCAAGCTTTAGTTTAAATTGTTTCATCTAGGGAAATTTTACTTGAAAGTAACCGAGTGGTACGTGTTTCTTAAATCATTTTAATTTTATTGGTTTATATCACTTCTTACATTATTATATTATGACAAGATTATGTGTGAAATGAATTTTAAATGATTAATATTTTATTTTTTATTGTATTGTGTGTATTTAAATTTATTACACATAGTCTCTCCATTGGTTAATTCTCAATTTAATGATATGATCTTGTATTGGCTATTGGTCTCAAATTATATTTATTTTATAATTTTCCTATAATATACACCTACATAAATTTTCAAGGTGTATATGAATGTTATTGGGAAATTATATCATTAATAAATCCTTTATAATGATATTTTATGTTCTTTTGATTTTCATTCATTTAGTGGATATTGATTTAAATTTTATAAAATGTGCACGGGTTTTATTTGTCTCAATCTCATTTTATGAGACAAGTTTTAGGTCAACCACCATGATTTACTTGTATAGTATAATTACTTATTAATGGATGAGTTTTGGAATATTACCACATTTAATTAATGAAATTTATAGATCCATAACATGTTATTTATTTTAATTTCATTTGATTCGAATGATTACCAAAGTGGTAAAGTCTAAATGTTACAATATCCTTTCTTTTCGAGGTTGTTTATAATGAATGTTACTTTAGAAGAAATAATATAACCTTATTTTCTGAAACCCAATATATTTTGTTCTCTTCTGGTTATAAATGTGGTTTACATGTTTAATTTCCATTTAATCTATATATTATTTAATAAACATCTAGAAAGTTGTTTCCAAGTGATACCAATCTAGTATCTTTTTTAGATTATGTATCTTTCTCTTCCATATCCCTGTTTTGTAAAATTATTTCAAGAATAATATTTTCCTAATATAAACGAGTTCTTAAATATCATTTAAATTACATTTTACCTTTATTTAAATGGTTTTAAAATGAAATAGCTTAATGTTTTATATTTTTGTCACTTTTGAATCTCTTTGCAAGAATGTTTGAAAAGAATATTTATTTTTGACATCAATGACATGGACATATTTTTCCACCATCATGACTTTTATTTTTATTTAATCATACTTTATATTTTCCCATATTTATTTTAAAATAAAATTATTTTTATATTACATAATATTATTTTAGTTTTCAAAAGTGTTTTTCAAAATTAGTATGCTATTTTACTCAATACTTTTTTCAATGATATTTTTAAAAATTATTCCATTAATAAAAAAACAACCATTGTTCCCTAATATGTTCTATTTGGGATATGTTGTAATGAAACTATCCTAATTATATATCTATATGTATTAGGATTATTTTAAATTTATTTTCATGGATCCCAGTTTGTTTCCACATGTTAATAATGTTATGGAAGGATTAATGGTTTTTCAGATAAATTTTATAATGAAATTAAAGATCTATGTACATTATTCAAGTTATGGATCTTAGAAATTGTTTATTATAATTAGTGGTTCCATTACCGACCAAGTATTTGTGGTTCCATTATAAACCACAGATGAGCAATTACATTATAAACCATGGAAGGGTGGATATGCAATGGATCTTCAATACATTGGGTACAAAATCTAGTTATATGGTTATTACAATTGTTAGGGTTGTTTTAATATTTCGTTGAGGATAATGTTCCAAGAAACCAACATGTTTCCTCTGTAATTTCTATTTTTTATCTCCATTTCCATTGATTAATATTTATTTCACATGGATCATGATTATTGATTCCTATGACTCTTGTCTATGATAAAGATTTACTCCATGTTTCATGTTTTGTGATCTAGGTATTGATATTTATAAATTCTATTATGTTATGATTCTAACCTTTCATTATGTCAACATTCCCTTATTACCATTTTATGCTCATTGAGAAAATTAAATTGTTAATTATTATGTTTAATATTACTTAGAATTTGATCACACCCTTATTATGTTTCCTTTCCTTAGGTTTTAGATAATGATGATAAATGTTTTGTGCCTTAAGATTTATTATATATGGAGTGATTTGTGGGATATATTGATGAATTAATATGGAATATGAAAATATAGGTAGATTGGAAAAATACTATATTGAATTCATGAGTATTTTTTTTGCAATATTTTGGTATAATTATCTGAAAATCAAAATAAAAAAGTAATTTTGGTATGTAGGTGATCAAATATTTCTATTTTATATCATAAGTTTTGGTTGGAAAAAATAATGTCACATTTATTAGTATCAAATATAGAAATTTAATGTATATGTTTTTAGAACCAGATGCAAGAGTATTGGTCTACATACAATATAGTTGGTATTATATTTGGGTTTAGATAACTTTAGAGTTTAAAATATTTCGTGCAAGGTTATCTTATGAGTATTGAGTTCCATCATGAGTTTATGACTTTAAGGTTGATAATAAGTTCAATGTCTCAAAAAACATTTTTTATATTTTATGTGATGGGATTTTAAGGTTATTAATTATATTTTGTGGGAATGTTTTCTTTTTAGTTGAGGTATACATAACCCTTAGATTTTCCATGTGGTATTATTTTGTAATAATTCAAAATTTTTTTCAGATATGTAAGATAAAAGGAATAAGATAACCTATGAGGTTAAAAATTTCATAAATCTTGATGTTATGGAGGTTATTTGGGATATTGGGATATTTATTAATGAAAACTATTAGCATATCCAGGAATAATATGTGATTAAATCAATACGACTTTTGGTTTTTGATATTAGTGTAAAATATTTTTGAAAATTTTAAGGTCAGTAATTTATCAAATGATCTAAGTTGATCTTTTAGTTTTATTGTTTTTGTTTTGGTGATTAATGTTGTCTTTCATCATAATAACGTTTATTAATTTTGTAAATTATCAAAAACTAAGTTAGCCATTTTAGTTTTGGTTAATGTTTAAATATAGGAGGAATATATTTTTATCCTTTTAAAGAATAATGTGATCTAATGTACCATTATTTTTAGTGCTTCACAAATTAAAAAATTCATCTTGAAAACTCATAGTTTTGTGTAAAAAATGATATTATGGTGTGAATTTATTAAATAATGAAATTTTACTTTTCTAGTATGTTTATTTATTTATTTTATTAGTCTATGTGGAAATGAAATTATTCCACACTAGGAAAAAGTTCGTTAATTTTTTATGTTATTGATTTCATTGTTAATGAAATGATGGTATTTTTCACACGTCTTAGGTTTATAATTTTTTGGGCGTTATCCTTATCATGATCATTCAGTTTCATTGTGATTATTGATTATTGTCACTCTCAATAATTATTTGGTAAATAAACATTTCTTACATGTCCATATTTTCTATTCCCTCCAACATTTTCCTACATAGAAACCTATTTATATATTATTATAGATGACCTTCAAACAAAACATTCTCTCTTATCGAGAGGATGTTTTATTAACCATTTTTTATGTTGTGATATTAAAAAAATGCATTTTAAAAGTCAAAATCCTAGTTACTGACATTGAGTTCAAATATTGAGGACGCCATTTATTAAATGGGGGATAATGTAATATCCTATTATTTGGAAGAAGACTATGTTCGAAATAATATACTACACGTTGTATTGATGATTAAAAAAATCGAAAATATTATTATTTAAATATGACTACTATAACCTTGATGTTAAATTTGTGGCTATGAATTGTAATAACTAATTTATAAAATACATATAAATTTCCAACTCAATATAAATTTATTTATTTATTCTTTTGAAATAAGCACCCATTTGTTTTATTAAATTATTTTTATACTTCAAAATATAATTTTTTCAAAAAATATTATTTAATTTTTGTGAGAAAATATTGTAGTTAATTTTTGGAACTTTTTGAAAATCTATTTGTTAAAATCAACCTTATTACTAAAATCATAATATCAAAATTATCTTATGGTGAAATTTTTATAATTTTCTTAAAAGTTTGATTTTTAATCGAATAGTTAACAAACATACTTTTATTGAAAATAGTATTTTATTTTAAAGTATTTTAAACATGAAATTATATTTTAGATTAGTAATATATTTATTTTTATTAATTTTTTTTAATTATAGTCTTTTCAATGAATTTTATTCTATAATTTAGAATAAAAAGGTATACTTAAAAAAGACATTTTCTAAAAAATCGTTTCTATAACGTTTTACTGGTTTACTTTAAAATTAATTTTTTACACTCATGTGATTTAAATATTGAAAACGTTATTCCATATTTGGATTAATGATGCAAATAATTGTTAAATATTCAATTTTCATCATTATGAATAGTAACATTATATAATTTATGTCATCTTAGAAAGGGTAAATCTAGTAATTTAGGTTAACGATAAAACAATAACTACTAACAAATGACCCTAACATTTGAATTAACTTTCGTTTATGAGTATATATCCTAAAAAAATACAAACATAAAATATAATACTTTTTTTACCATTTGGATATGATTTTGAACTTTATATTATTTTATTTAAGGAAATTAAAAAAATTTCACCCTCTTGGTTTTATTATCACTAAATTATTTACATAGAGATAAATAAAGGATATGTTCAATTATAAATGGTTATTTTATATAGATATATTTTTTATCATGGTAATTTTCTTGTGTTGAAAAAATTACATTAAATTCTTATGCAACACTAATAGAGTGCCTATGGAAGTAGTGAAAAAATCAATAAAATGATTTTAAAAACTATAAAAATAATATAATACAATTTAGTTTTAGTATAAAAAGAAATTATTTTATAATTATAATATATTTTAGGTGTGTTAAATTTTAATATTCTAATTCCATATTTTTCATGATGTTTTTAAATTTAACTTAAATTAATATTGTTTAAAATGAAATTAATGAAATTTTATGTTAAATAATGTTCTATTAAATGAATTTAAATTCCTCAAAATTTTATATTTAGGAAGTGAATAGGATGTGGATTATAAAATCTTCCTTTTTTCCATTTATGATATTTTTTCTTTTATAGTTACTATATTTACCCATAAAGAATAAAAACCTTTCTTTAAAGATAATAGTCTAAATGGGTTAATAGATGGTTAAAAAAAGATAATAGTAAAAAAATGAAGTAAATATTTCCAAATTTTATTATATTAGATGATTTAGGACATTCCTCTTTGTATATTTTAAATAAATTAGTTTTGATTCATATTAATCTTAATATTAATTTATATTAATTTAATGTTTTAAGAAATTACAAAAGTGCCCCTCCTCCAACTTTTAAAAGGGATCCTCCTTTCCTCTTTTCTAGTTCAGAAAATATGTTCCAAAATACATACCTAAAATACGTTCCATCATTTTATGTATCCTAGTTTTGTTAGAATACTAACCGCAGAGGGATTAAGGTGTAAAATAAAGGAGGTTGTTTAAAAAAGAGGTAGAATTATTAAACAATCATTTTCATTTTATTTATTCTACCACCTATTTAAAATATAATACAACCAGGATGAGATAATAAAATTAGTATATTACATAAACATTGATATTATTATTTTAATTTCGTATCTTATATTTATCTTTTTTCCATGAAATGGGAAAGAAAACCATTATTTGTGTATATGGCGGACTACCGCCTCACGAACCAATGTAATGTTTTTTTCATAAAATACTATTAAGGATGGTTGTATAGATGGATTTAATGTATATATAATATATTAATAAAATATTGATCAATCTTAAAAATTAATATATCATTTTTTTTAAATTTTAATTTACCAAAAAATAATAACGTCATTCGTGCATACGTGTGGACTACTATATCCATAAAGCTATGTGATTCATTTTTCATCACCAAATCACATGGAAGATATATATAAGTATAATTAAAAAATAATTTTTTATTTCTCATATAATTATCATTATATGAAGATAATATAATACCTACCTTCTTTCTATAATGATCGTTGAAAAATATAAATGTTACTCTTGCACACGTACAACCTACAATCTCTATGATTGTAACACGATTCATCTTTGCTTACCATATATAATGGTTGGTTTTAAAAGTATAATTAATATAAAAAATTTATTTATTTCATGATTATTATTCTTGATATAATGGGAAAATGACCCCTTTGACCACATTCAACACACTGAATTTGTTTTTAAAATATGGGCCGAACATTCTCAAATTACTTGATGTGAACTGAAGTGATTAGATAACTATATATTCTATTAAAAAAATGGTTCAAGTATATGTTATTAAAATAATTAAATGTTATTATGAAAAAATAATTTATTTTAATTTATTTTATAGGTATTAAAGGAAATCTATAACATGTCTGGACTCAAGGTAAAGGATTTTGTCTCAACTTCATTTCATTGAGGTCTATTTTTATGTTATGCACCAAATTTATTTTATGAGATGTATATAATTACAATTTTTAATTTTATATAATTAATATAAAATAATTTATGGTATTATATGTTTCAATTATAATTATTTCATTCAATGGAATTTTACTTGAATTTTACCAAGTTATAAGGAATTCTTAGATCAATTTTACTTCATTGGGTTATATTACTTATTAATTAGTTATAATAATACAATATTATGTTCAAAATGAAAATATTTTGATTTATATTGTTTATAAACTTGTATTTTTTTATTTTAAATTCTTACACAAAATCTATCCATTTATTAATTCTCAATTCGATGATACGATCTTTATATGGGTTATTCTATCAAATTCTCATTCATTGAGACATGTCTTGTAAAATAAAAGAACTTCAAATTATAAGATGAATATTATTACTATTGAGATATTGTATCATATATGAATATATTATTATGATATTTGATGTTTATTTTTAGTTTTAAATTTCATGGGAAATGTATTCAAATGTTATAAATGATTCGAGGGTTTTCTTATTCTCAATGTCATTTTCCTGATACATGATTCATGTCATGCCCCATGATTTCATTATATGGGGTATTTAATAATTCATGAGTTACTTTTGGGAAAATAATTTATGGAATTCAATTAATTTACAAATACATATAATATTCACTCTTTGAATTACTTTTTATTTGAAATTTTGTCAAATTTTAAGGGCATTATGACACAATCATATTTTTTTTCGAGATTGTTTTAATTGATAGTTCTTTTAGAGGAAATAATAGGATCTTATTTTTTAAAACCATATATTTTTTCTTATATTATAGTTATGAATGTGTTTAAAATTTTTAATTTACACTTTCCCTTTATTTATTTTAAAAACATCATGAAAGTTGTCTATAAGTGATATTGATCATTATATTACTTTATATGTGGAATCCTTTTCATCCATAATTATTTTTTCTAAATTTTTTTCAAGAATAAAAATTTCTAAATAAAAATTATTTCTTGATGAATTTTTTAAATGATATTTTACCTTTTTTTAAAGTGTTTTAAATGGAAATTTCATAATGTTTTATGTATTGGCCACTTTTGTCTCTTTTTACACGACTGTTTTGAAATAATAATTATTTTTAATTTTAAATTCATGAATGGATTTTCCCACCACCATGATTGTTATTTTTTATGATTACATTGTATGTTTCCATGATTGTTTTCAATTTTTTTAAATATTCTATAAATTTTTAAATTTTAAAATTATTTTTCAAAATGAAGTTGTCTTTTTTTCAAGCATTTTTAATGATATTATTAATTATATTTCTATTCATGAATAAAAAACAAGCTTTTTTGACACAAATTATACACTAGAGATATATCATAATGATACAATCCTTATGCTTTCTCAAGATGTAATACAATTGTTTCAAATAGATTTTCATCGATCCCATTTCTTTTACATGGTTCAATGCAGTTATGTAAGGAATAATGGTTGTTATTATAAAATTTATGATGAAATAAAATCTCTATGAACATTATTATTATAGTTATTGTCTATTATTTATGATACTGGGTGGTTCCAATATAAACCAAGGATGAGTGGTTCGTTGTAAACCAAGGATGGGTGGTTCTATTATAAACCAAGGATGATTGGTTATCTTATAAATCAAGGATGGGTGGGTCTATGGTAACCATTTAATACGTTGGGTATGGAATAAGACAATATAGTTATTCTAATTAAAAGGGTACTTGTAAGGGTTTTTGAAGATAGTGTTCATTGATACCAACTTGTTTTATTTGTGCATGATATGAGTAATAAATGTTTCCTTTTATCAAGATTGATAGAACATGGATAAGGATTATTGATTCCAATTAATAATTCCTAAGATAAAGTTTTATTCTATATTTCATGTTTTATGATATAGGTATTGATGTATATATATTCTCTTCTATTGTGCTCATGAAATTTTATTATGTAAACATTCCCCTATTCCTATATTATTCTCATTTAGGATATTCAATTATCAATGCTTATGTTTACCCTTACCGAGCATTTGAGATCACACTTATTACATTTCATTTTTTATAGGTTATAAAGAATGAATAAATTTTATTTAAGTCTAAAAACCTTTCATTTGTGATGAAATTTTTGGGAGGTGCTTTATACTTAACATGGAATATGAAATATTTGTTATAGTAGAAAAAAATACTATATTTAGTTCATGAGTGTGGTTTATGTAAGAGTTTTTCCTAATTAAATGAAACTCTAAACCAAATAATCTCCTTGGGTATGTATGTTATTTACCATTTCCTTTTAATTTTACATGTTTTTTGTAGAAAAATTGTTTAACGTTAATTGGTTTCAAAGCCATAAATGCATGGTTTATGTTTTTAGCACTAGGTTCAAGAGTGTGGGTTTGGGGACCTTACAAATTCATAACCATATCCTAATAAAACCCTTTTTGGGACTAATAACATCTTTGATATTTTAGAAATGTAATGAAAACAAAATAAAACAAATAAAATTGTAAAATTGAAAAATATGAAACAAATAATGACATTCAAATCAATTCTAACATTTGTTTTTGAAATTAATAATTTTCATTACATGTACGTAACTTAATAATAAGTCAAATGTCATAAATTACATCATATAATACCAAAGTTAAACAAATTTATTCAATTTTAGTAATAGAATATATACATAAAAAATAAGGGATTTTAAATCCAAATTAAGCATGTGAATATATTAATCCAAATCATACTATGATGTCACTATAAAAAATATTTTTTATATAATAATACCTTATTATATAACCAATTGATCATAGAATTTTAGATTAATTTTTATCATTCTGAATTCATAGTTTAAAATCCATTCTTATAAATGTTTCTGAAATAAAGTAACATGGAATAAAAATAATAGTTAATAATTAAAAGAATCATTAATTAATGTAACAAAAATAACATATAAAAATAATGACGTGTGATCACATATCAAACATTAAAAAACAATAAATATCTCAATTATTCATTGTGGAACAAAAAATAAACTACCTCAAAATCAATAAAAAAATAAACAATATATCACTTTTATATATAGAGAGAGATAAAATAATCTAAATTAAAATAATCAATAGTAAACAAAATCTCATAGAGTATATAATTCATGAAAATAGTCTAACTAATGGAATATTAATCATTCATAGAGAAAAATTTAGAATAACAATTAATTAAACGGAGAATATTTTCACTATTTCAACCGAAATTAGATAAAAAAGATATACATAAAGAAAATGTTTTTATATAACATGATTTATACTTCCATTTTAGAATCAATTATCTTAAATTTAGTTTAAAATTCACATATGTGGGATGAGTTATAAAATTAAAAATTTTATCAGATAATGTGACTTTCATCCTGAAAAATAAAATAAATAAGTCATTTTCCATTATTGAGTACCATAAATCTTGTTTTTTTATAAGGGTCACATTCTTTAACCTATTCTTTCAACCTGAAAATATTCAATTGTGATTACAATTTAGTAGAATTGCTTTGTATTTCCCTAACCAAAATAACTCGAATAGTACATGAGCTAGTGGATCTATATGACCTAAAGCAATACTCCCATACACTAGAGGAAATTGACTAGTGGCGAGGTCCAAAATTATTCACCAAAAGACCATTCTGTCAAATATAAATCCTCTAAGACATTCTATATTCTATGGAAAAAAATTCATGACCATTATATATAATGTAAATAGCCAATGATAGGAATATTTTCATAGATTAAAATTTAACATAAAAAATGGGAGTATAAAAAAACATTATATTCAAAAAATTACCTTGTATTAATTAATTAAATTGTATAAAGTGTAAATGAAAAACTATTATGCACTTGAGGAAAAATGGGCTATAGACCCGGTCCATGACCGTGGCTATACACCATCTAACTATGGTTTTTATTGGTGCATCTATAGGCCTCAAGGAGATAATAATGGTCATAGACCTTAGCTATAGGATTTAATAGGGAATCAGATCCATGTATACAGCTAATAGCCACATATAGATGCCCCTGTCTAGGAAACTAACCTATATCCATGGGAAACACCCTTTTTAACATGATAGAAAACAATAAACCTAACTAAGATTCAAACCCCTATCTAATTCTTGTATACTAATTGATACTACCAATATACAATCATAGTTATTATATATATAAATAAGTATATGTATATTTAAATATTTAGAAACATATATTTTTCCTGAATATATAATTAATTAGAGTTTTATTCTGGTATGAGGCATATAACTATGGGCTGATGTGCTTCTGAATATAGAAACGTTACACCCATGGGTGGGTCTTCACATAGATATTGGTCACTTATATACCTAGTAATGTCATTGTATGGCTATATGGTCTTGGTTTATGGGATCTATATCCCTGGTATGCTGTTCCCAGTACTATATGAGTTTATCTATGCTCTACCCATTGGGAATAATTTGGAAGTACTGGAACATGAGAACCTATAGGCATACTCTGGACTGACCATAATAAATCCCCACTAATAGCCATGTAAATTTATTTTCCATGTCTATAGTCCACCTATAGAAAAAATCATTCCTGGTTGTGGATATAACATATTTTCTATAGTCCAAATTTCTATTAGTAGTACCTTTCACCATTTCATACTATGAATAATTCGTTCTCTTATTGGTTGATAATGATCAAAAAAGAAAGAGCCCAATGGTTCATCCCTCCATGGTATATCCTCACGTTTCTATGAATTTCTAAAACTATATGGGTGTCATATTCCCATTCCTTCTTGTTATTATAGTAACTTGGTGACTAAAAAGGAATCAAGGGCGATATTCAAGGAGGGATGAGTTTTGTCTAGGAGAATCACACACTATATGTCCTTGTAATATCCTCCTTTATATTGGCTATTAGGATGATCACTAATTTTTAAATATTTATAATTTAATTAATCACTTGTTCAATAAATATATGAGTAATGACTTCATTAACATCACATGAAAATATTCATTATTACTCCCCATTCATAATCAATGATAGTCAAATGTGAAAGAGACTCAAACAACTAAATGTGTGATGTTAATGAGTAAAATTTAACTGAATTATTTGATGCATGATGACTTATTCATGCTGTATGATATACACTATCCTTGAAGTCAGAATACAATATCTTATATAATATAATACAACTATCTAAGGTTAATCATAAGATGTCACTATATCATAGGATACAATATATCCTTATGAATGGATAAATTCCCATTTTCCAATTTATTTTCATATAGTATGACAAGGTCTATCGTAATATATGATTTCTTATAGATTTAGTGAATAATCCTATAAATATCCAACATTAACTAAATCCTAACAAATATTCATTCTATTTCACCTTATAAAAAATAAAATACAACAACTTGAGAAATCATATCTAATACACATTTGGATATATTTTAATTCATTTTGGGAAAGTTAGAATTATATCCACTTTATATAACATTGTATAAAATACATTGTGAAAGTATCATTGAAAAATCTTATGGATAAAAATGTAAATAAATGATAGAGAAAATGCTTGAGTCATACTCAATCCTCATTTGGTCAACCAAAAAGTGTGACACCATGGTACTTTTTAGTGTTGGAAACAAGTAGGCATCTCCAAATATATATGTCACGACCCATCCTCAGGGCCCTTGCTGTGACTACGCCAAGCCCGCCTTCCCTTGGCTATGGGCTGGTGACTAGCACCAAAGGCATAAATCCCGATAACTGGGAAGGCATTGCCTTTATAAAACATAAACACATCCAACCAGAGTACAAGTAGAAGTAAAACATTAAGTACAAAAGAAAGTGCTGAAAAGTAAATGGGCCAGAATACAAACCCAACTGAAAAGTACCACTACAACTAAATGAAAGTACACCAGAAATGACAAACAACAAGAAGGTGTCAAACTGCTCCTGGATTGTCCCCTAGAATTCCCACATGAAGGGTAGGTACATATGGACACCTCAGCTCTCCACGTCTGTTTGTCACCTCCAGGTACCGTCTCATCGGGAAGTCCACCTCCGGGTACCATCTAGCTCCACAAGCCTCAACCATGATCAGTGTTGTCCATTGTTTGCATCCAACACAACGTAGTGCGGGTACAACCCGTGCAGGGGTGAGCATAACGATACTTAGTAGGGACCCCAAGACCCTCAAGGTCTCATTAAATCCAACAAGGATAACCACAAAGAAGGATATCAACAGAAAACCCTTACTTAGGTATAAGCTCATACTTATACCTAAGTTATCAAGTAACCCATCTCAATCATGAGGAAACCCAAAGGTCATTGACTCAGCTCAAACTAGGATTTTCATTATCGAAACCACAACTGCTAGAGAAAATCCTCCTCTGTCAAGCAAATTGTCCTTGTCACGACTCTGAGGCTCTACTCAGTAACCTTAGACTACTGAGGTACTCCTCCTGTCGAGTACCACAGGACTGCTGCCAACTACAGGGCACTCCATCTGCTGAGGGTCTGCCATCAAATACTGGGCGCTCTCCCTAATAGCCTACAGAGGTACTCCTCTAGTCGATTACCGTAGGTCTACTGCCAACTACCTGGAGCTCCGTCCGCTGTGGGTTTGCCGCCAAATATCGGGCGCTCCATCCACTGGGCTAACCGAATCACTAAGAGTTGAATCGGTCAAGCAGTCGTCAAGTCTACAGCTACTCGGTCTCTGCACTCTGTACGCTCGTCTCCGGGAGGGTCCTCTCCACAAGCTACTGGTCATTACTTTCAAGTTTCATGACGTCTCATGTAGATGTATGTCAAAGGACCGCCTCGTCATTGGGGTCTCAATGCAACAGACGTGGCCCTTATCGGATGCACGATCAGTGAGTTATTAGACATTTAGTCTCGTGGGCCCGGTTGGTTTCGTCTACGAACCATCCCAACCGTATCTCAACTGTACCCCAAACTCTCATGGGGTATACTCAAAGAAACATTTTTCAATGTGATTACTAACGCCGCTGACTGTTCTTCAAACGAACGTCCGGTCTGAGAATTATTAGCTTCTCTGTTCTAGGGGTCCGGTTGGATTTTAGGAACAATGCAACCTAGCCATACTCCAACTACATCCAAACCTCAGGTGAAGTATACCAATTGAACCGTCTCACCAAGAGGAATCCAACAACGTCAACGTCACATCAATCAAACATTTAGAGCTCAAGTTATAAGTGTTTCCGCTCCCAGGGCCCAGTTGGTTTCGGGTTCGAACCAACCCGGACATACCCAAACTTTGCTTATACCTTAAGTGTAACATACCAACAAAACCGTCTCGATCCCAGGAATCTTACGCAACTGACGGGGCATCGATCGAAGGTCCAAAACTCAAGATATGTTTGTTTAAGAAAAAATGGTATGAAAATAGGGGGTATGGGCCCGGTCCTACCCGGCCCAACACCCCCTGGGTCAGCCCGAACAGGGTTCACCCGACTCGGGGTTGGGTCTGGCCTGTTTGGGCACGGCCCGACCCAGCTGGTGTGGCCCGGCTCGGCTGGGCGCAGCCCGACCTGGCCTGTGCGGCCTGCGGGTGGCTCGGCCAGTAGGGCCTGCGGCTGGCCTGACCCATGCGGCCTGCGACCCGGCTCGGAAGTTGGTCGTGGCTTAGCCGCTGGCCAAGTGAGATGCAACGGGGGTTCCACCCCTTGTTTTTGGAAACAGCAGACCCAGTGGGGTCTGCCCTAATAGATGGTCGGGGTGGTAACACCCCATGGTTTTTAGGTAAGGGCCAGCCATTAAGGCTCGCTGGTTTGTGAGCTTCCGCGGGACCCAGATGGGGTCCCGCCTCTTAGAGACACTGGCGGATGGCTCGGCCGGCCGCCCCTGCTGGTCCACCACGACTTGTCTCTCCGAAGCGGCGTGACGGCGCCGCACCCCTCCGCCGCAGCTCACTCCGTTGGCAGCCTTCCTCAGTCTCTCTAGAGCGGCGTGACGGCGCCACACACCCCCATCACAGCCCGCTTTGGCTGCAGCCCTCTATGTCTCTGCGCGGTGCAATGGCACCACGCCGCCTTCGTCGCGGCCTTGAATGGCAGCGGTTCCCTGTCAATCACCTCACAGTGCAACAAAAATATGCACCTCCGTTTCCAATATCAACGAGGATTAACAAAGAAGAGGGGAGGAGAATTAGTCGTGTTTGTGCGGTCCGATCTCCTCCCGTTACGATGATATCATGTGGCCAAACCTTAATCAATGAAGATCGATGATAAAGACTTGAACACAAATAACCCCTACCTCAAGGTTATCCGTTCTTCGTAGACGCGGAAAGTGTTGTCGCTCTGTTAATGCCAGGGATGAACCGTCATCGTCAGAGTGTACCTGAAGATGTGGCGTCTCCCCTCTTGTCGCAGAGAAAAGGAAAGAAGGCATGTCGATCATTCTTCAGGGAACCAGAATTCTTTGTCGAGGGAGGAATTCATTCTTCATGGAGGGAGGAATTTGTTCTTTGTGGATGAAGAAAGATCTCCTCTAATTCTCCCAAAAAATTTTCCCATCAAATATTTCATCAAGTCTCCTTCCTTTAAAAGTTCTCCAAGAAATTCAAAAAGTCAAGAGGTGTGACAAGAATAATAAATAAGGTTATTAGTCACCTCTGGTGGCTTCATTAAGGTTGGTAGGTGGAGAGGCTTCACTTCAATAAATGAGTGGAGTTGTCTTGTATTAAACAAGGAGTGAGTTATGGGGAGGTCAAGGGGGTTAGGGGGAGGTGAGGAGTTAGGGTCTCATGTGGGACCCACCACACTAAAATCTCCCATGGGTGGTTAGGTGGGTGTGGACGCACCTATAACTCCCCCTTTGATGAAAATAACCACCTTCCTTGAATAAAATTTGTAGACAAAAAATTTTATTTAATTTATTCTAATCCCCAATTATTAAACCTCAACCCGCTCAAAACGCAACTACAGCAAAGGTCCCCTTATGCAATTACTGGTGGTGTGAGTTCATCGATGCCCTCAGGATTCAATTCTGATCACCGGTTCAAAAGATAGAAAAACCCACTCATTCGTTTACTGAATGTACCCGAGCTAATCTTCATAAATTGATTCCAGGCACACCGGGCCTCAGAATCAAGTGCCGTCCGAAGCCACAGGCTTGTAAAATTCCAAAGAAATTAAGAAAAAAATTTCCTTGAAATTTCAGGGTCTTTAAATTACTCTCATATCAAGGATTTACATCCCGGTAAACCTACAACACAAACTAGGGAAATTAAAGGAGGTACCAGGCACACATCTGAGCCTCCCAATCCCATGTGATCTCTTGAATGTTTTCGTGCTGCCAGCGAAAGCGCACAAGGGCAATCGACCGTAATCGTAGGACCCGCTCCTATCGATCCTCAACCAATATTAGAACCCATGAAAGTCTCCCCGTCATTGATTTCTAGCTCTCTGTGGTCGATGATGACGGATAGGTCATGCACACATCTCCTCAACTGAGATATGTGAATGACGTCATGCACCTGGTGCATCTGAGGTGGAAAGACCAGGTGGTAAACCACCTTTCCTACTATGCTGCGGACCTGGAGGGTTTGATGAAACATGGAGATAACTTGCCGCCCCGGCCAAAATTCTATAGACCCCGTTGAGGTGAGACTTGTATAAAGACGTGGCCTTCACCCTCAAACTCTAGTGGTCTCGTCTCCTTTCTGAATAGGACTTCTGTCAGCCATGTCCAGTCTTTATCCACTCCTAGATGATATGCACCTTCTCCGTTGTAGCCTGATCCATTTATGGTTCTACACGTGATGACTCCATCACTATCGACAAAGGATATCTAAAATGCGGCCAGATGCTATCTTGCTACATCCAACAGCTTAATGCATGATCTCTCACTAAGAGAATCTACAACAATGTTCTCCTCCCCAGGAGTATAAACTATCTCAAAGTCATAGTCCTGGAGGAATTCAAGCTATTGCTGCTATATCAGGTTAAGGTCCTTCATAGAGAAGATACACCTAAGACTAAGGAGTTGGAGAGAACCGTAAACCCTTCGCTCAACGAACAATGGGTGAGACTAGAAAATTGTAAGAACTCATCTCCACCCTTCTTTGTATACGTTCTACCAAAGAGCTTCTGAGATTTTTCCCCTTCCGAAAAGAGAAATATGGTCTCATCCCATGGATGAACCACATTCTTTTCCTAATACAGTCAATCCTGACATGAATAGTATAATTCATGTCTTTAATGACATCGTAAGGCCTCAACGCTTCTACTAAGAGATCCAACTATTAATCTCACGTCCAAGGGTGGAGTCACACTGTCAGCATCCGAGTCTGGTTACTGGGTCTCCTCCAGTAGGAATCTCGCAAGTGAGGGTCAAGTCAACAGTTTTAACCGGAACCTCTTAGTATCAACCACACAAAAAAGAAAGGAAAGCAACGTCACAAGGACAAGTTACTTTTATTACTGCATCTCAATTATAAAGACACATGACAACATCAAACAACACAAACATAGAAACTAGAAGCACCAAAAACAAATAAATCCATGCCTGGAACTAGTCTCCCTCTTGTCCACATGCTCTCGGAGCTCCACTGCCTTGTCCACAACTCAGGTGATGCTCAAGATCATGCTGCTGCTTCTGTCTTAGTGGCTCCTCCAACGCCTGCTGATCAATTGTGCGGAAATTCAGACAGTCACATGCCAATTGATGCTGCTTTCCACATGAATAGCACTTCCTGCTCCTCGTATGGTTGTATCTATTTCGTGTGCCTCACAAAACTGAACCTGTAACACGTGGTCGCCCACCTGTTTTCCTGGTCCTCTTAGACCTCTGCATCATCCGTCTACTACCTATAGATGACACAGATACTGACGGAAAACCCTGCAGCAAAGGCAGCAGCTCTTGAGCATGCTCAGAGTGTTGAGTCACTGGTATAAACTCTACCATGAATAAAGTCTTGAAGTCTTCATAGATGAATTTAATTTCATCGCAAAACTGTAACAAGAGGCTCCACCACCTCTCATCTACTCCCTGAAAGAGACTAACAACTATGTACACCATCAAGTATGTGGGTGTCCCAGCTGTGTGGAAAGCTCGTTCTACAAACTCCAGCCGGTGCCTAGCCGTCTGAAAGTCGTACTCGCCTCGAAACGTCGAAGGCTTATATCGCTGGAACTTGTGCAACATTCTCAAGTGGTGTGCAGTCTCGGCTGGTGTATCAACTTGTGGAGGGCCCTGTACTGATGCCTCACTGCTCGGTGGGCTATCATCACACTCCCCACTCGGTACCCACACTAACAGACTCAGTGAAGACATCCTGAATGAAATAGATGTGACATGGTAAAATGATTATACCTGGTGAGATGAACTGGTTTGAGAAGATTTAAAACAAACATTTGTAGATACACACACAATTATTGTTTATGTGCACTGAGTCAGAAATCAGTATTTAGGGTCCCGGTGTATGGATACGTTGGCCGCCGCACCAACAATGGACTCCCTGAACTGAAAACCACACTCGGTACGCATAATACTATTGCTTCACAGAAAGAAAATATCAGAGTCATAAGTTCTGCGGTAGAACCGAAGTCCTCTAATACTAATTTTTCACTACCCATCCTCGAGGCCTGTGCTGTGACTACCCCATGCCAGCCTTCCATAGGCCAGGGGATAGAGACTAGCACCAAAGATGTAAATCCCAATAACTGGGAAGACATTGCCTTTATAAAACATAAAAAAATCCAACCAGAGTACAAGAAGAAGTGAATCCCTAAGTACAAATTAAAGTGCTAAAAAGTAAATGGGACAAAATAAAAACCCAACTGAAAAGTACAGCTACAACTGAACGAAAGTACAACAGAAAATAAAAATTGCAGGAAGGTGTCAAACTGCTCCTGGATCGTCCTTCGGAATTCCCACCTGAAGGGTAGGTACATATGGACACCTCATCTATCCACTTCTGTTTGTCACCTCCAGGTACCGTCTCGTTGTGAAGTCCACCTCCAGGTATCGTCCATCTCTACAAGCATCAACCACAATAACTGTTTTCCATCGTCTGCATCCAACACAACAATGTTCGGGCATAACCCGTGTAGGGGTGAGTATAACGATACTCAGTAGGGACCCAAATACCCTCAAGGTCTCAATAAATCCAACAAGGATAACCACAATGAAGGATCTCAATAGATAACCCTTACTTATTTATAAGCCCATACTTATACCTAAGTTATCGAGTAACCCATCTCAATCACGAGGAAACACAAAGGTCATTGACTCAGCTCAAACCAGGATTTTTATTATCGAAACCACAAATGTTGGAGAAAATCTTTCTCTGTCGAGTACAGTGGCCCTATCACGACTTCGAGGCGCTACTGACTAACCTTAGACTACTGAGGTACTCCTCCTGTCGAGTACCGCGGGTCTGCTGCCAACTACCGGGAACTCCGTCCACTGAGGGTCTACCACCAAATACTGGGCTCTCTCCCTAATAGCCTACAGAGGTACTCCTCATGTCGAGTACCACGGGTCTTCTACCAACTACCAGGTGCTCCATCCACTGTGGATCTGCCACCAAATACAGGGCGCTCCGTCCACTGGGCTAACTGAATCACTACGAGTCAAATCGGTCAATCAATCATCAGGTCTACAACTACTCGGTCTCCGCACACTATACGCTCATCTCCGGGAGGGTCCACTCCATGAGGCACTGGTTGTAACATTCATGTGTCATGAAGTCTCACGTAGAAGTATCTCAAAGGGCCGCGTCGTCAAAGGGGTCTCAACGCAACAGATGGCGTGTCTATCGAACGACCTGTCTGTGAGTTTTTAGTCTTTTAGTCTCGGGGGCCCGATTGGTTTTGTGTATGATCCAAGCCGACCATATCTCCACTGTACCCCAAACTCTCATGGGGTACACTCAAAGGAACTGTTTCTCAATGTGATTACCAACTCCGCTGATGGTTCGTCAAAAAAAAGTCCGGTCTGAGAATTATTAGCTTTTCTGTTCTAGGGGTCCAGTTGGATTTCACGTACAATCAAACCCGACCATCCTCCAACTGTGTCCAAACCTTAGGTGAAGTATACCAAATGAACCGTCTCACCAAGAGGAATCCAAAAAAGTCAATGGCACATCAATCTGACGTCCGGATCTCATGTTATTAGTGTTTTTGATCTGAGGGACCGGTTGGGTTCGGGTTTAAACCAACCCGGCCATATGAAAACTTTTCTGCAACCATAAGTGTAATATACAAAAACGACTGTCCCAATCCGAGGAATCATACGCAACTGACGGTGAGTCGATCAGAGGTCCACAACTCAAGAAATGTTCGTTTAACCTAAAACGGTCGGAAAATAGGGGATCTGGGCCCGGTCTGACCCGGCCCAACACCCCATGGGTCGGCCCAAACTGGGAGACCCGACTTACGTCCGGGTCCATGCAGGTTGGTCATGGCCCGACCCGGATGGGCATGACCCGACCCATGCATCCAGCCCGACCCACGGGGCCTGCGGTTGGCCCGGCCTGGGCGGCCTGCGACCCGGCTCGGAAGCCGGATGTGGCTTGGCCGCTGGCCGAGCGGGACACAATGGGGGCGCGACCCCTTGTTTTTGGAAACGACGGACCCAGTGGGGGCTGCCCTAGAAGCTGGTCAGGGGGGTTACACCCCCCCAGATTCTGGGTAACGGCCTGCCATTTCGACCGACCGGTTTGTGAGCTGCCGCGGGACCCAAAATGGGTCCTGCCTCATGGAGACGTTGGTAGACGGCTCAAGCGGCCGCCACTACTGGTCTGTAGCGGCCTTCAGTCGCAGCTCGTCTCTCCGGCGGGGCGCGATGGCGCCACACCCCTCCGCCGTAGCCTGCTCCGGTCGTTGCCTTCCTCTATCTCTCTAGCACGGCTTGACAGCGCCGCGCACCACCGCCGCGGCCCGCTCCGGCCGCGGCCCTCTACATCTCTGCGCGGTACAATGACACTGCGCCATCTTTTCCGCGACCTTTCATGGACGTGGTTCCCTTTCGATCACCGCACAGTGCAACGACACCGTGCGCCTCTGCTTCTAATATCAATGAGGATTTACAAAGAAGAGGGGAGGAGAATCTCCCATGTTTGTGCAGTCCGATATCCTCAAGTTATGATGATATCATGCGGCCAAACCTTAAGCAATGAAGAATGATGATAAACACATGAACAAAAATAATCCCTACCTCAGGGTTCACCATTCGTCGTAGACACAGAATGCGTTGTCGCTCCGTTAAAACTGGGGAAGAACCGTTGTCGTCAGAGTGTACCTGAAGATGTGGGGTCTCCCCTCTTGTCACAGAGAAAAGGAAAGAAAGCACATCAATCATTCTTCATGGAACCAGCATTTTTCATCGAGGGAGGAAGTCATTCTTCAAGGAGGGAGGAAGCCGTTCATCGTGGATGAAGAATGATCTCCTCTAATTCTCCCAAAATATTTTCCAAGAAAATATTTCATGAATTCTCCTTCTTTTAAAAGAGCTCCATGAAATTCAAAAAGTCAAGAGTTGTGACATGAATAATTAATAAGGTTATTAGTCACCTCAATTGGATTCATTATGCTTGGGAGGTGGAGCGACTTCACTTCAAAAAATGAGTGGAGTTGTCATGTATTAAACAAGGAGTGAGTTATGGGGAGGTCAAGGGGGTTATGGGGAGGTGAGGAGTTAGGGTCTCGTGTGGGACCCACCACACTAAACTATCCCATGGGAGGTTAGGTGGGTGTGGGCCACACCTCTAGCTCCCCCTTTGTTGAAAACAACCAACTTCCTTGAATAAAATTTGTACAGAACAAATTTTATTTAACTTATTCTAATCCCCAATTATTAAACCCCAACTCACTCAAAACGCAACTACGACAAAGGTCCCCTTAAGCAATTATCGGCGCTGCGAGTTCATCTATGGCCTCAGATTTCAATTTCGAGCACCGGTTCAAAAGATAGAAAAACCCACTCTTTCGTTTACTGAACATACCCGAGCTAAACATTGGAAATTGATTCTGGGCACACCGGGCCTCAGAATCAAGTGCCGTCCGAAGACAAAGACTCATAAAATTCCACAAAAATTAAGAAATTTTTTTTTTCAAAATTTCCAGGTCATTACAATATAATTCATTCAAATTTATGGATCGTGAAAGTAATTGATACTAATAAACCATCAATGGGATGTGTCATGATCTCCATCCACCACATATATCTCTAAACCTATGTCTTCCACTCATATAACATTCTTTTATTCATTTTAATACATTACCTTTTCCATGAAATCAAGTCACCATGGGATGTGGTAATTGTCAATCACATATATCCTCATTAAAAATTATTGATTCTCTGAGTTCATATTTTATTGATCAATGAATACATTACAAGACATTCATAAAGGAAATTAGTACATTAGATGTCCCTAGTCAAGGTAGAAAATAAAATCATATAATCCTTTTATTTATGGATATTCATTTATTTATCCTATCTAAATCGAGGTCCAAGATGTCATATTTGTCATATGAGAATAAAAAACCCCATATTAGTTAATCTCTGATTGGAGACATTTTCAACAACATACACAATCACCATATAATCGGTAAGACTCAAGGATAGTTTAATAAGGGTATAAAAGTATAATAAATCTCATTCTAGGAATATTTTCAATGTCATGTAATAGGGAATCCAAATATGAAACCTTAATCCCTCAGTATACCGATGGAATAGTATATGGAAATATATATGGTATAGTTCATCTGCCATCTAGCACACAACACATTTCTGTTCCACTTGAAAAAATTTCATATCTTTGTACAAAAATCCTACTCATGCTAAAATTAACATTTAATCATAACATATAATACTCCATGATGAAAATAAGTTTGGGATAACTCCATGTCATACTTTGAGAGGTTAATTATCATTACACTTCACAATATATATATATATATATATGTATATATATATACATTTAAGAAACCAACATGAAGGATTGATATTGTAGAGATCAACATTGAAATTATTAAAAATTTTCACTAATATTTTAAAAAACCCCACGTGATAACATATATAAAATATCATATATGATTTAGTACCAGATCAAATTTATGTTTACTATAGTTTTGTGGATTTTGTTCAATCATTATATCTATATATAATTCCTGTCACATCAGTATATGACCATCTGATAAAACTATTCCACTAAAATATTTAGTGAGTAACATTTACAAAGAAAACAAATTTAAAAAATAGAGATACATAGGAATAATATTACTAATTTTAAACTCCATGAATATAGTTAAAATACTTAACTTCACAACTTCCATTGTTATGATGTTATTCACTCTTATTTTCTATATAATTTTTTTTTTCAAAATTCATCATAATTATTCATCAAAATTTTCTATTGAAATATTCTAATAAATAATGCGATTTTTGTATTATTTATTACCTATATAACCTAAAATCTTTTAAGATATCATGTGGAATTTAGTCTATTATAGTAACTAAAGCATCTTTTACATCATGTATTTATCATCACATCCTAAAATGTTGGACATGTTTGGTGAAATTCACTAAGATCTTACCACTATCATCTTATATTTAATTACATTGAACTTATTAAAGATTTAAAATAATCCCAATTTACTCTTTTAAATCATATCCTTTTTGGAATATCATTCTAAGAAATAATAACACATTTGTGCTTAAAAATAATCGCACATCTCTATTTGGGTACAAATAATACTTTGGGATTCAGAAATAATTATTGTCTCTATTAGTTGAAATACTTTTACAAAGAAACTATTTATTCCATATCATATATAGTATTTAATGTGACTGTTGTATTTAATTAATAGTAGAACATAGAAAGTATTCTACTATTGGTGGTAGAATCATGTTTCCTCATATTCATTGATAAAAAATTTACCCCATAAAAAGCACGATATATCTTTTCATCCTTTATAATAATTTTGTAAAATTTATATGAATCATGAACCATGTGTTCCAAAAACATCCATTACATTTATTAGATGAAAACTATTTACAAGATAATCACAAGGGACAAATGAGAAAAATAATACAAATCCTTAAAAATTCATCCATGTTTGAGGTTTTCCTTGTATCTTTGTTCTCAATTCAACAACCCTTTTCTCCATTTCCTGAAAGTAAGCTTCAATATTTAACCTTAAAATCATCTTTAATTTATAAACTCTTATATACTTATGAAATTTTTATAACTTATGGTTGGTATCACATAAATTTTAGAATATAATATTTTAATATAATATAATTAATAATTGATGTGAAATCTCCATGTGGTTTCTTATACATTATCATGTATTTAAAGAAGTTACTCTTCCAATATCCAGGTATTCCACAATAAAATCCCTTCCCATCCTCTTCATTGGTTTATGGGGTATTGTGTAATCTCCATGGAAATATTTATTCTTTATATAGATAAAACTATTTCCCTTCTATTTATGTAACATCAACATGGATCTTTATCCTGGACCACCACATCATTCTTAGTTATACTCAACATATTTCATATATCATGTAAAATATTATTGAACAAGTTAATTAGATAATTCAGAATAAACTATCAAAACCTTTCCAACGATGATTTTAGGAGGATGTTTGTGTCCGAATCTATAGTGAACTAGACTTTTATAGATTTAATTCACTTTTTTTAATGTATACATTTACCATTTTTTAATATAGTATAGTATAAAACTCAAGCACACCCTCACCATGTGACAAAAATAAACAAAAATTACTATTATAATAAAATAATGCATTAATATGATCGATGGACACTATGTGCATTGAAACTATTGGTAATATAACATTTATAGAGATATCATTAAGATTAATATCTGTTAATGGAAATAAGAAACTCATATTTATTTAAAAGGATATAGATAAGGAAAAAACCATTTAGTTAACCCTATATAAATATCATTTATCATAACATGGAATGGAGATAGTATCACTAGGGTTCACTATTAAGTAAGTACTAGACGTTATTCAATAAATAATACTTGAGTGTAATTGATTATGGGATAATTTAAATATTATATAATTCACCGTACAATCAATGTTTTCTGAATCACCCCATTAATGTGCTACCATCACACACCTTAACCTTAGGGAATATGATGGTGTAATCACATATCTAGATCATAGTAGTACATTGTTTAAAATCATCATGTTATAAATAAAATATTAGTTAAGTCAAACCAATTATCCTTATTACTTAAAATGAAAATGAATATCATATAAATATGATAAATAAATATTTCGATACAAAGTAAATAAAAATTTATTTTTGGGAAATATTTTATTTGTAACGTCCTGCTCCCATATTTCAAGTATTTCCATTCTTTTTTACATGTTTTTTTCTTAAATTTGGTTGTTCTTGGGAATCTTGAGGTTGGAGAAAACGTTCTGGGTAAAATTAACAATTGTTTAGGGATGTATGTTTTCATAAATTAATGGATTCTGGGTATAAATTTACGAAATAATTAGTGGGGATATTCCATAGTTTAGAGAAATCTTATAGTTGTGTCTTTGAATTTTTTATCATAAAACAACATTTTCTAATGACTGCTAGGTATTTAAATATTATTTAAGGAGGTTACATGGAATATATTCATCACCCAGTAGATTTGGTTAATATATATAGGGAGTGAAGGATTTACACACCATGTAATTGGTTCACATCATGTAATGATTGAAATTTAGTTTTTAATAAAGGTGATGGGTTTTTTGGTGAATGTTTTTAATAAATTAATACATGGCTTGAAATACTTGCACTCTATTTAATTTTTTGTATTATTTCCTATTTTGGGTTCTACAAAGGTTATTAAAGGTTCATTCTATGTGTAGACTTACTTCGTATGACCTAGAGATATCCCATGTGGTTTTGGGAGACTACCTTCTTTCCGGATAGATTTTTTTAGTTATTGAACACAATTATGGTTGGATTTTATCTCTTTAGGTATGAAATACTTCAAGTTATTCTTTATCTTTGGTTGGAACTAATGTTTTTCTATCAGATTTGTTTAGATTTGTGATTTTATTTCTTTATCTATTGATCCTTTTGATTCTCTTGGAATAACTAGGCTTAAAAAGTATATTCTATTGGTTTCAAATCTTCCATTTTTTAAGGAACATCGGTTTATTACAATTTGAGGCTGGTGTTTCTATAGAATGTGTTATTTAATGAACTGCTTGCCTCTCTAAATAAATTAATTTTGAATGATAATTGATTTAAAGTTACATGTAGTTTCAAATGAATTATCATAATGGAAAATGTTTTTTTAGAAGTAGATTTTATATTGAAATGGATTTCATTTATTTGGAAATGGTTTTTCAAACATCGAAGTGGATTGGGTTGGTTCTAAAAATGTTTTTTAAAATTGAGGGGATAGTTTCTAGTTTTTTTTAAATTGCGCATTGGGAACCTTGGGTGGATTGAGAAAGAGGCCTAGTGGCCGGAGTGTGTGTAGAAACATTATAAGGTTACCTTCTCATAATATCGATTTGAAAGACCTAATATCAATTGGATTCGACATTATACTTATTTATGTTTTTTAGTGTCTTGTACATATTCATATATTCTATGGCCCAATGTGAGGTGCTTTATCATTTATGGCTATTTTATCTCATGATTTTTTCTATCATGTATTTCTACTCACATTTTTTTAATTTGAGGTCATAACACATATCCTCACATGATAAGTTACTTCATGGATATTTTTCACCTACGTACATCTTGAATCATGTACATGATTTCCTATTTGTATCACTTAAACTTTCCATATTCTAATTTTGATAATAGAAAAGGATATTATGAAAATCATAGGGATAATGATTTACAGTTGGTTTTGAATTATGATAATCCTTTGAAAAACTATTTTAATTTAAAAGATAAAATTGTTTCATTCTATATATTGATACTTTTATTGAAATTTTTGTTGTATCATTGTTGGATTTTCCATAAAAACTATTTTTTCCATTGAGTGGTTTCAAATGTTTTGTTGCAGGATTTACGTAATGGAAAGGGAATCATGTAGAATGTTGTTTTCTATTATTATTTCTACTATCATTTCAGGTTGGTTGGGAGGTGATTATTGGTCACCTAAGGCTTTGAAATACATTATTGTTTTGCTTATTTTTTATTTAGTTGTGTGGATTTTGAGGTATATAATTTGTATTCACATTTTACTTTGGTTGTATGTCTTGTTTTACATATTTTCAAGACTGGTTTATGTTATCATATTGAATCTATATTACATGAAGGTTCAGTTTAGGTGGCTTTTCTAGTTGACCACAATTTATTTGTTACAATTTGGTATCAGATGGATACTCAGCCTAAGTGTGTAAACACTAATTGATATTGGTTCTATGTCTTTGTTAGATAAGAGTTAGCACCATATGAATTCAAATTTTATGTGAGGAATAGAGTCCTTTCAATCTCACTATCATGATTGAAACTGATTTACCATGGGTGGTCATGGAATTTTTACCACTTTTCAAACATATATTATTGGTTCATTTGAAGGAATTGTATGAGATATTTATTTTAATTGACCAGTTCCTTTTTTATATATGGGTTTTCATTAGAATATTTTTGGTAACATTAAATTCATAATGTTTTAAAGGTTTGTTATCAATACTTGATGTTAGTCCACTAATTTTAGAGTCTTCTTGTGACTGATTGAATTCAATTTTTTATTAGACAATTCTTATGGGAAGAGGTCATCCAAATTAAATATATGAATCTAAAATACATGATCTATAGGAAAAATCTCTATAGGACCCTTATTTTTTAGAATATATTGTCTAAACTATTTATAAACTTGGTCACGTGGGTGTTGGGAACCCTGGACGTGTGGTGGATCATGCAACTAAATTTTCTAAGCTGCATCCAATCATTCTACGAAAAGATATAGAACACCAGGAATCCTAAGAGAGGTTTGAGTAGAGAGAGATGATATTCAACATTTTAAAGACTCTAGAATACTCTTAATGAGTTTTTCTACATACATGCTTAAGGGATCAAGAATGAAATGGCTAGACACTAATTTTTAATCTATGTTGCATAAGGATCTTACCTAGGCTTCCATCACAAAATTATTTTACCAATAGTTTTACCATAGGAAATTTTATGTAGTGAAGACCTAGGAGTTTCTAATTATAGAGAAGGGATAGAATACCATTCTATAATATTCTACCTATTTTGATGATTTGGTGCATTTGGAAACGAGACTTGTAACCAATCAATACCCAAAGGCTTATAACATTGAGTTATAAATAAGGCCAATTATTTGGTTAATGTTGACACTCATGTTCCTTAAAAACATTGTAGAGGTAGTTGACAAGGTATCTTTGGATACTGTAGCCATAGCTAGGAAAATATTTTGTGGTGGAGATTCAATTGGTTCAGTGGTTATCTAGGGTGGGTCTTCTAGCAATAAAAGTAAGCATGTGAGTGGTCATTTTTATTTAGGTCCAATTTTAGGTGATTTGATGGGGAAAAATAGGTTTTTTACTACAATTTTGAAGTCAATGTCATACCGAGACTAAATGTTATGAGGATCTGAAGACTTTTAATCTTTGTGGGTGATATTTCAATCTACAACATTTTTGTGAAATGATATCTAAGGCAATTAAAATAGGATCCAGTCTCAACAACATATCAAAAGTTTATGAAAATTCTTACAAGGGTTTTGGTTATCATCCTTAGTCTATGGGAGATGTTCATTTAGCCCAGACCATATGTTTATTTATAGTAGAGTATGTGCTAGAGGAATCTGAATAAGGTCTATGTATTATTAGAGGTGCAATTTTTATCAAATATTATATGGAGATAACATTGTTAGGTACATGTTATACTCACACTTGTATATTGTCAAAGTTACTCTACATTTTGGTCTTGTCCTTCGAACCTAGTTCTGTATTCAAGTAAAAAACAAGTTCCTAGTATACTGTAAGAAGAGAAGGCGGATAGCTAGCCTTAGTCTTCCTCTTGCTAGGCGCAAGGGGAGGAATCTCTTTCTTTCCATTATTGTGGATCTTTCCATGCCATTGGGAAAGATTCCTGAAAAATGTTTCAAATATCCCATGTTTCAGGTGATGATAACCAAATTTGAGGTGGAGTTCAACTTTTATTTATTGATATTTAAATCTTCATATTTATTATTAACATACATTGGATGATCAGTATTATGCTCCATAAAGACAATTATAACTATCAAGTTTAGTTCTTCTTTGCCGATGGGTTCACCCATGTTTTTCTAAGTGATTGAGAGTCTAGATCAATAAGGGTTGGGATTTTTGTTCTTTATGTAAGGGTTGGTGTCCTCAGAACCAACTGTTTTTTACTTTGATTACATAAATGTTCACTTATTATATTTTAAGGATTGGTGTCCTCAGAACCAACTGTTTTGAACTTTGATTACATAAATGTTCACTTATTATATATTGTTCATTGTTCTGCATGACTATAATATAATAATGTCCTGAAATATTTGTTGCATTAATAAGGTCATAGAAGATCCCCGCTATGATGAGAACCTTGAAATGCTATAACAATATTCTTAAATAAAGTTCTGCGGTTGGATGACATACTATGATAGGACACATAGTATACAGACCGTCATGTGCGAGTACTCATAAGAAGACGAGACTCTCTCTCATGGAGTTCGCACATGGTAATCTCCAAGATGGGAGATTATGAGAACAGACCCGCCAGTAGTAATTCCGCATGTCATGGTGTCATCGGATATTGCTATCTACGAGCGTGTGTAATGGTCCTTAGACTGGAAGATTATCATTAACTCATGTCATGACTCGCGCACTTAGATTTACTGACGAAAACCGTCACGCAGACAGTTGGCGGGAAGTAGGGTACGTTGGGTGCGTCACGAGTGACATGTTGTTAATGGATAATTCAAGGAAGGATTTGTCCCTTCCATTTATGGAAGTTGATATCTCGGCCCTTTGATTGAAATAGAAATGTCGCATTAAATTCCATGACCATGGTGTAAACGATGAGTTTATTTCAGGTAGTCAAAGAACTACATATCAAGCATATAGGTTTATGACACTGCCATGAAACCTGCTTGATGAGATATTGAGACAAAGGGATTAAATTACACAGTAAGCGTTCATATGAGGTGATACGTCTATGCGGCGTCAACTTCTTTCTCTTGGGTGCCTTGACCCGTTGCTAGACATTAATCTTGGACTTTAGGCAAGCCCGCCTAATGCCAACGAGAAAGAGGCCTAGAGAGTCACACACTAAGTGTATCCAAGTATCTCAAGTTGAATAAAGATTATTCTCGTACGTGGTTTAATAATTATTCAAGTAAGCCTAAGTTGTTTTAAATGATGGAGGAAAAAGAAAATAAAACAAGTACACGTCGTGTATTATTATTACATGCCGTGTAGTTTTATTTTGGAATGGAAATGAATAAAAGAAAACAAGATATACACGCCGTGTACATTTAATGTACACGCCTTATAGTTTTCAATGAAAAACAAGTACACGCCGTGTATTTATTAATACACACCGTGTAGTTTTTTTTAGTTGGGATTTTGAGGATATAATATTGTTTTAATTGATATTTATTATAATCAGCGTGGGCACATGTCAAGGAATTATTTATTCGACACAGGGTTTTAAATAAAGAGTCAATGAAATAAATAAAATGCGTAATGCGTTTATTTATTGTCATAACTCTATAACCCCACACACCCAATTATAAATATCCTCACAACCCCAACTCTTTTCTGACACAAGAGAATCGTTGTGCACATCATCTCTGGAGAATTCTTTCAAGGCCGAAAGAACCTCTTCCTCCAAGAACGCTCTCAAGACCGAGAGAGATCCTCTTCCATCGGATCAAGACAATCTAAGGCGGACAACGCAAGCAAATGCTTCTCCACGCTAGCACCCGGAGAATCTTTTGGCGACATCCAGAGATACGAGGTACACGTGTGGATCACCGCTAGAGGGAGTCTACACTTGGCTTCTGCGAGGCAACGGCAGATCACATCGACAACGTGATTGAGAACATCAACGAAGAAAGAAAACCCAAAAGGTATTTCTTTATAATTAATTAAATTAATTATAATCAACCTGTAACGATCCTTGTTTGTGGTTCCGGGAAAAACCATCTTCTTTGTCTTTTTCTGTGATTCGATCCGTGGAGACTGGTGTTTATCGTCGTATTGATCCCGGATTGATCATTGCTAATGACAAAAAGCCAAGTGGGCACATCCACCCACGCGCTTCCTCTATGCCCGGAACCTTCAAATGGTATCAAAGGGAGGTTACAACGTTGATTATATTTATTTAATTATTGTTGATAATTTACGCATTCATATTTGATTCAATTCGAAATAAATCGTTCTATAAATCTGAATTAACGAGATCTAATCTTCCTCCTTAGTTTCTCGATTCATATCACAGAAACGACCTTTTAATTTTTATTTTGATTAAAATAAAAATGAGGAACTCATCCGGAGGAGCCGCTCTTTCTGTCTGTACAACACGGGATTACACGGGGTGTAATTAAAACTACACGCCGTGTACTTAGGTTCAACGAACCGGCACTGGTCCGCCAAACCACACCGTGTGAATTGATTATGCATAAGTTTTAATCACGCCGTGTTGACCAGAATAGAACGGCACATGGAAACCGTAATACACGATGTGTATGTTGGAACAACACGCCGTGTAGTCCGTTCCGACCCAGGTGAAACCGTGTACAAAGATAAGTCACGTACCGCGTATACGGGATCGCCAGGCCGGTTACCACATAACAAGGAAGTACACGCCGTGTATGATTCATCTACAGGCCATGTACTCTAAAATTTCCAAAGTACAGAAAAACACGCGAAAGCCCCGGCGTGTACTTTGGACAAAGGGTGAAAAGAAAAATACACGCCGTGTAATTACAAACTACACACCGTGTACTTTCCAGAAATGGAATTTCACCATGTTTCCTCAAATGTACAAAGACCCATACAAGGAATATGGATGAGAAGAATCTCAAGGAAATTCAGAAAGGAATTTAAGATAAAGAGTTGATTAATTATAAGATCATAATTAATTGAATTCGAGCGCGTCTCATCTTAAATAAAAGAACGATTAAAATAATTTGAATTCTAAATATGCGTAAATGTCGTTGCATACTATGGATGATCATGAGCTAGACCAAAGACCCTTTGTATGTGTATGGTTTCATTTAAATTTATTTAATTTAAATTTGTTGGCCTACGAGCCTTCTTCCAATAAAATGTAGGGCCTGCGTTCCCATGGTTTCTTTAATGTAAACCCATGTAATGGAGGGTCTCCCAAGCTAGAGGAGACGGTTCAAATCCCGAAGCCGAGGCGAAACTGACACAAGAAGATACAAAGGTGGACAGGTGGGAGCTGCAAAACACGAACCATCAGGTTCAAGGTGTTTTCCCTAGGTCAGGGTAAGCTTATCAAAACCGCTAGATAAGCTAACCAAATAGAAGCTCATGATCATGCCATCTTATTTTATTTCTGTCTGATTGCATGGTTTATATATTATGCATGTGTTGTCGCGATCACATAATTAATAAAATGAACAATCATGCAAAGATGGAATAAAATAAAAACCGGTCTATGCGTATATATTATCGGAACATGGTTAATCACTTAAGCAAGCATCACTTAATATTAACAAGCATGTGATAATGCAAAGATACGCATAAAGAATAAAATCCCTCAAATACCATATTAAGTCAAACCAAGCCTTCCGTTACTTGATTAAGGGCAAGACTCAATAAAACTATGTGTTTGACCAACCCTTATTGGGACACTTAATTTTATAAAGGAAGCCCTTATGAAAGGTTTCGGGTTAACTTAACCATATTACATCAATAGAAGTAGCCCTTGCTAGAATTGATGTAATATTGGAGGCAAGAGTTGAGGAAATCCAAGTCAGGATTTCAGGATTGGGGAGTCCACTCAACAGATCAAGGAACTATAAGCTCACAGTTGGCAAAGACCCGCCTACCTAAATACCTTTAAATAGCTTTACCAACCCTTGTTGGGGTTATGCGAAGGGAAATATGGATCCTTGCCATTAGAATGTCAAAGCAACTGGACATTCCGATTTCAATGGTGAGGGCCATTAGGAATTGATAAAATAGTGGGAGACTTAATAAAATTTATTATTTCTCATAAAATATAATCAAGAAAGTACTGATGAATCTGCTCTTTTAAATTGTAGAATCAAAATGAAAAACACATCAACCACATTTTCTCTGCGATCAATTCTGGATAAAGACAACATCCTCACCGGCAGTAACTTTCAGGAATGGTTTAGGCGCCTTCGGGTTATCCTACGCCATGAACGGAAGTTTTATGTGCTGGAGTCCTCACTTCCTGATTCTCCTGCCCCAGGGGCAAGTGATGATGATTTCCTAGTCTATGATCAACATTTGAACGATGCTCTCGACGTTCAATTTTTGATGCTGTTATCTATGTCTAGTGAGCTCATGAAGTCTCATGAAGACATGGATGCCTACAGCATGCTCGATAACCTCCGTGGTTTATACCAGGAGAGAGCAAGACAGGAAAGGTTTGAGATCTCCAAGGCTCTGTTTCAGAGAAAGCTTGGAGAGGGTGCCCCAGCTGGGCCTCATGTAGTCAAGCTCATTGGCTACATTGAGCGCTTGGAGGTTCTAGGGTTTAAACTCCCTGAAGAACTGGGTATCGATCTCATTCTCGCATCACTCCCCCAGAGCTTCTCAAACATTGTTGTTAATTTCAACATGAACAATATTGAGAAGTCTCTATCTGATCTTCTTATCCTTATTCGCCAAGTGGACAATGACATGAAGCGTGAAAAGCCTTCTGTCCTTATGGTGAATAAAAGGAAAGGGAAGGGGAAGAGCTTTAAGCCCAAAGCTTCTTCAAGGCCTTCCAAGAAAAGGAAGATCAAAGGGGAGGAAAAGGAACAGGATGCTGTTTGTTTCGCATGTGGCAAGAAGGGTCACTGGAAGAAAAACTGCACCTAGCCAAGGAAGCAAGGGGAAGCTTCAGGTGCGTTTGTTATCGAATGAAATCTATCTGTTTCTACTAATTGGGTATTAGATACTGCTTGTGGTGCTCACATCTGTATCCAAATACAGGAACCAAGTAGATTCAGGAAGATTGATCGAGGGGAGATAGATCTACGAGCAGCCAACAGAGCCAGACTTGCTGCTGTAGCTGTCGGGGACAACCACCTCACATTGCCTACCGGGATGGTCTTGGTTTTGAAAGGATGTTATTATATACCCACTGTAACCAAAAACATCATTTCAGTATCCAGATTAGATACTGATGGATTCATATTCATGTTTGGAAATGAATGTTGCTACTTTTATAAAGATAGCATTTGTTTTGGTAGGGCACATTTACATAACGGCCTTTATGTGTTAGACTACACAAACCAAGTAATGGAAATTGATAACAAAGTTAATTTACATGACTCATACCACACCCAACTTTGGCATCCCCGGCTAGGTCATGTCAATGAGAAACGTTTGACAAAATTACATCAAGATGGGTATTTAGATTCTTTCGAACTAAAACCACTTGGTGTATGTAATGCTTGTCTACAAGGCAAAATGACCAAAGCCCCATTTAGTGGGAAAGGTGAAAGAGCTAAAGAGATTCTAGAATTAGTTCACACAGATGTGTGTGGACCATTTCCAGTTGAAGCAAGGGGTGGGTTCTCGTACTTCATAACTTTTACTGATGATTTTAATAGATATGGATATATCTATTTAATGAGGTATAAGTCAGATTCTTTTGATCGGTTCAAAGAATACAAGAATGAAGTTGAGAACCAGCTTGGTAAGAAGATTAAGAAAGTCCGCTCAGATAGAGGAGGAGAATATCTTAATCAAGACTTCATTAATTTCTTATGGGAGTTTGGGATTCTATCTCAACCCACTCCTCCTTACACACCGCAGTGGAATGGTGTAAGTGAAAGGAGGAACCACACCCTGTTGGACATGGTGAGATCAATGATGAGTCATGCGAGTCTTCCATTATCCTTTTGGGGATATGCATTACAAACAGCAACACACATACTAAACCAAGTACCAACTAAATCGATAAATGGTATTCCATACGAGTTATGGAGTGGACGCAAATCCATGTTATCGAATTTACACGTGTGGGGTAGCGAAGCATTTGTTAAGGCCTCTTCAGGTAACAAACTTGCACCCTGAAGCAAAAAGTGTATATCTATAGGATATCCCAAGGAAACAAGGGGATATTACCTATACAACCCCTCATACAAAAAGGTTACAGTGGTAAGACACGCCATATTCCTTGAGATGGAGCACATCTCCAGAAGAGATAGTGGGAGCGAGATAGACTTCGATGAAGTTGAGGCTCAAGATACACATGAGTTGGTACAAGAACAGATTCCACAAATCCCCGTGGAAGAACAATCTGTTCCAGAGACACAATAACTGCGTAGGAGCACGAGAGAGGTGAGAGAACCAGAACGATATGGTTTTCTTGTCACTGAGGATGGTGACTCATTATTGGTTGACAATGATGATCCTCTTACCTACAAGGAAGCATTTGAAGGCACAGACGTTGCCAAGTGGCAAGAAGCCATGAATTCTGAAATGGATTCCATGTACCAAAACCAAGTCTAGATTTTGGTAGATCCTCCAGTTGATGTAAAGCCTATTGGTAATAAATGGGTATTCAAGAAGAAACTGGACATGGAGGGGCAAGTCAGCACCTACAAGGCATGACTGGTTGCAAAAGGTTTTAGACAGCGTCAAGGAATTGACTATGATGAAACCTTTTCACCGGTTGCAATGCTGAAGTCTATCAGAATACTATTGGCCATTGCTACTTACCATGACTATGAAATTTGGCAAATGGATGTCAAAACAGATTTCCTTAATGGGAACCTCCAGGAAGATGTCTACATGACACAACCTGAAGGGTTTGTGACTTCAAAGGATGCCAACAAGGTATGCAAGTTGAAAAATCCATTTATGGATTAAAGAAAGCATCAAGGTCATGGAACATTCATTTTGATGAAGCTGTTACAGAATTTGGCTTTGTTAAGAACGAATGTGAGCCTTGTGTCTACAAAAGGTTTAGTGGAAGTGCAGTCATTTTCCTAATAGTATATGTCGATGACATATTGCTAATTGGAAACGAAGTACCTATCTTACAGTCAGTTAAGGCATGGTTGAATAAATGCTTCTCCATGAAAGACTTGGGCGAGGCGGAATATATTATTGGGATCAAGATCCATCGTGATAGATCCAATAAAATGCTGGGCCTAAGTCAAAGTACATGCATTGACAAGATGCTGAAGAGATTCAGTATGGAACAGTCCAAGAGGGGATTGTTGCCAGTGTCACATGGCATTCATCTTTCCAAGAAAATGTGTCCTCAGACACATGATGAAAGAAAGAGAATGGCAAAGATCCCTTACGCATCCGCGATTGGGTCAGTCATGTATGATATGCTATGTACGAGGCTAGATGTTTCTTATGCATTAAGTGCGGTAGGCAGATATCAAGCTGATCCAGGAGACTGCCATTGGATGGCAGTCAAGACTATCCTTAAGTATCTGAGGCGTACTAAGGATATGTTCTTGGTTTATGGAGGAGATGAGGAACTAGTCATCAGAGGACATGTAGATGCTAGTTTCCAGACTGATCAAGATGACATGAAGTCGCAGACTGGATACATCTTTAGTTTGAATGGAGGTGCAGTGAGCTGGAAGAGCTCAAAACAAAGTGTGGTGGCAGATTCTACAGCGGAGTACGAGTATATCGCAGCTTCTGAGGCAGCTAAAGAAGCAGTATGGATGCGAAGCTTCGTCCAAGAGCTGGATGTTGTACCGAGCAGTAAAGATCCTATCACACTCTATTGTGATAATACTGCAGCGGTGGCACTTGAAAAAGAGCCAAGGTAACATCAGCGGACAAAGCACATACTTCGAAAGTATCATCTCTTGAGGGATTTTTCTCAGAGAGGTGAAGTTGCAGTGAGCAGTATTTCCATGGAAGACAACGTTGCAGACCCATTGACTAAAGCCTTGACTCAGCAGAAACATGATCATCATGTGAGGTCTAGCGGACTAAAAGTCGTAGGCAGTTGGCTCTAGTCCAAGTGGGAGTTTTTAAGGGTTGGTGTCCTCAGAACCAACTGTTTTGTACTTTGATTACATAAATGTTCACTTATTATATATTGTTCATTGTTCTGCATGACTATAATATAATAATGTCCTGAAATATTTGTTGCATTAATAAGGTCATAGCAGATCCCTGCTATGATGAGAACCTTGAAATGCTATAACAATATTCTTAAATAAAGTTCTGTGGTTGGATGACATACTATGATAGGACACATAGTATACAGACCGTAATGTGCGAGTACTCATAAGAAGACGAGACTCTCTCTCATGGAGTTCGCACTTGGTAATCTCCAAGATGGGAGATTATGAGAACAGACCCGCCAGGAGTAATTCCGCATGTCTTGGTGTCATCGGATATTGCTATCTACGAGCGTGTGTAATGTTCCTTAGACTGGAAGATTATAATTAACTCATGTCATGACTCGCGCACTTAGATTTACTGACGAAAACCGTCACGCAGACAGTTGGCAGGAAGTAGGGTACGTTGGGTGCGTCACGAGTGACATGTTGTTAATGGATAAGTCAAGGAAGGATTTGTCCCTTCCATTTATGGAAGTTTATATCTCGGCCCTTTGATTGAAATAGAACTGTCGCATTAAATTCCATGGCCACGGTGTAAACGATGAGTTTATTTCAGGTAGTCAAAGAATGACATATCAAGCATATAGGTTTATGACACTGCCATGAAACCTGTTTGATGAGATATTGAGACAAAGGGATTAAATTACACAGTAAGCATTCGTATGAGGTGATACGTCAATGCGGCGTCAACTTCTTTCTCTTGGGTTCCTTTACCCGTTGCTAGACAGTAATCTTGGACTTTAGGCAAGCCCGCCTAATGCCAATGAGAAAGAGGCCTAGAGGGTCACACACTAAGTGTATCCAAGTATCTCAAGTTGAATAAAGATTATTCTCGTACATGGTTTAATAGTTATTCAAGGAAGCCTAAGTTGTTTTAAATGATGGAGGAAAAAGAAAATAAAACAAGTACACGTCGTGTATTATTATTACATGTCGTGTAGTTTTATTTTGGAATGGAAATGAATAAATGAAAACAAGATATACACGCCGTGTACATTTAATGTACACGCCGTGTAGTTTTTTTTAGTTGGGATTTTGAGGATATAATATTGTTTTAAATGATATTTATTATAATCAGCGTGGGCGCATGTCAAGGAATTATTTATTCGACATGGGGTTTGAAATAAAGAGTCAATGAAATAAATAAAATGCGTAACACGTTTATTTATTGTCATAACTCTATAACCCCACACACCCGATTATAAATATCCTCACAACCCCAAATCTTTTCTGACACAAGAGAATCGTTGTGAACAACATCTCTGGAGAATTCTTTCAAGGCCGAAAGAACCTATTCCTCCAAGAACGCTCTCAAGACCGAGAGAGATCCTCTTCCATCGGATCAAGACAATCTAAGGCGGACAACGCAAGCAAAGGCTTCTCCATGCTAGCACCCGGAGAATCTTTTGGCGACGTCCAGAGATACGAGGTACACGTGTGGATCACCACTAGAGGGAGTCTACACTTGGATTCTGCGACGCAATGACGGATCACATCGACAACGTGATTGAGAACATCAACGAAGAAAGAACACCCAAAAGGTATTTCTTTATAATTAATTAAATTAATTATAATCAACCTATAACGATCCTTGCTTGTGGTTCCGGGAAAAACCATCTTCTTTGTCTTTTTCTGTGATTCGATCCGTGGAGACTGGCGTTTATCGTCGTATTGATCCCGGATTGATCATTGCTAATGACAAAAAGCCAAGTGGGCACATCCACCCACATGCTTCCGCTGCGCCCGAAACCTTCACTTTATGATGGGGTAATCTCATGCCCATTTTTAGAGATTTTTCTTGATTATGTTTAACCTTATTTGGGAGGGTAACCATTTAGAGCGGTGTGTGAGTACCCTTATATCTTTCGAGATGATATTTCTGGTCTACCACCCTAGAGTGAGGTCGATATTTTCTATAGATAACATCCACGGTATGATTACCATTTCTATTTCTACTTATCAAATGACACCTACTATTTTGATGGATCTTAAGGAACAACTCGAGGACCTAGAGAGTAATTGATTAATCCATCCTAGTATTTCACTATGGGAATATCCTTTCCTATTTTCAAATAAGGTATAATAGATGCTAATTTTTATTGATTATAAAAAGATGAATATGGTTTCTATTAAGAACAAATATCCAATTCAAAGTATTTATGATATCTTTGATCTGCTTATAGGAATCATTGGTTTTATAATATTGAATTATAGTTAGGGTTCCACTGGTTGAGGGTCTAAAAAGAGGATATACTGAAGACATTGTTTTGATGTGGGAATTTGGAATTTTTTGTTATGTTATTCAGTCTAACTAATGATCCTATAGAGTTTATGGATTTGACGAACCATATTTTCAATTTTTTCATGGACTATTTTGATGTTTTATTATTGGATTATATTTTTGTTTACTCTATGACAGAGGGGGACCATATGAAAAATTCAGATATCATTCATTGAACCTTGAATGAACATCATATGTATGGTAAGATATCCAAATATGAGTTTTAGTATTGGGGAGGGAAGTTTTGGGGAATGTTATATTTTATAGATGAATCTCTATGGATCTAGAAAAGGTAAAAGTAGTTATGACTAGATAGAATCCTCAAAATGTGTTTGAGATATAAAGATTCTTGGGTTTGAATGGTTATTATAGATGGTTTGTACATTATTTCCCCAGGATAACATCTTGAATGAGAAAATTAATTTGGATTTGTTTAATGTTTGAATGGAATGACAATAGTTAGAGATATTTTGATTAGATGAGGTGTGGTTGAATTTAGAATTTTTTTATTCTTTTAGAATTGGGTTTTATTTATGATCTTTATTGTGATGCTTCTTGTATGGGTTTTGGGATATGTCCGGATGCAAGGGAAATAAGTGGTAGTCTATAGCTCTTCCTTGTTATTAACTCATGAGAATAACTATGCAACCCACGATCTTGAGTTGGAATCAGTTATACATGAACTTAAAATATATCATTAGTATCTATTTTGGGAATAGTTTATAGTGTATTATGATCATAAGATCCATAAATATATTTTAACTCAAAGGTATCGGAACATGCGATTAAGATGTTGGGTGGATAATATTTAGATTTCTTAATTTCATATTTTTGATACTCCTAGGAAAGGGAATGTTGTTTCCGATGTATTGAGAAAAAAATTACTAAAAGAATCAATTAGGGAATGGTTTCTGATTATTTGTTTGATGAGGTGAGTCTAGGAGTGGAAGATATTGGTGGATAGGTATGATATGGTTGATTTTGGATTTTTTATTGTGATTACATACTTGTCAAATATTTATGGCATAACACTAGATACATATAGGGTTGTTGCAGCCCTTACCAACTCCAGTATAGAAATGGGATGAGATTTCGATGGATTTATTCATAGGTTTACCATGGAATCTGATTGGGAAGGATGGGATTCAAGTGATCATTGATCGAATATATAAAATGGAACATTTATTACTTATCATGGATATAATGAAAGTGGAATAGCTTGGGGACTTTTATGTCTAAGAGAATGTTAATCCTAATCAGGACCCGTATGAAGTTATTTTTTAAAGGGGATCGAGGATCATGTCTAGGTTTTGGAATGTCTTACAGGAGGAATTGGTTTCCTAGATTGAATTTATAAGAACATAGCATCCATAGATAGATGAAAAAATAGAGAGGGCTATCATGGTTCTTAAGAATATTCTCTGATCATGTGTTCTTGATTTTAGAGGATCTTGGGAAGTGATTTTTTCATTTGGTTTAATGTTACTATAATAATAGTTATCAGTAATTAATAAAAATGGATCCCTATGAGGTTTTGTATTATAGGTCATATAGATCTCCCATATTCTAAGGAGAGTTGAGAGATAGGTCCTTGTTTGGGGTGAGTCTTGTTCATGAGACGTTAGAGACGGTGCAATTGATTTAGGGAAGATTGATGAGGACATAGAGTTGTCAGAAATAGTTTGTAGACCATCATCATCAGCAGTTTGAGTTTGATATTCATAACTAAGTCATTAAAAAAGATTCAAATCACTTGGGACATCGTAGGTTGGGTATGTAGGGTATGCTTTCACTGAGGTTTGGGGGCCCCATTGAGATGATTAGATGAATATGGAAGTTATATTATTAGTTGGAATTTTTATATGGTTTGACATCTATCTATGAAATGTTTCTAGTTTTCTAGTCGAGGAGGTATATATTAGATCCTTTCCATGTAATCATTTGGGATAATGTTGATCTTAAGACCGACACCACTTTGGTCGAGAAAACTTTTCAAATTATGGCTCGCTTGGATAAGGTAGTGCATGGTAAAATGATTCCTCTATTATAGGTACTATATAAATTTGGATAAGATAGCCACAAGATATTAATGAGGTAATATTTTATGTGGTATAAGTGGAATTCTTTTTCTGCGGATCTAGGATCTGGAGGCATTTATGGAGAAAATTTTTTTTATGTTGAAGAGATTAAAACATCCCCTTACTGTTATTCATGTACTTTCTATCTCTTCGCTTTTCCCCTGTTTAATTGGGTTCATCAAAGGTCTCTTGAGGCTCGAGATAATTTTATGGGGAAAATGAACTAAATTTCAAGGATGTATGTTTTTTGAAATAATGGATTCTATCAATAAGCATGTAAAAGGAATAGAGGGGTTCTTCCCATGTTCTGAGACTGTTTGGAGTTAGTTCATTGAGTTTTTTTACTTAAACGCTAATTTTATAAAAACTGTTGGGGATTTATTTGCTATGTAAGGAGGATAAATGACATGTATTCATTTCTTAAGAGATATTGTAAAATTAATCTATTCATGAAGTGTTTACACTTTGTGCAACATGTTCACGTCAAGAACTGATCAATTTTGTTTAATAAATGTGAAGGATTTTTCAGAGAATAATTTTTATCATGAAATAAATGGTGTGGAATCCTTACATGTCATGTCCTTGTTAGAATTGATACATATTTGGGGCATTGTATATGTGATTAATGGTCCATTACATGTGAAACCTCCCTCCACATGACCCAGAGATGTCCCAGGATGTTTTGGGAAATTCTCTCCCTTTTGGATTGCTTCGTTCAATGATTGGACACCATTGTGGTCAGATTAATTTTCTATGGCCATGTAATCCTTCTAGTTTTTTCTTTGGCTTTGGCTACACTTGTTTTATTTTAATGGTTTTGTTTATATTTGTGATACGATTCTATTTTCTTTTGATCCATTTTAGTTTCATTGCTTTCATTTTCTAACAAATACCGTTCTCTTAGGATTTGATATCCATTGTCAAAGGAAGCTAGGATTTTACCATTAGAGGTAGGTGTTTCTATTAAATTGGTTATCTTAATGAATTTCATATCCTTATTGTTAATTTTTTTTGGGTTTTCATTGAATTTAACCGAAATGTGGTTTCAAATGACTTCTCTAAAAGATAAATAGTTTTTAAGAAATGGGTTTTGTTTCGAAAATAGATTTTATTGATTTGAAAATTGGTTTTTGAAAACCAAACCATATTGGATTGGATTCTAATTTTTTTATGAATTCTTGAGCATAGTTTCTAAAATCTATATGGACAGCTGTACATTGGGAACCATTGGTGAATTAGTATAGAGACACATTTATACTTAGTGTGCACGGAACCATTTGGAAGTAACCTTCTAGTGATATCAATTAAATGGTCTCCGTGTCAGTTGGATCCCAATTTATTCTTGAATTGGATTTCTAGTGAAAAGTAAATATTTCTGTTGGAGAGGGTGTAATAAGAGGTTCTTTGTCATATATGGTGATTTATCACATGATTGTTTCTATCATGGATTGTTTCTTACCTGTTATTATTTACAGTTGCAACACAAAGATTCTCGTGATAGGATATTTAATGGATATGTGTTTACCTGGTTACATGTTGACTCATGGATATTATTTCTTGTTTATATCAATTCTACTTGCCATATTTCTATTTCAAGAGTATGAAAGGATGTTATGAAAACCAATGGGAAAATGATTTATAAATATAAATGATTTATAAAAAAATCATTGTAAATCTGTTTTGTTTTAAAATCAAGAACTTTTGAAATCTTGATATTAGAAAATGTATTAAAACTATTATGGTATCCAACTGGGATTTATCACACACCCTAATGTTTCCTTTGGGAGGTTTAATATGATTTTCTATGGATTATAGTAATGAAGAAGGGCATCATTTAGAACACTATTTTCACTTATTGTTTCTTTCTTCGATTCAGGTTGGTTTAGAGATGACTATTTTTCACATGGGTTGTTGATGTTATTTTTGGTTTATCATGTTTTGGCTTTCGTTACATAGATTTAGTTGTATCTTGTTTCTTTATGATTTTTACTATGGTTTCAGGTCTTGTTTTTTTAATATTCAAGACTGGTTTCTATCATCTTGTTGTACTGATTTTATGTGATGGGTATATTCAGGTGGATTGTCTAGTTATCCCAGGTTGCTTTGTTAAATGATTACGATTAAAATAATCATTTATAATAAATTAAATAATTTGAAATAAAATTTATTTCCATATAATTTTCACATAAACCTATTTATTTGATTATAAATGACAATATAAATTTATGAAGTCCCAAATAATTTCTATAAGGGTCAGAAAGTATAATATGTTATAAACATATAAAATTTCAAGAAATAATGATTAGTATTAATAATTGAATTTATCATAATTACAAAACTAGTTTCACAAAATATATTTCAGTTTTGAAATCATAACGTTGAAATTGTCTTATAATTTTGTTTCATAATTTGTAAATATAGTCATTTTTTGGTTAAAAAATAAATACGGTATAAATATAGGACGAGTATGAATACATCATAATAACATAAAAGTGATATAATAAATAATATAAAGGGATTTATTAATAAAAATTCTATTATTAATTAAAATAATGTAATTTAAATGATAATATTTATTTCTCAAACCGAAAATGAATCTTCTAAATCCTAATGTATATTTTAATGGTTAAAAAATAGTTCTTTTTGAAAACTAATCCATTACACCTCCAAAATATTACAAAAAGGAACTCAATAATTAATATATAAAAATTTTAAAAATGATCCCCTTGTAAAATACCATAGGATAAAACAATGGGAAGGCATTTGGTTCTCCATTTTTTATTAACTAGACATCCAAGTACAATGTTATGAAATTAAAAAAGAATCATCCCTATATTTCTATAAATACCCAATAATTTTCACAATCCTTTCCACTAAAAGTAACATGATAATTAATTTTTCTAATATTATTGCTCAAAATCAATCTCAATGAGTTTTTATTCTTCAAAAAAGTTTTCTAACAAGATTTAAGAAGAAACATATATAGATAAGGGGTTCTCTCCCTCATTTTTATGTTAAATCACTTATTTTGTTATAAACATGCTTATTTCCCAATGGTTGGGTTCTCATGTTTTTATATTCCTTCCTTATTGTCCAAATGGTTCCCTATAAATAATATAGTTACCCACTCTCTTATTCACCTTTTCAATTAATGTTTATGTAAACCTGTTATGAGGTCTAAATTATCCATTGATCTTCCATGGTATAACCTTGTGTTGCGAATATCCAACCATATTTTGACTCATTGGTATTCATCTTGATAAAAATATCCATCATTTATTAAGTACTTACATCCATAAAACCCAAATGTATATGTCATTGTACCGATATTATGAAATACATTCATGTTTTAAATGAAAAAATGGCCCATGTAAAGCTAGACATATAATCGATGCACCCTAATAGTTCCCTAATGAATTGGGTAATGTTTCTAACTCACAAGATACCATTTAGGGTGAAATGATTTTTATTCTTAGCACACTGTATTATGATATATTTTCTATTATCATCCAATTATAATTATAATGTCATGTTTTATGTTGTTGCTACATTTCTATGATGCCATGATCTTATATATCATCCTCTCATGTCCTGGTTGAAGGTTCATGTAAATGATTCCGAATTTTTTATGTTGTGATGAAATTTTTTTAGATTAACATGTATTACATTTCATTATGTTTTTCTTTATTATTACCTTACATGTCTTTATATAACACCCCTTTTCTTATGTATTTCCCTAGTTATTTTGTGTAGTATGAATATTTCAAAGAAAATTATGAATATGTCCTGAAAATTTGACATAATTTTATCATTTCTATTTTAATCTAATGGTTTATATATCTCATTTCCCAAAAGACACTATTCCTCTCAATTCTCCAAGATTTAATAATATAGATCTTTATATTAAAATTTATGAAATAAAATTAATTAGAAATATGCGTAGCTATAGTTGGTATCAAAGAAAGTGTATTTATATTTTGGGTTTTAGGATAAGATAACATTAGAGAAAACCATAGGTACAATGTTAAAGAAAATATCAGAATGGTTTTTTTAAAGTATAACGTGTATTTTATCTTAAAAACCACTTCTTTGTGTGGATAATAGAAAGTGGATGATTTTGTCACACAAATGAATGTAAGGATATTCACCCTACAAAGTTTGGTTGAGTATCAATTTAATATTCCTCAGTTCATGATGAGTAGAACTAATACTGCACATCTGGCTAGATACTCATGAGGGATATGATTTGGATACTTCATATTCTCTTTACAAACCATTATGAAGGATTTTAATATAATGTTAGGTTATAGAAAAAATTGTAAATAGACCCTAAATAACCTATATCAAAACCTATATTTTCACAGAATATTATATATATGTAATTTATGAGTTATAAATTCTATATTTGTAGTTTATATTTTATATTCTTATTCGTCAGAAAAATATGGTCCATATTTTTTCCTTTATTTTATTTAATGGATTAAAATGGGTGATCATTTCAAAAACCAATGTAATTGGAAAAGATATGATATCATTAATTAGATTCTTAACGTAATCAGAGTGGTATTGAAGAACTTCATGGAAGTACATTTTAAACTGACTCATGTTATGAATAATAACATAAATCATGTAGAACAACCACCATCTCATAAGAAAGATAAAATTTTATTTGATTACATTATATGATAAAAACATTTAGTGGATATTATCATCCTTTAATTATGTAATAATATATTAAATACATTGAGAAGATATTATTTTTCTTCAAATGTTCTTAGAAAGGGAAAGTGATACTAGATACTTATTTCATCGTGGCAGAAGATGATCAGTGGTGGACAATGTATAAGAATAAAATTCCCATGGAATAGTTTAAATTAACAGAGAGGGAAATATTCATGAAAATACCATTTAATAAATATTTTCCCCACACTATCCATCTTAAAATAGGTATGGAGTTTATTGGGCTCAACCAAAATTATGATGAACCAACTGGGTTATATGCAAGAAACATCAAATGGATTTCATGCTACACCTATAACTTTTTCAATGACCCTGAATGTAATGATGATTGATTCATTAGTGATCTGAATATGAGTCCTTGAAATTATTTTTAAATTCAAGACATTGATAGTTATGAGAAATGTTTTTATTTCCCCATTAAAAATAAAATTTGGGTTAGTGATTCATAGTGGTCTCATGGTATTGGATATTGGAATTTAGGAATGAAGTTTAAATATCACGGTGAAATAGATAAGTCTCATAAAGGAAAAAAATACAACTTCCAACTTGTCAAAACTATAGGAAGAAGCATCCCAAAAAGTACCTCATGGGAATAAGGAGATTCTCTAAGTACAGAATGAAGGGGAAACAAACTAATGACTGTTGAGGGGAGATAAGAATATCCATGGTGATATGGAGTAAAATAATTTTTTTTCAACCCTCAGCTTATCATCCAATGATTCAACTATAAGGAACCTAGAAACTATAAAAACTAGTGTTTTAAGACAATAATTTTTGAAGAAAACAAATAGTAATAACCTTGAAATGATAGAGAGAAAATATGATCATATGTTATCACAACTACTATAGTGGATCTTGGTAATTAATTAGTTATTAGTATATTGGTTATTCATTCAATAATAGAAAAAATACAATTTGACAATGGTTTTATGGACTCATTCATATCATTCAAGATTAGAATAACTATTGAAACAACACCTCAAAACATAGTTCTCAAGTACGTAGGAAAAAAATGGGGAAAATATTTCATTTTAGGAACATAACTCCTCCGTAGAAAGTATGTGTTATCAAAATATAATAGAAAAACTTTTCATACTTTATTTAGTTTAATTTTATGTTATAATGAGAATGGATTGGCTGAAATTATATAATAAAACATCAACTACTTAGAAAAAGAAAATAAAATTCTGTATCTACAATCATGCTCTAATTATATTCATTTATATGGAAGAGGGTGAAAATCCTTTCAAAGACTTACCTCAAGCACAAATATTATTTCCCAATGAGAAATTATATCCCGCTCAAATTATTGAGATAAAGGAAAAATCCATTCTGGATGAAGTACCCATTATAAGTGAATATGATAATCTATTACCGAAAGTGTTTTTGAGTCTTCCTCATAACTGTGAGGTTGAGTTCTCAATTGAAATTATACATAGATCATTTCCAATATCCAAGAATCCCTATAGAATTGACACCATTGATGTAGAATAATTAAGGAAACAACTACAAGATAATATGTACAAGGGTTTTATACAACTTAGTTCATCACCATTGGGAGAACCGACGATGTTTTTCAGGAATAAATATGGGTCAATGCATATATTCATTTATTATCATTATTCTCAACTAGATCATAATAAAGAACATGTATCTCCTACAAGATATAGATGAATTATTTAATCATTTAAATGGAGCCCAATATTACACTAATGTGTACCTTTAGTTAAGTTATCATTAATAAAATGAGGGGAACAAGTATATACCAAAGAATACATTTTATACAAGTCATAAGAACAATAAATTCATAGTTATTCTATTACGACTCACTAATGCTACAGAAATAATTTTGGGCTTGATGAATAAAGTATTTAGATATTGCATCAAATTATTTGTGGTAGTAATTGTAGATGATATTCTTATTTACTCTCAAAGGAAAGAGTAACATGAGGATCATTTTATTACTATTATGAAGACACTGAGAAAGGAGAAGTTATATGTGAAGTGTAGTAAAGGTGAGTTTTGGATGAATAAAGTAATATTCTTGGGGAACAATATCACCAATAAAAAGATATATGTAGACCCTTAGTAGAAAAATCTATTTTAGAAAAGGACTAGAATGAAATCTATAATTGATATCTATAATTTCATCCAAATACTTGCATAATATTGGGAATTTATAAGAAACTTCTAACGATTTTCAAACCTATTAAACATGCTAACTGTAATGGGAGTGAAGATTTTTGGGGATCATGAATGTGAAGGGAGATTGAAAGAGTTAAATAAGATTTTAATCACTAAAATTTTACTCACTCTACCCTCTAGTGGGAATGTATTTAAAATCAATAATTATATATAAAAAATGTATTAGGTTGTTTACTCATGAAATATTATAAAGTTATATACTATACTACTTGAAAATTGAAGATTTATTAGAATAAATGTCCGATGCATGATCTATAACTGGTTGTAATAATATTCGACATGATAATTAGGATCCTTTTTCTATATGAATATTATTGTTACATATATATAAATTATAATAGCTAAAACTATATATTCTCAGAAATGGATCTCAATATTCACTAATAAAGGTGGTTAATGCTTATGAAAGATTATGATTGTTTAATCCTTTACCATATTAAGAACATCAATAAAGTAGAAAATGGTACAGATAGAGAGGATCATACAAAATAATCCTTGATTATTATTTAGATTTATTCTTTATTTTTAGACATGAAAAGAATGGACATAGGGATCATAAAGGAAGGACCATTACCATACCTTGTTCAAATGACGTTTCAACTACAGTACCCCCAGTTTGTGGTATATAACCGTTTATAAGACTTTTTATCTGTATAATGTGTTTGGGAAACATTTGAGAGTATTTAAAAGGGTTATGGGAAAGTTTTATGGATTTTCCAAGGGGAACATGTTTAGTATGGTTTGGGAAAACCATGAAACCTCTCTAGGAAACTGTGAATGTTGAGGCGGATCCAAGGGAGATAGCGCACAATTATGGCACAAAGTACAGAAACCATTCATCCATCCCAGGTAAACCATTCCACTTGCGATAGTAGGATTTATGAAAGTTGGTTCATAGTTTGTCTAATCGCGTGGGATAACCATGTATGGAACCCTTTTGGATAATAGAGGTCACAGGGTTAGTACACGGTTTGTCTATCTATGTGACCTAACCATGCATACCATTAAAAAGAGGGTTTTAATAAATTGGATTCATTGGGATTTACCCTACAACACTCATTTCTCTTCCCACATGAACCCAACTCTAAATTTATTATTCTCATGGGTAAGGGAGGAACTCCCACTTGTTTTGGATGTGATACTAAGGGGTTTCATGGAGCTTTGAAGGTTATTCTCCCTTGGGAATTCTCATGCCTTAGTAATTTCATTGTTTTTATTAGATATACTCTCTTATGTATCTCTATCTTTGTATCTTAGATATACTTATCTCACGTGTAGATATCGGGTTTTTTCTTTTAATGGTGATATTTGGTCTTGTTGATGTTAGGAAAAGATATCTAAGGCAATTTTGTGAAAGTTTCACCCGGATTTGGTGTGTGGTTATGTAGTGGGTTGATTTCACCAAACCGTAAGTTTGGTTTATTTACTCAGGAATCCAATTTGTTAGAATTAGAAGGATTAATTTATATTAATTGGTTAAATTGTAATTCATTGTGATAGTGATGTGAGATTCTTGAATGAAATCCAATTTCTGATGATTTTTGGATTTTAAGGAAAATGGGGTATGGTGGGGAAATGTTTGTTGATGGATTTTAAAATGTTGATTTTAAAATCAGTCACTTGGTTTACTTGTGGAAACGTTTTTTTTAAAAAAATGGTTTCAATAAAAATTTTGTTTTATTGTAATATGGGTTGGATAGATAAGGTTTAAGGGTATTTTCAATAAATGAATGATTTATTGAAGTGGTTTTTTCATGTTGTGGGAGTTATTGATTTTCTTAATTGAATTTTAGGTCTGGGAATTTTTGATTTGTATGTCTTGTCATGTGTTTCCTATTATGAGTTTGGAAATTGTTGATTGACATGTTGTTGTGGTTTTTTATATTCCATTGGATTGTTTGTTAGATTAACTATTTAAGGATGTGTTGAAATGAATGGATAATGAGCAGGAAGAACCATTATAAAAAGGGGATGGGTAGTGGATGTGAAGTAAAACCATCAAGGATAAGTGGGATTGGAGTACCATTATAAAGGGAGAGGCATGAAAAGGCTTGAATGTAAAGTTCCACCATCATGTGTATCATTGGGTGTTTTATAAAGTCGATCATTTTATTCCCTTTTATTTTTTAAAAGGAAATTCACCTCCCCTCATTCCAATTTACCTTATTACTCATACATATACTACTAATACACACCTTACCCACAGGGAATATATTGGTGTAATAAGGGGTTATCTATATTTAAGTTCATATATAAGCATGTATGTATTATTTTTTGAAATAAAATAGTAGTTACGTAGATCCCATTTCCCTTATTACTTACAATTTACATATAAATTAGATGAATATGATAAATAATTTTTTAGATACGGAAGAAAAAAAAATATTTTTGGAAAATATGCGATTACAAATAAAATAAGATTTATGTTTAATTGAAGAATTTTAAATAAAATATATTTCTTTGAAAGGGTCTTATAAAATATTATATATTTTAATATAACATATAATAATATTTTATGATGTCCCAAATAATTTTTATTGGGATCATAAAATTTAATATGTCATAAAAATTGGTATTTTTCACTAAATATTATTTTTTAATTATTTTTTTAATATTTAAAAATTAAATTAGATAAAATACATTTTTTTGGAATATTCGTAATATAATTATAAAAATAATATTTTTTCATACTTTTTTTAACTATCGAATTTCTAGGTATAAAATAAATAAGATATAGAGATACAGTGAGTATTATGATATCATAACGACATCAAAGTTAAATAATAAATAAATTAAATATATTTATTTAAAAAGATAGTATTAATCGTTTAAATGAGTTATTTTAAAGTGGTAATATTAATTTTCTAAACCAATATTGAATCTTGCAAACCTAATGCATATTTGAATGTTTTCAAAAACAATTATTTATTAAAGGAATTCCCTTACACATCCAAAATATGACTAATGAATGGGGTCAAGTGCTTATTCTATTAAAATGTTAAAAACCAATACCCCAATGAAAATACAATGGGGGAAAAATATGGTAAGTCTAACGATTCTTTATTACTTATTATCTAGATCTCTAAGGCTAATGTTTTAAAATCAACAAATAATTCCCCCTATTTTTTTATAAACACCAACCCATTATCCAATTCTTCGTAAATACAAAACCTTTTAAAAAACATTTATCCCATTCTCTCTCTAAATAATTATCACAAAATGATCCTATTATTTTAAGGATAACCCCACATGTTTTAATAAGAAACCTCATAAAGTGATGGGTTTTCTCCCTCTTATTTTCATTTAAGCACTTCCTTTGTTGTAATATTTTTTATTTACTAATGGATATAATATGATATGTTAATAATAATTCCATACTATCAAAATTATACACTATTAATGAGATAATTACCATATATTGCATTTATACTTTCCATTAAGGTTTATGTACATATGTTATGTTGTAGAAATTATTCCTTGAATTTTATTTCCAAAAAATTATGTTTTGAATACCCAACCCTATTTCATTCAAGTGTATTCACCTAGATACAACTAACCTTTATTGATTAGGAACGTCTATTTATTAAAACAATAACATGGAATCATATACATAATTCAATGATAATAAATGAAGTACTCCTACTAAAAATGATGGACCCTTTTTGTCATATTCATTTCAGTGAGTCCAAACCCATATTTTATCATGACTTGCCCTAGTTATGGTGTAAATAATTCATAAGTATATCTGGTATAAAATAATTGGAAATCAAATTAGATATGATTCTTATATAATTTAGGGGATTACTCTTTATCCAAATCCATCACATGGATTCAATGAACTCTATTTTTATGTTATCCTAATAGTTAGAGTTTCCCAGTTAAGTATAACCTGAATATAATGTTACGGAAAATTCACCTAATGGTTAACATCACTTTGTATCTTTTTTTCCATACATAATATAATCCATGGGAACCTAAAGGTTAATGTCACCCATACCTAATAATTACGGTCTTGAAAAGTTCATCTTTAGATGTAATCTCACATTTAGTAATTTAAATGGGTTTTTTATCAAACCATCTTATCAATTATTATTCTCTTCATGTATGCATGATTCTAATGATTTAGTTTTTCCATACCTATTTAGACCACTAAATTAATATTTTTACACCATATTAATGTGTAACCCTTTACACATCCCAAAATTTATTTTACTCACTCAGAAACCGAACCGAAACATACTCATAGGTATCCAAATTTATCACATGCATAATGTAAAAGTAATATTTATGTACAGAATTATAATTATATGATAATGAAAATACCCTCAAGGGTAATCCTGGAGCCACATTTTTCCCCCCATCATTTGGGATTATTGATTAATCATTAAGGCTAGTAGGAATTTCCACCCAATGTCCCTCTACCCAAAGATACTTTACTCAAGGTAGAATCTAATTCACGATTAATGTAAATACCAATATCTATAAACTATATTTAAAAACCAAATTCAACTTTATAACTATAATAACAAATAGAGGCCAATATAGATAAAAAATTAGTCATATATTGTCATTCTTAGCAATATATGGAAATTTATAAGTTGTTTATTTCATAAATTATGGTAAACATAATAATTCATAATATAATAGTTATATTTATAAGTTAAATAAAAATAATAAATAAATGATCCCTTTTAAAAAAAATTACCATGAGTCAAACATTTATGAAATATTCATAAGTATATAATTATAAAGAATTTAAAATTTATTATGGATCTTCCATAAAAAGATAAATTATTTACATTTTTTTCTAATATGAACCCATTCATACTATTAATTTTGTGATATGTTATTTAATATATCATATTTAATGAAATATAAACATTATATATTTCAATTTCTTTTTTGTAATATATTAGATAATCTAACAATCATATATTTATATTATTTTAAAAATTTATCATACCTTTTATCAAAACTATTTTGATAGGGTTCACATAATTTCTAAATAAGGCAACTTTAATGTGAATAATTCATAATTTTCAAAATATAAACCCAATACGTTCTTCCTTTTTTTATAATTTATAAAATAATTATAATTAAACATATAAATATTAATATAAACACTTTATATTTAAATTATACGATAAGTTATATAATTTTTTAAAATTGAATTTTTATTATAAGAAATTAATATAATGGAGTATTTATTAATAAATACATCAATAAAATTAATCAATTAATTATGAAAACATTTTATATAATTAATTTTATTTTTTTATAAAATAATATAAATTTTAAAATAACCTATATCAGTATTTATAAACAAATTATAGTTAATATAATTAAATTTATGCTTCAAATTAAAGGGAATAAGATTCTTATCATATAATATTTAATGATTTGGGATCAATCGTGTTATATCACTTATAACCTACAATGCATTAACCCTTTATCTGTTATCATTCATACACTATGATTGATAAAACAATCGCTAAATAAGTTAAGAAGTCATATTTCATGATATATAGAAATGTATTATTAACGATACACTAATATACTCTTTGAAACCCATGGTAGTGATACCCTATGATACAATATATCTATATCATATGATACAACCAAAACAAAATAAATCCTTTTTACTGAATCAAAGATTATGATATCCCCATAATGTAATTTATATTTCAATTTAGTATAAAAAATAGATATCTTGTTTTATGAATAATAGTACAATATATGTTATTATTACAAACAAATCATTTCCTAAATAATTCACTAGAATGAAACACAAATTAGAGATGATTAAAAGTGTTTCTAATTAATTTACTTACGTTTCTAGAAAATATCGCAAAATGAGGTGCCTATAATTTAAAAATGTTTTAAAACATCAATATTTTAGCGATGCTTATAAACGTCGCTAATTAGAAATGATTTAAAACGTTGCTAAATTTGCGATGCTTTAAAATTTCGCTAATTAGTGACACATCATTTTCTAATGTTTTCTAGAAACACTAGTAAATAAACTTCATTAAATAAGTGATGCTTAAAGGGGTTTCTAATTTTTCTTACCTCATTATCCTATATTTTCTAGAAATGATGGTAAGGAAATGTCATAAAATAAAATTCCATTTACCAAAATATTCTAAATTTGTTGGATTTTTTTGAATGTTGAAAATGTAATATTTTTGAAATGTGTATCTAATAATAATAAAATGCACCTAATGGCTCTAGAACCCAACCTCACCATCCCATACACTCTCTCATCTCTCCCACCTTACCCTCCATTACCCACCTATGGTGCTCCCTGTACCGTCCCCTCTCTACCTCCAGTACCCATGTACTAACCAATGCCTCTGGTAGCCCTCTCCCTCGATCCTCTTGGTCACCCCTTCCCCCTGTGTCCCTCATGTCCCATACAACAATGTTCACACCCCGGAAAAAGATATTCCAAAAGGAATTGAAATGCTGATTTACCACCCATCGACAAATAAACCTACCAACTCACCTATTTTAATAACTAATATATAACAATTTTTATATATATACACATATAAATTTTAGTATTTCAAAACATAATATATATATATATGTTTATATTATATTATATAAATATATATCTATGTTTATATTATATATATATTTTCTGTGTATATTAATATATATATTTTTGTAAATAAATATATATATGTGTGTGCGTACACACACATAATTGGTCAGTTTTAAAATGCTAGTACAAATATTATTAAAATAGTCACATTTTCTTAAAAACATGACTAAATTTAAAATAATTAATTATATTATGATATATATATATATTTAGATTTCAATATTTGAAATTAAATATTATAAATATATATACATTTTATATTTTATATTTTACATTTTATGTATATATGTATATATATATGTTTATATTTTGTTATATTTATATATATTTATATATTTTATATTATATATATATATCTGTGTGTGATTTAATTTTATGTTTATATATATATTTGTGTGTGTGTTTATGTTTTATATTATATATATACGTTTATATTTTATGTTTATTTTTATTATATATTATATTATATATATACGTTTATATTTTATGTTTATTTTTATTATATATTATATTATATATACATACAAACATATATATATATATGTCTTCATGTGTGTTTATATTATATATATATATATATCTCGATGTGTGTTAATATATATATATGTATAAATTTTATATGATTATATTAATATATATATTTATATATATATATATTTACATATATTTATATATATGTGAGCCCTTAGGGTGAAACTTAGTTGGTAGCAGCCCTATGGGGTCTCAACGAGGTCTTGGGTTTGATTCTCGCAGAGTTTTTCCTTATCAGTAGTGTAAGGATTTCCTTGTATTTCTCCCCCTTCCACCAACCATTGTATCTTTATATATATGTTAGTGTGTAAATATATATGTATTTATTCATATAAACAATTAAAATTACACACACACACACAAATATATATATATTTGTCCACATTTTAGAACACTATTAAAATTATCACTAAAGTAGCCACATTTTCTTTAAAACATGAATAAATTTAAAATATATGTTGTTTATATATATATGTGTGTGTTTATATACATGTGTTAGTGTTTATATATATTAATATAAATAAATAATAAATAAATATGTATATATGACGTCTCTAATTTAGCGACGCTTTTCCATAATTATCGCAAATTTAGAAATACTTTTCCGGAAGCGTCGGTAATATATTGATTCTTTTCACGAAGTGTCATTAAGTTAGAGATGCTTTTCAAGAAGTGTTTCTAATTTAGTGATTCTTTTCAAGAAGCGTCGCTAATTTAGGGACAATTTTCACAAATCATCTAAAATTTAGCAACGCTTGACACGAAACATCGTTAATTTAGCAATGAATTTTAGGAATCTTCAGTAATTTAGAGAAACTTTACAGGAAGATTTGGTAATTTAGTGACTCTTTTCATGAAACCTCACTAATTTAGTGATTTTGTTTGTAGGAAACACCAATAATTTAGCAAAACATTCAGTAAACATCACTATTTTAGTGATGCTTTCATGAAAAATCTCTAATTTGGTGATAGTTTCCAGAAATGTCACCAATTTTGTGATGTTTTCTAGAAAATTATCTAAATTAGAAACATTTCAAAAAAAAACAATCGCTAAATTACATTTTTTTTGTAGTGTTTCATGAATCAAATTATATGGAATGTCATTGATATTACTAACAATATTCTAAGAATAGATTAACATTTAATCTAAAAACAAAAGCAGAGAGAAAAATTATATCCTAATTCTCTATATGCATTGAATATTGAAATCATATAAAATAGAAATGATAAACAGAAATACCATACTCCATTTTCAGTTAGTATCTATTCCATATGTTCTTGTTTAGAGAAAATCACCATGGAATAACCCAAACTTTCTTTTTTCATCATGGTGTTTCAATGAGAGTATATAAATAACAAAAACAATTTCAGTGACATATTCCAATTCTTTCATGTTATTCTAGTAACATGGTAACTAAGAGGGAAGGAAGAGAAGGATTCATGGATAGAACAGTTTTTTTAGGATCATATACTCTCTACCCTTGTCCAAGGCTAACTTATATAGGCTTCAAGATGTTCATTGACCCACACATCCACATACTAAGATTAGTCATTATTATTCAAAACATACAAGTGATATATTTATTAATATTACGCGTAACTATAATCCATAACTCTCCCATGGATAATCAATGATAGTTAAATGCCTATGAGATTTAACGAACTGAATGAGTCATGGTAATGATTGAAAATGAATCAGACTGTTAAATTCATTATGACTCATTCATGTTGTAGGATATGAAATAACTATGTAGTCAGTATTTAATATCATATATTTTAGAATACGTCTATCCATGTTTAATGCTACAATATCTCTATATCATAGGTTAATATATAACCTTAATCATAGAAAATTCCCTTTTTCCCATATACTTTTCATACCCTATGACAAGCGCTATCATATTGTATGACATCATTTGTTTTTAAAAACATTTCTTTTCACCAAAAACCCATAGGCAATAAATTGGGATCCTAGAGGTCCACCACTCAAAATAATATCAAATAAATTAACATTCTTTGGGATTTATCATAATATAATTGAGTGGTATAAATATTAAAAATACATAAAAATCATCATAATATATAAACTAGAGGTGGAAAACTTTATGATTCATATGTTGTATAATAAATAGAAATTTAAAATGAACATTGGTGTCTTTTAGAACTCACAATATGTCTCTTATTGAATCATCCGACTTTATGCACTACTATACCCTAATCAAGCATCATCTCTAAGGGGAGTCTTTTTCCTAAAAATAAATAAAATGATTTACCCATATACAAAGAAACCCATATCATGTATGATACTTGGAGCAATTATAATGAGCGAATGGTATACCATTTCTCAACATAACATACTATGTATTGGCAATCGAATGATTATATATGAAAATATTAGTAGATATTGTAAGCCAATGCTTAGTTTAACTCACTCACATAGAAGCATAAGCCATGCATGTGGATAGTAATCATATTCAGATTTATTTGATTTAATGGAACATTTTTGTCAAAATCATGTCTAATACTTGCCAGCTCAGGTTGATACACGCTTGCTTGTGATCAATGAATTGTATACCCTCATAACCAAAAGATGTATCCCTATTTCTCCTTTATCATAACATATTTAAACTGAAGGAGGTATCAATACATGCACTCGACTAACACATCATAAATCCATACTATCCATTATTTACACGACCTTTCATCAATAAAACCACTGAAATATGAAGGTAAATAATGAAGAACCAAGGAAAATTGGAAATCAAAGAGGTCCCAACCATAAATCAAATGTAAAATAATAATGGAAAATATAAATTAGTAATGAAAGAGGGAAAAAACATAAAATTAAAACTAAACCTCAATCCCCAAAATAAGAAAACTAAATATTGGGTGTTAACTACATAAAATAACATAACCCAACTCTCACACCATACCCCATCTCTTCTCACCGATCCTTACTATAACCAGCTTCCTGTCAATGTGTAGAATATTACTGGCATGATCTTGTGTATTTAATTCCATTATAGGGGTTTTCTCATAGTGTATGATTGGAAAAATCATTGTATTCACCCTAATTACTTAAATCATATATAAAAACTATAAAAATCAATAAAAAAGAGTGTGTAATGGACATATTATTACATAAGGTGTGTCTATTAATGAATTTGAGCTATCCCTATTTCACATAGATCTCTATAACCACATCAGGATCAACTAATATCCAAACTAGATCCTCACTCGACATCATATTCCATTTCAATACTAATAGAGAACAAAATATCTATAAAAATTCATATTCCCATTGGAAACCTAAATAGGGTATGTGACCTAACAAAAAAGAATACCAATGCTCCACCAAATAATCATTAAACCCGAAGGTCATCATAAGCATAACCTCGAATGGGTGACAATACTCCATCAAGCGGTCTATAACATAATTCTCAATATCTCTTAGACTATGTACTGAGTTACTCTATCTCATATCGAATAAGATGATATGATTCAGAAGGGAACCAATTATCCTCTTATTAAAGAACAAGGAGTTATCTCACATCATCACATCCTATATCTGGGTCTATACCAAGGATAATCACATTTTTAGTACCACCACAAATGAAGTAGACTAAATCTATTAATAAAGTAATAAATAGACTAACTCCCACCGCATCCATTGTGGTTAATCATGATGATCAACTATAAGGAACATAATATTATTAATAATCATCATGGAAATGTCAATAATTTCATAAAGGCTAATTGTAAATTACTAACCCATCACTTAGCCAATTTTATGTGAAACCTTTACACCAATATCATCATAAGGTTCATATGGTCATATTCTAAAATGAAACCTAATAATAATCTCAAAACATTCCAACCAAATAATCACACAAGAAACGTATGCTATCATGAATCATTATAAAATAATAGATAACACACGAAGAAACCGTTATCAAGAATAAAAAATTTAAATATATAATCATTGATAATATGGATTCACCCAAATGATGTCAAATAGACCAAAATAATTACTGAAGCTATCCCCAAATTATTTCATTTAATGTCCAAGTCAAAATTCTATTTGTGGTTCATTTGAATTTTTTTGTACATGTCGGCTATACCTAAGGGAATCCCTAGTAAGAAAATTGAAAATATACATGAAGAATACCTCATATGTTTTGAAATACAACTTTAAATCCCCTTATTTTAATCACCATTTTTTGGATTACTAATTTAAAAAATTCTATTTTTAAATCACAATCTAAATGGGAAAAAAAATATTTTCAAAAATAAATCACTAGGCACCAAAATGAACCATAAAATGGGTCATCAACAGTCTTTCAAATATGTAACCCCAATGAACAATTTATCATGATAACATTTCATCTTTACTATTAGGATAATGTGATCCCATTGAGCTTTTGGGTTAATATAATATGTTATTAGTGAATATGTTAAAAAATAATAATGATCTCTTGAACCAAAAATTAATCAAAATAATCAAGGGTGTCAGTAATATAAAGTAATCCAACCATTTCAACTGATCCAAAAATAATCCAAGATCATATTTACTGTCAATAAGAACCCAAAAAATTATCTCATTTACCAAACATTATTAATTTATGACAAATAACTTTTAACAAAAAACAACTTATTGAAATACATTATTCCAAACTCACTAGGATAATCTGAGATGTCTAAACCACGAGCCAAATGGTGGGGAACACTTTGAATGCATTCCTAAAACTATGTCAGGTAAAAACGCAATTCAAAAACCCGAATCAATCTTAAATTTCAATAAATATTGGAAAATTTCCAAATTCAATTTTCCAAGTGACTTTACTCAATATGAATAAAATGTGTTTGTCATAATCTATGATTTCTAATCATCCTCTATGAACCATAAATGATATCTTCATTATATTCAAGAGACCCCCTATACATTGATATAATCACATGCTGAAACCATTAATATGTTGACATTAATCAAATAACAATGAGTGGAGAAGAACATTTTACATTGATTGGATAACAAAATAAGATTTGAATAAACATTTGATCATGGGGGATCCAAAGGAGGTTTAATAGGGGATAACCAAGAGGGGATATACTAGCCAAATGAACTCTCTCAAATAACTATCATTCTAAAATTAATAAAGGTTCTGATAATATAATGATATTTCTACCCACATTAGAAAAACAAAGGCGACTAGGTGAGTCCACTAGTGGTAGTGAACCATTATCCCTATCATCAGTTACCCACTTGCTACAACTTCCACTACTATATACCTATTCTTTCAAAAAACACCCAAAACTCCCCGTGTTATTTTTTCTCCAGAATTTCACTTTAAAAACATCCCAAATATCATTAAAACATTCCTAAATTTTCAAACCGTCAATTTAAATCAAAATATTTAAATCCCCCAATTCACTGAAATAATAGAGGACTGAGCCCCCACTCATTTTATAGACACTTCATTATATGGTATGTTATAAACACCACAAAATAATGCTTCTTATCATTTATATGGTGTGATGATCCTTCAATAATAAACCAAGATATACATCAGTTTTCAATTCACCACTAACTTATTGTTCTCACACTTGTACTCCAGTCAAAAATTTGTTGTGTGACTCCACACCTAATTGATCTATTTATTGAAACATTATTTACTTGATAATCAACTCTCCCTGAACTTCCATGATCATTGTTTCTCAATTGGAATTATTTAACAATGAGCTATACAACAACATCCTAAGAATATGATTCCTCTCACATGAGTACCCCTCTTATTCTAATCACCAAAACTCTATGATGATGCATGAACACACCATTCAAATGCTAAAACTCCAAAATTATAAAAATAAATAAATCTTAATTTCTTATGTTTCTACCAATTAATAAATTATTAATAATAGATTATTCCATCTAATGGTTCTCCCCACCACTAGAACCACCTACTAAATTGAAATCCAAAATGTCCCAACAATCAATCAATCAATATAACCTCCATATACATGATTCATATACTAAACACTAGTTTATTCACCCTAAAAAACATGAATCTCTCTAATAAATCTCACCATACAAGAAAAACAATTAAATTTAAAACACCCAAATATTTATCAGTCAATAAAAAAATAAATATAACCTTGATTACATGATTATAAATTAATTATTTTAAACTATCACACACAGATATATATATACACATCATCAATCACACAAGATTTCAATTATCCCTTTGCATCAATGTGTTTTTTTCTAAAAAAATACTTCACAAAAATCACTTCCACTTCCTGTAATTTCCAAAAACTAAATCAATTTCAATACCAAATTTGAAATACATTTACCAACCATTTTTTTATTATTTTGAAAATATAAAAATCCCAAACCAGTTTTACTCACTTTTTTTTGGATGTGTTTTATTTTCAAAGATAAATTTTCACAAAAATAGAAAAACCACAAAAATAATTTCTCTAAAGTGACCAAGGAATGATGATAAATTTTTTACATAACACCTATAATTCCACTCCAATCCTTATTAATCTAATAACCCCTTATAAAATATTTGAGAAAAAAATAAATAGTTTATAATTTACTTCTATAAAAAATACATCTCTATAAAGAAAGATATCCAACACAACCATAAATATGCTTGTGTTTCATGACCTAAGAATGATACTATTATAATTTATGAGCAATTAATATGGATTAAAGTTGATTTATATGATACACTCCAAGTATTATCTATCCCATTTCATGATTCTTGATCCAAATGTCACTCAAACTTGAGTGCATAATATAAAAAATGAGATATCTCCATGTAAAATTGGATTCAAATGAGGCTATGATATCTTGGAATGCTCTTGGTATACCATACAAGTTATGAAATATTATCTATATTTATATCTAACACATTGAAAAACTGACACATTCTCCCATACCACTTTATAACACCTTGACTTGGATGACCAAAACTTAACTCTAGATGATGGAATACCATAAACTGAAGTAAAACATATAATATTTCAGAGTCTATTGAATATGAAATTGTAATAATGTTTTTTTTGTGGAGACTATTTCCTCAAATATAAAGCATTAAGGTTACCCTAGAATCTATCAATAAATGGGAATGACATGTCCTCACAATGGTCATATCTAAAACCAATAAATAATAAATAGTGATCCATGAGTACCCCCAAATTATATAATATCAATGAAAAAATAGTCTACATGATATGTCACAATATAACATAGTGGAAGTAATAGATAAAATAAATAGTAGGAGTCATAATACTTAAAAAAGAGGTGGAACACTGGCTAATAGATTTATAGTATAATAATTTGAATACAAAAAGTATCGTGTACTCTATAACAAACTATACTATATCCTCTACTAACTCACAAACCTATACAATCTACTAAAAAATCCATGTTTCAATGTCCTAGTTAATACCTAGGACTAAAATGAAAAACAAGATCTACCCATTGTATATCAAAACCCATATCATGCATACGATAGGGGTGATTAAATAAAGGATTCACGATATTGACACATTGAGTGCCAGTGGTCAAGTGAATTTGTACAGAGATCTTACGAGAGTGTTAAATTTGGTTGCTAGTGAATATCACTCACATAGAAACAAATCCCACGAATACATATACAAATCACACCCTTTCTTATCTATATATAAGACATGAAAACCCTAAGAAACATAGACTAATAATAACCAACTTATAATAGGACCCACCCACCTATGATCATTGACTCATAAACCCTCTTAAATCAATTTTATATATTTTTTTCTCTCTCATCTCAATAGATGTAAACCCATGTAATTATCACTACACCCACCAGACTTACACATTATAATACCACCAATACCAATGGTCATATCACAAGACATCCATGATCAAATCCCCTAAAATGTTAGGAGAAATAAAAATCAATCCCAAAATCTCAAAAATGGTCAATCAATGAGGTCCCAACAATTAATCAAATGACAAATGAAAATAAAAATTAGAAATTGGTAGTTAAAGAGGGATCAGCGAATCAAATAAAATCCATACCTAAATTTCATGATAAAAAAATTGGATAATAAAACAACAATGCCTAATTCCATGAAATAAAATAACCCAAATCATTTGACTTTCCCCATATAATCTATCTAGTATTTATCAAAATAAAATTATAATTTACTAGTAGATAACCAATGGATCAATCCCATATATCACATTTCATCATAGGGGTCAACTACCACTATACGATGGCACATATCTTCAGTTACACCATGTCATTCATATAATACATAAGAAGAATCATCTTTAAAAAATAAGTGTTTTAGGTCCACAGTTTTACCTTAAGTGGGTCCTTGGAATGATACTAGTCATCTTTATTTAATATAACACACCATAAAATTCTATGTGTCAACCTCCATCCCACCTAGAGCCTCTCCATAAATCACTATGTGTTCAAATATCAATGGGAATTATTAGAGGTAGAGTGAGTTTTATATCCACTACGTAACCCAAATAAACATATTCTTCTTATGTTGAATATAGACCATGAAGGTATTCCAAGACATCACTTCCCATGGATATCGATACTCTATAAAAAGGCATGTCACAGAAGTCTCACTACCTTCATAGATACATGACCGGTCTTCTTTTTCTCAAATGGGATGGCGAATTACAGTTGGGAGGGATCCCATAATCGTTTAGTTAATAGTACATGAAGGTATATATTATCTTCTCATTGAATAAATAGACCAAAAAATATTAATCCATCTCAATCTTTCAATTAGAGAATATAGGAATTAATTTCCACATCAAACGCTATGGTCAATCTTGAGGATTTATTATAAGTTAATATGGATTATAAACATTCAACCCATAAATTTTAAAAATTTACCAATGGATAATGGTGAAAAAGAAACCCATCACTTAGTCATTGTTATGGTCACACAACCCTACCAATAAAATCCCAAAGTTCATATAGACCAAAATCAAAAGGTAACCTAACAAGCATATCAAAATTTTATAACCACCCCATAAACCAATTTAAGGTTTCTACTATGGTACCAATAATATCATGATTCATTATGAAACAATTTGTATCATACAAATAAAGCATAATAAATAATTACAAATACAAGTGTACAAGTTTTAGAAAATTGGGCATCACTTATAAGTGGTCAAACAAACATAAAAAATGAATAAAAATTATCCATGAGGGATTTACTTTAAATTATTTGTCAAAATTATCTTTAAGAATCATTTAACAAATATATTACATGTTGTGTCTACCTCGACTAGTCCATAGAATACAAACCCATTGTAATATTCAAGAATAACCTATAATTTGTTTGAAAATACCATTTTAAAACATTTTATTCAAATAAAAAGTTTACTTTATATTTTTACATCAAACCAGAAAACATTTTAAATTTAATTAAAAAGTTAAAACACGATAAAATACCCAAATCAAACTCACACCACCAAAATAAATCATATATTAGTCCACTGATATTATTTTTTAAACAAGGTTCCACTAATTAAATATTTGGGAAGCTATATTGTCCATGTTGTCTATTATGCTAATGTTAGACCATCTCATTTTATTTGGTGACATCATATAATTTTAATGGATTAAAAATAATGATAACATGAGAAATAAAATAGTCCAAATAATAAAAATTCTTTGTAATTTAATGTCCACCTACCTCATACTTGGAAATTCATAAATAACCCAAGCTCGTACCAGTGATCGATGAGCTCCTAAGAATCCATCTTAATCTTAAACCACAACAAATTCATAACTATTTTTTATAACAAAACCACAATTGAAATACTAAATACTGAACTCATTAGGAAACTATGAAACATTGAAACCGAATTTTGAAGGTGGCGGTCCACTCTAGTTACATCCCTGAACCTATGCTACACAACATCACTAATTGTTAAATATGAATAGGTCATAAATTTCAGTCAATTTAGTAAAAACTTATAAATTAAATTCATTTAATGGGATACTTAAATAAAATTGTGTTGTGGTGGATATAATCCAATCCTTCCAAGTCTCCTCTACACCCCACACATGAAATAAAAAATGATCAAAGTGTTTAAAAAATGATTTGAAAGAATTTTATGCATAACCCTAACCAAGACCAACAAAATTTGAAAGGAAAGATAGATTTATAAGATATAATCATATATTTCACTAAGAGAAACATATTATAATCATCCTATGATCAATGTAAACCTAAAGTGGCTCCAAGAGGGAGGGGAATAGGGGGAGGCTATCCAAATGTCTACCCCAACTTTGCATTAGCCTAAACCCATGAGTGGGATGAATATAAAATATTTATTATTTCCCCCTTTGGAAAACAATATTGAGCACTATTAGGTTCCTGATAGTCATCCACTAGGTATTTTGAATAAAGTTGGGTAATTAGAGAAATAACACTATCCACCCATTGGGTAGGCCACTGGCTAGGTACCACTATCGGTATCATTGGGTACCTAGTGAAGCTAGATTGAGTACCTAGTTGCTCTAACTGCCACGAACTTCTCTATTTTCCACCACCAAACCCTTGATAACCTCTTATGGGTATTTTTTTACAAAATTATCACCTCTAAAACATCCAATAAATCATTAACCAAGATTTCAAAATCAATACAAAGGAGAAAAACTAAATTCACTAACCTATAAAAACAATGAAACACCGAACCATATATTGGTCCAACAACACATAAATTCATGGGTCAATGCAACTTGAACCTCCAACAGATAGTATAATAGTAAAGTATTAATGTGATACATTAAAATAAATTTATTAGTATGGATTATAACCAACCCCATACTCTACCAATATGATCATTTCCAAAAACTATTGAAACTACATTGTTATGGGAAATATATGATGATTTTGTAGGGTTCACATCCCATGCCTCTTGAATTTTTGTGGGTAAATGTAACAATATTTAAAACTATTTTTGTTAATTATATAAAATTAATAATATTTTAAAATTTATTATTAGTTCAATATTAGCCATATATTTTAATTAAATAACAGGGAATATTGACAAAAAATATGTAAACCAGTGTCTCTAGTTTGTTCATTCAAAAAACTGTCATCACGTTTTTTTGTAATGTGAAGAAACATTTCCATTTTTCATACCAATAGACTGATGTTATAATCCTTTACAAAAAATTACATTCATATCAAGTTAGAAGACACTTTAGATATGACATAATAATATAAAACATAATGAATATAATATAACGCACATTGATCTATTCATGGAAGAAATTTAAAAACCAACAATACAAGGAACTATTAGTTTTTCACGACTCATTATATTTTATAGTGTTGATTCCAAAAGAAATTACATTAATAAAAATTATATTTTTTATTTTTAATGTTAATATATTACTAAAAAAAATTTCAATTGATTTTATTTGAATCCTTATTAATATGAATAAATAATTATCACAACTCTTGAGAAACACCTTCAGACACATTTTAATACATCCCACTACTACAGAAATGGGGAAAATAATCATTGTTCTTATTAAGTGACTTTTAAAATTGAGTAGAAATGATATTTATCTTAGTTATTTTATATATATCATTTATAATAGTACCCTTTTCTATGATTTTATATATAACTCAACAAAAGATTATTTTTATTTAAAATCAAATTGCATCCCTTCTTTTTTCCCTTACGTGGTGTTGATTCACTTCTCCACATTATTATTAGGGCTCTTCTATCATAGTATTTTCCATAAATTTGATATCAAATTGAAGGCATATTAATGGAATGAGATTATTTGTATATGTAATTTATATTTTTTATATTATTTTTACATTATGCATTTATGCATGTGTATATATATAAATTATGATTTATATATATAAAAAACACACATAGACAACACACACATTTTGTTTCATATGACATATATATATATACATATATGATATATATTACCATATCCATTCTTTATACACACACATTTACTTGAAATGAAACTCACTCACAGACACACACCCATTTTATTTACAGATGTATTCTTATAAATATTTCATTTCTAGTATGTGTAGGTGTATATATATGTTTTATAATATATATATATATATAAATATCTTAAAATTTATGATGTTTTATGTGTTCATAATTTATAAATATATAATCTAAATAATAATATTATATGTTTTATATATATCAATATGCATGTCTGTATATATATGTATATATGTCTCTATGTTTTTGTTTATTATAACCCCCTAACCTTGATATCCTAGAGATGATGGGTCATTTATTATATTTTAATTTTATTATATGAGATTATACAACTAGGATGAAGGTTTAGTAGTCCTTAAGAGACTATATACATACAAATCATATTATAGAATCACATATTACATAATTTGAGTAAAAATCATCATACCATAATTTTATATGTAGTGATGATCATACAAAGGATTCCTTGTGATTACTGGGGAAAATGAAATATGATGAAATGGTCAGTTAAGACTCTCAATAATGGATAGAATACAACAGAAGCTATCATGACATAATAATAGCATAACCAATATACTATAAGTAAATAATTTGATATCAATGAATACAAAATCACAACATAATCCTTAGATGTGATGATAATAAATAATCACATGGATAATAATAAATAATCTCATAATGATGTAATTTAATATTTCAAAACATCATAAACATTTCATCAAGGATTTATCCCAAGAAATCATACAGAAACGTTAAGGACACCCCCATTACCCTATCATAGTAGTCTCATGTGACATACTAGTGAACTGGGGGGATATATAATATTAGGCCCCAACCGTCACATAAAATACCCATACATTCCATTATATATTAAATTAAATATACAATAAATGGAATAATTTTCAATAATGAATAACATATATATACTTAGAATTAAATCTAAAATAATCTTATGTTATAATATTTTCCCTTATAGAAGAGATAAATATATAAATCTGTTTATCAGTTTTCATAATAAATGAATTAATAAAAATAACAAGGTAAATTGCCTTGGATATTATTAAGAATAGTTTATGATTATAAATTTTCAACTAAGTAACATTATTAATCAAATAATATATAATTTCTATTATTGAATGATTAAAAATATTAGGTTTTACAATGTGTGAAACACAATTGATTTTGATGAAGTGTTTTTTTTCAAATTCAGTGAAGAAAATATATGATGAGATAATTTAAATAGTTGTAGAAATAGGTAAGGTGATTGAATAAAACCATGAGTAATGAATTATTTCATGTAAATGGAATGATTTAATAGACCACTGAGATAATATTTTTGATATAAATTAGAGTAACAAAGATGTCTTCCATTATATATTTTTCTAGAGATCTATTACTATCTTGGGAATAAAGATTCAAAAAAGGAATAAATTTTTTCTTAGAAACATGATATACAAGGAGGAAGATTATATATATATATATAATGATTCTTGATCTGGACATAATATTAATAAATTAAAAGTGATGATTGTTTATGAGACCACTATCTACTACATGTTATTAAAAATGTTTTTGATGATCTATCTATCTGTTTAGAAATCATGAAAAATTATGTTTTAATTTGAACTAACATTGTATAATTTTGAAGGATTTATGTTGAGGGAAAAGTGATTGTGGAAGCTATATTTAGAAGATAAACTCAAGGATAAATAATTATTTATATAAATATGTATGTAACTGAATATTTATATTGAAGAACTATGTTTGGAAGTGAAGTTTTTCAGAAGGAGATGATGATCTCAAAGTAATAGTTTTAGAATGAGATATAATCTCATTATAATATAATACTGGAATATGAGTTGATGATGGAAAAATATTTACATCTAGATGAATAATATTTTAAAATACATATTGAGTTTTAGATAATTAGTATATTGATATGATTATGTTAAAAGGATATTAAATATATATATATTTTAAAAAGTTTAAAATTGAAAATTATTAGAAAGGAATAAATAGTTATTTACTTTTTATGTTATAAAAAATAAGTTCTAAATCAAAATAAATTGGAGAATTTCTAGGTTCTGTGAATATTGACAGACTTGAAGTGGATGAAGGAAGGGGGAAGCCTTCCCTGTAAGGAAAGTAAATAAGTATAAGCAACAGATTGAGGAAGTAATTAGTGGAAATATTTAAGGACGATGATAGTTCTAAATAGTGTGAAACTCTAGAAATATAGAAATGATGAATAGTGGTAATCATTATTTTAGGTGACATTTAAGAAAAAAAGTTGCAGAAGGATAAGAATTGTGATCCACTTATTTTTAATGATAGTGAATGATAGAATATACCTAGCTACACGAGAATACATATGATTATGTCAATTGCTAAAATTGAGTGTCTCTCGGCTATTGGTCAACACTCTTAGAAAGCAAAATCCCTAGGATTATTCTTGGGTTCCCCATGATATTTTTGGGTTTTAAATGTGTATATGGGGGTGTGTATACATGAGAGAGGTGAAAAATGTTGAAAAAGAGGTGATGATATGTTTACCATGATGAATATTTATACTGTTTATACGTAGAATGTGTAAGTGACATTGTACTATTGAGTCTCAAGATACATGAAGGGTAATTCCCTATCTCTAAGCCACTATAATTTGTGCTCTGGGTCGGTCTGTTACGCTACCTCAGGCGCACATCCCTGTATACTAGAGGTTGTTGATTAGAATTCAGCATCTAATGATGCATGTGGGGATACTATACCATCTTTATCAGAGTAATTTAAAACAAATTAAATTGAAAAAATGGAAATAATATAAAAAATAAACATCCATCACAAATCCATTCTCGAAATTTGGGTACATAACAACAATAAAATAGTAAAAATTCTTTGTCATTTCATATAGTACCAAAAGTGAAAAAAACCCAAAACAAATACAAGCCTAAGAACACTCAAAATGGGTCCTAACACCATTTGTGGGTCCCCTATCCATGAACGTCCTAGTGCCCCAAATGAATCATCTAGAATAGGTCCCCTTCCCTTGTACTGACCTACAACCATGAAGTCAGTTCAGGTACGAAATGACAGCCTAAGAATGGAATTAGTAAAAATTATTAAACCTCCACTAATGGTGACTTCCAATATCAATCCTAAATAGTAATGTATGCAGAGGTAAAATAAAAAAATGGGGGAAAACAGAAAAAAAGATCCATCATTAGACAATATTACCATTAACCAAATTTTACATTATTTCAAAGTGTTACCCATATTCATCAAATTCACATTAGCTTATTCCATTCAACTAAAAAATACAGAGGGGGATTCAAGTTCTCTACATTGGAGTAATGATCATTTCACCTAAAAATATACATCAACAAACCCTAGATCCTCACTTAGGGTTTATAAACATACCTTGGAGCCTCATTCATGGTAATCATTCCACTCCCTTTAATTAGGGTAATATTGCTCAATTCTAACACCCCAAACCATGAAATCCTAGGGTTAGACTGAGAGTATCAGTCTATCCTAACCCTTGTGGTGGATTATTATTTCAAAACCCTACTCATACCTATTATCCATGTGCACATTCTTGTCAACCCATTTATCATGTCCACCATTTACATTCCTTAACACTTTTAACAAATTGAAGCTAATCCAAACACTCCAATATGAAATGTTAAAAAGATAACCACACTGATCATTTGCTTCATTTCATAACCCTTTCCATGTGAACATGAAAAAAATTATTTTCATTGGTTGAATATGATGAAACATTCAATTTAGAATTTTACAATACAATTCCAAAATTTAGGGATGAGGCATACTCAATGGATGTCATTTATCTCTGTTTAATAAAACTCAATGAACCCCATGGGGATTATGAGGCGTTAAATTTATCATTTAATCAACCAATTTATCATTTCACACAATGGAAACCAAATGGGTAGCAAGAAGTAACCAAAAAACCACATAAACACAAAACGTGGCATCGATACTATGGGTTAAACATTTATACCACCTACCACAAGTTTGAAGATGAGTGAACAATTAATTGTATCCCTCGATTTTAAAAAATAAACTTCAAAGCCAAAAAGTAGAAACATCTAGATAAGTGATTTATTAGAGATTCTTAAAGAGAATAATGATCCTACAATCCCTATTTTAGAAATTAGATGAAATAATAATTCTTATACTCACTCGGATATTCAATCCTCACCCAAAAACGCTCCAAAAAATGTACAAATGAGGGATATTGATCCTTGTTAATATTGAGATTGTTTGGTTCATCACAATATTTGTGGTAGGAATAAAGTGAGATAAATTTGGATGAGGTTTCAAATGTCCTAAAGGAGAAAATATAAAATTATGCCACTTTTAATGAGGCATATGATTTCGCCACATGGTTGGAAAAACCATGATCCATCTATGCAACACCCTCTGTCCAAGAGGGGCTTGGGTTGCATAGTATCTTTGGGAGGTACATGGTTTGAAAAACCATGTGGGGGTGGTGAAAAATGTATGTGTCCAAACCCACGTAGTTTGGTTCCCCACCATGCACATTTTTACCAACCGTACACTACCACTATCCACAACGCATGGTTCTGGTGCATGGTTAGCCCAAACCCTATGCCAACAATGAAACCTACACTGGATGTCATAGTTTCCCCCTTTTCACACCTAGAATCCTAAAGACACACCAAAGACTCAACATAATCCCTAAATATATTACATTAAACATTTTAAAAAGTAGTTAAACCAAAACATAAACAAGAACATGCCCCAACAGATGTTGGGGATCTTAAAACCTCCCCACTTTATAATGGATCATCCTTGATCCACACTCCCAAGAATCAATAAGCTTCCATGGAAAAGGTATCAGACCACTAGGCCCATATATGTGTGTCACTCTCTCATGTTTCCTCATGAATTCTACAATGATTCCACACAAATCAAACCAAAGTCATAGTCTTAACTCGTAAAAAATTATCATTGTGATCCATAATACGAACTATATTCTCCCCCAAAAACACATTAGACTGAAGCTCGACGTCAAAAATATTAATCACTTGAGAAGGGTCAAGGTGAAACTTCCAAATGTGTGCCACATAAAACACATCGTGCATGAAACTATACCATTGTGGGAGATCCAATTAGTATTCCACCAGTATAATCCTCTCAATGATCTTAAATAGAACCCCAAACATGGGGTACTGACTTACCCTATTTATGAATCTGACGGAGACCCAACCATATTAACATCTTGAGGAACACATAATCAACCACTAAAAACACAATTGGTCAATGACATCAATCATCATATGACTTCTTCCTATCGTTATTCATATCCATAGGTTTCCAATTTTTTTGAACCTACAGCGATGTATTAAACATTAAACTCATCCCCAAAACCTCTATTTACGCAGTATCCATCCCACATAATAGATAACTACGTACCCAACCTTATTTTTCATCATATTGTTCCATCTAAATAGTCTTCAGATAACTATTATTATAGTAAATATCCATGAGCAATAACATCTTCTCTAAATATCCACCAAATTCTAGGATTCATGCCCTCAATATATCCTCAAACAACTAAATTTTATGAACCTAGTACCCTTATTTTTATAGGTGGAAATCCATACACAAAAACAAATAGGTAGAAACCACCTTATACAACCTATGCAAGAGGCACGAAGTAAAATAAGGATATGGATATGAAATAATACTCTAAGGTACACCATTCAACTATACTATCTCCCAAAATTATAAGCAACTTAGATGTATAATGATAAATGTATCTTGTGTCATTAAGAAATCAACCACCTTGGTCAACCAATACACAGTTACCCATATCACATCATTATTACGAGGTGTACTCAGAAGACTCACTAAACAATCCACGATGAAATCATACCACATCAATTTAGGAATTGGTATTGGCTATAATAAACCACCCAGTCATTAATGTTTGCCCTTCACCTAATGAAAACCATAATATCATGTTACAAAACATGCAACCTCTTTCTTCATCCTTGTCCACCAATGCTTTCTTTGAAGGTCATGATACATTTTGATTAAACATAGATGAACCTTTTAATTTTAGGCTTGAAACCCACACAAAAATTTTCTGATAGACAAGTAGGAACATCAATAGGATGAAAAATGTAAATGATCTGTTTATCATTGATAGTATTGTTATAAGGTGACTCCCCACCATCCAGGCTTTCAATTAGGGACAATCAATATAGATCCCTATACTAACTCTCCTTGATCTGAATCATAAGAATTGACTCAACTAACAAAAATATGAGGGTCATTTTCTCTTGGCACTCATGAAAATCTAACTGCATCTAGAAAAACAAATCCATCATCTTCCACTCATATGTAAACTCTTGGACTACATGATCCTTTTTATTCCAGCCCAAGGAATATAATTTTTTCCATTTCCCTAGAGTGTAAGATTACTCAAAATGAAAATAATACATGTACTCAAACCATCACCACTACCAACGATTTAAATTAAGATGAGAGAAGATGTACTTTAAGGAATTTATGATCTGTATACATGATAAACATTTCATCCAATATGTAGTTCTTCCCAAATTTCAAGGAATAAACCACCATAGAAAACTCAATATAGTGAGTAGGTTAATTTTGTCCATTTTGTCTCAACTTCCATGATCCATACACCACAACCCGATATACCTGCATTTAAACTATCTCAATCCCAATACCAGATGCCTCATAAAACAATGTATACTTTTACCTAGCTCGGGTAGGATCAAAATCAGAATTGTAGTAAAACTATTATTTTACTATTAGAAAGAGTTCTCATTTTCTTTAAATCATTTTAACATGTAATCCTTATTGGTCAAGTCTTAAAGTGGTGCTACCAAGAATGAAATGTCCTTGATGAACCTCTAATAGTAGCCTTCCAATCCCAATAATGTTCTAATGTCATTCTTGGGTTTTTCCCATGATACAACTACTTGTACATTATCTGGGACTATTCACACATGTTCTTCAGAGATGATGTAACTCGATAAATGTACCCTAAAAATATATAAATTTCACTTTTATAGATTTATATATAAAATTTGCTCTCTTAGTGTACTTAGGGTGTTGTCAATGTGTTGGGCATGATCTTAGTGAGTTTGGGATTCCAACAAGACATATTTCACAAAAAGCGATTACAAAATGATCCAGGTATGGGTGGGAGATTCGGTTAATCAAGGCTATAAACCCTACAAGGGAATTAGTTTATCCGATCATCATCACAAAAAAATCATATAGGTCATATTTGATTCTAAAAGCTATCTATTTTATGTTAGAAGGCCTCAACAATATTTGATGGTACCTTAAACTCAAATAAATTTTGGTGGAAATAGAAGCCCCTATTAGCTGGTCAGAAAGATCATCAACACATGTAATAGGATATCTATTATTAATTATCAACCTTTATAAAATCTATAAATCAAAACAAAACATCAATGGCTCATCATCCTTCTTGAAAAAAAAAACTAGAAATACTCAATGTGCTATACTTTGGAGAATAAATCATTTATTTTACAATCCCTCTAACTGAGTCTTAAGACAAGGTAGTTCTACCAGTGATATCTTATTCAACTGAATGAATATAGGATCTTCTCAAGGCATAAGTTCTCTCATGAACTCAACCTCTATTTCAAGTGGTAACCCTAAGAAGTAATCCTAAAACAAATCTTGGAATTGATCTACCACTAGAGGATGGATATCTTGTCCCCTCTCTCTAACACCAAGCACATGACATGCCACATTGTCTATGTGCTTAACCGAGTACCGATTAATTAGGCCTGCACAACCCAAAAAAATATACAATTCCCAAGGTGAACATAAGTGTCACCCTCAAGTGATATGAATGTGACCCTTCAGAGATATAATTAAATATGGAATTGATATAATACAAACAATCCTTCCCCAATATCATGTTAAAACTTGAGATCTCAAGTAAAAACAAGTACCAAAGGAAGTAGTTCCTTCAAAACTTATGGGGATAGTCTTTATATTTCATGATATTTTTTACCTTACTCACAATAGTGTATTAATCAACATAAACTCAAAATTATATTCCACAACTAGTCCCATCACATTGATAAACTAAGAAGAGGTAAATAAATGTGAGGCCCTTATATCAAATAATTGACTAAAAATTGTTGAATCTATAAGTATTGTAGCTCAAAAAATCGATGTGATAACCACGTCACTACCAGGTCTAGGCTAAAACGTATACAGACGAGATATTCCCTTTTCCTGGATCTATGTCTTAGTCCCTAGAACGAATCTACTATACTAATAAAAACACTCTTGTCCTGAAGCCCAATATCCACCGCCCCGGTTGGTATGGCCTATAGAACTCTAAATGCCAACCTACTATGGGGTAATATACCACCTTCCTATAGTCTGTGTCTTCCTCAATACCCCATAAACACCCACCCATCCAGGGTTAATACAAAACCTTTCCATGTGTCCCATCCTAACATGTACAGCACTGAACTGGTGGTTACGGGTACTGGCCACACATGTGTCTCAACCATTCGCACTGATAAAAAAAAAGAGGCCACTTCCCAAAAAGTCCAATCCTCTTATATGTTGCTCTGTTAACCACTTCCCTAGTGAACACTCTCAAAATGACACATCCTACCATCTGATGAAGTACAACTGGACTTCCAAGCTGGAATCACGTAACCACCACCATGAGTCTCCTTCTGGTTCCACTCTGAAATGAGAGCCTGATCCACCACATAATAAAACCTCTCTAAATGAATGATATTCCCCTAGGAATTTAAGTCATATCTATTTCATCCTAATAATGTCTCACTATAGCTGCCTCATACCCTACCAACACTGGAACAAAGCATTGTTTATTGGTGAATTGACTATGATAATACATCACTAACATAGTATCATGGGTCAGCCTCATAAACATAGTAGCATTATCCATTCTCATATTATCTAAATTAAAGTGTTCATGAATTTTTTATTATAAATTATTCAATAAATACCAGCTTTTTTCTCAGTTTTATGTAGGATATCCCACAGGAGCTTCATCGGTCCTCACAACATGTAAGACACCAACTTGACTCTCTTTTCATGAGGAGTCTCAAAGTGAACTAGAATCTTATGGATACATTATATCCAGATCTCAGCTACCTCGGTAATAACCTCTTTAGAAAACGTTGTAAGGTGTTGTAGATAAAACTCATTAGTCAGGTGAAACATACATGGTGCATCCCTCACTAGATCTCTCACTATTCTTGACATAGACTAAGAAGAGATCTCACTAAATCTCTCTTCGACTATTACACAGAACCATTGATATTTCCTAATACACTATTGGAGGTTCATTCTCAATGATATATAATTATCACCCAACCAATTGAAATTATATTGGAGGGATTTATCTACAATTTCAATGACAAACCTTATAACATATGATATAAAGTTTCCAAAATTTACACAAAAGGCTCATTACCAACTATTAACAACCCATTCCACATACACTACCCCAATATACATAACCAAATCTCAATCACTATCCTCAACGACCCCTATCCTAGGCTATTGTCAGCATGAGTTAAATCCCAAGATTACATAAACAAATTCTTCACATGAGAAACCCTTTTAAACCCTTTTCAATTTCATCAAGACAAATTTTATTCATTTAGGAATTATTTTAAAATTTCTCAACATTTTTAATCTTTTCATACAATTACAACATCTCTTTTAGGAAAATTTTTAATAAAAAACTATAATATTTTAAATAAATTCATAATTCCCATAACCATCCATAACCTTTTTTCTCATTTTTCCCAAGATGATAAATGTTATTGATATCCTTAAGTGCCTGAAATGATACCTAGATGCACTCCTCATACCATATCTTACAAAGAGAAAAATCTCATAAAATGGTAACACCACACATCCAGTGCATCACCAAATGGTAAAATAACATCTAATTATAACAATGAATACCAAGAACAATAACCCAATGGGTACTATAATTTTCCACTACATAGGGGTCAGCTACTCTTATGCACAAGACCATTTACATGGCCTGAAATCACATAGTATTTTGTCTACCATCCCAAAATAAAATAAATAATAAAAAATAATATATTTGATACCAATTTGTAACACCCCGACACAGAAGCCGTTATAATTGAAGCACTGGTATAGTCCACTACGTGATCTTTGACAAACCATTTCATACGTCAGAGGCTTCTGACTAGAAGTGAGTGTCTAATGAGACAAACAGGAAGAATATACCCTATTTATTAGATTAAGAAACACTAGGTAAAATAGAAAATAATTGGAAACAATATATATAATAAATTTTCATCCCAAATCCATTACCCAAATCTTGACACATAACCCTGAAAAAATAGTCAATATGACATTTCATGTCACACTATTCCAAAAGTTAAGGAAACAAAAAATAAGGACAAGATGAAGAACACCCAAAACATCTCCAAACACCAAGTCTATATAGAGACCCAAGCCCTATACATGATATTAAGCATAATTACCCACCAAATAAAAACCAAGGATCATAAATTCTATTATCTTTTGAAGATTAGGTACATAAAATTAAAAACATGGAACATGAATGAATCATATCATTATTATTTCCCCTAAATATGCTCCTAAATTCCTTTGAGATTCAACATCTTCGTAGGATAACCTGAGGAATTCATAGACAAAAGGGATGAGATAAAAATCCCAGAAAGGGAATAAACATGGAAATGAATCATAACACATGAGTTAAAAATGCATATTAAGATAAAATAAATGGAATGGATCATGAATAAACCTATGGAAGAATAAAATATAGTTCATGGAATCATATGATCATTGAAATATTTGAATATGGTAGAAACATATAACATTACCTAAACATGAATCAAGGCTATCTTCCAAGACAGTATCACATGGTTGATGGAGTCAAATAATGGATTTGGTTTACTACTTAATCCCATAAATAAAATATCATGAGAATAAATAGTACCTAATTTATTGGATCACTATTTGGGTGAACCCATTATTAAATATTCAGGCATATGTGTTCCGCAAAAAGAAATCAAAGGAAATATCATAATGGTTACCCATTGAAAGAAATTGGTTCATAATCATGTTATAAGGCCTAACCCAATGTTGTATCATAATTGTATCCATGAAATAATGGATTAATTAATTTTTTGAAAATAATAAAAAAATAATAGATCATGAATAATGATGTCCAACTAAAGTTAAAACATGAAAAATAGTGTTTATGAAAATTTATAAAATAGCCACTTTTGTGTGGTTTAAGAGAAAATATCAAAGAGTATTTAATAAGTAAAATGAGTAATTGTTTATAAAAAACAAAAAAATAAAAAAAGATATATTTTCATGATAAAATGTGTTATTTTAGAGAAATAATTGTGACTTATATCAATTTATATTATTGATCTAAAAATGGGTAATAAATGGGGAAATTCTCTTTAATCGGGCTTGCATATTAGGAGGAAATGAGAAGGGAAGCTTTTAAAATTTGTACTTCCTCATAAAATAAAGATTAAATGAGTAAGATACATATGTTTGGACAATATAAATAGAATGTAGAATAATTTAATAAGAATAAATAGGAAATAAATAGTGTTAAATAGAGAAAAATCATAACTCGATGGAAAAGGGATGATCAGAGATACCCCTTACCTTATGTCCAAAAGCATTATTCACTTATAATTAATGTACTAGATAAAAAAATTATTTTAATTAATTAATTAATTCATAAGCACTTATACATGTATTTTATTATTATAATTTTATTAAGTTTATTTATTTACATTTTGATGAATCATGGAGTTTAATTTCATTGCTCCAGAAGTATTCGTTTTCACGGTTTCATGGTTGGTTTTATTGTACATAGTTATATAAGTTCTTTTAAAATGGAAATAATTATCCAAAAGTTAAATTATATGGTATTAATAACTATAAATATGTTTAAATGGTCCCAAATATGATTTTTTATTCGTTCGATGATGATTCATTAGATAAAATGTTAATGATAAATGTTTTGTTTATTTTGGAGTTTTTTAATCATTGTGAACTAGTTGTGTTTTATTATTTAATATTATGATTATATGTTAGATCCAGAACATAAATAATTTATAATATAAATATATATATATATTAAAATCTTCTTAATCCATAATACTAGTTTTATGACAAGTCATGACGTTGATTATGGAAAATAAAAACTCGTCGTCCAGGAAGACGATGAAGTGACATATCACAGAAAATATTTTCAGTTTTTTGAATAAAAAGAGAATCGAATAGATTCTATTATTTATGTTAAATTTAAAATATTCCACTATATATACGGTACATTATTTATCATTCCACAATTTATAGGGTTCATGAGAAGAGGATTAGAAAAAAAATTAAATTTTAAAAGAAGGATTAAAGATTTTACCATTTGAATGTTGTCTACTTGAAAGCCTTATTAAAGAGATTGGATATAGTCTTTTCTTGAGACAATTAGATCCTGAACATGGGGAATAATCTTAGGAAGAATATTTTCATGCTACAAGTCTTAGAAGGTGTGATGCGAAGGGGTGGTGAGGGGTGGTATTTATAGGGATAAGAGAGGGGTGTTTCAATTATTATATTAATAAGTTTATTATTTTAGATCAAGACTATCATTATTGTTTCCTACTATAAATAAATATAGTAAATTATTCTCGAGAGTTTAAACCAATGGTTTTATACATCATCCATACATCACCCATGACTCCAATATTCATGTATTTTGCTTATCGGAAATCACCGTATTTCACTATTCACCATAAATTAAACTATTTTTTAAAAATAAAAAAAATTCAACTTAACCATTTTTATATATTTATATTTCAAAAATGGAATCCATTTTAAGAAAATATATTTCTCCATATGAGACATTTAATTTCTAATTAAAATCATCATTTATTCAAAAAATAACGATTGTAATATTATAATCAATTTTATGACCCATTTAAAAATTAATTAAGGTATCAAAAATTATATTATAATTATAATTAAACATAATATTAATATAAAAATATATTTTATGTAAATATATATTCCTTTAAATAATTATATTTATTATAAAATTGAAAATAAACATTTACATTTTAAAAAATACATGCACTTAGTTAATTACTTTTAAAACATTTAATTACATATACCATGGTATAAAAATATCATATTTTCTTTTATAAGATACATAAATTTTACATATACTTTCATAGGTGCGATTACTATTCTAATGGCTAGATTACTATTCCTAATGGGTAGATTACTATTCTAAGAGTTCGATTACTAATACTATGGTATATGTTCCTTAATTTCTATAAATACCACTTATTTCATTCATTATTCATTCAATTATAATTTTTATCAAGGTTATATATACTTTTGAATGGGAAAATAATATTAAATTATTAAAAAAATGGTTTAATTCTATAACTTTTCCATTAAGTTCAGTCAATCTAGTGGATCGAGAGGATATAGATTTTCCTATTATTTTATTTTATATTTATTTTCCCACTAATGTTTTTTTCATTTTTGTTGGTGTAATTTTTTACTAAAGTATAATCCTTCCATTACAAAAATAATGTTTGTAATGAGTTCTTTATGTGATGTATGTTTTTTATGAAATAATAATTTAAATTCCAGTAATATAATTCTAGGTCATTAAACATTCCCCCCTTATGAAATTTCACCCTCAAAATTTAATTTTACATACTATGGTTAAAGTATGTGAGGGTACTTTTCCTTCAAAACTTCCCCTGATTCCCATGTTGCCTCTTTGTATTTATGTTTTCTCCATTGTAACATGACTTGGTGAGTGGTCTTGTTATGTAGATCATTATCTATATGGTCCATGTTCTTCAACAACCACTCCTTATAAGAGAGATCATTTTCCTGTGGTACAACCTTTGAGTTCATTACATGTGAGGGATCTTGTATGTACTTCCTTAACAGGGATACCTAGAATACACATTGTACTTGAGACATGGTTAGTTCAAGTGATAATTGATTGGACACAACTCTGATGTAATCAAGATTAACAAAGTGGCCCATATACTTGGGACCTTGACATCCTTGTCAAATATCATGAATCTCTTCCATGAAGATATATAGATGAATACCATGTCTCCAACCTCAAAATCTAAGTCCCATTGATGATTATCTACAAAGATCTTTTTTTGACTTTGTTAATCCCTTATATAAAACTCTATGTTGTTAACCTTTTCTACAAGTTCCTCAACCATTTTAGGTTCTATCAGTTTACATTCAACAACGTCATCCAAGCATTCATGTGTTCTACATATTTTCTTATAAAGGGATTCATATGGATCCATTTAGATTCTTAAGTGTAAACTGCTATTGTGAGAGAACCCAGCCAGTGGAATATTATAATCTCATTCCCATTTGAATTAATTTGATCATGATCTCAACATGTATTCTTGTGTCTGGATAGTCGACTCTGATTGGCCATTATTTTGGGGTTAATAATCCATACTGTAGTTCAAATCAGTATTTAGATAATGATGGATACTTTTCTAGAACATGGAGATAAATATTAGATCAAGATCAAATATAATTGATAATGGTAATCCATGAAGTATCACCACTAGTTTGATGTATATACATTCACGTTTTCTATGTGATAAATCCTCAGGAATCACAACAAAGTGAGAAAACCTTTTTGGAAGATCCACAATGAACCTTATTGAATCATTTCCTTTGGATGTCTTCATAATAACAGTGGAAAAGTAAAATGTGATATTGTACCTTTTCCATGAGGGTATGCGTAATGGCTAAATCATCCCCATATACTTTTCCATTCATCCTTCACTTGGGACATACCAGACACATTGATGTATATTTAGCGATCTCCTTCTTCATATTGTCCCAAAAATATTTATCTTATATATATTGATACATATTTGTGCTCCCCATCAGGATAGAGAAGGTTGAACTATGTGACTCATTCATAAGTTCTTTAATTATCTCTATATTAGATAGTACACATATTCATGACACAAATTATACAAATCCTTCTTCATAAATTATTTACTATGGGAATATTCCATTTTTTATAGATCCCACTTAATTTTGAATTTCCACATGAATTGTTTTAAAATCCTTTATCTTATTTATAATTGATGATTGAGAAATAACTTTTGAAAGGAATGATTGAGTACCGTTATTTTTTATACCCATATCCGTACTCTGAAGGTATAATAATATAATATCCTTCTCAATTCTCAGCATTGTTAAGGTTACATTATCCTTTATACAAAGAGCATCTAACACCTAACTTTATTTCCCGAAATGATATTGAATTAAGTATTTGTAATCCTTGAAAAGCTCTAATCATACTTTCTTGAGAATATTAAGATCCTTCAATATGAATATATATTTGATGCTATTATAATTATTATATATCTCACACTTCTACAAATAGAGATACTGTTTCTATATTTTCAATGCAATGATCATAGCTACAAACTACAGATAATGCATGGGGTAGTTTTGATCAAGAACATTCAGATTCCTTGAAGAGTATACTATCACATTATCATTTTTCATCAGTACACAACATAACCCTTCATTGAATCATCACTGTATATGAAAAATATTTCCCCACCTACTAGCAGTGTATGTAATGGTGCAATGATAAGATTATTTTTATACTCTTTAAATCAGTTTTCAAAATCAATATTCTAGAAACACATTAATCACTTCCATGTTAGCTTGTTTAATTGGTTTTAAATTCAGGGTAAGTTTCTCAAACATTTTACAATAATACCTAGATAGACCGTGGAAACTACAAATCTCTATTACAGATACTTTTTTACGCAACTCCTCAATTTACATTGTTTTTGAATGGTTAAAAAATATCCATTAATTAGTGATTACGTGACCCAAGAATGATAATTCTTCCAACAAAAACTCACATTAACTATAATTTACATATATGTTCTCCTATTAAAAAATATGTTTCACTTTATTCAAATGCTCATTATAATCCTTCTTGATCTTGGAGTATATTATAATATCATATATAAATACTACCCTTACTTTTTTAAGGTAATATAAAAAGACTCTATTCAATAATAATGTGAAACTTGATAGAGAATTAGTGTTTATGATGGTAATCACTATGAACTCATACTTTCCATACCATGTTTGAATGAATGTCTTGGGAATATCTTCCTTCTTTTCCTTGAATTAGTGACATATTGAACAAAGTTTCACCTTAGAAAAATACTTCGCCCCTTATAGTTGATTGAAAAAATAATCTATCCGTGGTGGGGTATCACTTTTCTTTATATTCATTTTGTTGATCTCATGATAATTAGGGGATAGGTGCATTGATCCATCATTTTTATTTATGAGGAAAACTGGTGCACACCATTGTGAAGCACTTAGGTGCATAACACCCTTATACAGATTATCTTGTAACTACTTCTAAAGTTTATCCTAATCAATAGGGAACCTTATGTAAATATTCTTTGATATGGGAAATGGTCTAGATATAATATTAATGGAGATCTCAACCACTTGATCACGAGGGAGGTTGAACAATTCTTCAGGGAACACATCAGTGTAGCCCATGAAAATGGACATGTATTTGAGAATGACTTTATCCTTCTTCTCAAAAATTTGAGATAGATATTATTTTTGATAAGGAAATAATATCCACAGTTGAGTTAATTTTTCTGAATGAGATTCATCCACCTCCATACACTTGAACAGAATTGTGGGGTGCCTTGGGATGTGAAGAGTGATATCTGTTTCTCAATAGTCGACGTTGGATTTATATAATGGTAACTAATATATGCCCAATATAGTATCAAACTCCACAAATTAAAGTAAAAAGATATTTTATATGTGGTTTATCCCAACAAAATTAAGTTGGGGGGAAGTTATATAATTTAGATAGAATAATTTCCTATTTCACAACGCTCGTATAAAACTAAACCTTAATATTTTGTGGTGGTGTTTGAGTAGTTATACTAAACCTAAAAGGTATGAATAAATTAATCAAACCATATTCATATAGAAAATTTACTATTTATGAATGAATAGAGGGAATAACAATCACCAAATCATTTTTAGGCTCCACCTTAGTAGTATTTGTAACACATTCCCTTCCTTACTGAATTAGAGGTTTCTATAACATATTTTCCAAGAAAACCCTTATCATAGTTTATTGTCTCGCTTAGTACCAATGATATTGATATTTAAAGCACTACATCACAACCATAGAGTTCATTTGAACCTCCTTTTACAGTTTCTTATCTGTGGGATTCCTCATTTCACTTTGACATTCATTAGCTAGATGTCCCTCTTTTCCACACTTGAAGAACATTATAGTTCCCATTAGACAATTTCATGAATGCTTATTCTCAAACATTTCATAGGTGGGATACTGGGATTTATTTCCTTCATAAAATATTTATGTTTCCCCTCCTGAATATAATTAAATACTATGATTCATGTCTATATTCCCATGATACCACGGAGAATCACTGATATAAATCTCAACTTTAATGGATTAAAAAACAATCCCTTCATAAATTTCAATGTCCTGAATCACTAAGTCTATTCATAGATTCAGATTTAATTAACTAAAGAAGAAATCTAACTTGATTTTACTATTCATGAAAAATTCAGAGGCATATCACGAAATCCTTGTAATGATTTCCTCATACACCCAAATAGATTATTCTTGATTTTACATTATCATGAGTAACTCCCTCTCCATCTTAAGACATAGAATTTCAGGAAAATATTTATGAAAAAATATTTTCTTGAATCCTTCCAAATCCATGGAATAGATTTACAAATTATACTTTGTGTTTTTTTATCAGTGTTCACCACTGATCAACTTCCCCATCAAAATTATAGACCAACAATATGAATTTCTCTTTTTTGAGCATTGAATGACATGAAATATCTTCTAAATGGAGTTAATAAATTATTCCATGATAAGGGGATATACAGATCTATGAATTATAGGAGGCCTTTGATGCATAAATGATTCATCAAAAAAAATTATCTCTTAGGATAATGAACTAGTTACACATGATTCATGTTATTATTCATAATAAGATCCAGCTGCGCTATTACAATCATGATGTTATGGGATTCCATTCCTATTATGTTTGGAATCTCAATAATGAAGTCATAATATTGCCAATAACATTGATTTTTGGAATGAGTTCACCAATTGTCTTCTATTAACTAAGAATTATATATTGAAATAAATAGGGGGATTTCATAATTAGCTAATGAGCATATAAAATGTAAAATATGATCATTGAAGGATAAAACTATAAAAGGAAATGTATATCACAATTTTTGATTCTCTATGTTTCAATCAGGGTTTTCCACGATGATTGAATTATCCCTAGGGATATTTCTAAATGTTTCATGTCCAAGTATCCAAAAATAACTAGACCGTGGTTTAATACAAACTATAGAGATCCTATCCTTATACACACATTGTTACATGATATTAATCTTAATTATCCATCAAATACAAACCATGTATCATAATGTCTAGTGTATTTTTAAGATTAGGTACATAAAATTAAATACTTGAAAATAGAATAAAAAATATATTTATTAATCTTACTCAGTGAGATCATAACATCCTTTAATATCTTACATCTGCATTGGATAATGTAGGGAATACAAAGATAAAAGGTATGAGCTAAAAAGCATAGTAAGGGAATAAACATGGGAATGTGTAATAGGAAATGAGATAGAAAGGAATAAAATGATAACATAAAATTAATGGATCATGAGTAAATATATGGAATCATAAAATAATGAACATATAATTATATGATAATGAAATTTTTTGAATGTATAAGAAACATATAACCTGATATAAACACGAGTCATGGATAACTTCCAAGACTATAACACTTTGTATATAGAGTCCCAAAATAGATTAGGATCACTACATAATCCCATACACGAAATCTCATGAGAATAAACATTAGAGAATATATTATAGTCATATATAGGCATAACCAACATAAAATGTTCTTGAATATGTGTCTACATAATGTAATCAATCATAAAGAATAATCATAAGGATTACCCCTGGAAATAAATGGGTTCGTGATCATGTCATATTGTATATAAAAATATTACCATAATGGTACACATGAAAAAAGGGATTAATTTATTTATATAAAATAATAATATAAAAATAAAAATTTATTTGAAATAGTTATGTCGAATTGAATTGAAAACAAGAAATATAGTATTTAGAAAATCTTAGAAATGAGCCATATTATTATAGTTTAAGGGAAAATATTAAATACCATTTAAAGAGGACATGTGAATAATTGTTTATATAAAACTAGAAATGAACTAAGGTAGTTTTTCATTATAAAATGAGTGATTTTAGAAAAATAATTCTATATAATAATTGTTTTTTAGTGTACTTGAAAATGTGTAAGAAATGGGGAAGTTCCCTTTAATTGGGCTCGCTTATCGAGAGGAATTGAGTAGTGAACCTTTTAAATGATGTATTTTACCATAAAATAAGGATAAATTCAGATTGATAAATATATTTTCCAAATATAAAAATAATTTATAAGAATAAAATTAGAGTAAATAATAAATATGTTGGGAGTAGTGAGAGATAAAGCGTGACCTGAAGGAAAAAAGGGAGGTTCAGAGAGAGCCCTTACATTATGTCTGAAAACGTTCTTCCCATGAAATTTATGTTATGGAAATTAAAATTATAGTAATTAAATAATTATGAAACTATTATAAATTTAATTTAATTTATTTAAATTTTATTTATGTCAATTTCATTGAGTTATGATGTTAAATTGTTTCATTCTAGGAGAAATCATTTTCATGGTTTCTAGGTTGGTTTACATCTATAAAATTCAGGATGTTCTTATAAAATAGGAATAAATATAAATAATTGAAATTATATAGTATTATTGAGCTTCTAGAAGTTTATATGGTCCCAAATATCAATTTTTTTCCTATAATAAGGATGTTTCATTAAACATAATGTTTTAATGATAAATGTTTGGTTTATTTTGGCAGTTTTTTGATCATCACAAACTAGTTGTGTTTATTATTTAATATTATATCAATATATTAATTCAAGATCATGAAAAAATTATAATATACATATTAAAATATTTTTTAACTGTAAGAATGTTTTTATGACTAGCATTAAAGGTGGTGATAGAATATGAGAACTCGTTGTCCACAAAGGTGATTAACGAACATATCACATATAATGTTTTCATTTTTAGAATTATAGTATAATAGAATTTATTTAATGATAGATATTACATTAATAAAATGAAATTACAGAATATATAAGGTATTGAAGTTATCATTCCACATTTGATTAGATATGTGAGAAAGGGATGATAGTAGAAAAGTAATTAAAATGAAAGGATGGAGGATTTTAACTCATTAATGTTTTATCCTTGAGAACCTCCTGAAGACACATGGGATTGGTGTTTTTCTGAGACCAAAAAATCTTATATGTTGGGAAGAGGTTCAGTAATATAATTTGGTAGAATATGGTAAAGATACAAGGATTAGAAGGTGTGAGGAGAAGGGCTGGTGAGGTGTGGGTTTTATTGTAGGTGGGAGGTGTTTTGATTATTATATTTATTTTATTATTATTTTAGGTCAAGAATATAAATAATGTTGATTCCTATGATTGAATATAGAAAATGTTTCTGGATATTTCAAACCAATGTGTGCTTAAATTTACTATACATCATTCATGAATCAAAACTCATATATTTTAGTTACCAAAAATTACCATTTTCCCCCATTCCCTAAAAATTAAACCATTTTTAAAAATACCAGAAATTCACTCTAAATTTTTTTTGTGTTTAAATTCAAAAATAGTATCCATTTTTTGAAAATAAAAATTTTAAATATGTCACACTAAATTTCTAAATAAAATTAGTATTTAAACCAACAATACAGATTTAAGTATTATAATCATTTTTTTGACCATTTGTAAAATTAATTATGTTCTCATAAAATTAAATCGTAATTAAAATAAAAAATAATATTAATTTATTAATATATTTTATGCAAATAAAATTTATTTTAATATTCAAATTAATTATAAAATTGTAATTAAATATTTACATTTTATAAAAAACCAACATTTAATTTAACATTTTTAAAAAATTTATTCACATTTACAATGATATAATTATAGCATAGTTTCACTAAAAATATACCTAAATTTTATTCGTACATTCCTAGGTAAGGTTACTATTATAATGGTTAAATTACTATTTCTAATGGTCATATTACTATTCTAATAGTTTGGTTACTATTCCGATGGTATATGTTCCTATATTTCAATAAATTTCACTTATTTTATTAATTCTATATTAAATTATATTTTCTACCAAAGATATATATAGTTACAAATTGAAAATTTATATTATATTATTTAAATTTCTTTCTACATCTTTAATTTTGAGTTCTTTCATTATTTTGGATCAGCTGATCTATATTTTTCTATTATCTTATTTTATATTTATTATTCCACATTATGATTTGGAATTATTATTAGTATATTTTCTGACTAAAGGATCATTCTTTATTTAAGAGAATAATTTTTTATCAGCTTATCTATGTGATTTATGTGTTTTATAACCTCAAAAAAGAAATCCCATTACTATAATTTTGGGGAGTTATAGTCTGGATCCCTCATCCATGAATATACTTGATCCCCAAGACAAAAATTTGGCATAGATCCCTTTCCCTTATCTAAAACTACAACCACTATTCCTTCTTGTGTATCCAATGGTATCCTGATAAGTGTGTGAGTAGAACTTAGTAGGCCACCACCAAGGGTCTCCATATAATATCCATTCTAAAGAGTAGTGTTTGCAGACGAAAAATAACAAAAGGGTGGAAAATAAAGACAAACAAGATCCATCATTAGAAAATATTACCATTTAACAAAATTTCCACTGTTTCTATGTGTTACCCATATTCATTAAATTCACCTCGACCAATGCCACTCGACTAAAAATATATAATGGGAGTAATTTCCCCTAAATTAGAGGAATAATTATTTCACAAAAAAATAAACATCAACAAACCCTGGAGCCTCATTGAGGGTGCATCAACTTATATTGGAGCCTCAGTCTATGTAATCATTCCAGTCACATTTTTTAGGGGAATAAAGCCATAGTCTAACACCCCAACCAATATAGTCTTGGGGTGTGACCTAGAGCATCATTCTATACCGACCAATGGGGTGGAGCCTTAGTCTGAAACCCCACTCATACCACTTATCCATGTGCACATGAATCTCAAATAATTTATCACGTTTACTGTTTAGATGCCATAATAATTTTAACACATTCAAGTTAATCTAAACACACTTTATTCCATGTTAGCAAACTAGAAACTTTTTTCCATGGTTTAGTTTTATAAATTCATCCATATTAACATGATAAACATTATTATCATAGGTTTTATCTCATAAACCCTTTAAATTACCATTTGATAACACATTTCCCAAATTCAAGAATGAGGAACACCCTATGGGTGTCCTATAGCTCAGTCTAATAACCTGAACATACCCCAAGGGGGTAAGGGGGTGTTGAATTTGTGGTTTAATAAACTAATTTCTCATTTCATACTATGGAGTCTGAATAGACAACAAGAATTCACCATAAAAAACATCATACTCAAAAAATATGGCATCAAGAATATAGGGTAGACTTATGGACCACCTACCTCGAGTTAATAGATGATCACTCATTTAATCCTAGCCATTGATTCATACTCAGACATCATTAGAAGTCACAACCCATAATCTATAGGAAAAGTGTTGGTATAAGGATTTAGAATGAGAAGAATGATTATAAAAGTACTATCCAAGAAAATAGAGGCAATATGAGTTTTATACTCACCCATATCTTCAATATGAAGCCAATGACACTCAAAATAACTTAAAAATGAGTTAGATTGATCATTGGGATGTTAGAGAGTGTTTGGTTTATCACCAAGGATACTGTATAAAGAAAAGGGGAGAAATATTATATAAGGTTTCATAAATACCAAAGGGAAAAAATAAGAAATTCCACAACATTTATTGAGGCACATGGTTGGACAAACCATTCACAAACCCTGTTCTACCCTCTTTCTAAGTGGGTCCTGGGTGACATAGTCTCTTAGGGAGCTATAGAATTAGAAAATATATGTAGTTCCAATGAAGAATTTCTCTATCCATGCCAACATGGTTTGGACCCCCACCATGCACCGTTTTACCAATACCGCACCACCCTCTTGGGGTGACATGGTTCTGATGCACAGTTAACACAATCTATGTTTCAACTATGAAACCTACACTATATAGACTATTTTTATCCATTTCATGACATGATCCCCTAATAAATCCCGAATAATCCCCATACACATGAAAATAATTTAATTAAACATTCTAAATGGAATTATACAAAAACATAAATAAGACCATTCCACTATAGAAGTCCAAGATCTTATATAAGGACCATGATATATAGGTTTTCATATAGGTGTGAATGAACTAAAATATTTTTTCCTTGGAAAGTATTAATTAACTTTACATCAAATAATCATGGGTTTGTTTTAATTTATATGTTTCATGAGTGAGTGATTTTGTCTATTTGTAAGGGTTTCCCCCCTTGACCCATTTAAGGGCGGGGGGGGGGGGGGGGGGTTGAAGGTGTTGGAATAAAAATTAAATTTGAAGTAGAATAAGTCTGATAGTTTCATTGATACATATTAGTAACATTACCAACTTTTAAGATTAATCTTGAGTTAATATTGACAAGTGATTCAGAAGATAAAATTCCAATGTCTAAAAGCATAGAATACAAATCTATGCAAGGTTAGAGGTAGAAACATAAATAATATTATAAATTTAAGAGATCAAAAATCTAAAGTAGATCTGATTTTTAGTAGATAAAAAACCAATAAGTGAAGTTCATTATTTTTGATTCTCTTAAATGAGGTGTAATAATTAGTAATTGAATGCACTTATGTTCCTATCCAAGGTCATTTAAGGATACAATGATTAAAATAAATCATTAAAGTAAGTATTAAATTAAATTAAATTACGTTATATATTAAAAAGGATGGAATGGGTGGGATTGTTTGTTGTTTACATCATACGAATAGGTATATAGTGATAATTGCTTTAGAGAATATTTTGAGGATTAATCAATCTAAGTCTACCTCTTCACTTACATATTAATTATTATCATTCAAATTAAAATAAAATTAATTATGATCCAATAATTTTTAACCCCTAAACCACATAAGAATAAAATTAACTACAAAGATGAAATGAATTTAAACCTTGGATAACTTTAAAACATGTAATTATATCATAACGATTTTATTTTCATTAAAATGATAAATTTTGTTTACTGATAAATTTGGGATCATATATACTTTATAAAATGATAACTACTTGAGTGTTTATTAATATTTAAAACTCAATTAAAATATCATATAAATATAAATTTAAATAAACTCATAGATTCAAAACAAATAAATTACTATGGTTTGAAGTATAATGATTAGTAAGAAAAGCTACTCATTCCTGGGTGGAGTAGTCATTATATAAATACCTTCATATAAATGGTATATAAATGTTATAACCTAATATGTTTTCTACTCACTATTTAATTACATAAAAATTAGCTAATATAAGTTTAAAATTTAATAAAACAAATGAAATATAAGATAAATGAATAATCTTATTACAAGAATTTAAAGACTCAATACAAAGAGGAAGATGAAGGATTCGTAGATGAGATGTTTTCTTATTGAAATATCCCTCTTACAATACTTATAAATTAGAGTGAAATAACTTATCATATTTTATAAATATTTTAATTCATATCAAACCTCTCCAAATGAGAGAAAATTCAAATTTATAGAGTGAATAGGAGGCTAGGGTTACAAGTTGTTACAAATGTGAATGGATAATTTTAATAAATTTTTCAATCCCTCTTGAACGGACTTATTGGCATCCGAAATTCTTGAACAAGTTGTATTTCTGGAAATTTAACTTTTTCTAAATTTAATATACTATATAATATATATGTTTGTTCCCAATAAAAATCTGAATAAAGAATATACTTCTTAAACAGTGATGTGATGTCGATATTAATGTCCAAATGATCATTTTATAAAATAGATTATATAATACTTAAATTTAAAATAAGTCCTTTAAAAATACTTATGTCAAAAATACTATTGTATACATTAAGGGGTTAAAATTGTAATTTTCATGAAATATTAAAATTCAAGCTCTAATTACATGTTATTCCAATATAATTTTATTTAACAAAGTTTGGTGGAAAATAAAAAATTTATTATCAATAATATATTTATTAAAATGTATTTTATCACCCCCACATTCACTTATTTCCTATCTCGAGAAGAAAACATACATACAAATCCAAAACAATACCTAAATAGAAAGTTATAAAATGGGCATGATTGTTTTGAAAGTTGAAACCATTTTCTTTCTTTTCTAATATCAATACTCCATTTATTTTATTTTTCTAACATTTTTTCCCACACCATTAACTCATCCATGAAACATGTTGTAACCAACCTAATGATAAATTTATCTCAATCATCTCTTAAGTTTGAAATATAAGAAAAGTTATTCTCATATAATAATCATGAAATCATACAATATTATTTTTAAAATATGAACTCTACACACAAGATAAAAAAATACCATATTATATTCATGAGTATTTTCTTGCGTGTGAATTGTGGACTAGTGTTAGTTGGTAGGAATTTAAAAATTATGGCCACAAAAAGATGGGTTTTCTCTGAAAACAAAATTCATAACCCTCATTTAAAACCAGAAAGTTTACTCACTCAAAGTACTAAAAAATAAATCAACCAACTTGATTCCCTCATTCAAATGAAATATTAAAAATTTATAATATGTAAATTTCATGGAATGATTCTTCCTCAAGGTTTTTATGACATTTTTCAATATTTTTTTATTTTTTTCTTCTTTTTTATATAATGAGATCGCTAAAGTGTACATTAATAAAATATTTTAACATCCCCTTTTATTTTTATCAGTGTTAAGAGTCACATAAATGAATATGGTGAGGTATTCAATTCCCAATAGCTTTATATTATATATGTACAATTTTTTTTACAAGAGGAAATATATCAATTAAAATGAGAAAAACATGAATTGTGAACCTCTCTTAAAATTTAAACTCCACCCCACATTTACATAACATTTAACTCTTCCACATAATAATTCAGGAATCACAACATTTACCTTGAACACATTTTTGAATATGATCTTGTAATAAACTAAAGATAGAGTATATTTATGTAATTTAATATTGTAATGTAGATAAACTATAAATAAATCCACGAATTCTTGGAACATATAATGGAAAATGTAGGGTTAGGTTTAAAAAGTGTGTAAAAATAAGGGATCAGTCTAAATAAGTACCTCAATAACACTAGAAACATTATTCTTTCTCAAAACCGTTGATAAAGGATTAAACAAAGTTCTATATTATAAAAATAATTATGAGTTCACTCAATAATAGAGGTTACTAGGAATCATGTTAGATAATTAGTTTATAGTGATAGTTTATATGAGGAAATTAACATTGTTCAGTACTAATGAGGCATGAGTTTCAAAATTCTGTCAAAATCCTATGATTGTTTTAAAAAGAAATTTTTTTAAAAAAACAATGATGTTCATCAGAATGTGTGGAACCTTGAGAAGTTTGGGGTTGTGGGTAAATATTGGTGTTAATTTGAAATTTTATTTCTCTTGAAATTAACATGATAACATGTTAGAGTTTTGATCCAATAAACTTTAAAACTAAATATCATTAATATGTAAAGATAACATTGTAAAGAAAGGTAAAAAAGTTCATACAAGGTTTTATTCTAATGTGGGTACCTATTCCTTTCCATGTCGACTCTCGTCGATCCACAAATATACACTATACAATGAATTGAATACAAATAAGCCAATTTATATCAAGATGAATTAATCTCAAGATATTAAACTATACTTTCTCCCACTAGTTTCAATGTTTTATTAATCTGTAACGCCCCGACCCCAGTTACCTAGAGTCGGTGCATTTTTACATAACATTGGCATGATCACATGAAAGATCAAATCTCGAAAGACCGATTGGTTTAGTAGCCTTGGAAACACTAGATATATTCATAAAGTTTTACATTACATCATAAAGTGAAAAACTACTAAAACAAAATAGTCTCCATATTCCACACTCTTGTCCCCACATAAAATCCCTGAAGGTCATTCAATACTTACTTCTTCACATCCTGGGAAAAATAAAACATAGAAAAGGGGTGAATCAAATGCCTAGTATGGATAAAAATATAGCGGAAACTTTCAAAAATAAGCATAAACATTTAAGGAAATGTATAACTAAAACAAAAGCCTTTTAAACTTTAACTTCAACATAGTATGTCAAAAGTAAAATGAAATTATTCCATTTACTTATTCACATGGATATTCTACTAATCGTATAATCATATGCAATATCAATAACCACTTTCATAATGATGGAATTCATAATGCCAGACTATCATAACCACATAGCCAAGGCCTCGTGCCAAGACTACAAATATGTTTTTTCTAAGGCCTTGTGCCAAGACACTAGTTTGTCTCATGAGACCTACCGATGCATCGAGGAGCTATAGCGGGCTCCACCCGTCACATATTAAGTCCAATTCATTCCCATATGAAAAGGTTTAAAAATAACATAAACATTCATATTAAAACTAGCATACGAAATGTCAATACTTTCACCATAAACTATGAATGGTATAAAAATAGTACATCCACAGTCAAACATATCACAAAACCTTCAATAAAATATAGAAGTTCTGTATCATAATAAATCAACATCAAATAAGCGTAAAATCCATCAAAGGATGTTGACATAGAAGAAATCATAACTCTTTTAGAGAAATATCTCCTTCTATTTTGAAATCATCTAAGAGTCATATATTTATGAAATAAATTTTTTTTTGAAATATTCTTATAATCTTGCAAGGGAATCTTCTACGATTTTATAACGGCGGAAAATAACCGCACCCGCCGTATAAGTTAAAAAAACATTCTTACCTTAATTCTGCCGAAAATGTTAAAAAGCAACTTGTTTGGAAAAAGACAGAAAGATTCCTTTATAAACCACTTATAAAAAGTCAAACAAGGGTATAAATGACTTTAACCCATATTCTTGTAACTATTGAAAATGTTTTGAAATACATTTTTAAGAATCATGGATGTGGATGATAGAGAGATCCCAGTAGATTATTACGTATAAACAACCTCGGATAATGAAGAGATTGTGAAATAAACCTTTACCTTGTACTTTTCCTTTGTTGGGGTAGGTTAACCTCCTTTATAATGGTGAAATAATTGTTATTAAATTATAAAAGAATCATATACATTAATATGATATCATATATGATCTTTTAACATTGATTTGTTAATAATATCTTAGTACTATCGTTGTTTCGGGTGTTAACTTACTCGTTTTCTTTTATATGTTTTCTTACGTAAGCCATGTTTGTAATGGATAGGTTGTATCTTAATAATATCCAGAATGATATCAAGTCCTTATATACTATTATTAATCATCAAATGAGAATTATCCTTGAATAGATACGATGGAGAATGAATCTTATCGTGTTCGTGGAGACGGTAGTCCGTACGTACGCACGAGCGAAAATATCATTCTTTTGATATTAAAATAATATATAAATGGATGGTATATCATATATACAGAATCATTATCATGTTATAATTATTATTTAAATGAGTTACACATCATTATTATACCCATCCAAATAATAATATATTGAATAACAATTACACCACGACGTGGAGACGGTAAGCCGTACGTACGCACGTATGGTGACATATTATTCAAAGGGTGGATAGAATACTAAATATGGTTGTACCATATTTATAATAACATCACAGTATATATATGATACTGGAGTTATTATTTTATAATGGTAATAACAAAGAAAGAAGAAGTGGAAGAAGAAAGGAACTTGGAAAAGGGTGGTGAAATCATTACCTCTTCTTCGGGTTCTTCCTTTTGATTTGATCAAAAGGGCTCCTTAGGTTGGCTTTAAGATCACACTAAGGCCTCTAGGTTGTAGTGAGGGATGTTGGGAGAGTATTTGGGCAGAGTTTTGCCGAACCAAAATTCTTTGAATGTGTGTAGAATTGAGAAGGAGGAGTGCCCTTTTATAAGAGGGTGAGGGGCACCTTTGGAAAAGCTAGAAATATTAAGTTATAATAAGTTAATATTCGGTTTCTAATGGCTCAAAAGTGTATTTTTTTAAATGTTATGGTGGGTATGGGTTTAAAACCACTCAACAAATAAAATTTAGACAGGTTTGGGTACTTATACTAACCTTATCTTTAAGTATTAACTCTAAGTTAATTAGTTTCACTTTTACAATGTCTCTTTGTATTTTTATATTATATGGTTAATAAACATACTATATACATACAAGAGACCCCCAAGTGGTCCATTAATGAATCAAATATCATTATATTAGTCTCTTGGACGATCCTTATATTTTTAGGAATTTAATATCAATTAATAATATAATATTCTCTTTAAAAACTTTTTTATGTCAATTTTGACACTATTCAATAGTTGATTTTTGTGAAACTGATAACAGAATTATTAATTAAAAAAAAGTTAATTATATCAATCCTAATATGTCATATTATCCTAGAAAATTAGTTTAATTCATTAAAAGTCTCAAATTATATTTATTTGTGTATTTATAATATGAATTATTTTAAATTTTACTATTATGGTAATTACTGCATCATCATTGTGTCATAAATAAATTAACTTATGTAATCTCTAAAAATTATAAATAAATTATCATTATGTAGGAAATAGTTTTATCTTTCTAACTAATATTTATAGTCGAAACGCCAATATATATAACCCTATGTAAAAATTGGTTGTCTAAAAGATATATGCTTATGTCATTTTTGTACTTATTTTAACTTAATTAAAATTAAGTGTCCCTATCACCTACAAGTAGCTCCATGGGGTCCCAAAATCGACCCAATGATGCCTATGGTAGAACATGTATCAACTAATGAGGCTAGGACACGTTTTAGGGTAATTTAGTATTATTATAATATTATTTTTTAACCGTTATTTACCGGATTTACCCTTTAACCATGGTAAATAAAATATTTACCGAAGTAATTATTCAAAATGTCTAAAAATAAAAGTTACCTATTTACACAATTTGAACATCCTGATTCCAAATATAGAATCTATTTTTCCAAATTCAAAACAAAAAAGTTGCAGAAATTAATTTAAAAATAATTCCCGTTGATAAAACAAAAAGCGTGTTTTTAAGAGATAATAACTATCAAAAGATTGACACTTGCTTATGTTTGGTTTAATTGTAAAATTATGTCCAATGACCAACATTGTATTAAATTGTAAAAATATATTCTAAATATACTTTAAAACCACTAAAATTCATAATTTATAAATATTAATTATTTTGATTAAAAAAGTTGTTTTTAATTAAAATTTAGTAATTTTCACTATTCATCAAAATATTAAAGTTATCCGAAAAGTACCAAAATATCACCTTAGGCTAAATTCGATATTCCGAATCCAAAAATGAAGTCCATTTTTAAATATAAAATATATAATTTCAAAAATTAGGTATTACTATTCATAACGGCTAGTTTGATTGGTTATGGTGTGTTAGAACTCGGTGTTGCGTACAACACACGCTATCACATTATTCCAAGAGAAGCGTACCGTAGAAGCTTGGGGTGTTAAATTCTCCCCTCCTTCAAATAATTTCATCCTCGAAATTTCTTGAATACTTATCACATGAAAAGACTCGGGTGGTTCTTCATCATAAGTTCCTCGGGTTCCCACGTTGCCTCTTCCATCTTATGTTTTTCCATAAAACATTTACCAGACGCGTCGTCCGGTTTCTCAGTACTTGTTCTCTCGTATCAAGAATCCTGATGGGCTCTTCGCAATAAGACAGATCGAGTTTCAGTTCTAACTTCTCATAGGTGAGTACATGCGTTGGGTCAGGCATGTATTTCCTCAACAGAGATACGTGGAACACATCATGAACTTTGGAGAGACTTGGCGGCATTGCCAATCGGTAAGCTACAAAACCAATTCGTTCTAGAATTTTGAAAGGTCTGATGTACCTGGGACTCAATTTACCTTTCTTACCAAAATGTATGACTCCCTTCCATGGAGATACCTTCAGGAAAACATGATCACCGACTTGAAATTCCAAATCCTTCCTTCAGTTATCGGAATAAATCTTCTGCCTTCTTTTGAGCTTCTTTGATGTGATTTTGGATTACCTTCACCTTTTCCATCGTTTCCTCCACCAGTTCTAGACCTACAAGTTTTCTTTCACCAACGTCATCCCAACAGGTTGGTGTGCGACATCTCTTTCCATTTAACGCTTCATATGGTGCCATCTGAATACTCGAATGGAATATATTGTTATAGGAAAATTCTACCATAGGTAACTACTGATCCCAAATACCCTAAAAGTCAAGTGAGAAGGATCTAAACATGTCTTCTAAGGTTTGAATAGTCTCTTCTGATTGTCCGTCTATCTGAGGGTGGTAGGCAGTGCTCAAATGAAGTTCAATATCCAGGGATTTCTGAAGAATCTTTCAGAATCATGAAGTAAAACGGGGATCATGATCAGAAACAATCGATAGGGGTACTCCATGAAGTCTCACAACTTCATTAATATATAGTCTTTCTAGACGTTCTAGGGGTAGACCTTCTCTTATAGCAAGAAAATGTGATGACTTGGTAAGACGATCAACAATAACCCATATTGTATCATTCCTTCTACGATTATTTGGTAGCCCCATGACAAAGTCCATCGTAATATTGTCCCGTTTCCACTCCAGTATGGGAAGAGGTTGCATGAATCCTCCAGACTGTTGCCTTCCAGCTTTCACTTGTTGACAAACCATACATCTTGACACAAAATCAGCAATCTCCCTCTTCATGTTGTCCCACCAGAAATTTTCATTCAAGTCTCTATACATTTTGGTGCTCCTAGGGTGTATAGAGAAATTGGAACTATGAGAATCATCCAGCAATTCCCTTTTTAGATCAGGTATATCGGGAACACAAAGTCTCTTCCCGAATTTCAAAATTCCATCTTCATACACAATGTCTCTCAGTCTCCCATCATTCATAGCTTTAATCTTCTTTTGAAATTCTTCATCATTGGTCTGAGAACTCTGAATCCTTTCTAGTAAAGATGGTTTGGAAACCATTTGAAAAAGCATTGATGTTTCTCCTTCCCTGGTTATTCCCATGTCTATCTTCACCAGATCCATGAAATTTCGATCCCTTTCAATTCTAATACTGCTCAGAACTCTATGATATTTTCTGCTCAAAGAATCTGCCCCCTTGTTTGCCTTCCCCGGGTGGTAGTGTATCATACAATCATAATCCTTGAGTAGTTCAAGCCATCTCCTTTGCCTCATGTTGAGTTCTTTTTGCGAGAAAATATATTTCAAACTCTTGTGATCAGTATAAATCTCACATTTTTTACCATAGAGGTAGTGCCTCCATATCTTCAAAGCAAAGATTATAGATGCTAACTCGGGATCATGAGTAGGATAGTTTTGTTCATGAATTTTGAACGGTCGTGATGCATAGGAAATAACTCTATCATTATGCATAAGGACAGAACCAAGTCCTTTCTTCGATGCTTCACTATAAATAACGAACCCATCATTCCCCGATGGTAGAGTCAATATAAGAGCATTGACTAATCTTCTCATTAGTTCTTCAAAACATTCTTCACACTCTTTTGTCCAAACAAATTTAACCCCTTTACATGTGAGATTCATTAATGGGTTAGCCAATCTGGCAAAATTCTGGACGAAACGTCGATAATAACCTGCTAAACCAATAAAACTACGTACCTCAGTTATACTCGTAGGTTCTGGCCATTATTGGATTGCCTTGGTCTTAGAAGGATCAACAGAGATTCCATCTTTAGAGACAATATGGCCAAGAAAAGAGATCTCCTGAAGCCAGAATTCACACTTTCTAAACATCCCATATAATTCATGACTTCTCAGAGTCTTCAAGATAATGTGCAAGTGATTTTCATGATATTCAAATCTTTTGGAGTATACTAAGATATCATCAATAAATACCTCCACAAATTCATCAAGATATTCCTTGAAAACTCTATTCATCAGATCCATGAATACAGAGGGTGCATTAGTCAATCCAAAAGGCATTACAGTAAACTCGTAATGCCCGTACTTGGTTTGAAATGCTGTCTTTGGAATGTCTTCCTTCTTCACACACAACTGATGGTATCCAGATCGAAGGTCAATGTTTGAAAAGTATTAAGCTCCATGCAGTTGGTAAAATAAATCATCAATGCGTGGTAGGGGATAATTGTTCTTTGTTGTTATAGCATTGATCTCCCTGTAGTCGATACATAACCTCATAGATCTGTATTTATTTTTAACAAAAAGAACAGGGGCTCCCCATGGAGAAACACTAGGGCGAATAAATACCTTATTACTCAATTCCTCTAGTTGTTTCTTTAGTTCAAATATTTCTATAGTGGCCATTCTATAAGGGGTCTACGATATAGGCCTTGATCCAGGAATTAAATCAATGGAAAATGCAACTTCTCATTCTGGAGGATGTCCAGGTAAATCTTCCGGAAATACATATACATATTCTTTCACAATAGGTACATCTTCTATTTGAACATTCCTTTCCTCACCCACAGTTATTTCATTCTCTTCCTCCCCAATAATTGAATTTAGTTGAGCTACTGGGGGTGGATCTAAATAAGAATTAGGTGGTGACGATTCTGCTCTAAAGATAAGGTGTTCCTTATCATCATCATAAAGAATTGTAACCTCATTATTATTACAATAAATCTTCACATCATAGTCCGAAATCAAGTCCATACCAAGGATTATATCAAACTCAATCATAGGTATGACTACGAGATCAGTAGATAAAGAACATTTATGTGCTCTAATGGGGACTGATTCACAAAACTTTGTTTCAATGATACTTCCCTTAAGAGTTTTAACTGACAACTCCCTTGCTAAATCAAATTGGAAATATCTAATTTTCTTAGCAAAATGGAAAGATATGAAACAATGCGATGATCCAGAATCAAATAATGCATTTGCTAAACTTGAGGAAACCATTAAATTACAAGTCACCATGTCTTTTGGAGCTTCTACCTCAGCAGTAGTGATAGCATAAGCTTGGCCTTGATCCCTTGGCCTTTTCTGAGGTAAGTTCTCATGACACTTAGGACATTCATTTTCATAATGCCACATCTCCCTGCAATTGTAGCACTGAACGTTGGTGGCTTCCTTCTTCCCCTTGCAATCACGAGCTTGCTGGCCTTTTTCACCACACTTGTAACAGACTCTCATTCCCTTCAAGCATGTACCATGGTGTTTCTTCCCACATTTACCACAAGATGGATATTCAACCTTTCCCTTCTTCCCCTTATTTCCATTCCCAGATTGATCAGCAGGTCTCTTCTTCTCTTGCTTTTCTTTAAAGTCATAAGAATTAGAGAATTCCTTTTCGGTCTTGATATCACATGAGACAATGTCTTCGTACGATGAAAAGGCTTGTGAGACTAATTCTCAATGGAAAAATGGTTTTAACCCATCAAATAAACGATCAATCTTACTTCTTGGGTTACGTATATAATCTCCTGCATACCTTGCTAACCTTGTAAAGTTAGCCTCATACTTTGCGACATTCTCATCCTCCTTCTGTCTCAGACTCAAAAACTGCCTTTCCATATCTGCTCGGTGGTCGCGAGGAAAGTATTTTTCTAAAAACAGATCTTTGAACTCCCTCCATTCCATGTTTTATACTTCATCATCTTCCTTCGTATTTTGAATTAATGACCACCATTGATCAGCATATCCAGTGAGGTGGTAAACTGTCATGATAACTTTTTCCCTTTCATTACTCCCCAAAGCCTGAAATATATTCTCTAGGGAAAATATCCATTGCTCAGCTACTAAGGGATTTGTACTCCTATTGAACATTGGTGGTTGTTGCCTCATGAATCGATCTAACATTGATCCTCCATGTTCCGGATCAGGGTGCTCCATATGGGTAAGGTTATTATTCATAACCTGAGTGAGTTGTCCTAGTATGGTGACTAGCTGATCGACACCAGTTGCATCACCAGCTCTACTATAATTATCTTGAGCAGGAGGGAAATCCCTACATGGAGTGCATGCATTGATACAGTTTCCATTTCTCCAACTAGGCACCATTTCTAAACAATGGCATAAATTAGATCAGTTTATGAATCAAAATACATAATCCCATACTTATAAAACACTTAACATAAATTGAACTATTTATGGAAATAATCCATAATCATAAAAATGTTTTCTTTGAGAAAGTATATACTCATAAACCCTTCATAATGATTTTTAAAGAAAATGAGAGTTATCCTAAGCATATCCCCCGGGAGTGTCGTAACCAAGAGTGCAGCAAGGCCAATTGTCGTGCACCAGTTCCCGTTCGAGTCTAGCTCAAAGCGGTGTTTTCGGGTTTTACCCCTAGGTACATCTATGCCAGAGCAACCTCTACCTGCTCGTATCTAGACAGCGATGTATTGCTCAGAAAACTCACAAAATCTCTAAAATACCAAAATTCTAGGAAGTTCTTCTATACTAATCCTCAAAGTTCATCTTAAATCTATGTGCTCTAATCAGAGTTTATCTAAATACAGCTTCCAAGGTTTGTACTAAACTTTCTCTGATACAAACTATAATGCCCTGACCCCAGTTACCCAGAGTCGGTGCATTATTACATAACATTGGCATGATCACAAGAATGATCAAATCTCGATAGACCGATTGGTTTAGTAGCCTTGGAAACACTAAATATATTCGTAAAGATTTACATTACATCCTAAAGTGAAAAACTACTACAACAACATAGTCTCCATATTCCACTCTCATATCCCCACATAAAATCCCTACAGGTCATTCATAACTTACATCTTCACATCCAGGGAAAAATAAAACATAGAAAATGGGTGAGGTCAAATGCACAGTAAGGATAACAATATAGCGGAAACTTTAAAAAATAAGCATAAACATTTAAGGAAATGTATAACTAAAACAAAAGCCTTTTAAACTTGAACTTCAACATAGTATGGAAAAATTAAAATGAAATAATTCCATTTACTTATTCACATGGATATTCTACTAATCGAATAATCACATGCAATATCAATAACCACTTTCATAATGATGGAATGCATAATACCAGACTATCATAACCACATAGCCAAGGCCTCATGCCAAGACTACAAATAAGATTTTTCCAAGGCCTTGTGCCAAGACACTAGTTTGTCTCATGAGACCTACCGATGCATCTAGGAGCTATAGCGGGCTCCACCCGTCACATATTAAGTCCAATGCATTCCTATATGAAAAGGTTTAAACATAACATAAACATTCGTATTAAAACTAGCAAACGAAATGTCAATACTTTCACCATAAAAAATGAATGTTATAAAAATAGCACATCCACAGTCAAACATATCACAAAACCTTCAATACAATATAGAAGTTTTGTATCATAATAAATCAACTTCAAATAAGCGTAAAATCCATCAAAGGATGTTGACATATATGAAATCAAAACTCTTTTAGAGAAATATCTATTTCTATTTTGAAATCATTTAAGAGTCATATATTTATGAAATAAAACATTTTCTTTGAAAATATTCTTAGAAGCTTGCAAGGGAAGCTTCGACGATTTTATAACGGCTGAAAATATCCACACCCGCCGTATAAGTTAAAAAAACATTCTTACCTTAATTCTGTCGAAAAGGTTAAAAAGCACCTTGTTTGGAAAACGACGGAAAGATTACTTTGTAAACCACTTATAAAAAGTCAAATAAGGGTATAAATGACTTTAACCCATATTCTTGTAAATAGTAAAAATGTTTTGAAATACATTTTTTAGATACATAGATGTGGATGATAGAGAGATCCTAGTAGATTATTACGTATAAAAAACCTCGGATAATGATGAGATTGTGAAATAAACCCTTACCTTGTACTTTTCCTTGGTTGGGGTAGGTTAAACACCTGTATAATGGTGAAATAATTGTTATTAAATTATAAAATAATCATATTAATTAATATGATATCATATATGATCTTTTAACATTGATTTGTTTAATAATATCTTAGTACTATCGTTGTTTCAGGTGTTAACTTACTCGTTTTCTTTTATATGTTTTGTTATGTAAGCCATGTTTGTAATGGATAGGTTGTATCTTAATATTATCCAGAATGATATCAAGTCCTTATATACTATTATTAATCATCAAATGAGAATTATACTTGAATAGATACGATGGAGAATGAATCTCATCGCGTTCGTGGACGCGGTAGTCTGTACGTACGCACGAGCGACAATATCATTCTTCTGATATTAAAATAATATATAAATGGATGGTATATCATATATACAGAATCCTTATCATGTTATCTTTATTATTTAAATGAGTTACACATCATTATTATACCCATCCAAATAATAATATATTGAATAACAATTACACCACGACGTGGAGACGGTAAGCCGTAAGTACGCACGTATGGTGACATGTTATTAAAAGGGTGGATAGAATACTGAATATGGTTATACAATATTTATAATAACATCACAGTATATATATGATACTGGAGTTATTATTTTAGAATGGTAATAACAAATAAAGAAGAAGTGGAAGAAGAAAGGAACTTGGAAAAGGGTGGTGATATCATTACCTCTTCTTCGGGTTCTTCCTTTTGATTTGATCAAAAGGGCTCCGTAGATTGGATTTCTGATCACACTAAGGCCTCTAGGTTGTATTGAGGGATGTTGGGAGAGTATTTGGGTAGAGTTTGGCCGACCCAAAAGGCTTTGAAGGTGTGAAGAAATGAGAAGGAGGAGTGCCCTTTTATAAGAGGGGTGAGGGGCACCTTTGGACAAGCTAGAAATAATAATTTATAATAAATTCATATTCGGTTTCTAATGTCTCCAAAGTGGATTATTTAAATTTTAAGGTGGGGAGGGGTCGAAAAACACTCAACCAATAGAATTTTGAAAAGTTTGGGTACTTATATTAACCCTATCTTTAAGTATTAACTCTAAGTTAATTAGTTTCACTTTTACAATGTCTCTTTGTATTTTTATATTATATGGTTAATAAACGTACTATATACATCCAAGCAACCCCCAAGTGGTCCATTAATGATACACCTATCATTATATAAGTCTCTTTTCCTAACCTTGGAATATTAGGAATTTAATATCAATTAATAATATAATATTTGTTTTAAAAACTCTTTTATGTCAATTTTGACACTATTCAATAGTTGATTTTTGTGAAACTCATAATAGAATGATTACTTAGAAAAAAGTTAATTAAATCAATCCTAATATGTCATATTATCCTAGAATATTATTTTAATTCATCAAAAGTCTCAAATTATATTTATTTGGGTATTTATAATGTCAATTATTTTAACTTTTTACTATTATGGTAATTACTGCATCACCATTGAGTCATAAATAAATTAACTTATGTAATCTCTAAAAATTATAAATAAAATATCATTATGTAGGAAATAGTTTTATCTTTATAACTAATATTTATAGTCGAAAATCCAATATATATAACCCTATGTAAAAAGTTTGTTTCTAAAAAATATATGCTTATGTCATTTTTGTACTTATTTTAACTTAATTAAAATTAAGTGTCCCTATCACCTAAAAGTGGCTCCATGGGGTCCCAAAATCGACCCAATGATGCCTATGGTCTAACATGTATCAACAAATGATGCTAGGACACGTTTTAGGGTAATTTTGTATTATTATAATACTATTTTTTAACCCTTATTTACCGGATTTACCCTTTAACCATGGTAAATAAAATATTTACCGAAGTAATTATTCAAAATGTCTAAAAAATAAGTTACCTATTTAAACAATTTGAACATCCTGAATCCAAATATGGAATCAATTTTTCCAAATTCAAAATAGAGAAGTGGCAGAAATTAATTTAAAATTAATTTCAGTTGATAAAACAAAATGCGTGTTTTTAAGAGATAATAACTATCAAAAGATTGACACTTGTTTATGTCTGGTTTAATTGTAAAATTATGTCCAATGACCAAAATTGTATTAAATGTTAAAAATATATTCTAAATATACTTTAAAACCACTCATATTCATAATTTATCACTATTAATTATTTTGATTAAAAAAGTTGTTTTTAATTAAAATTTAGTAATGTTCACTATTCATCAAAATATTAAATTTATCCAAAAAGTACCAAAATCTCACCTTAGGCTAAATTCGATATTCTGAATCCAAAAATGAAGTCCATTTTGAAATATAAAATATACATAATTTCAAAAAGTAAGTATTACTATTCATAATGGCTAGTTTGATTGGTTATGGTGTGTTAGAACTCGGTGTTGCGTACAACACACGCTATCACATTATTCAAAGAGAAGCATACCGTAGAAGCTTGGGGTGTTACATAATCTTTATAGAAAACACAATGATAAAACATTTAATGTTTCTTAACTATGTTTTTTCTAGAATTTCTATCTTGTTCCTTCCAATCCTTTGTTTATATTTTCAATTCATCTATATCAGATGAGAGAAAATTTGATTAACTCTATCAAATGCACATTTTTCCATTATACCCAGTCAGGTATATTGTATCATATATAATATTTCTAGTAAGATAAAACCTATAACTATTCTTCAACCAAAATATATCTAGTTCTGGAACTCACACTACTCACTCACAAAATGTCTACCACTTTTTCTCTGTAACAGTTACTCCAATAAAACATCTAAACTTACTACACATCATAATATCAGTGATATTCCTCTAAAAATAAATTAGTAATCATATAATCTGATATAAATTTACTACTCAACTCAAAATTCATATGGATTTATTAAAAAATTCATAAAACATCGAAGTCACATTTCAACTTCCTAGTTTCCTAAATTCTTGGTGTCAATGATCTCTTAAAAAATATTTAAATATAGGTTAAATTTATGAACATTGAAATAAAATATCAACATATTCATAATTATTAGAGTGTATAAACACTAAGGAAGTTTTGTGATAATATTAACTTTCCTTCATATAGAGATCTTTGTATGAACTCCTCCACCTGGTAACACTTCACCGAATGGTGATCTGTCCAATTCTTATCAGTCTAATCATATCTATCAAATAAAATCAAGAGTCATAAATCCATTAATTTTCTTGTTTTACCTATATATAATATATTAATATAATTTTTTTGAGTTTTAAATGTCCTATGAGTTCACACGTCTCCTTATAGTCATCCTATATCTTCTTGACCTTCATACAAAGCTCATGTTGCTAAACTCAGACTGTTGACTTCTTCACCGTCAGATCACAATTTTTTTCTTTATTAGATACATTATATATTTTTATATATGGTATTATATATTTAAAATTAATATGATGGAATCTACAAATATCCGTTGTTTAGAAATTCTTTGTTCTCTTCCTCGTTTCGTACAACATGATTAATTCTTTTCTGTGAACTCTGTTAGAGATTTATTGATCATAAAATATCTCTGTATTATTTATATTTAATACATATATTTCTTGTATAAAATTGGTTAAATAGGTCTGTTAACCTTCAATGAAATCTTATTCAACTTCATATAAAAGTAAATTGATAACGTCATATCTTTGAACATTGTATAGTTTTCAACATTTTTATTTTAAAATTTTAAATTTATAAAAACCATCATTATCGAAAATCCATATGATCTTGAACCATGAATGTTTTTTAATAATAATGATGTAAAAAAATTTTAGGATCATCATAACATCATTTAAAATTGTATAAGAATTAACTCAAACTTCTTCAACAAGTCATTTTTACCTAAATCCCAAAAACATTCACAAGGATAGTGCTGAAATGAAATAATACATTCTTTAAAAAATAAATCCAATGGATCTTAAATATCAACCTTTTTATTTTCTCGAGTCATTCTTAATTACTCTTTTCTGATAAATCATCAAACAGCATACTTTAAAACGGGAAGTTTCATGGAACCACACTAAAATATTATGAAATGTTTTTCTAATGAATTCCTTCCCTTGGCGAGAAGAAATTTTTTGGCCTTGATATTGATAAAATCCCACTCAATTAAAATATTAATGAAATTGACATCAATATTTTACTCCCCCTTCCTATGATAAAACCATATTTGGATTAAAAAAAGATATAATATAATGATTTACTTCCTATCCCCCTTTGTCCACATAATCCAAAGGATCATGGTGGAAAAATCAATAACTTTTGTTTTGACAAGGGTGGAGGTTGTACAAGCTATTTCTGTCTCAAGTCCTAAAATATTTATCATCAAGTACATTCGGCGAAGATGTTAATATTTTTATCTTTTTCCAAAATAAATTCTGTAATTACATCTTCAGTAGTCATATTATCCTTAATGAAATGCTATTGAATATCATTACCCGTTAATATGAATTATTAGAAATGTTTTTAGATATATAAATGGAACTTTTATTATAAAAAAGAATCATAAATGGGTCTTCATCATTCACTCTAAAATCATCCAAGAAAACATTCATCCAAAATAGAATAGTGAATTAATAAGTAGTGGAGACATTTTCTTCATCTGATGTACTCAAATAAATATAAATTTGTTTCTTACTATTCTATATCACACATATTTCATCAAAAAATAATGTACCTTCACATATTGATTTTTAATCACTACAATATCTATTCTAATAAATTTTTTGATACCATGAAATGTTTACCCATTAATTCATATGCACATCAATATATTATTATATGATCATTAAGATTCCAAAGTATTCTCTTTGCTTCCAATGTGTGTAATTCATTTGGACCACTCTAATATCATAAAAATAAAGTAACGGTATATGTAATATCTGGTCATGAATAAGTAAGATAGAGTAAACATAAAATAGCCTTATGGAAGCCTTTCTAAACAAGACTTTTCAAAGCATCATCTTTACTCAGTCTCATGTGAATATAAATAAGTGTAAAAATATATTTTAAATATTCCATGCCAAAAAGCTGTTATGATTCCATAGAAATCTTTTATTTTGAGAGGAAGAAGAGTCTTCGATTTTACTGAACTAGTAATCCCAGAAATAAATTCTAATCGATGATCATTGACATATCTAGAGTAATATTCAATTTTTCATAAAATTCTTCAAAATAGTTATCCTTATCACTAGAAAATGTAATATCATCAATATTGATAATGAAAATTAGGGTACCAGTTTTTATCTCCATTATATATAAGTTGATATTAACATTTCTTTATAAAATCTAAAATTCTTTACTCAACTTTCAGGTTTTGAATACAAGACATAAAAAATATATATTTAGTTTAAACATCATGGTTCCATAAAAATCAAGTCTGAACCCACTAGGTTTCTCAATATAAACACTTTCATTATTTTAAACATTCAAGAATTGTGACCGGACATCCATCTAATAGACCTCCTAATTTTTATGAGATGAAATAACAAAAAACAATCTAATAGTCTGGCTCTGTGAAATAAAATAATTTCTTTTAAAATATTCATCGTATAACAGTAAAAAACCTTTGGAAGCTATCCATGATTTATTCATTGAAATTTTTTATAGTCTACTGAGATTATTTCTAAACAACCATTTAATCGCATTAACATTCTTCCCATTTGGTCAAAGAATAAGTTCAAAGTTGTTTTCCTTATCAATTTTTATATACTCTTAATTAATTTTATTTAAACATTATTTATGATCAACAACTTCTAAAATTGGTGTTGGTTCCACCTGTGAGATAAGTGATGTTTGATTCTAAAACATCAATATCATTTTTAGAACTATAGCTTCATGGTCTCCAATGATATTTTTGGATTCAATGTTTTTTATAAAGTATAATTTTTTTTTTCATACCACTATAATTTTATCATCACTAAGAAAATCTAAGCCTAATTTCATAAGATTAGGATCACACTCATCTTTCTTCTCCTTAAATTCATTGGAAGTCATCATTATATCTTTAGTTACAGCATCTTCATCATCATTATAATCATTTGTTAAGATATAATATATTTTAATATCTTTTACATTAATGGAGTCAATAAACATATGTAGGCATTTACTCAAGAAGTTACATCTTATTTTGTAAAATGCATATATCATCAAAATTCTTTAATCCTCTACTTGATCAAAAACATTCCTAAATTCTTTTTTGAACATTATAAAGAAAGTACTCATAAAAACCATGTTTTTTTAATATAGTATTTTTCTAATACCAAATCTCATAGGGATTCAATTATTATTCTCATTAAAGTAAAAATTTGTTTTGAACATGAATATTTGTACATAAAATTTATATCTAGAATAATTTTTAAATTTTATATCCAATGAGCATTCTTCTTCTAATTTCAAATAAATTATATTTTTTATTCCTGATACAATATTTTGTTGAGGAGTGTAGGGATCACTATATTAGTTTTTAATTCCACATTTCATTAGATGGGACTCAAAAGTGTTAATTGTGTAATATTTCTCATTTTCTATACTCAACTAAATAAATAAATAAACTCAATTTGTTTTCCATATCCATTATGAAATTTTCAATAACTTTCAGCCTCTGATTTATTATTTCATGAAAAATATTTTTCATCATCCGAGTGAAATGATCAATGAAATTAATAATGTAAAGATCTACTTCTTTGTGTGGTGTCTTTTCATCCCACATTGATCAGAGTTAATGATCTCAGTTTGTGAAGTTGAATAGATTTAAATATTTTTATTCCATCTACTAACCATACATCTTTTTAGGTAAGTTGTATGAACAATATGATATTTATTTTCTTTATGGCATGTGACTTACAACATATTCCTTTGGAAATGTTTTCATAATCTTCTAGAAAATATTCCCAAGTATTTCTAACTATTAGGTTTTTCTTCTTCAATAATAAAATGAATTACAATGATCATAAATCTAAAACAGGTTGCCTCTAGTTATTTTTCCATTTCTGAATTTTTTTCCATCTTCCAAAAGTTGTTTGATATATTATAATTTTGGAAAGATAATTTCCTTACCATTATCTTGAATTTAGATAATACTATTAATGTTTTTATTAATCCCATAAACAAATTGAACTTCCTTTGACCTATTATGAGTTTCAATATCAACTATACCAATTACACTTATTTTTATGGAAGTATCAATTCTTAAATTTATTTATCCTCCCTGATTTTCATCAATATTTTTCAATATTTTTATATAACCTATAACATATAAGGACTAAAAATTGTAATAATTCAATGTGTTATTCTCTTTTTTTTCTAGCATTTATAGTAGTCTCAATAGAAAAATATTTTTTTCCTTTTCCCAACATCCTTTTCTTTTCCGATACTAGAAATTATTCATCAAAGTGTTGTCATATTATATTTATCACATTAAAATGTCTGGTCACACCTTCAAAAAATTAATTCTAAGTATTCAAATCCATATTCCATGGGATATTTTTTTAACTTTTTATGACTTTATATATATTTATTTATTGAATTTTAGAGAGTTTTATCCTATTCATCCATTATTTCTCCCTAAGAGTTTGTGGATACTCCGAGGGAGATACATATTGGGACAAATATTATAAAAATTATCACCATATGTCCTTAAATTCTAATAATATCTGTTGAACCCTGATCTTTTATAAAAGTAGTTTTTTTCTAGGGAATAATGTTTTTGAGATTCCCCAACCATTAGAGCACCTAATTTATATTGGAATAGGGATACATTCTTCTAATGGTTATTTTTTATTTCCATTTATGATATTTTTTATTAATTAATTTATTATCAAAATATATCCTTTTGTTGATTATTACACATTTCAGGTCAATAAAATTAGATGAACTTTTAATTTTAGTTGGTGTAGATTTCACATAATTCATCAAATGAATTATTCCAATAGCTTGAGATGTTTCTTCTTTTACTTCTATAGGTTTTTGAAATTATCATTCATCTACTGTTGAATTTTTAGACAATAATCATATATATTGATTCTTACACAATTTTTCTTCCTTAGTGATATGTTTATCATCATGACTATTTCCCATCTTCCATTTTTTGATAATTTTTAGCTCGGTGTATATAATATTTTTAATATACACATCTATAATTCTAAGGAGTTATTATTTTCCTTCATTATTATTCTAAATTAATTTTTCTTTCATTATATCAAAATGAGATATGAATGTTTTAAAATTATTCATAATTTCATATTATGATGAACTATTTTCCATAGAGTTATATTCTTCTCTTTTAGTCAATATAATTTATTTTCCACTGAGACTTTCCTTATATGAGCTGATTGAATTTATTCGTTATATATTGTATTATAATAATTTTTCCAAATATTATATTTATAATCATCATAATTATATTCTGTATATTTCTTCTTTATATATATCGTTACAAAATTTATAATGCCTCAATATAGAAAAAAAATTAAGTTGGAGTTGTAATTTGTAATTACCTCTACCTTTATAGTCATTTTTACAGATAAGGAAAATAATTAAATCATATACTTCAATATCATATTCTTAATATTATGATTCACTAAGGATCATTACATCACATTCATATATGTGTATTTTCAACTTCTATATATATTAAAAATTATCTCTTCCACAATATTCTATATGAATTTAGGAGACTTAGTTAATTCATATAGAATAATAAATATATGGAATTCATGAAGGGATGACTAATTTTTATCTTCTATGAAGATACTTTAAGATAATAGCTATCTAGAAAGATCCTCATCCATTTTTTTATGATAGCCGAATATTACAGGATAACCATAAATATAAAAATTTTGCAGAAAATTTCAATCACCCTTGTGATGTAGTCATCAATAGTTCCATCTTCCAACATTTAATCTTCCAACATCCTTATATCTTTAAATTTTCTTTTCCAGATTGGATATTTTATTTACTTGCTTGTAAATTTCCCAGAAATATTATTTTGAATTTTTCCCATGTTTAATATTCTATTTTGATACCCATCACCTTCATAAATTTTTTTCCACAAAAGGACATCGTAATAGAATTCTGAGCATTCCATCAACCTAGAGAATCATTTTTTCATAAAATGACATAGATTAATCTTTGTCTATGGGTGGAAAACCTATTGTAACAACATTATTTTCCTCCATTATAAAAGACAATAGAAAGGTTATCACTATAGTTTTCCTTCAATGATAAAATTTTCCTCTGAAGGTAGGAATACCTCTACAATTTTATATGATGAGATTATCCATGATAAGAAATTTAAGGATCCTTTAGAGGGAATCTTGATATTTTGATAGAACATGTGTTTGAGTTGGTGTTCTCAACCATTTTTTTTGAATATTAGATTACATGCACATTTGAATATTTTATTGTAAATCAAATATCTTATTACATATTTCTCATTATTCTACATAACTTTAATGTAATAAAGACTTGGGTATTTTTCTCATTGAAAATGATCACAATAATTCCCAAATATTTTGAGAACCAAAAACAATTTCTGAAAATATTTTTAAAACTAGTTCTATAATCGAATGAAATTCTATTATAGGGAACATAGTATTTTGGATGTCAAGTGTGATTACATATAAGTAGATGAGAACTCTTCTCAAGAAGTTTACACTTTACAATCTTTATAATGAGAGAACATGATAACAAACCGTCCTGTAGGAATTACACAAATTTTTATTTCATTGGGTTTTCATTTATTTGAGGTAGTGTATTGGTCATTAAATAATAATATTATCATTAATTCATTTCATTAATTACACACTCAGTTTTAGTAACTAGAACAATGAAGCTAAATGTTCCTGAGAAGTAGGGTTCATTTGGTGCACCATGATTGATATGTTGTTAATGGATAAGTAGAGGAAGGATTTCCCCTTCCATATTTATAATAGTTTATATCTTGTCCCTTTTATTGGAATGTATTGATCATATTTAAATTTCATGGGCATGGTGTAAAAATGTGTTTATTTTATATATTACCTGAAATATGTTTCAAGTATATAGGTTGATGGAATAGATGTGAAACCTTGTTAATTAAATATTGAAAAAAATATATTATTTTACTAAGAGTGTACTCTTCTATGGTTCACAACAATGTGCCATTAAGTTCCTTCCCTTGGTTTCCTTTACCAATTGATAGAAACAAATATTGGACTATAAGAATTCTTGCATAATTGTAATGAAGAATAATCATATAGGGTCACAAAAAATGAGTTTCTATTGATCATGATTGAATTATATTTGAATTTATTTATGGAATAAATATTATACTCAAGGATGAAAAATAATTTTATTCTTATTTTATTGATCATACATATTAAATAAATATTTTTTCAAAAGATTTTGAATAAAATATATATATATTTTTTATTTAATATTTAATAAATATTTATTAATGATCCTGGAAATATATAACGAACTAATCTTAATGTAAAAATAAATTACATAATTTTTTCAGAATAATTAAAACATTATAGAGATAGACACATAATGATCAAATTAGTATAGTTCCCTTGGAAATATATAAAAATAAACAGTGGTACATGAGTGAGCTTCATTATCTCCTACTATGTCCCCTAAAACAAGAACCCTTTTTAGACATATTATACTGAATATATATCTTCATAACATGGGGAAGGAAACATAAAAAGGGGTGAAATCAGATGCCCAGTAATGGTATTCAAGGGAGATATGTAGGCACAAACATGATCATAAGGGTATGAGAATATGATCATAACATAATATGATCATAACATATATATCGAAGATCACAAACATGAATCATGGAATAAATATGGGCAGTTTATATGTCATGAATCATAAGGGAGATAAGAGCATGATCCTGAAAAGAATATGACATGGACCTCATGAAATACACATAAATATAGAAAACCCTATGTCAAGGCTACCTACTAAGACCATTATAAAAATTTATTGTTGGGATAATAACAAGCGTACCGAATTTAGGATTCAGACTTCATCCCATTTATCCTCTTGTTTCAGGATTCAGATTCCCTCCTATGTAGTCTTATATTTCGGTCCAAGCATTCCCTCCCATTTACCCTCTTTTTTTAGGATTCAGATTCCCTCACATTTACCTGATTGTTTGGGAATGAGATTCCCTTATGTTTCATTCTTGGGACTCACTCCATTATACCCTTTTTTTAAGATTTATATACCCTATTGTTTCAGTCATGGGATTTCCGCACGTGTCCCCTCTTGTTTCATGCTTAAGATGACCTCCTGTTTTAGGCTTCGGATGCCCTCCCAAGTATCCTCTTGAGATCATAAAACTTTTATTTGTACCTAATGAATTGCAGTTCGGCATAGGTCTCAACTATCACATAATAAAATCATACATACATGTTCCACAATATAAGAAAACCTTCTTCATATCACGATAAATGAAAAAAGATGGGTTTTATGCTATTCAAATCATTACCCATGAAATAAAATATCGAGAATTAAACTTTAATCACATCATAATTGATAGAAAATAGATTTTATTCTAAATCATTTCATTAAATTATATCCCATTAAAAGATGTATGTTTCAAAATTATATAACCCAAGGATGAGAAACCGGTTTCATCAGCATCATTCCATCAATATATAAACCATTCCAGGAAGAATAGGAATTGAACCTGTGGATTATTTACTATAATAGAATGATTAAAATAAATGGATTGTATCATAGATGGAAAATCACTTTGAAATATCCTTTTAATTGTTTTTTGGAGAAAATAACCTTTATTATTTAAAATTTATTTTTAAAACATAAAAAGTTTTTGGAAATTATATTCCTTTAAAAAATATAAATGAATATTGACTCACTTTTGAAAACCATTTTTTCTAAAGAATTATAAAGGAATATTGATATTTTTGAAAGCCATTTTTATTTAAAACATTTAAAATAAACTTGAAACTCTTTTGAGAAAAATTTTCCATGGGAACTTATAAAAAAACATGAAAACATTTTGGAAACCATTTTCCTTATAAAATAAACTTGATTACGTTTTATACCTTTTTATTTTAAAAAACATTAAAAATGTGGAAGGATGTCTTGAAATAATTTTGGAATCCTTTTTCATAAATTTTTTTTGATAAATTATATTTTATTGTTGAAAAAATTTTGAAATCCTTTTTATAAAATATGTTTTTAAAGAACACCGATGTTCGACCAAAGAGAGAATAAAAGTCAGACATTCTTAAAAACAATTTTTCTATCATCTTTTGTAGAAAAGAGTGTAGAAATGGTACCCGTACATGAAGATATAATGAATATACAATGGGTAATAAATTTCATGAGTTCTCGTGAGAGATGGATCATAATATTTTATCAAAGGAATCATAAACATAAATAATATTGAAATTCATTGAGATTTTTCAATAAACTCTTACCACTTGGTAACATTGAACCATTCTACCAATTGAACAAAATGAAATTAAATGAATCTTAAAATATCATTAAAATAATTATAATTCTTATATAACATTTTAAATTCACTATATACACCTCATAGAAAAAATAAGTGCATAACAAGGCATGATTATCAAAGAAGGAAAATAGAGAAAAATTTACTTTTCCGATTTGGTAAATTTTTTATTATAAACTCCATGAAATAAATATATTAAAATTTATATGTAAATACACATAATATTAATTATATAAATAATATAATTCATCTATGGGTAGTATACAAACTACAAAAATTGAATGGGTGGTGAACAGAGCAAGTATCTTGCAAAACTAAAAAGTGAGATAAAATTTCCTTACGTTATGACTTGACTCTCATCACGCTCATAAATTTTTTTGTATAAATAATATAAGTTTATTATAAATCTATAAAACAACCAAATTATTAAATCAAATATCATATATGGTTTTATTATGACTTCATATTACCCACTTGTTATGAATTGCCCGTTAAGGGTACTCTTTAGGTAATATTCGCTTTGTTTTTCGCATGTGTCTTAATTTCATATATATTTGGTCCTTATAAAAATATCGTTATTAATAGAATTTAAACCATGATATAAATATGATTTAAATTCAGTATATGTTTATTATAATAATATATAGAATATATATGTATGAAATATAATGCATCTTCATGGAGATGGTAGGTCGTACATGCGCATGAAATCTGTTCCCATCTTATTTTCATATTGAAAGAAAGAATGAAAATGAAATATATGTATATATTTATATAATTTCATTAAATAATAATTATTATTTCATATAAATTATATATTTTCATCAAACCTGTCTTTAATACATTCTATGTAGTGGATGAATGTATCACATCACATTGAGGGGGTGGTAGTCCACATTTCCTCAAACAAAATTATCATATTTACACAAAATTTAATGTATAAAAAATATTTTTTAAAAGAATTATAGATGATTAAATAAATAATATGTATAATATGAATCATATATAAATAGTTTTTCCATAATAATTCCCTACCATGAAATGTAGTAAAGGAAAAATGAATGATCCTCATTTCGTTAGGTGGTAGTTCGTTGTACACATAAATAGTATGTTCGTTACGCATTATATGGATGTGTGTGTAAGTGTAGTTCTAACCTAGAGAATAAAAAAATATCCATATATTTAGGATACCTGTGTTGTTTTATAATAATGTTATAATATGGGATTATGGGGTGGATAATGAGAAAAAAATAAAGGAGCTTGAGGAAGGATGTTAAATCTTCTTTGGGTAACACATTTTGGTTTTCACTAAAGGGATCCATCAGATTTCATTCTACAAAGATGTATGATTAAATGAGTTAGGGATGGATTTTGGGATATATATTAGTTAGATATTGACCTATATTAAGTGTTTTGTGGGGATTTATGGAATTGGAGAGGTGGTGGAATTTTATTGGGCAGAGAAAGAACTCACTTGATATTTTTGAAAATAAGTTAGGTGTACCCACGTTTTTACCCAACATAATTCATCCAAGAACAAAAAAATCAATAAATTAAGGTCTATGGAATAATATTTTTTCTTACAATGTGTTTTAGGAATGTTTATAATTCATTTGGGCCCTTTGTTTTAAGGAATATTTTCTTATTAAGTTTATTTATACTTTAATCATTGTAACTAATCTTAATCACTATTTCTAACAATTTTTAGAAAATAATGTTGATCTTATTAGCCTATAACTATAATAATAATGAAAACAATTTTTTTATCTTTTTCAAAAAACAATTTATTAAGGAAGAAACATTATGTCTAATTCCAATCATGTAGATGTGGTGAGAAAGCGTGTGTTTAAAGTGAGAAAGTTCAAAAGTTCACTAAGATTTTGTATCTAAATTAAACCTAAAAATGATATTCATTACCCACATTGGATTAATATATTTATATTTTATCTACATTTACGTTGAAAATAACTTATAATATAACTTAACTACATAAATAAATTAGTTTAAAAAGTAGTTTGCAATTAAAATTCATTATTTTTCACTATTCATCAAAATAGGCATTTTCTCAGAAAAATACTAATATTTCATCATAAGATAATTGTGACATTGTTAATTCAAAATTTGAATTTATATTATCAAATTTTATTTCAATGAGAATCTAAAATTAATACTATTATTCTTCACACAAGGACATAGAAATCAATCCCTTTAAGAAAATAATAATTTTAACTATATAAATACTTTACAAAAATTATATATTTCACTATTATGATGTTTTATTAATATGAAAAAATTATAAGCAATATTTGAAAATTAATTTTTACTATTCGTATTTCCATTTTTAATGGATTTGTTATAATTATATCATTTAAATAATTAAAATATTAAAGTGTTGTTTCATAGAAACTCAGTATTACATATAATAGAAGGCATTTCCGTGTTTCTTGTAGCATAAGTTAAATTTTATATTACATGTAGTGCATTATCAACATGGAGTAATGTTTAATTCAAGACAAACACCCTGATTTTTTATAAAATAAAATATTTTGAGTGTTTCATGAAATCAGAAATATCACACAGATTAAATTAATTCAAAAATAATATTTCATAAAATCTAATGGTGTTACATTCAACCCCATTAAAATAAATATCACATTGGAAATTCATATGATATATTAAAGGTTTGTAATTTGAATGTTACTTTCATATGAACCCAAATCATAAAAATAAATAATAAAAATTACACTAAAATTTAATTTGGAACCATAACTCCTACCCAACATAACACAAAAATTGGATTTAAACATTGGATAACATAGGTGGGAAGTGAAAACATGGACATGGAAGATAAATGAAACCATTATAGAGAGTGATATAGAACATGGTTAAGAGAAATTAAAAATAAAAAAAGAGATAAATCTATAATTATCTAAGAGACCATTAGATTCATTGGAATAGAAGTTATGGTGATAAACTTTCCCTAAGGTTAAATAATTTTCATGAAAAGTTATTCTTACTTGATTTAATTCCCTTTCATCAGTAAAATATTACTATTTGGTCATTTATTAACCAACTTCCACTTCACATCTTTCTCCAAAATTAAGGTGAATTTTTCATTCTAAAGCACTAATAGATCATGATATCCATGATAAGTCATCCCACGTCTCTTTTGTTACCATTTAAAAATATTATTATATAAGGTTATCAAATATGCACAAATCCTCATGTGATGAGATATTACTTTAATATTATAAACATCATCTGAATTTTAACTTAAAAATCCCAAAAATTGGTTAACCTTATAACCCGTCTGAATGATGAAATTACAAATGTTATAAAGAATGATAGTAAATCAATTTAAAATTCATCCCCCATATATGAAATCTTTTATCTCGGATGGAAAATTCCAAACATTTGAATACCCTCATCATATATTCTCTTAACACAAGGTAATAACTAGAATTACAACAAATACTTCTGAAAAAATGCATGATTCCTAATTCAAAATGTTACATGATATATTCCTTAAATCCATGAAGTTTTAAACATCATCCATGATGAAATAGACCCACTTTGTTAACAAATAAATTATCCGGTTTATAGTAATCAGTGATATCAAATTTACATTATCCAGTTCAATTATCTATTTATCCAAGATAAACAAAATTTTATAAACATCTTGATCACATTAAGGTTTACCTTCCCTTAATAAATATTTCACCTTTCAATGAAATAAATTTTCTACCTTACCATCACCAGTCAACACATCCTTTAAAATATTTAATAAAAACATATAATGAAAATAATTAAATATTTCATGATTAGTAATCATTAAAAAATAAAGAAATAAATAATTTATCCATTGGTAATTATTCTTAATGCATTACTCATGATTCATCAACTTATTACTTAATAAAACATTCCTATAATATTAAATATGAATCATGTATTAATGATCCTCAACCACAATCTAATCACACTTCTTATGTCTAATGTAAACAACAATCGAAGAACATCACATACCTTTCACATGTTGTTTATCGTCTCCTCATCATCAAGAGTATAACCAATATTCATACATTCTTCTTAATTTTCATTATGATATTTCCAAATGGAAAATATATTTTCATAATGACCATACATTCCACATTTGAAACATTTATTGATTAACATGTTCTTTCCAGTTCTCTCCATTGACTAAAACCTAAATACATAGGGAGAGAAACTCATATCATAGAATGAAACAAAATAATCACGAAATATTACTTATATGACGTATAAATCATGAATCAATTCTTTATATATGACACCATGGTTTATCCTAGGTTATTCATAGGGAAATTACAATTTAATAATTCATGATGGTTGGTTATGAGTTTATGAATTTCTAAAGCATATCCCATTGGTTATGTTAAACTAGGTGTGTAGTAAGGCCCGCTATGGTGTACCAGGTTATGACGAGTCTAGACCGCCACCCCATGTCAGAGTTAATACTCCTAGGTAAATATATTCTCTAACCACATCCACTTATAATATCAAGACATAAATGTATTTATTGGAAACCACTCACACTATCCTTTTCCAAAACTCCAGCAAATATTTATAAATGTTAAATAATATTTATACTTATCCACAGAGACATCCCTACACATATCCTATGAAATGTAGATATATATCTCAAAAAAGTTTTCTCATCCTAGTTTCCAATGGTTAACTAAATCTTCACCCTGATACCAACTATGCCGATCTAGTCTTAAAATACATATAAATTAGATAACCATTTCAGAATACATAAAACCGTATACAAACAGATGCCTAAAGACAGTATTAGTTTAGTGTATTTGTAAACATGGAAACATTAAAATTGGTATAGGAGTGAGATATATCATCTCCCCATTAGGTTCTCTAAGACCAGAACCCTTCTTATACAGTTCATACATAAAATATATCTGCATAACCAAGGGAAGGAAATATAAGAATGAGTGAGCTTAAATGCCCAGTAAGGGTAACAAATGGAGATATGTAGGGCTAAGCATGATAATAAGGGTATTATAACGTGATCATAATATTAAATGGTCATACCCTATATATCAAATTACATAAACATGAATCATGGAATAAATATTACTAGTTCTTAATCATGAATTTTATGGTAGACGAGAGAATGATCCACTTAAGAATAAGACATGTAACTAATGGAATACACATAAATATATAAAATACTATGTCAAGGCTACTTAAAGTGTCCTTTATAACATGTCAGTCTTAGGATAATATCATATGTAACTTCTTCAAGCATGGTTTTCTCTCCCATGTACCCTCTTGTTTTCTACTTGGGATAGCCTCCCATATACCCTAATATTTTAGGCTTTAGATGCCCTCCCAATTTCCCTTTTGTTTTGAGCTTGGGATGCCATCCCATTTACCCTCTTCTTTCAGGCATAATATGCCCTCTTGTTTAAGGCTTAAGATTCCCTCCCATGTACCTTTTTGATTATGGATTGAGATTCCCTCATATTTCAGGCTTGGGATGTCTTTCTACGTAACATCATGTTTTGGGATTAATATTCCATCTTGTATAAATCATGGGAAAATCTCCCATTTACACTCTAAATATTATAAAACATTTATAATTTCCCAATGAATTTTATAGTGATATAGGCCCCACTCATTATATAATAAAATCATACATACATGTTCCATAAGAAAAGAAAACATTCTTTCATATCAAGACCCATGAAAAAAGTTGGGTTCTATAAATATCAAATCATAACCCATTGAATGAAATGGGTATTATTAAAATTTCCTCACATCATGACCTATGGAATATAGATAGGTTCCCTAATCATTCCAATAAATCATAACCCATTAGAAGAAGGGGGTTTCAAAAGCATATGACCCACAGAGGTGAAACTGCTTCCATAAGCATCATTCCACAAAAAACTAAACCATTCAAGAAATAATATGAATGGAATCTTTGAATCATTTCATAGAAGGAAATGAATAATAGAAATAGATATAATCCTAATTTTCAAATAATTTTTAAATATAATCAAAAAAGTTTTATTGAATAAAATATCCTATCTTCTTGAAAAATGTTTTTTAATTTATAAAACCTTTTCAAAAACCAATTTCATTGAATATTTATAAAATATTCTTGAGTATCTTTTGAAAAAAAAATCATTGAAAAATTATAAAATAATATTGAAAATTATTTGAAATTTTTTTTCCTTGAAACATATAAAAGAAGAAAAAACAATTTTCACAACCATTTTCCTTGAACTATTATATAATAATCTTGAAATTTTTTTGAAAACGATTTTATTTTAAAATAATTTGAAAAAATGGAAAGATGGACTGAAATAATTTTTAAAATTTTTATAATGAAAATAATTTTAAACTTATAAATAAATTTTTTAAATCTTTTAAGAAAACATGGTTTTGAAAGAACAATGGTTTCTAACGGAAAAGATAGGTAAAGTCATAATTTCATACAAACAATTTAAATATCATATTATTTAAAAAATAGTGTAAAAATTTGTTTCAATACTTAAATATATCATGATGATATATTGTTTTGGAAGGGTAATCAATTATCTTGAGTCAAAGATTATAATATGTCAACAAAGGTAGAATAATCATAGAGAATCTTGAAAATCGATGAGATTGTTTCAATAAACTCTGACAACATGATAAACTTGAACCATACTACCAATTTAAGAAAATTAAATTACATGAAGAATAAAATATCATGAAAAAGGATATTAATGATATAAAATTTTTAAGGTATTATATACACCTCATGAAAATATATAGGTTCATAACATTTCATGTCTCTCAGTGAAGAAAAATTTAGACAAAATTACATTACCGATTCGGTAACTTTTGAAACATAAAACCCATGAAAGAAATATCATAAAATGGTTATTTAAATAACCATAAATTTAATTATAATATAAATTTAATTCATCCATGGGAATTATACACACCACATAAAGGTAATGGGTGGTGAATAAATCATGTATCTCATTTAAATAAAAAGTGAGATGAAATTCCCTTACCTTGTGTGTTGATTCTCATCATAGTCGTACAAACATTAGATATGATAAATATAATTTTATTATAAATCTATCACATAACTAGGTTATTATATAGGATACCATATATGGTTTTATTATGAATTTATATTACCTTTATGAAAACAATTTCATGTTAAGGTTACTCTTTGAGTAATGTTCTCTTTGTTTTTCACATGTGTCATAATTTTTTATATCTTTGGTCCCTATACATATATCATAATTTAATGAATTAAAAACATGATATAAATATCATTTAAATTATTAATATTTTTATTATAATATTCTATAAATATATAGATGTATGAAATAGAATATACTATTTATAGAGACAGTAGGTTGTGCGTACTCATGAACACCATTTCCTTCTTATTGTCACATTGGAATAAATAATGAAAATGAAATAAATGTATATAGGTATAAAATATCATTAAATTGTCATTATTATTTCATATAAATCATATAAGTTTACTAAAACCATCAATCGTACATTCCAAGTAGCGTGTGAGAGAATCACATCACTTTGAGGGTGTAGTAGTCCACACTTACTCAAATGAAATTATCATATTTATACAAAAAAGAAAGTATAAAGACATTTGTTGTAAAATAATTACAAAAGATAAAAGTTGTTATATTTATCATATATATTTTATACAAACTAAATGTCCATCATAATTCCCAACTGTGAATGGTGGTAATGTAAAAACGAATAATCATCATTTTGTGAGGCAGTTGTCCTCCAGACACATAGACAATATGTTTGATACTAATTAGATTTAAGTGTGTGTAAGTGTTGGTATAACCCTTAGAGAAAAAAAATATCACTAAATTAAGATATTTTTATTTTTATAAGAATATAATATTTACTATTTAGGGGGTGTAGAATGAAAATAAAAGAAAGGAGCTTGAGGAAGGATGCTACCTCTTCTTTGTGTAACTCATTTTGGTTTTCACTAAAGGGATTTCATGGATTTCATTATTCCAAATGGGAGGATTAAAGGAGAAATTAAATGATTTTTAAGTGTATTGGTAATCTATTGGACATACCTATGTGGGTTGATAGGTGTGAGAAAGTGTGAGAGGTGGAGGCCTTTTATAGGGGATAGAACATACACAATTGATATTTTTGAAAACAAGTTTGGGGTACCCATGTTTTCACCTAAAAAAGTCAAAAAAAAAAAAATAATAATATATGGTTTGTGGCTGAAATATGTAATGAAAATGGGGTGTTTACAATTGTATATGTTAAATGGTCACATAAGATTAATTTTTATTCCATTGTAAATCTTTATATAACTAAAACATTTTAATGAATCTTAATCAATTTTTCAAACACTTTAAGTAAAAAATTTAGTGTATATTATTTGACAAAAAATATTATAATTATAAAAAATTGGTAATCCCATTTTTATAAATTCAATTTACAGAAGTGGTAAAATATTTTTTAAGGCTAACCCCACAGATGTATTGAGAAAAATGTGTTTTTGAAATGAGAATGTTCATATGTTCATTAATTTTCTGTATCTAAATTTAGTAAAAAAACGGTTTCTAATTACCTATAATAGATTAATATATTTATTAATGATCTATTATAAATTTAAAACCAACATAAAGTTTAATTTAAATATATAAATATATTATATGAAAAAAATAGTTTGTAATAAAAATTCAGTATTTGTCATTATTCTTCCAAAAATGACGTTTCTCTTAAAATACCAAAAATCACCTTAAAATAGTTGTGACATTATGAACTAAAAAATGATTTTATTTTGTTAAATTAAGTTTCTAAGAGTGTCTAAATTTAATTTTATTATTGTTCATATAAGGACATAAAAATCAGTTCCTTTAAAAATATAATATTTATATATATATAAAGTCTTTAAAAAAAGATTATATGTTCTTTTCACTATGTTTTATTTATATGAAACCAAAATAAAAAATAATTCAAAATATTTAATTAATATTTATATTCACAGGTTTAATGATTTTTTAATCATCTCATGTAAATAATTATAATATCAAATCAATATTTATGAAAAACTCTGTGTTGCATGTAGCGTATGCTAAGTCGGTGTTTCTTATAGTGAAAGCTAAAATTTACACTGTCTGTAGTGCACAATGTACTTATTGTTGCGTATAACGCATGTAATGAATAGTGATTTAAATGAAATAAACTATTTTTAGTGTTGCGTGACATGTAAAATATCGCACATATTAATTTAATTTGAAAAAAATATTTCCCAAAATCTCAAGGAACTACATTCTACCACCCTTAAAATTAATTTCACCCTGGAAATTCATTTCATTTTTTAATGGATTAAAACATGAATGTTCCTTTCATATACACACACATTGTACGAATAAATACAATAACATATATTAAAAAATAAATTTAGAAACGTAACAATTACACAAAGTAACTCATAACTAGGTTTTGACATTGGATATCATAGGTGGGAAGTTAAAACATAAACATGAAAGAGAAATTAAACCATCATGTTCTTATGGAGAGTGATAAAGGGAATTGTTAGGAGAAAGTTAATAATAAAAAATACATAAATCTATGATAATCTAAGGGACCAATTGATTCATTGAAAAATAAGGTATTAGGATTACCTTTTCAGTTTCAAGATTCATTTTTTAATTTTATGGACTTTGAATGAGAAGTTATTCTTACATGATTTCATTCACTTTCATAAGTAAAATATCAAACATTGATACTGTCTTGAATATTTTCCACTTCACCACTTTCTCAAAAAATGATGGTGATTTTTTTCATTCATAATGCACTAAAATATCATGAGATTCATGATATGTAATCCCATAACTCTTTATTTAACATAATTGTTTTATGGAAGGTTACCCAATATACATAAATCATCATGTGGTGAGATAATAATTTAATCTCCCAAACCAAATCTGAATTTTAACTTAAACATCCCAATAAACGGTTAACCTTATAACCATAATGAATGATGAAAACCCAAAACATTAGAAATAATGACACTAAATCAGCTTATCATCGATCCCCATATATCTAAAAGTATCTCATGGTTGTCAAATTCCAAACATGTGAATTCCCCAAACGTATGTTCTCTTGAAACATTGTAATAAAATGAATTACCATAAATAGTTTTGGAAATCATGCATTCATTTTTATTCTAAAGGTTACAGGATATAGTCCTTAAAAAAGAAGCTGTAAAATTCATCATTGGAGACAAAGAGCACTTTTTCAACAAATTAGTAATCTGGTACAGGTTAATCAATGCTATCCAATTTACTTTATCCAAACCAAGTATCTTTTTTATCCAAGTTAAACATAATTTTATCAACATATTCATCAAATGAAGGGTTACCTTCCCTTAATAAAAATATTACCTTTCTATGAAATGACATTTCTAACTCACCAGCACCAATCAACATAACTTCTGAAATCCTTAATGAAAAACTTACACTGAAAATAATTATATATTTCATGACTCATAATCTTTGAATTCCATAAAATATACTTCATTCATCGAACATTATTCTTGAACCATTAATCAGGCTTCACCAAATTATTCATTAACACATATTCCATAGATTATGAAATATGAATATTGTGTAAGCATTTCTCAACATCAACCTAATAACTTATATTATGTTTAATGTGAACAATATTGGAAGATAATAAAATACAACTTGCATGTTTTTTCTATCTCTTTATCCTAAAAGTATAACCAATACTCATACCACCATCCTAATTCCCATTATGAAATTTCTACTTGGGAAATAGATTTTCTTAATTCCCATGCATTCCAAATTTTTGAAACTGAATGTTAACCATGTTTCTTCTAGTCAAATCTATTGATTAAAACCAAAAAGCACAAGTTCAGAAACACTTATCAAATAATTAAACAACATAGTCATGAAACATTACTTATAGGATGTCTAAATCATGACACCATCCTTTATTGACGACACCATAGGTTTATCCTAGTTTATTAATTGGAAAATTACATTTAAATTCTTCATGATGATTCATGATGATTTTATGAATCGACAAAGCATTACCCCCACGATTATCAAACTAGGTGCACAATAAGCCCCATTTTCGTGTACTAGGTTACACCGAGTCAGGATCCACACACCTTTTCAGATTTGGTACTCCTAAGAACATCTCTTTCAGAATAATGTCCACATGTAGTTTTCATAAAAGCATGTTTTTCTAGAGAAAAAAATCACTCTATCATTTACCAAAACTCTAGTAATTTTTTCTAAATGTTAACTCATCCTTATACTTATCCACAGAGACATCCCTATACTAATATATAGAAATATACCTAGTGATCTAAGTAATTTTTTTTAATTTAGTTTGAAATAGTTGAATAAAAGATTTCTGTAATACTTATTATAATGAACAAGTCTTAACATACATAGAAGTAAGATACATTTTTTGCAGCATACTTAAAAAATTTTATAAACAAAAACCCAAAGACCTCATTAGTTTAGTGCCTTTGGAAACATGTGATCATAAAACATGGTACATGACTGAGCTATATTATTTCCTTATTAGTTTTCCAAGACTATAACCCTTCTTACACATATCATACATTAAATATACCTGTATAAAATTGGGAAGTAAACATATGAAGTGGTGATATTACATGATCAGTAAGGGTGAACAAGGGAGATATATAATCATAAAACTGATCATAATAGTATGAGAATGTGATCATAACAATATATAATTATACCCTATATATCAAAGATCAGAAACAAAAAGCATGACATAAATATTAAGAGTTCAAAAGTCATGAATCATAACGGAGAAAAGACCATGATGCATGAAAAAATAATATATGTAACTCCTAGAATAAACATAAACAAAGAAAATACTATGTCAATGACACATAATAAGAACATTATAACATGTTAGAAAGGGGATATTAACCTATGTACCTACCTCAGTCTTGGGATTCCCTCCAATGTCCCCTCTTCTTTTATGGTTGGTATTCCCTCCCATGTACCCTTATGTTACGTGATTGGGACGCCATCCCATTTTTCCTCTTATTCAGGGCTTGAAATTACATCCCATTTACACTATTGTTTCAAGATTAATATGCCGACTTGTTTTTAGATTGGGATTCCTTCTCCTATGCACCCATTTTCTGGCTTAAGAATCCATTTTATTTAAGGCTGGGGATGCCCTCCATTTTACCCTCTTGTTTTGGGCTTAATATTACATTTTGTTTAATGCTTGGTATTCCCTCTTGTGTACCCTATTGAGATCATAAAACATTTATAGTTACCCAATGCATTGAAGGATGATATTGGTTCCACATATAACATAATAATTTATATATATATATATATATATGACACATGATAACAAGATATTCATCATATCATAAATGATGAAAAAAATATGGGTTTTATAAAAATAAAATAAGAATCCAGGAAATGAAATCGTATCATTAAAATTTTATCACATCGTAACCTATGGAAAATATATATGTTTATAATTAATTTACCTAAATCCAAACCCATAAAAATAAGGGGATTTCTAAAGAATATAACCCTTGTAGGAGAAATAAGTGTCATAAGAATAATTACATTTAAACATAAACCATTAACAGAAGAATATGAATGGAACCATTGGATAATATCCAATAAGGGAGTTAGTAACATCAATTCATGTAATCATAGATAAAAAATAATTTTGAAATATCCATTAAAAATATTTCGTCCGAAAAATATCATATCTTCTTGAAAAATTATTTTTGAAGAATAATAAATTTTTTAAAACCATTTTCCTTGAATATAAAAGGATCTTGAATGTAATTTTGAAAACATTTTCCTTGGAAACCAATAAAATAATCATGTATTTTTTTTGAAATCCATTTTCCATGAAAAATTATAAACGAAGCATGAAAATGTTTTAAAAACCATTTTCCATATAAAATAATGTTGATATTTTTAAAAAAATATTTATTTAAAAATAAATTTAAATCTTAAAAATAAGACATAGAATAATTTTAAAAACATTTTTCATGAAAATAATTTTAAAACTAAAAAAAATAAGATCGAAATCATTTTGAACACCTTTATATAAAACATTGTTTCAAAAGAACACAAATTTATGACTAAAGAGGGAAGTAATGTCATCCTTTCTTAAAAAAACCTTTTCTATCCTATTATGTATGAAAGAGTTAAAAAATTTCAATAATACATAAATATATCATTAATATATAGTGGTTAATAAATTTTATTAGTTATGTGGAGATATGGATCATACGATTTCATTAAAGGAATCATAAATATAAACAATATTGAAAAGTGATGAGATTATTTAAACAAACTATCACCACTTGGTAGATTTTAACCAAACTCCCCATTAAATAAAAACAATTAAATGAATATTGAAATATAATGAAAATAAGGAGATTCATTATATAAAATTTTGAAGTCTTTATATACACCTCATAGAAAAATATGGGTGTATAACAAGCCATGTTTCTCAAAGAAGGAAAATTGTGACCAAATTAATTTACCTATTTGGTAACTTTTGAAACATAAAACCCATGAATAAAAGATAATAAAATTGATATGTAAATATGTATAAATTTAATTATTATAATAATATAACTCCTACATGGGTACTATACACGCAACAAAAAAGGAATCGATGCTGAATACAACATGCATATTTGTGAAATGAAAAGTGAGATGATTTTCTCTTACCATGTTTCATGACTCTCATCGTACTCATATATAATTCCTATATAATAAATATAAACTTATTATAAATCTATCAAAGAACCATATTCATATATTTAAAACCATATATTTTATGATTAAACTTTATATTACACTCTTGTTAAGAATTTCATGTTAAGGTTACAGTTCGGGTAATATTCTCTTTGTTTATCACAAGTGACTTAATTTGTTATATCCTTGGTCCTTATAAATATAAAAAATAATTTAAAATATGAAATTAATATCATTTATATTAATTATATGTTTATTATAACAATATATAGAATATTGAAGTATGAAATGGAATACATCATTCATGGAGACGGTAGGCTGTATGTACGCATGAACGCTATTACCACCTTATTATCATATTTAAAGAAAGAACGAATGAAAATGAAATATATGTATAGATGTACATAATATCAATACAATGAAATTATTATGACATATATATCATTTAGTTTCATTAAACTCATTCTTAATACACTTTGTGTAATGTGTGAACGAATAACATCAGTTTGAGGGGGTGGTAGTCCTCACTACCTCAAACTAAATTATCATCTTTACAGGAAATAGAATTTATAAATTATGTGTTGGAAAATAATTAAAGAATCTTAAATACATAATATATATATGTTATATATAATAGATAATCATAAGTTCCATCATAATTCCCAACCATTTAAGGTGGTAAAGGAAAGACAAAGAATCATCATTTTGTGGGGTGGAACTTTGTCGTACACATAAGTAGTATATTCGTTACCCATTAGATTGAAGTCTGTGTAAGTGTAGGTATAACACATAGAATAAAAAAATCTTTTTATATATAGGATAACTTTTTTATTTTAAAATAATTTAATAAGGAGTGTTTAGGGGGTGGAGAAAGAAAATAAAAGAAAGGAGCTTGTGTAAGATTGTTACATCTTCTTTGGGTAACTTATTTTGGTTTCCACCAAAGTGCTTCCTTGGAATTTTTTATGCCCGAAGAGAGATATCAAGTAGAAAGGGAGGGATTTTGAAAATTTTATTGATAATATATTTCTATAAACTATCTGGTTTGAGAGGTTTTAGTAAGTGTGAGAGTTGTGGCCTTTTATAGTATAGGGAAAGGACTTACCCGATATTTTTGAAAACAAGTTAGATGTACCCACCTGTTATCCTAAAAAAATTCATCCAAAATAAAAATAAAATGAATAATGGAATGTTAATGGATGAAATAAGGCTATACCATGGGTTTTGATAAGTGTAAAGGTCATTTTGGCTATTATATTTAAGGTTTATTCCTTTGATAAGAATAATTAAATATTAATCACTGTAATTAATGTTAAACACTTTTACTAATATTTTAAGTAAAAAATTAAGTTGATTTTGTTATAATATAAAAAAAATAATTATTAAAATAGTATATCTATATTTTTCAAAATTCAATTTATAGAATTAAAATTTTTAATTTTAATGTTAATCCCAAATACATGGTGAGAAATCGTACTTTTAAAGTGAGAATGTTCAAAAGGTCATTAAAATTGTGTATCTTTATTCAACATAAAAATGTTTAAAATAATAAAAATTTGATTAATATACGTATAATTGATATAGTTTTACTTCAAAATCAAATTAAAATAAAATTTAACAATATAAATAAATTATATGAAAATTGAGATTGTAATTGAAATTGTAATTGAAATTTTATATTTTTCACTATTCATCAAAAAAGGTTTCTTAGAAAAATCCTAAAATTTCAACCTGATATAATTATGTAATTTTGAATTCAAAAATGAAGTTTACGTTACAAATTTAAATTTTTAAGAGTGTTAAAAATTAATTTTATTATTGTTCATAGAAGGTAATAAATATATGTTCCTTTAAGAAAATATTATTTTAAAACATATAAAAACATTATAAAAACTATATATTTAATTGTCACTATGTTTTATTTATACTAAAACATTATAAATAATATTCCACAATTATATAATACTATTCCTATTAACATGTTTGTAACACCACGACTCTAGAAGCCTGGAGCTGGTGCATTAGTTTAATACATTGGCATGATTACAAGGAATCAAATCCCAAAGGATCAAGTAATTTAGTAGTTTTTTAAAATCAGATACATACATAGGTTCAACATTACAACATGAAAATAAATAAAAAATATATGATTTTTGGGAACATACACAACTCTAAGTTTATCCTTACAGGTCATTTATAATAAAATTCTTCATGTCCATAGAAAATGAAACTTTAGAAAGGGGTGAGGTCAGATGATCAGTATGGGTATGAAATACAGGGGAATATATCACAAACATAAACATTAGGCATGGTGATTAACTAATAACACATGCCTTTAACAATAAACCTGAACGCATTATAGTAGGAATGAGAGCAGAATAAATAATGTCATAACACAACATAATAATGGGTATTTTACTAGTCAAAACACCACATGAACATTAATTTAGTAGTTTCATAATGAGGGAATTCATAATATGAGATATCATAACCAAACCATAAGGGTCTCAAGCGAAGACCATAAATATCCATTTTGTCAAGGCCTCATGCCAAGAACATAGTTTGTATCATGAGACCTACCAATGCACCGAGGGGCTACTGAATTTTCCACCTGACACTTACTAATTCCAATGAATTCATCTTATCCCTGGGTATAATAATAAATAAAATATAAATTCATATTTAAACTGACATATGAAATTTAAATAACTCTCCCTGTCATTAATCATAAAATCTAACCATTCAGAGTAATATAGTGAATGGTTTCAAGACAGAACATCCACAATCACAATAATAATAAAACATTAAATAACATATAGATAATTATATCATAGGATAGAAACATCAATGAATTAAAAGATTCATAAAAGGATGTTTACATAGATGAATATTCTTTTAATTGAGACCATTGAAAAATCCTTGAAAAAATAATACCTAAAAATTCCAAAGTGTCCCATACGACCATGAAAATTTAAATCATAATACCTTAGAATATAATAAGAATAACTAGTCTCTTGATATGATATAAAAAAGGGATTTACATACCAATCAAGAAATAAATAAGTGGTTAACAAGGCATATATCTCATAAAAGATAAAGTGATATGAGCAAAATTGTTTTTTTATTTTGTAAAGAAGAGTTCTTTTGGAAAATAATTTTTATTTTTCATGAATCAATATTTTAAACATGGATATCCAAATAAAATAAAATCTAAGGTCATTGAAATTATATTTTTGGATTAAATAAATTCTTATTGAGGTTAAATCATTTAAATGTGTTTTTAAAGATTCTTTAGAAATAAAACATTTCAGTGCGGTTTAAGGAATATATAAAGAATTTTAAAGCACAAAGGAATGTTTGATTTAATAAAACCATAAAATAAATAAAATATATATTTCATATTATATTTTTTTGTTTTTTAATGATAAATATGGCTTAAATCAGATTATATACGTAACTTATAAATATTCAAGAATTCAAGAAGTTCCTTGAATCGAAATTTCAGTTCGAAACAATTTTTGAAAGATTATTTTAAAAATTGTAAATACACATAAAATAATATAGGATTTTGATTGGTAAAAATTATATTGAACATTAAAATAGAAAATATTGGGACTACATAATAATAAATAATAATTTTATTGAGGTTAGTAGAGAATATGTGCAAGCAGAATGAAAATAGAGGTTCGGGTAAAAAATACTGAAAACATTGGATTCAATTAAATCAAATCCCAACAATTAATAATAATAAAATGATATGTTGAATATCATTAAAATAAAGAGTATAATTATATTAAACATTAATGGGTAGTATACATACACCATAAAAAAGTTGTAGTAGTGAATATACAATATCTCACAAAAAATGGTAGTGAGATGAGGAAACCCATATAAACATTTCAGTATGGTAACATGTGTTCTTGTGAGGGATTAATGAGAGGTAAATGGATATAACATAATTTATATATCATAAGTTAAATATGGGTAATGTGATAGAAGATACCCCATCATTAGAAATTAAAAATAAAACGACACAACATATGTGCTATTCTTGAATAAAATTGAGAGAGAGGATCCCTTACCTTAAATCTGAGGGTGTTCTTCACTTGATTTTAATGAACTGAGAAACCAATTTAGGTTCATTAATTAACAATTTCCGGACCCTTTATAAATTTATTTAGTTTATTATGGATTAATTAATATCAATATTGTCATTTTAGATGGGTTAAGGGATTCAATTTCATTTTTCACGAGTCCTCATTTTCATAATATTCATGATCGACTCACTTATAAAAGAGTATGGTAGTTCATGTAAGAAAGGATTTGAAGTCCAGAATTGATTTTATTTTTTATTAAATAAAATACATGAGATTACATGGTTATAAAATTAATTTTATTATTTAGTGTGAAGGTGAATCATTATATAAACATTTATGATAAATTATTGGATTAATTTGGTGAATTTTCCCACATTTGCATTGTTTTGTATTATTATTTTATATCATGATTGCATAAGGATTATAGAACACTAAGTAAGATGAAATACATATATATTTATATTTTTAACTATAAAAATGGTTTTATTACTAGTGCTGAATAACATAAATCATGTTTAAATCATATTCGTCCTTGAATGGGATAAATCAACACATCTCAGAAGAGGTTTCATTTTTAACATAAATTAGAGGGAAATGAGAGATGGAGATGAATTATAACATTAGAATGACAACATTCCAATACATTTATGGTACATGTGTTTTCATACCATTTGGATAAAAATAGTTTAAAAAGAAAATAGAACAATAGAACATGATAATTAAAGAAAATAAAAGAAAATTTTTACATCATGAAATAACCTTCCTTTAGATCCTCTTATTGGAAGAGGATTTGGTCTTTTTGTATGAACAAGGGATATTGGTTGTGGGGGAGGACCTTGGGAATATATTTTAGAAGAATTTGGAGAAGTCACAAGGCTTGAGAGGAGTGTAGAGAAGAGGGTGGATGAGGTGGTATTTATAGTGGAGGGGGGGGAGGGTTTTCTTAATATTGTAATCACGACTTAATTATTTTTCTATAATACAAAAAATAGTGATGAATCCATGAAAAAAATAGTAATACGTGCATGTGAGTTAGAACCATTGGTTCTTACATTATCATAACATCATAAATGACTAAATTAATCAATTATTTATCATTTATTGTAAATTATTGTATTTTACAATTGACCAAAAATTCAATTATTTCTGAAAAAACAAAAAAAAATCAATATAATTTTTTTTTAACATGTAGACCCAAAAAATGATTTCCATTTTTCAAAAAATATTTCCCAAATATGATTAATTTAATTTTTAATATAAATCCTAATTAAAATGAAAAATACATTTTTTAAACCATTTATTTACTTATTTTAAAAGAGAGGTACATCATACTTTCACTTAGATCACACATATACTATAATAGGTGTGGTTACTATTCATAATGGTATGTAACTATTCATAAGGGTAAAATAACTATTCATAAGGATATGTTGCTCTTCATCAAAAATTAAGTTGGTCATATCAGTGTCCAAATAACTTACTGACCACAACCGTCTATGTCATATTTTTGAAATTAAAATTATAGGGGTGGTAAAAATTATGTTTACTAGATAGGTTATAAAAAGTGGTTTTTTTAGATACTTAGTTTTTCATTCATTCAATATTAAATTTATTTGAAAAATCATTGGGTGTTAAATTATCATGTCCTTACAAAAATTTCATCATTCAAATTTGATATTTCACTTTGAATGTTATTGGTTGTTACATGAAAATCTCCTTGTGGAAACCCATCTTAGAAATAGTGTTAATAGAATATACTATATAAAAAGATGAAGGGAAAATATGTGGTCAACAATAATAACAATAATAATAGTAATATATATATATAAATGAATAAATTATCCTTTCGTATGAGTGACATTGATTGGATTTGGAAACCTGGGCATAGAAGAAAAACAAAACTATGAATTTCTTTTTATAGAAAACAAGTTTAGATGAATGTAGGTTACCAGAAAACCATAAACTACTGTTATGAAAAATTGAATTAATGTTATCAAATATTATGAAAACAGAACAAAATTTAAGACTCTTTTCATAGAGCTGAGGAATTATTCCACTCTATAAGTGTATAAATATACATTTATATTTCATAAACATGATCCTATCCTTTGATTGTTCCCTAAACTACCTATAATTCATCTCTTAGAATAATTTGCATAATGTAGTGACATTAAAACCTAAATCCTCATACAATGATCAACTTAAACTATTACATAATTGGTTATCCTTCCAAAATATCATGATCCAACACTTTAGAATCATTCCCATATCAATCCTTGCTAGATCAATGTACAAAGGGTCCTTCAAAATCCCCTTTTGTTTATAACTAAACGATCCATCTTACTCAATACATATTCTAACATATTTTCTTATATCAACATAGAGTATATAGCGACCCATCATTTTCTTACATTACTATTACATCATAATAAAGATAAATAACATAAAAGTATTACACCACGAGGATCCAGAGGTTTAGTGTATTTGAAAAATGAGGACCAAACATAAAAATTACAACATCATGCATTATCCTTTATTTAATTCCTTCTTCTCTAGATTCTTATTGTCACTTGAACTCTTGTTAGTACATATAGTCACCTGAGGATATACATCAAAATGGGTGAGCTAAAATCCAAGTAAGAGGATAGATACGGACAATATAGCATGGGGTGAGCATGATGAAACACATTTTTATTGAATATTTATTGATAATAAATGATATAATTTCCTTAAATTATGGTAAATATGTTCATTTATGAAATATTTAGTATTAGATCATTTATTTTAAAATATGATGAATATTCCAGTTCTACCCATTAAAAATCACGGTAGCTTTTTGAACCTAAATATTTCGTTATGTATTATTTAAACATAAAATTATTTAAATATGTTTATGCCTTAATTTTATACAACATTCATTGAGTATAATGGAGATTAATCATGCATTTGGTTGGTGCAAATGGGCCATGATGTCAACGTTTGGCAGGACTCACCAGGTTGGACATGGGTTCTGTATTTGGGCCATTCATCCAATATCCCTACTTGGATTCGACTCCAATTTGGAGAAGAGATTGGGAAACCATTTTCTCACAATCATCTTTCTATATGGAGATCTGGTTCATTCATTTTTGTGGTCAAATGGGTAGTTCAAGTTGGCTTAAAATATTTGGACGAATTTCCCCATTCACACATGAATCCACTTGTAACCTAGCCTCCCCTCCACTAAATAAATTTGTATTTTTCTCATTTGTATTAAGAGGGACGTGCCTCAGAGGATTGAGAGCATATGTTAAGTGGTTATTTTTCATTTTAATTTACCATCAGTGTAAGGAAGCTTACATTCTAGGATCTCCTCCAAAATGATCTTCTCCTCCTCTTCTTCGTTGTAGTATTATTTTTTTGGTTTTAATAAAATTCCTATTTTGTCTTTATTTTCTTTTATTTTTCTCAATTTTATTCCTATTTTATTTTCATCTTTAGGATGGAATTTATGAGTAGAATCTTGATTGAGTTATACACATTATAAACCGCTGCAAATGCAATTCACTTCTACGATGTTTACGTCACCCATTGAAGATTTTCCTTTTTAGTAATTGATGTATCTCTTAACTTCGTTATTATTTTATTTTGATTCAATGAGATAATGTAATTAACATAATATGATATATTAATTGAGTTTTCAGTTTAAATGCATCTAATCAAGCAATTGAACAATAAACACAAATCACGTGAGGTCGAGAATTGGGTGAATTGTGAGAGCGTGAAATTAATTGGTAATTCCAAACCACACATGAACAATTTTTAGTGTTAAAATATAATCCCAAAACTCAATTAATTCAAATTTCTAGAGAGTATATGTTACTTAATTTTCCACTGACCATAATCTATCCTTAGAACATCAATCAAAGTAGGGTGTTGTGATTGCATGTTCTGAAGTTAGCATAGGGTTAAATTCACATCATTTTTGGGGTAAAGATAATTCTCATAGGGTTTGAGATTTTACAAATTAAGGGATCACAACTAAGTGGATATTAATTTAAATGATAATGATATATAAATTATTTAAGAGGTATATTTATATCGACTACATCTTTTAAAATTTTTCTAAAAAAACATCTTCTTGTTCCGTCGATTTTCATTGCAAAATTGAAAATAAAAAATGCAATCTTCTTCCAGAAAAATTATTCTAGATTTATAATTGATAAAAAACCCCCATATATTCAAGTAGTGTTTTTATTCTCTTTTATTTTATTTTTATAAAACTTTTAAGAAGTTGTTTTATTTTACTTCCTCCTTTTAGAGACGACCTTCGTTAGCCACTCTACGGTACCTATGTAACCCGAAACTAAACGTCATTTGAAAGTTCCCACGATAGCTCCTTTCAAATTTGCACTATTCCTGGGGAGGCAAGTAATTATTTCAACTAATTAGAGTTTTCTATTTTACTTTTTATTCTCTTTTTGTCTTCTTTATTCCTTCTTTAACAAATCTATTTTTTATTTATTATTATTCTTCTATTATTTGTTTTTCTTATTTTGGTACCATCAAATCTAAATTCTCATTTGTATTTTACTATGGTCCACTTTCCTTCATTTCATTTTTATTTGATTTATGAAAAGAACTAATCCTGAATATCTGTTACATCTAGACCCTGAGATTGAACACATCCTTTGGGTTTGAATAAGACATTCTCAGTCTACGGGATGTTTCAAAATTCAACCAGTAGAAGAATTACTCTACTCCAAAAACATTGAAATTGGAAACACTTATATTTAAAAACTAAAACAAGAACCAATGTCTGAAAATAATGGAAATGACTTTAATTGAAACATTCTAGAATTGGATTCACCTGATATTATCTATCAACCAAATTGCCTTGCTTACCCAAATCTTGTATCAGACTTTAAACTAAAATCTGGGTTAATTCATCTTCTTCCAAAGTTTCATGTATTATCTCTTGAGGATCCAAATAAACATTTTAAATAATTTAATGTGGTTTTCTCATCCTTAAAACCAATAATAGTTTCTAAATATTAAATCAACTAAGATCATTCCCATTCACACATGATGGAGTTGCGGAAGATTGGATTTATTATTTAGAACATGAAGATGTAAATTGTTGGAACAATTTGAAATGTCTTTTCTAGCAGAGATTTTTTCCAGAATCAAGGACCACATCCATTATAAAGGAGATCCATGAGATCAATCAATTCAAAGGGGAGTCAATGTATGAGTACTAAGAGCGATTCAAGAAGTTTTGTGCAAGTTTCCCACATAACTAAATCAGTGAGAAAATCCTCATCCAATACTTATATGAAGGACTCACACCCATGGGGAGGAGAATGGTGGATGCGGAGGCTGGAGGAGAATTTATTAACAAACCACCAGTAGCTGCATGTGCATTGATTGACAAGATGACTCAAAACTCCAAACAATTTAGAGATCGAGGTACATCACATGTCAAGGGAGTACAACAGTTAAATCCTTCTTCTCCTGAGAGTAATTTTATTGACAAAAAGTAAACATAATTGACTACTATGGTAGGGAAAATTTCATTGTCTCAAAAAAACATCCCAACCCACTCCTTCAAGGCGTTGTGGAATTTGCTGTGAGACAATCCACCCAAATGACTATTACCCCCAACTATAAGAAACATAAGATTGTGCTGTAGTGTTTCTTGGGAGACCATATCAGCATCATCCAAATCCATATCCCCAAAATAAGCTTGATTCCTTTGGTACAACATACAACCGAGGGTGGAAGGAACAATCAGGCATGAGGTATTTCTCTGGACCACAACAAAGCCCCCCCCCCCCTTTCAACAAAACTTCCAGCATCATCGACCTTACCAAAAAGGTTTCCAACAACCCCAAAGGTGTTTTCAATCTCAAATATAAACAAGTTAACAACAAGGGAATCCCTAAACCGAGTTAGATTCTAACACTGATGACCTCTCGAAGAAAATTGTTCTTAATCAACAGAATGAGTTGAAGAGTCAAGGTTCAGAGCTGAGGGAGTTGAAAAATCAAATGAGCCAGATTTCAACCACCTTCTATGATCTAGTAAGTAAGTATTATAGAAATCTATCTTCCCAATCTACTCCAAATGCAAAGGGTAATGTTAATTCTATCACATTGAGAAGAGGAAAGAAAACTACTGATGCTTCTCCACCTACCATTCCACCAGGATTCACCTCAACTCCAGAGAATCCCCATTCAAAGATGGCTGATGAGAAACCCAAGGAGAAAGATAAAGGTATGGAAAAGATTAATGATGTTATTCCTAAACCCCTTCACTTTCCAAACAAGGTTGTACAAACACATAATATTGCTGAAGAGGCAATGAAAAAAGAAGTTTTGGAAACATTCCAGCATGTGGATATCAACATCCCTCTACTTAAATCCATTATGAAAATCACATGGTATGTGAAATTACTATAGGAACACTGTACCAATTGGATAGGGATCAAAGGAAATGAGAGGATAAATCTTGGAAGGATTGTGTCAGCACTCATTACACGAAATATAGTAATGCCAAAAAAGTAAATGGATCTGGGGACATTCACTATCCCATGCACTATAGGGGAATTGCTATTTTCCGCTAATTGTTGTGATTTGGGAGATTCCATAAATGTGATGCCTCACTCTATATTCTCCTCTTTCCAAGATGGTGAGTTGAAACCAATGAGAGTAGTGGTGAAGTTAGAGAATAGAGCTACGACATATCCAGTGGGAGTCCCTAAGGATGTACTTGTCCAGGTAAGAGACATCATATTTCCAATATATTTCTATGTGATTAACATTGAGGATGATCAAGTAAGTTCTCGTTCCCCCATTATATTATGTAAACCATTTCTCAAAACTACAAAAAAAATCATAAATGTCCAGAAGGGTACACTTTCCATGGAGTTTGGAGAAGAAGTTGTGATATTTAATATTATAGATTCCATGAAGTACCCCCTAGAGGACCATTCTGTGTTTATTATCTCCCATTTTGAACCACCAAATAAAAATCCCATATAATTTTATTGTTCTATTATTAGGTATATTATGATTATTGGTTCAAGTTTGATGTCTAAGAGTACTTCCACACCTATTTATAATGCACAAGACTCTCTTAGATTTTATTTTGAAATGTATTCATATTCTGATTTTGATCATGTGAAATGTGATTTTGACATGGACGTTGAGTATGCAGATGGATTTGATGCCTTATTCTCGTATTTTGATGATGTATATTCCGATATTGATGTTCATTGTGCACATATTTTAGTTCCTTAGTTTTCTCCATCCATACATCACCCCCTTCAATGAATCTCAAGCCATTTCCACCAAATCTCAAATACTCATACTTTTTGAGTGAGGAGAGATTACCTATTATAATTTCTAACAATCATCCTTTTGAACATGAACAAAAACAATTGAATATTTTGGGGGAGAACATTAAGGAAATCAGGTGGACCTTGGATGACAATCAGGTAGTAGAACCTCTATTGGCATGCATAGGATTATTTTAGAGTACGGAGCTAAACCAATGAGTAAGCCACAAAAAAGACTCAATCTAACCCTTTTGGAACATATTAAAAAAGTGGCATAAAAATTTCTTGAGGCACGTATAATTTATTCCATTTCAGATTCTCAGTTGGTATGTCATTTTTAGGTGGTGCCTAAGAAAAGTGGTGTTATAGTTGTTAAAAATGGGAAAGATGAGATAGTTCTGATGAGGATTCAAAATAGTTGGTGTGTGTATTGATTATAGGAAACTAAATCCGTCCACTCACAAGGACCATTTCCCCCTCCCATTTATTGATCAAAATCTTGATCGACTAGTAGGGAAAAATACTATTGTTTCTTGGATGGATTTTTTAGATATTTTACAGTTCTTATAGCTCCGTAGGATCAGGATAAGACTACATTCACTAATCCCTTTAAGACATTTTCCTACCAGAGGATGCCATTTGGACTTGGAAATGCCCCAGGAACCTTCCAGAGATGCATGGTGAGTATGTTTTTTTATTTTATTGATACCATCATGGAGGTATTTATGGATGATTTTACAGTGTGTGGATCCTCATTTGATGAATGTATATGTAGTTTGGCAAAGGTGTTGAATCATTGTATTGAGAAGAATCTAGTCTTGAACATTGAAAAGTGTCATTTCTTGGAAGATCATGGTATTATCTTTGGGAATGTAGTGTCAAAACATGTGATAGAGGTTGATAGATCTAAAATAGAAATTATGGCATCCTTACCCTATCCTTCATGTGTGGGTGATATTTGATCTTTCCTAGGGCATGAAGGATTTTATCAGTGATTCATCAAAGATTTTAGTAATATTTTTCTTACATTTCCATGATTACTTCAAAAGGATTCTGATTTTGTGTTTGATGATTCATGAAGGGTAGAATTTGATGAGCTGAAGAAATGTCTGAGCACTCAACCGATCATACGGTCCCAATAATGGGACATTCATTTTGAGCTTATGTTTGACGCCACCAACTTCGTGGCAGGATTTGTCTTATCTTAGAGGGTGGAGGGACGTTCACATGTGATTTCTTATGCATCGAGGACACTAGATTCAGCCCAATCAATCTACACAATCAAGGAAAAGGAGTTTCTTGCGGTCATATTTACTTTAGATAAATTCCATTCATATTTATTGGGACCTGAAGTAGTTGTTTTTTATGACCATAAATCTATGAGATACCTCATGAAATGGCCAGACACAAAGCCCATACTTATTTGATTGATTCTACTTCTTTAAGAATTTGATAATGAGAAAAAGGACAAGATGGTGTTAGAAAAAATGGAGGTAGACAAAATGATTAGGCTTACTCACACACTAGATGATGACACCTTGGACCATGTACCACTTCATAAAACATTTTCTGTTGAGTATCTTTATTCCATCTCAGGTATGCATCCTTGTTATGCTGATTTATTTAACTACCATGTTGCCTCTAAAATCCATGAAAATTTAAAGAAACATTAAGTAAAAAAGTTAAAGAGTGAGTCAATATTTTTTGTTTCAGATAATCCATACATATGTAGCACGTGTAGTGAACAAGTTATTAGAAGGTGTGTTCCCGATCTTGAGTTGGATTCTGTTTTACATTTTTTTCATACACTTGATTGTGGTGGAAACATTGGAACCCAATGTATAGAAAGGAATGTATTGGACTATGGATTATATTGGCCTAGATTATTCCATGATGCCCATGTGTTTTGTAAGTCATGCGATCATTTCCAACACACTGTGAATATTTCTAGGAGGCATGAGATGCCTCAACAAATCATACTATTCTGTTACATTTTTGATGTATGGGGTATCAATTTTATTCACCCTTTTCGTAGTTACTATTATTTTTTGGCATATTTTTGATTATGTTGATTGTGTGAGTAAATGGGTGGAGGCTAAGTCCACCATGACCGATGATACTAATGTTGTAGTCGAATTTGTCAAAACAAAGATTTTTTGTAGGTTTAGAGTACCAAAGACCATCATCATTGACCAAGGGACAAACTTATGAAATCATCCTTTGTATTACCTCCTTCATATGTTTGGGGTGACACAAAAAACATCCACACCATACCACCCTCAAACAAATGTCTAGGATGAGGTTTCAAATAGGGAGTTGAAACAAATTTTGGAGAAAACCCAGCAGCCGAAAAGGAAATATTAGAGAAAGTGCTTGGATGATACACATTGGGCTTATAGGATAACATACAAGACACCCATTGGTATGTCCCCATTTCAAATTGTCTGTGGGAAACCATGCCATATTTCTGTGGAAGATGTGCATCTGGCATATTGGGATATGAAGAAATGAAACATGGATTTGGTACAAGATGGAATCCAAAGGAAGTTGAAAATTCAAGAGCATGAGGAGATTTGATTGTCTTCATATGAGAACTCAAGGCTCTAAAAGGAAAGATTAAAAGTATCTAATGACAAAATGATCCAGAGAAAATAATTTCAAGTTGAAGAGAAAGTCATGCTTTATTGTTCATGACTGATTCTGATGCCTAGAAGTTTTCATTCCAGGTGGTTAGGTCCGTATGCTGTGACTGATGTTTAACCTTATGGTGCAGTGTATATCACACCAGAGGAAACAAGAAGGAGCTTTACAGTCAATGGGAAGTGTTTAGAGAAATACATTGAGGGACATCGTTCTGATGTAGTGGATTTCGTCACACTGCATGACCCCATCACCACTTGAGCATATCAGGATATTCATAGTCCTTTCACTTTTTATTCTTTGTTCTGTTTAAAATTATACATTTCATGTGCATATATCATCTCATGGCTTCAAATTGGGGACAATGTAATACATTAAGTGTGGGGGAGGGGATAAAATTTTAGGGCAGATTTTTATGATTTTCATTTGTGTTTATTTTCTATTATTTTTTTGATTAAAAATTTTAAAAACAAAAAAACCAGAAAAATCAATACAAAAAGATTCAAATATATCCTGTAACATTCCCATGTGAAAAATATAGAAAATAAATCTTTCCAAAATTCATTGGTTAAAGGATAAGCATGAGTAAGAATTAATAATTAATGGTTGTTTTTTAAATAAATTGAAGTCATCGATGATATGAATGATTGTGTCATTATAAAACCTTTTAGATTTTGAAATCATTATTTGTGATATTTATTTTTGGTAAATTGTGTTATTGATTTCCCCACACAATTTTTCACTCAACCATGACGTGTGAAAATTTTCCTACACAATTGAAGGTATTGTCAAGTTATATAAAAAAATTCATTGGTTCATCCATATATTTGTTTCTCTTCTGATCAGTTTCATTATTGTACCAAATTGACCTATGTGTGTGTACCTGTTATCTGACTGTTGTATGCCCTAAAAAATGTGTTGTGTCTTGGATAGGTCAAAAACCACTCTTCTTAGACCTTTGATTTTTTTATAACTATTAAAATTAGTTTCGTGAGGATATCAAATATGGGTTGAGAGTTGAGTGTGAGATTTATTCCAAGATAAAACTAAAAAAACAGTAATAATAATAATTAATGAGTGGAGTGATAAAATGTAAAACATATGGGGATATCTAGGCCGAGTGCTTATGGTTTGACTTTCGAGAATTCTTAAGTGATTGGGTCTTGAAACTAGATTGAAAAGGAATTAAAAACAGGTTCGGTGAATTAAACCAAGAAAGGAGACCTATTTTACATGACATGAATATAGTGAATAATAAGTGGATTTATGATATTGGAATTTTTGGCACACACACACGTGGAGAATTCGTGGCATGGTAGACCCATGACTTGTTTCACTATGATTAGTGTTATAAATCTCAATAAATTTTGTTTGGAAACAATTTATGAGACCATTATATTAAAAATTATTAATATTTACTCTTGATGGTATTCTTACTTTTCTTATATTTCTACTTTGGATTTAGAAATATTAACATGCTTATCTTGTCACAATTTTTTTGAATACATGATATGAGATTTTACGCAGGACTGCAAATGGGTTAGTGTGGGGGAGTTGATGAAACACATTTTCATTGAATAATTTATTTATAATAAATGATATAATTTCCTCACATTATGGTAAATGTGTTCATTTAAGAAATATTTGGAATTAGATCATTCATTTGAAAATTTGATTAAAATTCCAGTTTTACCCTTTAAAATTAACTATAGAATTTCAGGAATAAATATTTTGATATGTATTATTTGAACATATAATTACTTAAATATGTTCCTAACATAATTTTCTACAACTTTAAATAATGATATTAGAGATGAATAATGCATTTGGTTGGTGAAAATGTGCCATGAAGTCAAAGTTGGGCTGGACTCGCCTGGTTGGACATGGGTTCTGTATTTAGGCCATAGCTCCTACATATATGTTTGGATTGGGATAAAATGTTGAGGGGTGATCAGGTACAAAATTTCACACAAATAATCCTTAAATATGGATAGCTGGTTCATGTGTTCTGGTGGTCAACAGGGCATTGCATGTTGGCTTAAAATATTTGGCTGAATTTCCCCATTCAGAGTTGAAACCACTTGTAACCTAGCCTCCCCTCCACTCTATAAATTGGTATTTTTAAAATTTGGAGGGGGTGGGACGTGCCTTATAGGATTAGGAGTTGAGGTTAACTGTTTATTTTCTATTTAAATTAACTATTGGAGGAGGGAATCTTTAAAGCTAGGATCTCCTCCAAAATGCTATTCTCTTCCTCTTCTCTGTTGTAATGTTTCTGTTCATTCAATAAAATTGTTATTTTATCTTCCATTTATTTTATTTTGATTAATTTTCTTCTTTTTTATATTCCTATTTGGGCTGGAATTCTTGAGTATAATATTATTGGGTGGTACCGATTATAAATCGTTGCAAATGTAATTCGCTTCGATGATGATTACACCACCAATTGAAGAATAGTCTTTTTAGTAATCGATCTATCTAATACCTTCTTCATTCATTTATTTTGAATCAATGAGCTACTGTAATTAAATTAATAGGATCTATTAATTTAGTTTCCAATTTAAATGAAACTAAGAAATCAATTGACCAATAAACCTAAATCACATGAGGTCGAGAATTGTGTGAATTGTGAGAGGGAAAACATAATTAGTATTTAAAAACTGCATGGGATCAACATGTACTATTCAAATATAATCCCTAATCTCAATTAATTTTAATTTCCAGAGAGTATATGTGCCTTAATTTACAACTGACCATAAGCTAACCTTAGAACATCAATCAAATAAGTGTGCTACGATTTCATGTTCTGAAGTTATCCTGGGGTTAAATTTACTTTATCTTTGTGGTAAAGTTAATTATCATAGGGTCCGAGATTTAAAAAATTAAGGGATCATAATTAAGTGGATATTAATTTAAATTATACTGATTACATAATGACTGAAGAGGTAGAGTTATAGAGATTATGCCTTTTTAAATATTTTCTAAAAACATCTTCTTGTTGCATCAATTTTGATTCCAAAATTAAAAACAAAAAATTAAAATATTCATCCAAGAAATTTATTATAGTTTTATAAACAACAAAGTACCCCCATCCTTTTAGGTAGTGTTTTTATTCTCTTTTATTTTATTTTCACAATACCTTTAAGCAGTTGTTTTAATTTACTTCCTCTTTTGAGAGACGGCCTGGGTCAGCCACTCTCTTGTACCTAAGTAACCCGAAACTAAACATCATTTGAAAGTTCCCATGACATCCCCTTTTAGAATATTATCATAACGTAGGAAAAATATCATGAACATGATAGGGATCATTTATAAATGACTTGAAATGTGACAACGAATAGAAAATGAAACATCTTGTATTAGTGGTTGAATACCATGCATACATGTGAACAAAATTAGCATTATGTTCACCCATCAAATTACTTTAACTCATGAGGTTCATCACTGTACCAAATGAATTGGAGTGTTGTGTAATTCCGGGCTCACACGTCACATTCAAACATTCATAATTCTGAAATATAATTCCTAGCGCACCCGTCACATCATAACATTATCATTATCATGCTTGCCACATAGAATATATATCACTCATAACCATGGAATGAAATGAGTTTAAACTCATAATAATACATTCATAAACAATGGGTTCCCAAAATAAAAAGGGAATGACATACATGTTACAAGAACCGTCAACCTTGAATGGGAAGTAAAATGCGTGTTCCTAAAAGAAGTGTTCTTTTGGAAAACATTTTGTTTGACATAAACACCAGTGAAAAAACAAGTATATTTCAGAAATGAAAAGAAAATTTTGAAAAAATGATTCTTAAAGAGTAACCATATAAAAAAATAGTGAAAGAGGGAGAACCCGAAGGATGAACGTTGGGTTCAAGAATTTCACCTTACCTTGTATCTGTACGCTTTATTCACATTAATGTCCAGTATTACCACATTAGATTAATTAATTGAAACTTTCAAATGATTTTGAAAATAAATATGGTTAATAATTGTTTCTTTAAGTTATTTTATGGAACATTTGATGAGTTATAGAGGTCAAAAACATTGTTCGGGAATGTTCGTTTTTATAGTTTTCTTGAGCTGCTCACTTGTATTCATAAAAGGATGTTTTTGTAGAACATGGATAAACATACAGAACAAACATTTCATGTTATTTTTGATATTAAAAAAGTTTTAATGATATTATAATGGATTATTTTATATTCCAAGTGCATGATTCATTAGTTAAAAATTAAATGATGATTGTTTGGGTTAAATTGGGTGGTTTTTCGATCACAATGAACTTGTTTTATTTTATCACTTAGTGTCATGTAAATAATTTAGTCCCAGAATATAAAGGGAATAAAGAACACAATTTAAAATTTCTTTTCAACCATTTGATGTTTTTATTGGCAGCGTTGAAGGATTTTATGGAAAAAGAAAGTTCATCGCCCATGATTTAGGTAAATTAACACGTCATGGGAAAGAATTTCATTTTATTAACAAAGAGAGGGAGGGAAGAGAATAATGACTAATCATCCATTAACATGATATTATACGAGTGTTTAAATCATACTGGATTTATCATGAAATTTTGATATAAGATTTTTGGGGATAAGAGAAGAAAAGAAAAGAAATTTGAAAGGAAAAAAGAATGACAAGAGGGAGAGGAATTATCTCTTGAATCATCCTCTTGAGATCATTCTTAATGAAGCTAGGCTTGGTCTTAGGATGATACAAAGAGATCTTGGATGTGGGGGATAGGCTAGGGAAGATTTTTGTTTAGAGTTTAGACAATTCCTGGAGCTTGAGAGGTGTGAGTAAAATGAGTGTGTGAAGGGTGGTATTTATAGTGGAGGGGAGATGGATTTTCTTAATGTAAAATTCAATAAATTAAAATTTCCCCACAATACAAGGAATAATGAGTCTTCCATGAACAAGAATATTAAAGAGGTCATTTGAGTTCAATATTTGGGTTCTTAAATCACTTTTGATGTTAAGAATAGTGGTTTTAAATTATAATGTATTTATACTGCAAATTAATGTATTTTACTATTCACCAAAAAATCAAGTATTTTCGAAAAATCCAAAACAATTCACCATTAAAATATTTAAACTTTTAGAATCCAAAAATTAAGTCCCTTTTTCAAAAATAAAAAAAGTTTCTAAATATGATTAATTTAAATTTTAATTAAAATCATAATTTACTTGAAATATATAGTTTTAAAATTAATTTTTTTTTAATGCTTTCAAAAATTAAATAATGTATTATAAAAACATCATAAAACTAGAAGACATAAAATTGTTAATTTAAAAAAACATTTTATAAAATAACTTTCCTTTTAAATTGTTTAATTAATTATATATGACATACAAAAAAACTAATACTTTAACTACAACAAATTTGTCACTTATATGATGCCTAAATTTTATTTAATCATTCATGTGTAAGGTTACTATTGTTTTGGACGATTTTATCTTCTTAAGGGTCATATTAATATTCATAACGGTAAGTTACTATTCATAAGAAAATGTTACTATTCACAAAAAATTATGTTTTCTATATCGGACTCCAAACATCTTACTGATCACAACCGTGTATGTGAAATTTTCCAAATTCAAAACCTAGAAGTGGAAAAATTATGTTAAATTATCACATAATATTTATTATCATAATTTTCCATTATGAATCATAAAGGGATTATACTATAAGTCATAATTATAAGAAGGGAATTCCATTTATAAAACTTTGGGTCGTTACATTCTTCCCCCCTTATGAAATTTCTCCATCAAAATTTTGCATTACAAGAAAATGTGAGGGTACTTCTCCTTCATTTCTTCCTCAAGTTCCCAAGTAGCTTCTTCAAAATTATGGTTCCTCAAAAACACATTGACAAGGTGGGTTGTGTTGTTGCGTAGAACCTCATCTCTTCGGTCTAGAATCATCACTGGCTACTCATCATATGAGAGATCATCTTCCAGTTATACCACCTCTGATTTTAGTACATGTGAGTGATCAGGTATGTACTTCCTCATGAGTGATATGTGAAAACGGTCAGAAAATTGAGCCATATTCAATGGAATTGAAAGCTTATAGGCCACAAATCTTATGTGATCAAGGATCTCAAAGGGGCCAATGTACCTTGGGTCAACGTCCCTTTCATTCCAAACCGAATGACTCTCTTCCATGGTGATATTCGATGGAAGAATTTTTCTCAAACTTCGAACTCCATGTCCCTTCGACGGTTGTCAGCATAGCTCTTTTTCTGACTCTATGTCGCATTAAAGTGTTTCGGGATGACTTCAACCTACTCTTTCATCCCTTTCACAAGATCAGGTCCAATTAGCTTTCTTTCTCCAACTTCATCTCAACAAGATGGAGTTCTACAATGCTTTCCTTACAAATCTTCATATGGAGCCATCTGAATACTCGAGTGGAAGCTATTATTGTATGAGAACTCAAATAATCAGAGATTTTTACCCGATACACCTTTGAATTCTAGTGATAATTATCTTAGCGTATCTTCAAGCCTCTGAATAGTTCTTTCAGACTGGCCATCAGTTTGGGGGTGATAGGCCAAGCTGAAATTTAATTCAGTACTCAAATCATGTTATAGACACCTCAAGAATTTATATGTGAACCTTGTACCATGATCAAAGACAATCATGAGTGTAACACTATGTAGTCCCACTATTTCTTTTACATATATCTTTTCATGTTTTTCAAGTGAGTGGTCATCCTGAATAGTGATAAAATGGGATGTATTGGTGTGTCAGACAACCATAACCCACATCACATTATTTCACTTTGAAGTCTTTGGGAGACCCATGACAAAGTCCATAGTGACATTCTCCAATTTCCACATGGGTATAGGAAATGGTTGTATCAACCATTTGGACTTTGGTCGCTTTGATTTAACTTTCTGACATACCAAGCACCTTGATATATATTCTGCAATCTCCTTCTTCAAGTTATCTCACCTAAAGTGTTCTTGTACATCACAGTACATCTTGGTACTCCCAGGATGGATAAAGAATTTTGAGCTTTGTGCAATTTCCAATAGCACCTTCTTTATCCCAAGTGATGAAGGCACCCAAAGCCACGTTCCAAACTGAATCACACCATCATCATTCATTTGGAACTCTTTCAGCTTCCCTTCCTTTACTGCATTCACCCTCATTTGTAACGCTACGTCATCCCTTTGTGCTTCTTTAATCTTCTGTTGGATGGATGCTTGCACAATTATTTGGGCAAGGTAGAATGTATATCCTGCCCTTAGGATTTTTAAATCTATCCTTTGCATATCAGTGAAGATAGGGTGTTTCTAAATCCATTACATGGATAGAGTAGTAGGTTCTTTCCTGCTTAGAGAATCAGCTACCTTGTTCGCCTTTCCATAATGATATTGAATGGAGAAATCATAATCGTTGATCATCTCTAACAATCTCCTTTGACGCATCTTGAGCTCCTTTTGTGTTAATATATATATTAGGCTATTGTGGTCGGTGTATATGACACACTTCTCAACATAAAGGAAGTACCTCCATATTTTAAAGTAAAAATTCATGATTACCAGCTCTCGATCATGTGTTGGGTAGTTTTGATCATAGATATTCAATGATCATGAGTAGTAGGCCATCACATTACCATTTTTCACAAGTACACTACCAAAGACTTTATTTGAAGAATCAATGTATATCACAAAAATTACTCCGCATTTCGGTAATGTGAGTACATGTGCAGTGAATTGCCTTCTCTTTAGCTCCTTGAATTTTCCCTCACATTCTTCTATGTAGACATACTTTACCCATTTCCTTGTTGACTTAGTTATCAAGATTGAAAATCTTAAGAAATACCTCCAAAAACATCGATAATACCCAAAAAATCCAATAAAAGTATGGGTTTCTATGACACTAGTGGGCTTGGGCCATTCCTCAATCACCTTTGTTTTTGAAGAGTCCGCAGAACAACCCTCACTTGTGATCACATGTCCCAAGAATGTGACTTTCTTCATCCAAAAGTCACACTTGCGGAACTTGGCCTACAACTTCTCATTTCTCAATGTCGTCAACACAAGTCTTAGATGTTCTTCATGTTCCTCCTTTCTCATGGATAAGATGAGAAAAACATCAATAAACAATACCACAATGTTTTCGAGGTAATGTATAAAGACTCTATTCATCAAATACGTGAAGATTGCAGGGGAATTAGTATGTTCGAAGGGAATCACCAGAAACTCATAATGCTCATACCTTGAATAGAAGGCAGTCTTCTGAATATCTTCCTTCTTCACATTTCACTGATGATATCCAGAATGAAGATCCACCTTTGAGTAGTATTTATCTCCTATTAAATGACCGAACAAGTCTTCAATCCATGAAAGAGGATAATTGTAATCTATAGTGATATTGATGAGTTCCCGATAATCGATACACATATGAATTGTTACATACTTCTTCTTCAGAAAGAGCACTGGAACACCCCAAGGTGATGCACTAGGGCTTATGAACCCTTTGTCCAAATTCTATTACAGCTGCTTTTTTAACACCTACAGTTCAATAGGATCCATTCTATAAGAACACATTAAGATAGGAGTAGATCCAGGTATGAGTTCTATTTAAAACTCTTCCTCCCTATCTGGGGGAATTTCTTGTAACTCTTCAAGAAATACATCACTTTATTCCCTCACGTGGTGAATTTTAGCAAGGTTGGAACTTTCCTTTGACTCAACAATTTGGGAGTGGTATTCTTCTTAATTGGGAATCAACACCCGCACCATTAAAGAATTTATCAAAGGAGATTCATGATCTTTATTGCATTAGTAGATGAGAATGGGATGGTTCAGAATATGAAAAGATATTTCATTTTCCCGACAGTTGATACATTCTTTATATAACGAGATCCAATCCATTCCCATTATTGTTTCAAATTCAACCATGGGAAGTATTATGAGATTCGCTGGAATATTCTTCCCAAATATGCCAATAGAAGAAGAGTCAAACACTTTGGTTTCAATGATTTCATCACTTTGTGTTTTTACAGATATATCTACTTCAAGGTTTTAGAACTTTGATTCTTTAGTTCTTGCAAAATTTCAAGATATAACGGAATGCATAGAACTAGAATCAAGTAAGACTTTTTACATTCTTGAGTGAATAGGAAGTGTGCCTTGTACAACATCATTTTCATTCTCCACTTCTGCAAAAGTGATGGAATATGCCTTCTCTTCTTCCTTCAGCTTTTTTGGTTGATGACTCTGATTACCCTTGAGAACTCGAGGTTTAGAGCACTGGCTTTCATACTTTCCTTTCTCCCTAGAGTTGTAGCCTTGAACCATGGGTGGTTCTTTCCTTTATTCCACCATATTCTCCTTTCTTTTCATGTCTTTTCGACACTCTTGTGCATGGTTTCCTTCTTTCCCACACATGAAGAACTTCCCCATCCCTTTGTGGTAGTTCCCATGGTGAAACATCCCACCTTTTTGGCATGTGGGTGGTTAACTTTTCTTCCTACCTTTGTCATTAAATCCACCAACTTGAAACTCCATTTTTCATTTCTTATCAACATAGCAATGGGACAATTCTCCAAAGTCCATCTCTAATTTGAGAGCGCATCGAACAACATCTTCGTAACTCTGAATGTCTCGAATTTCAAGAGCCTTTCAAAGGTATGGTTTTAATCCACTAAATAATCTATCAATTTTTCTACCATTGTTGAAAAAAAAACCCGATGTGTACCTTGCCTGCCTTGTGAAATTCACATCATAGTTTGTGACAAATTCTATTTATTTTTTCTTGATCCTTATGAATTCTCTCTCTATCTTTGTGCAAAGAGTTCGTGGGAAATACTTATTAAGAAACATGATCTTAAAGTCTTCCCATTCCATCTCTTCAATTTCCTCCCTTGTCTTGGTGTTATTAATCTAATCCCAACATTGATCAGAATCTCCATCTACATGATAAATATCTAGTATCACCTTCTCCATCTCAGAACAATAAATCACAAAAAAGATCATCTCCATAGAGTTGACCCACTGTTCTACAAATAGTAGATCATTAGATCCACTAAACGTTGGTGGTCGTTGCCTCACAAAACACTCGATAGCCAATAGATCCCTCTTTGGTGAAGGAGGACGTTCTCCATTATTATGGTTATTTTTCATAACCTAAGATAGTTGGGTAAGAATCTCCATGAAGTTTTAAACTCCACCACCCAAATCATTTGGGATTTCGTTCGGGCAATCGTTGTGTTGACCCTCGCTTGAGTTTTTGTCATGGCGTCTCTTGGTTCGCACCATTTTTTAAAATAGAAATGGTTATAACAAACATAAGTAAATAATTCATGAATAATGTAGTCATCTGTATGATTTATACAAAAAGCATAACATATGGGATCACTATGAAAAGATTGTTGTGCGCATATTTGTACTTAGTCTCATGCAAGAGGTTTTCTCTAAGGTTCACTAATCCTAATTCCCAAATTAACTAAACATTGCCTCTGATACCAACTACAGAGACCCAAGTCATTGTTAAAATACTATTACATCATTATAATGATAAAAAAATATAATATTATTACACCACGAGGATCCATAGGTTTAGTGTCTTTGGAAAACTTGGACTAAACATAAAAATTACAACATAAAGAATAAAAATTTATTTAATTATTTACTCTCTAGATTCTTATTGGAACTTGACCTCTCCTTAGTACATGTAGTCACCTAAATGTATAAATCAAAAGGGGTGATAAAAATGCCTAGTAAGAGGATAGATAAGAACAATATATCATGGGGTGAGAATAATCACAACATTGGCAAAAGATCATGAACGCGAGATGAATCATTAATAAATGACTTGAAATGTGGTAAGGCATAAAAAATGAAACACCATGTCTTAGTTGTTGAATACCACAAATACTATTAAAAAAAGATATCATCATGTTAAACAATTATTTATCTTTAACTCATGAGTTTCATCACTTTACCCAATGCATTGGAGTGCTATATAATTCCATGCACACCCGTCACATTAAAACATTTATAATCACGCAATATAATTTTAGGCACACCCATCACATCATGACATTTTTATTATCCTTCTTGCCACATATAACATAAATCAATCATAACCATGTAAAATAATGGGTTTCAACTCATATGAACACATTCATAATCATTGGGTTCTCAAAATAAAGAGGGGATAACATACATGTTACAAGAACTATCAACCTTGAATGAGAAGTAAAAGGTGTGTTCTTTAATGAAGGGTTCTTTTGGAAAACCATTTGTTTGACATAAACACCATTTAAAAAATTTATATCCCATAAAATGAAATAAAATTATGGAAAAATGATTTTTAATGAGTAACCATATCAAAGAAAGAGTGAATGAGGGAGAACCCGAAGGATGAAAGTTGGGTTTGAGAATTTCCTCTTACCTTGTACCCGAACGATTTCATCAGTTTGATATCATGTACTACCACATTAGATTCATTAATAAAAAAATAAATAAACTTATGTACATAAATATGGTTCATTATGGTTTCATTAAGTTATTTTATGGGACTTTGTATTAGTTATAGAGTTTAAAAACAAGGTTTAGGAATGTTAGTTTTTATTATTTTCTTGAGTGGTTCACTTGTAGTCATAAATGGATGGTCATGTAGAACATGGATAAACATAGAGAACTGGTATTTCATGTTATTAATTATATTAGATAGGTTTAAATTATATTATAATGAATTATGTTATATTCCATGTGGATTAATCATTAGATAAAAATTAAATGATGATTGTTTGGGTTAAATTGGGCGGTTTTTCGATCAGAAGGAACTTGTTTTATTTTATCACTTAGTGTCATGAAAATAATTTAGTTACAGATCAAAAAAAGGAATAGAAAAACACTTTAAAATTTTTTTTCAACCATTTTATGGTTTTATTGGAATCATTTAAGGATTTTATGTAAACAGGAAGTGCATCACCCATGATTTAGGTAAATTAACACGTCATGGGAAACACTTTCATTTTATTAACAAAGAGAGGGAGGAAGTAGTATAATGAGTAATCATAAATTAACATGATATCATACAAGTATACTAATCATACTAGATTTATCATGAAATTTGGATAATACATGTTGGTGATAAGATAAGAAAACAAAAGAAATATGAAAGGAAAAAAGAAAGAAAAGAGAGAGAGTAATTACCTATCGAATCCTCCTTAAAGAAGATAAGATTGGCCTTTGGATGCGACCATGAGATCTTTGACGTGGGGGAGGTCCTATTGGATATTTTTTGGCATATTTTATGCAAGGCTTGAATCTTGAGAGGAGTAAGGAAATGAGGGTGTGTAGGGTGTTATTTATAGTGGATGGAAAGGGGTTTTCTTAATATAAAATTCATTAATTTATTATTTCCCCCCAAGAAAAGGAATAGGTAGTATTACATGACCAAGAATATTAAATAAGGCATGTGATATAGATAGTTGGGTGATTAAATCACTTGTGATGTCAGGAATAGTGGATTTAAATTATAATTTATTTATATGGTAAATTAATGTATTTTACTATTCACAAAAAATCAAGTATTTCATAAAAATAAAAAAAATTCACACTATGAATTTTTTGATGTGTATATTCCAAAAATTATGTCCATTATTCAAAAATAATTTTCTAAATATTATTAATTTAATTTTTAATTAAAATAATAATTTACTTGAAAAATAAATCTTTAAAATTAAAACTAATTTTATAATTGTTTCAAAAATTACATGAGGTCTTATAAAATTATCAAAAAAATAGAAGAAATAAAAATTTTAATTTATGGAAAAATTTTAGGAATATTAACTTTCTTTTAAATTAATTAAATAATTATTTATGAATTACAAAAATACTAAAACTTTTACTATGGTCAAATTGTCACTATAAGATGCCTAAATTTTATTTAATCATTCTTTGGTAAGGTTACAATTATTTTGGATGATTTACCATTCATAAGGGTTATATTACTATTCATTAGGGCAGGTTACTATTCATAAGGGTAGGTTACTATTCACGAAAAATTATGTTTTACTTATCAGACTCCAACTATCTTACTGATCAGAATCGTGTATGTTAGATTTTCAAAATTCAAAACATTGAAGTGGAAAAATTATGTTTATTGATCACATAGTGTTTAGTATCATAACATGTAATTTTGAATCCTAATGGGATTATAGTATAAGTCATAATTATAAGACGGGAATTCCATTGATAAAACATTGGGTCGTTACAGAGTAGTCCTAATGTTTTACAGTCCAAACATGTGAATATCTTCATCATGTATCCTCTTAAAATACGGTATTAATTAAAATTTCCATAAAACCTTGAAAACATGCATTGCATAGTTACAAATGCTATTATATACATTCCTTATATCCAAATATGTTGTAGAAATCATCAATGATAGAAAAAACCACTTGCCGACTAGACAATATTATGTTTTGAGGTAGCCAGTACTCATCCAATTCAAATATTTCATCATCATTATCTTAATAATCCAGAATATATTTAGGGTTGTATTTTCCTTAATCATGTAATTTCCTAGGATATTAAATTCCTACCAAGTCACTTATACTTGGTATAATTCATCATACATCCTCAAATAATTAAATAAATAGTACTGCAGTACAATGCTCATATATTCCATAATTATTATAACTAGTACATTGCTAATAAAATATTCAAATGACGTGATTATTAATGAGGAATATTATTCCATTCAATTCATCTATGGAAATATCATAACTTGATCATTATCAAGTAACATCATTTGGGGAATATTCCTTTGATGCTTGGAAAATTTATTCATACAATGTCCCATTTCCTTACAATTAAAGCATTGTACATCAGAAACCATTTTCATTCCCTTGCAATCACGAAAGTGGTGTCCTTTTCGCACACTTATAACAAACTCAAATTACCTTAAAGAATTTACCAGGATGTTTCTTTACACAGTAACCACATCTAGAAAAACCCTTCTTTCTCGTCTTCCCTTTATCAATATTTTTCTCGGCCATCCTATTTTTTTGGATTCCCTTGACATCCAGAGGAATCAGAGAATTATTTACATATCTTGTCAAAACATGATACTATTTCCTCATATGCGGAGGACACATGAGAGAATAAATTACTTTGAAATGATGGATTAATCCCATAAGAGATATGATCCTTCTTACACTTTGCATCACATGAATTGTTGAAGTTATCATTCCTTCTACTAGAAGCCAGTTCTAATAAATTTCATATACGAAGTTAGATCATAAAATTATGAAATCTATATAACCCTAAACATGGTATAATACATTACATAAAGATATGTATCAAGAATACTAGAACTATATTCATTGGATACTTTAGGAGCATAAACCCTTCATAATGGCTTGTAAAAAATGTGAATTATCCTAAGCATAACCCACAGGAGTGTCAAACTAGGTGAATAGTAGGTCATTTTTCATGTACTAGGTTACCTTGTGTCAAGCCCGAAACACCTTATCGGAGTTGTTACTTCTTTGTACATCTGTGACAGAACCACGTCCACTTGCAGTATCCATACAATGATTTATTTTCTAAGAATATCCAAATAATCTATTCCATACCGAAATTCTAGGTTGTTCTTGTATGTGTATTGTCATATCTATCTTAGGTTTTTTCCCTAACCTACATTTTCTAAATCTAGTTTTCATGTTTTATACTTAACATCCTTTGATACCAACTGTAATGCCCCGACCCCAGAAGCCAAGATCTAGGGCATTATGTTAATATATTAGAATTATTACATGGAATAAAATTACAAGTTATTTATTATTTTAGTAGTTTCTGAAAACTATATAGATACATAGGTTTGAAATTCAACTTGAAATGAAATGAAATATATTTTTTTTATTGGGAACATCCACAACACTAAGTGTATCCTTGTAGGTCATTCATAAAAAACATCTTCATGTAATGAGAAAATGAAACTTAAGAAATGGGTGAGATCATATTCTCATTAATGGTGTGAAATGAAATAGAAGATATCAAAAAACCATTAGGCATTTAGACTAACTAAAAACACGAGCCTTTAACAATAAACATGAACACATTATGGCAGGAAAAAGATATGAATAAAAAATGCGATAAAAAACAAAATCATGGGTATTGTACAAGTCGAAACAACACATGAACATTCAATTAATAGTTTCATAATGATAGAATTCATTATGCAGGACATCACAACCATACCATCAAGGCCTCATGCCAAGACCATAAATATTCATTTTTTCAAGGCCTCGTGCCAAAACTATAGTTTGTCTCATGAGATCTACAGATGCACTGAGGGGCTATAGCGGGCCCCAACTGACTCTTACTTAATCCAATGCACTCAAATTATGAATGGGGATAAACCTAAACAACATATAAAATCCTATTGAAACTAACCTTGAAAATTTAAATAACATTCCCTAGTCATTAAACATAAACACTAACCATTCAGAGTAATATGATGAATGGTTTCAAGATAACGCACCTATAGTCAAAAAAATCATAAAAATTAAATAAAAAATGGTTGATGATATCACGGGAGATAAGAATTTATTAATTATAAGATTTAACAAATGAATTTGACATATATGAAGATACTTCTAAATGAGACCATCGAAAAATCATTGTGGAAATAATCCTTAAAAATTCCAATTTATCCCATACCACCTTCAAAAATTGAAATAATAATCCCTTATAATATCATGGGAATACAGATACTCATGATATGATATAAAAATGGGGGGGGGGGGGTAAATACACCAAAAGAATGAAATATGTGGTGAACAAGGCATATATCTCATAATAGTTAAAGTGAGATGAGAAAATTTTGTTAACTTTAGAAACAAGAGATCATTTGGAAAACAATTTGTATTTGTCATAAAATAAAATTTTAAAAATGGATATTCCATAAAATAACTTGGTAGTTAATTGAAATTTTATTTTATAAATAAATTAAGTCTTATTTTTGTGAAATCATCTAATAATAATTTTAATGAAGCTTTAGAAATTAAACATTTTAGTGTAGTTTAGGGAATATATTAAAATATTTTAAAGCGCAAAGACATGTTTTATTTCATAAAACCCTAAATTAACAAAAATATATTTTTCAAGTTAATTTTTTTGAATTTATAAAGATAAATATGGTTCAAAATAGAATATATAGTGAACTTAAAATAGTTAAGAATTCAAGAAGATCATTGAATCAATCATTGATTTCAGAATTCTTTTGAAATATTTTTTTAAAACATGAAACTACAAATAAGATAAAGGGAGATTATGATTGGTAAATGTATATAGAACATTCACACAAAATTTATGTGGAGAAAATCATAATTAATAAGTATTTCATTATGGTGCGTATAGAATAAGCTCAACTTGAACGAAAATGGAGATTCGGGTAGAAAATTCTGAAAAAATTGTAATAAATTAAATCGTATCCTTATAATTATTAATAATAAATTGTTACATATAATATCATTAAAATTAATAGAATAATGATATGAAACATCAATGGAATTTATAAATACACCATACACATGTTTTAGTAGTGAATTCAGAATATCTCATAAAAATGAAAGTGAGATGAATAAAACATTTTAATCATTTAGGCATGGTAACTAGTGTTCTTGTAAGGGATTAATGATAGGTAAAGGGGTATCCTGTAATTTATATATCATAATGGATGTATGGGGTTGGTGTAAAAACATACCAAATTATTAGGAATTAAAAATAAAAGTACAAAACATAGGGGTGATTCTTGAATAAAAGTGAGAGAGAGAATCCCATACCTTAAATCTAAGGGTATTCTTTACATGATCTTAATGACCTGAATAACCAATTTAGGTTCATTAATTAAAAATTACCGAACCATTTATACATTTATTTGGTTTATTATTATATTATTATGTTCAATAATTTCCATTTAGAAGGGTTAGGGGATTCAATTTCATTGTTCGTGAGTGCTCGTTTTCATTATATTCATGGTCAACTCACATATAAAAGTGTATGGTAGTTCAATTAAGATAGGAGTTGAAGCCCAAAATCAATTTTATATATTATTAATTAATTTTAATAGGATTACATGGTTATAAAATATATTTGGTTGTTTGGAGTTAAGGTGAATCATTATATAAAACAGTAATGATAAACGCTTGGATCAATTAGGTGATTTTTCTCACAATTACCTTGTTTTTTGTTATTATTTTACATCATTAGTAGATAGGGATTATAGAACTCTAAATAAGAAAAAATACATTTATAATAATCTGGTTCCACCATAAAAATGGTTTCATGACCAGACTTGAAGAACGTAAATCATATTGAAAGCATCGTCGTCCTTGAATGTGACAAATGAACACATCTTAGAGGATGTTTAATTTTTAGCAGAAATGGGGAGGAAACGAGAGATGAAGATGAATTATACCATTAGCATAACAACATTATAATACATGTATGTTATTAGAGTTATCATATCATTTTTATAAGTAGAGGTGAGGAAAGAAAAGAGTAAAAATGAACATGAAAATGAAAGAAAAAAGAGGAATTTTACCTCTTGAATTAACCTTCTCCGAGAGCCTCTTTAGTGAAGAGTATTTGGTATTTTTATGAGACTAATTCAAACTAATTATGGGGGAGGATATTTGAAAGATATTTGGGAATAATTTGTAGAAGCCACCAGGCTTTATATGAGTGGAGATATGTGGGTGGAATAGGTGGTATTTATAGCGGAGGGGAGGAGGGTTTTCATAATATTTTAATCATTAGTTTATTATTTTTCCATAAGACAAATAACAGTGACGATTCATGGAAAAAAATAGTAATATGTGCATGTGAGTTCTATCTATTTGTTATTACATTATAAGAACATCATCAATGACTCAATAAATCAATTATTTATCATATATCATAAATTATCTTATTTTACAATTCCCTAAAAATTCACGGGTTTTAGAAAATCCAAAAAACTCACCCTAACCATTTTCCAACTAGTAGAATAAAAAAATGAAGTCCATTTTCGAAAAATAGTTTCCTAAATGTGATTGATTTATTTTTTAATTATAATCATAATTTAATTCAAAAATACAGTTTTGAAAACATTTATTTACTTATTCCAAAACATAGGTACATTATTATTTCACATATGTCATATATATATATAATATAATTGGTGAGGTTAATATTCATAAGGGTATTACACTATTCATAAGGGAAACATTTCTATTCATAACGGTGTGTTAATATTCACCAAAAATTGTGTTGGTTATATCAGACTCTAAATAACTTCCTAACCATAATGATGTATTTCAGATTTTCAAAATTAAAATCATAGGGGTGGTAAAAATTATGTTTACTAGATAGGTTATATAAAAGTGGTGTTTTTAGAGACTCAGTGTTTCATGCAGTCAAAATTAACGTTATTTGAAAAATCATTGTGGTTTACATTGTTTAATGGATTTTTTATAATTATATCATTTAAATGGTTATAATATTAAAAAGAAGTTTCGTAGAAACTCAGTCATGCATGAAACTTAAGCCAAGATGGTTTTGTGTGTAGCTCAAGAAAAATGTTATGTTGTGTGTAGTGCATGATTAAATTATTTTTTCATATAATGAAAGACAAACATATTTCTTTTATATAAAATAAACTATTTTCAGTTCTGTGTGATGTGAAATATACCACACATATTAAATTTCTTTGAAAAAAATATTTCACAAATTCTTGGGGCATTACATTCTACCAACCCTCAAAATAAATTTCTCCCTCAAAATTTATCTAGGTTATTAAATGTTTAACACATCATAGTTATTTGATATAAAACTACATTATAAAAATAAATATTAAAAATTATTTAAAAAATGGAATTTGGAACTGTGAAACTTACACAAAGTAACTCATAATAGGCATTCCACAAAGGATAACACATGTGGGGTGGGAACATTTGGACATGGATGACAAATTTAACCATCATGTTCTGATGGAGAGTGATAGAGAACATAGTTTTGAGAAATTTAACAATAAAAAAGACATTAATTTATGATTATCCAAGTGACCATTTGATTCATTAAAAAAGAAGGTACTAGGATAACCTTTTCTATTTCATGATAATTTCCCTAACGTTGATGAATATTCATGAGAGGTTATACTTACATGATTTCATTCCCATTCACAAGGAATATATCACCCTTGGGTCACGTATTGACCAATTTCCTATTCAAAACATTCTTAAAAAAGGAAGGTGATTATTTGATTCTTTAGGCACTAATATATCATGAGATCCAATATAAGTCATCTTGTATCTCTTCAGTTACCATAAACAAAAAATTATTGGAGTAGGTTATCCAATATACATAAATCTTCATAAGTTGGGATAATAATTTAATATCATAAACATCATATGATGTTTAACGTAAACATCCGAAAAGATTTTTAAACTTATAAGTCTTCTGAATGGTGGAAATAATAAACACTAGAAAGAATGACACTAAATTAGCTTAACATTGATCCCCCATATATAAAAAATTAGATCTTGGATATATAATTCTAAACATGTGAATTCCATCCTCATATATTCTCTTGAAACATGATAATAACCTGAATTACCAAAAATTATTTTGGAAAACATGAATTCTTCATTTTTTACATAGCTTACTAGATATATTACATAAATCCTAGATGTTATAAAAGTAATCCATTATGAAATAAACATCTTAAAAAAAGCATTAATCAAATCTAGTGTAATCAGTGATATCAAATTTACTTCATCTAAATAAATTTTATCTCTATCCAAGATAAACACAATTTCCTCTACATCTAGATCCCATTAAGTGTTATCTTACCTTAATCAAAATTTCACCTTTCAATGAAATCACTTTTCTACCTCACCATCACCAATAAAAATAGCCTTTAAAATCCTTAATGGAAAAATTAGACTGAAAATAACTATATACTTAATGAATCATAATCTTTGAATTCGAAAAAACAAATAGGTCATTCATCCAACATTATTCTTATACCATTACTCAGGATTCATCATCTTATTCCTTCATAACTATTTCATATAAAATGAACCATGCATCATGTATTCCAATTCCTCAATTTCAATCTATTCATAATTATTATATTTAATGTAAAACATAAAAATAAAACATAACATACCTTTCAATTGTTGTTGGGTTCTCTTTATCTTTAGAAGTATAATAAATACTAATACCATATTCCTGATAATATCTATTATATTTTACCGTGGGAAATATATTTTCATAATTCAAATACATTCCATACAATAAACATTAAATGCTAACCATGTTACTTATAGTTCAATCCATTGACTGAAACTAGAATGAGTGGAGTGAGAAACACATATCATAGTAGAAAAACACATAATCACGAAACATTACTTATAATATGTCCCAATCATTATAAATTCCATTATTAATTACAACATATATTTATTATAGGATATTCATAGGAAAATTCCATTTAAAACATTCATGATCATTAATTATGTGTTTATGAATTTCCAAATCATATCCCCCATGCGTATCAAACTAGTAGTAAATATATCACATCCCTTTAAGGGGGAGGTAGTCCACACTTCCTCAAAGAAAATTATGGAATTTAAAAAAAATTGATAGCATAAAGATATGTATTGTATAAATTTTAAATAAGATTTAATAAATACTATGTATCATATACATCATATATAGACATTGTGTCCATCATAATTCCTAACCCAGAATAATGGTAAAGTAAAAATAAACAATCATTATTTAATGAGGTCGTAGTTCACTGTATATATAAAAAATGTTTGTTACCCATTAAATGGATGTGTATTGAAGTGTAGGACGAATAATTTTCATAATAACATCATAGTATATTTGTGATACCTTTTTTCTATATAAGGTCAAAATAATAAGTGATTATGATGTGGAGAAATAAAATTAAATAATGTGTCTTGAGGAAGGATGTAACATATTCAATAAGTTACTCCTTTTGGTTTTCCCCAAAGGGATTCATTGGATTTATTTATTCCAAAATGAAGGAATAAAGGAGGAAGAGAAATTTTTTTTTGAAGTGGATTAGATAGAGATTGTCCAATCCTATGTGGTTTGAAAAATGTGAGAAAGTGGTAGGGGTAGTCGGATTTTATATGGGAGGTAATGTACTCAATTGGTATTTCTAAAAACAAGTTTGGGTTGCCCATGTTTTTACATAAAATAAGGAATACCAAACAAAAAACTCAATAATGGATGTTTAATGGAAGATATATGGGTGGAAAATGGGGTTTGGACAAGGGTCTAGGTTATTTGGTCCCTTAAGATTAATTTCCATTCTTTTATTAATAATAATTTTACCTAAATCACTTTAATTATTCTTAATCACTTTTAATAATTTTTTTTGTACAAAATTAAGTTTATCATATTATAATATAAATAGAATTCTTATTAAAACCTTTTATTTCCATTTTTCAAAATTCAATTCACCTAAGAAGAAAAATTAAGTTTAATGTTAATCCCGCAGACATGGTGGGAAAGCATGTTCTGAAATTGAGAATGTTCAAAAGTTTATTTTTATTTATTTTATCTAAATTCAATTTAAAAATGATTAAAACGACTTAAATTAGATTAATATATTTATAATTGATCTATTTTTAATTTTAAATCAACTTAAAATATAATTTAACTATAGAAATAAATTATATGAAAATGGAGTTTGTAATTAAAAATCAGTATTTTTCACTATTCAACCAAAAATGAAGCCTCTCTGAAAAATTCCCAAAATTAACCATAAGATTATTGTGACATTTTTAATTATAAAAATGAAGTTTATTTTATAAAATTAATTTTTTTATGGTGTCTAAAATTAATTTTATTTTCATTTATAGAAGTACATAAAAATAAGTTCCTTAAAAGAATAGTATTTTTAAACAAATAAATACTTTTAAAAAATTATATATTTAATTGTAAATACGTTTTATTTATTTGAAAAAATTATAAATGGTATTTATAAATATTTATTATTATTAATATTACCATGTTTAATGGATTTATTATAATCATTGTTTTTAAATAATTAAAATATTAATGTGTTGTTCTATAGAAACTCAGTGTTGCATGTAATGCAAGCGATGTCGGTGTTCTGTGTTGTGAAAGACAAAATTTATGTTGTGTGTAGTGAATTATTAGATTGGTGTTTCATATAATAGAATCCAACCAAATTTATTTTTTGTAAAATAAATTATTTTAAATTTTATGTGAAAGGAAAAATATCACAAATATTAATTTATTTTGAAATAAAATTATTTCAAAATATATCGGGGTGTAAATAAATGTGAAATTAATTTAGGAATAAATATTTGATAAATAATTATTAGGTTTTTCAATAAATTTGTATGAATACTAGTAGAATGAGATCACTTCCTATGATAAATATTAATTTTCAAGTCGATAAAAAAATATTTATCACTGCGCTAGTTAGCATATTCCATAAAATAATAATAATATTTTTTATAGCATGTGGTTTGATTTTTTATTATATTAATTAAGGGATATTGTGCAATAAATTATTATTTTAACCTAAACCCTACCTATATAAATACATGGTTATGTGTATTTTGTATGTTTAATTAGGAATTGAGAATCATTTCACACATAGGACTTCTCTCTCGAATTCTACATTCTCTCAACCTCTTAAGAATGAGAAAAACAAGAGAGAATCCTTTAATTCTAAAGGAACTATATTAGATAAATATGTGTGGAATATAATTATAGATCAAATATTCTATAACCCATAATTGTGTAATAATTTCTTAGTAATCAAAGGTGCACTTGTGGATCCCCACATGAAGAATCTACACTTGGACCCTACCAGTGCAATTATGGTAATCTGAAAATGGGTTCTTGGAAAATAAATAAAAACACCGATGAAATATACTTATACTAGGTATTCATTCATCATATCTATTATCAACTAGTTATAAATTTAACATCCAAAATATTATCTTTTAATTATCGGCTATCTTATGTGAATATTCGATAGATTTGGTTTTTATCATGATGTTGATGTCTAGAAAAATTGGTGCATGATATTTTGAATCTGATAACATACTTTATGGTTAATCACCCTCCATATTCTCCATCTTTTCCCATAAAATTCATGTGTTATTGGAGAGGTCACATTCTTAATTTATTATTATTTATTTCAATATTGATCTATATATTCAATATCATTAATATATTTTTTATTCAGATTATTCATTCTTTAATATGATTATTAATTTATTTGATTTCAATATTTTAATTACTTCAGTCAAGATTCAAATTTTTTTAACGGATTAAGAATAGATGAAGAATGAATGGAGATTGATGGAGCTAATATTTACATTATTTTTCATGTTTTTTCAATGATATAATCCATACAAATTAATATATTTTAGGACATTTTCATTAATTTAGTATTTTTGATAAACATTGGGATAAATTGTGAAACTATATTAATTTTTGAATATTGATAGTTTTCCAGAGCATCTATTTTTTAGGAATAAAGTTTACAATTTTTATCAAATTTAAGTGATTTCTTTTCATTAGTATTCGTTTTTAAAGGGATTTGACATTGTTTTTTATACATAGATCCAATTTGTTATGAAAAAATCCCTTCAAGGTAACAATGATGAATTTTTGGGTTGATTGTGTTTGTTGAAAAATCATCTTTCCATGGTTTCATGTGGATTTGTAGAGGTAATATTGAAAAGGTATGTTTATAGAGATGAAATAAAAAGGAATTGACACTCTGGAGGCTGTATAAAAACATTGTATACATGGTTACAACGTTTCCCAATGTTGGCCAAATTTTTAGGCTTCAAATCGGGATAATATAGAATGGTATTTTTGGAAGAGGAATTTGTGGACAAGATCTAAGGTGGTTTGGAATGTTGTTTGCAAGGCATGTTTTGGAATTACCATATCACAATATGGAAAAGGTTTTAAATTCATGAAATATTGTATTTTTTGTGAAAGATGAGCTTTCAGGAAAGAAAATTATGCACCCAATGCGATGTCAAATGTGTTTTTTCATGCTATGTGAGGATCCTTCACACATGTAGGATGATGATTTAGGATCTTATGTATAGGGTCATCCTTTCTAAAAAATATATAGCTAACCCTTGATTTTAGTAACTCACCACTTAGAGAAATCCAAGGCCCTAAATTGTGTAATAATTATGTTGAAAGGGTGTTTCGTGTAATAAGGGAGTAGCATGTAATAAGGAAGTTGTGTGCAAGATTTTTGACATGAAAAAATATAAATGTTTCATGAATGGAATTAAATTTTCACGTAGGAAACTCAAAATGTTTCTCAAAATATTGAATTTTTTTAGTTATTTTGTGGTAAAGGGATATTCCTCAATTTAATGAAAGTGGAACATAATGATAAATTAAATGATGTTTAAAACATATTGATTCAAGAAATAAATGGAGGACCATCTAAAAAAAAGTTAGCTACCATTAGTTGAGAGAGTTGTGAGATTTAATATTTTGATTGGTTTTAAACCAAGAGAGTAATGGGTTTTCTCCAAAATTTGTAAACATTATTGTGATTTTAATGGTTTTCATACAATGGTTAATTGACATTTAATGCTCCTTGGATGTAGCCTAGTGATGGTGAACTTAGTAAAATTTTTGTGTCTCGTGCGTGTTTTAATTTCTATTCATGATTTTATGCAAGACAGGTAGAGAAGAGTATTTTTTTTAACAATGTAACAAGATCTAAAGGGGTAGTTATTCTAATCTATAATACCCCGATTCACTCACCTCATGGGGTATTTAACCTAGGTGGGATAACATAATTTGACACACAACAGACCCAAAAAAAAATTAAGTGTAAATTTTTTTCTGGCCCAAATAATGGAGCCCACATTAGTAATTGAAACACATCTCGGAATAGAAACATCCAAATGACGTTTGTCTAGCTGTATTAGAAGTAAAACACTAGGAATCATTCCCAGTATAAATTTATTGGATTGTTTTTATCATTAAGGTATCCAGATCATGTACCAAATTGGAGAGAATTATGTAATCTCAAAAAGTAGAATAATTATTCATCATTAATTTGGGTATAATATTTTAGAAACATTCCCAAAAATGATGAGATGTTGTGGGAGAATGAGAAAGAGACAACAAACCAATTTTATGGGGAAACATCCTCAATATACTGAAATTTATTATTCCAAATAAACTCAAACATTTAGAGGAATGAATCAGGAGGAAAACATTTCCACCCATAAACCCTATATATATGAGTGTCAACTTCCATTAAAGCTTGTTGAAGAAGGAGGAGGAATTGTGTTGGAGGATTCTAATCTGGAGGTTATTTTTAATTTTTTTTACCTTTTTTATATCTTTATTATGATCTATTATTCCCCTTTAAACTATCATACCCTTCACATAAGGGGGTAAATCCATTGAGTGATCTAGGAATGGGGAGTTTAACTTTTGTAATATCAGAGTCTTTTTCTTCAATTTGAAACTATATTTTTCTGTTGAATTATTTCTATTTTTAGTGGTGTCTAATTATCTTAATGCGATTATATTTTGGGTTTTAGTTTTATTCATTTTTATAATTTTTCGTGATCAACCTTAAACTCCCCTACCTAGTGTAGTTTTCCTAGATCAACTAAATTGTGTTAGGTGGTGAGTGTATATCAATCATTGGCACATGTGTTGAATAAGTTATCTTTTTCTAGATATATAAGGTGAAAAAATTCCTAATTGTGATATTAATTAGTAATTTTTTATGGTTTATGACCTTTCATGAACATAGGAGTGGTTTCTATTTCTTTCTTCAACCAAAGGTGATTGATAACTTGAAAAGAAGTCTTTCAATTATCATTCAATAAGAATAGAGGGGAAATGATCTTTACAACTGTGATGAAATTGAAAAAGGTGAAATTATCCTGAACCCTTTAATCCCTTCACTATGTTGTTTTCAAACATCATTTCAATTGCATTATTTCTTTTTGAAAACAATCAATTTAAAAAATAAACACCACTTCTTTAACAAATTAAATGCAACATCATTATTTTTTTGCACTCCTCTCTAGAGAAAAACCAGGTTACATACTTTACAACATTTTATATTAGTAAATATTTGAATATGTGACACCTCATAACATGCACATGTCTTAGATTCCACTGGGAAGTACAAAAGATTCTAGATGAGGCTGGGTCACAAGTTGTGTAGCCAGATTTGAAATCATATACCCATGTACACCACACCTAGACGTGTCTCTGGATACATGGAATTCCAAGAATTGAAAACACATAGTGCATTTATTATGCATTGCGTGTTCCCCAAGATAACCTTGCATAAAACATGTTAGATTACATGACAAGTATCTATAACACACTTCATATTGCCCGCATGGATTAGCATTTATTGTCATGATAACCATGTAGTCAATTACATAGTTTCTAAGCCAGTGAGACTGAAATCCTATATAATTAATGTATAAATAAACATGTATATACTGTATATGGAATTTAATTAATTATTATACATTTATGAAGTGTGAAAAAATTTCTTTAGTGAGTCAGGCAGACACATGAAATATTGATGGAGTACACATCGTATGGTCCCATTTTTGAAGAATACACTGAGTCTTTCAGCGTGTAGTCTAGATACACAAAATGGATGATACATGGTGTGTATGTAGTTAGTAAATTCCATGTAGTCCAGCCAAGATACATGTCGAAGACCATGTTTTTATCAAGGATAATTAGAAAATGTTGAACATGATGTGTAACTCCTTAGTACACACCTTGTATATTCCCAATAAAATATAGAATTAAATTACACTAAAATATTTAATTCTATAATTAAATCCTAATTAAATTGATTGGAAAATAATGTGTTTGACAAGGTAATAAATTTTTTTATGATTAGAAAATGATATATTAATTTATTATAATTATCTACAATTATCGGTCAGATTTTTTATTTGCCTTGAATGTCTTAATGATGGGTATCTCCAGGATTATTTGAATGGCCATTAAAATATGAAGTAATTAATTAATTACAGAATTATTTCACACGTGATTATATTAATAACAAAGAATGATTAAAATTGAATACTTCCCAATGTAATTTGGGATAACTATTTCATCTGTACGACCGATCATGATCTTGACAAAGTCTTGGTTGGGAATTCGTTTTATTTAACATGGATTATTTATGTAATTTTCATGTATTAATTTTTATATTAAATATTATGATCTATTTGTCATCAATATGTTTATTATTATGTAGGACCTACATGTATAATGTTATTCAGGTAATTACACTTAACCAATCCTGTGGTTATTCTGACCTAGGTGTGAGTTATAAATACACATAATAAATGGAGTATCCCAAGGCACGTGATGGCCGTTCAATAAGGAACTGAGATGATACAACCTATGAGATACATATGTTGACAAAAACAATACCACAACTAATGTCAAGACCAATTTTATTATTTCCCCTTAGGTATTATATTGATTTATTGTCAAAAATACATATTTTTATTTTCTCATGAAACTTTAGGGTAAGTGTGAACTGAAGCAACTCCAAGGGGTTACAAAAACCAACCAAATAAGAATCCAGACCAATGCACCACCTCTCCCATTGAAAATTTCAAAATTCAAAAAGAGCAAAAATATTTCAAATTTTCAAAATTCAGAAGGGGGCATCATCATCATCTCGGACCACGAGCTAGCTATTATCCCTTTTGTCATCATCATCGCCGGAGCAGAAACCATCCTCATCATCGGCGGTCAAAAGGTCTTCACCTTTTACCTCCCATAGCCACCCACTCAAGTTCACATCCCAATGATCATTGAAGACAACCACGTAGCTCTACCTTAGAGATAGTGGGGAAATCTAGGATCCAGAACAGAAAAAAGCAGGAAATTACAGGTCAAAACTGGACAAGAAACTCATAGAACACACCACCGAATTCATCTCCATCTAATCACGCCCACCATTGATGTCGTCCAATTCTGCCACCGACGTCACCACCCCAAAAACACACTAGTCACGAGAAAACACAATAGTCTTCCATAACCACCACAAAACAACAACAAACATGTCGTCACAGGTCAAAAACAACACAAAGATGCATCAAACACCCATAATCAAAACACTAAATGAATTGAACCTTAACCAGAAACAACACCATCGTAAACCACTGACAGATTCTGACATTGCCAAAACAAAGAAATACCAACCAGAAACCACCATCCGAACCTCTACCGTGAAAATTTTGAACATAACAAATTCCAATGAAAATAAATCAAATAGACCATCACTGAAACAGAAACATACTGCACGAGGGCCCCGTATATCCAACCCTTGTTGAGACACTTACTTTTATAAGTGGTGTAATCATGAATTTTTTTGGTTGAATTAACCTTTTTTCAGAAATACCATCTTCCATTTCTAGACATGGTTTAACATGATGGTAAGGGAGGAGTAAATCCTAGTTAGTATTTCCAGATTTCGGAATGTACTCATGGGATATAGGATTTCCATTCGAGTAGTTAGAGAAGACCTTCCTACCTAAATTCCATAGAGTAATTGATCGATCCATTTCTTGGGTTACGATAAGGGGAATATTGATTTATTCCACTAGAATGTACTTATAAATAGAAATTTGTTGTTCAATGGTGGGGGATATTGGGACTTAAAAATAAGGAAATTATTAAAAATATATAACTCATTATGTCTCACACAAATTATAATCTACATAAAGTACTTATAATCTTATCTTTTACAATTTTAGAAAAGGGAAATCTCATCATCCATATTATCCCAATGATCAATATTAGAAAAATAAATTCTTCTTACTCCAATTAACTTTTTAAAATAGTTCAAATTCCATTGGGTTGTGTTGTTCCATGAATAGAAAATTTTCATTCGATAATCCTTATTACCTAATCTTATAGCAAAGGAGGTGATTGATGAATAATTCTATGTCTATGATCAGCAACTGAATGATGTATTCAATGTAAAATTTTTTATTCCATTACCCATATAAAAAAATCATGAAGTCTCATAAATTCAAGGATTCATATATCATTCTCATGAATATTAATGGAATATAGTACGATAGATCTAGATGAGATTATTTTGAGATATCAATGTTGATCTTTAAGTGTAAAATTAGAGTGGGTGCCCTATCACGTCCTCACTATTTAAACTCATTGGAAATATTGCACACCTAGATGTTATAGGGATTAACTATCTGATAAAATAAACAACCCTATCATTGATTCATCACAACATTATATATTATACATATATTTACTAAATTTTCATCAGAACAACATTGATAAGACTCATCTAGATATTTTCAAACTTCTTTTCCAAGTTGATAAGGATAAGATTCATGAAAACCCTTCCATCATTATGACGAACAAAATGAAACGCTAGGTGAAGAGCTCAAAGTAGAAATCACATCTCTAATTCTATTCCATGATTTGGAGGATAATTGTGAAATTAACAGAACATGATGTTATCTATTTCACTTATGGGATGATTTATTACTAGAAGAAAAATTCACCTAGTAAAATAGGATGAGAGAGCTTCTGGTGCATATGTTATCATGTATAATTTATTTTATTAATTTTTTTTGGTATTTATACAATATGTAGTAGTCACATATGTATTATAATATAGGAAACAAGTAGATACAATATGATTTATTGATGGGATATTGATCTTTAATAATCCAATAGGGTAATACTTACTGTAGTGTCTATCGAGGAATACAAACTTACATTTCTGATGGGAATGGTGTTGGATTTAAAATATTGTTTTTATGTTCTATTTCTTAACAATTTTTTTTTTATATCCAATATTCATAAATCTATTTTTATTTTCACTTTTTAGAATTAGTGGTGATTATTTTATAAATATTATATTTGGTGTCATAAGACACATTCAACCAATGCTGTTTATGTGTTCGATGATGCAAACTAACTAATGAAAATCGATAATGAGACTAATTCAAATAAATCATACCACACCTATCTATGAAATTTAATTTTAGGTTATGTAAATGAATATCATTTGATAAATTTCATCAAGATAGATATACAGATTATTTTGAACAAAAACCACTTGGTGTATGTCACACATGTTTTCAAGGAAAAGTGGCCATGGTCCGATTTAGTGTAAAAGGTGAAAGGGAGGAGCAGCTTGTTGAATTAGTTAATACAAATGTGAGGGGACCATTTCCAATTGTTTTAAGGGGTAGGTACTCATACATCATAATATTTACAAGTTATTTTAGTAGATATGGATTTTTCTACATGATGATGTATAAGTCAGATTTATTTGATAAATTCCAAATATATAATAATGAACTTGAGATCTATATTTGTAAGAAGAGTTAAAAACACCACCAATACCATGGAGGGTAATATTTTAATCAATAATTCATTGATTAATTAGGGGAGTCTAGGATTCAACCTTAATTAACACCTCCTAATATACCAAAATGGAATGATATGATTGGTATGAGGAACCACACCTCGTTGACCATGATGATACTAATGATAAGTCATTTGAGTATTCCATTATCCTCCTTGGGATACTCATTAAAGAAAATAAAAAATATACTAAACTATGATCTAACTAAACTTAAAAAATTTATTTCATACAAACATTGGCATGGAAGAAAATTACATTATCGAATTTACATATTTTGGGTTGGGAAGCATTTTTCAAGGCCTCTTCATGTTACACACTTTCATCCTGAGGATAAAAGTGTACCATTATATGATACCCCAAGGAAATAATGGGATATTACCTATATAACCCATCATATATAAATTTTATACTGGAAATACATGTCATACGCCTTGAGAGTGAGAAGTCTCTAAAATAGATAGTGTGAATGAGATAGAATTTGATGAAGTTGAGGATCAAGATACAAATTAGTTGGAACATGAACTATTTCTCCAAAGCCCATTAGAAGATGATATTCTAGATAGAAAATTAATGTGTATAATTACAAGACATGTTATTGAACCAAAACGTTATGGCTTTCTATTTACAAAGGGCAGTGACTCATTATTAGCATATAATAATGATTTTAAACCTACAAGAAAGAAGTAAATGGCATAAATGTCACCAAGTGGGCAGAATATATGAATTTTCAAATAGATTCTATGTGCCAAAATAATGTTCGTATCTTGGTATATCCTCCAGTAGAGGTAATTCAAACTGTTCATAAATGGGTATTCAAGATGAAACTAGACATGGATGGATATGTCCAAACTTTTAAATCATGAATAGTTGTAAAAGGTTCAAGCACTGTTAGGGAATAAACCTTGAATAATACTTTTCACTGGTTTCTATACTAAAATCCATCTAAATTATACATTCCATTAACGTTTACCATAATTATGAGATTTAGAAAATGGATTTAGAAATATATTTTCTTAATGGGATCCTTTAGGAAGATGACTATATGACACAACCTAATAGAGTTGTGACTCCACAGGATTCCAAAAAGGTGTCGAAAGATAAAATATCCATTTATGTTTTAAGGAACACTTCCGGGTCATGAAACATTTGGTTCGATGATTCCATGAATTGAACGTGGTTAAAAAAGGAATTAATGAGATCCATGTGTCTATACATGGCTTATTGAGAGTGTATTTGATTCATAATAGTATATGTTGCTGATATACTACTTATTGAAAATGGAATTCCAGACTTATAGTATTTTAAATCCATGTTGATGAAATGATTCTCCATGAAATATGTAGGTGAAAAAAAATATTCTTTAGATAAAGATCCATAGTGATAGATCCAAGAGGTTTCTCAACCAATGTTAAGGGATATACATTTAAAATATAAAAAATATATTTAGTATGGAATAATCCCATAGTGGATTATTTCCAATGTCACAAATAATTCATCATTCAAAGAATTTTTTTTTCAGACACATGATAAATATATATGATTGAAAGGATTTCATACACACATGTCATTGGGTCATTCATGTATGATATGTTGTGTGGTTTTCTAAATTTCACCTACACATTGATTATAGTATGATGATATCAATCAAACCAAAGAGACTTACATTGGGTGGATGTAAATACTTTAATTAAGTATATGAGATGTACTAATTATATCTTCTTAGTATATAGAGGCGATAAAGAACTTGTCATCAAATGATATAAATATTTTGGTCTTTAAACAAATGAAGATGATTTTAAATAAAATAAAAGAAAAAAATTTGTCATCTTATTGGAGGTGTTGTTGGCTGTAAGAGATCAGTTAAAGATGTGGCCATAGATTCTACAATAGATTCCAAGTATATTGCAATTTACGAGGTAGCTAAAGAATTAGTTTTTACTCATAACTTCATCTATGGGATTGATGTGGAACAAAACTATAAATACCTTAAAACTCATTATTGTGATAGAATTGTGGTGTTGGGTTTCACAAAGGATCCGAAGTCACATCAGTTAATGAAGAAATTACACTGGATGAATCATCTCTTGATGTACATTATTGAGGTGTTGTTTTTGTGATAATAATATCCATGGAAGGTAATTATGAGGACCCATTAACTAAATCATTTACTCATCAGAAACATTATAATCAAGTGAGCTCCAGGGAAATGAAAGCCATAGGTAGTTGGCTCTAGTCCAATTAGGAGTCGTTTGGAGTTAGTTTTCTAGGACCATGCATTTTTACCTTGTATTACACGTATATTTGAAAAATTTAATATGAATAAAATAAATTATAACATATTGTTCATTGTTCTACGTAACATTGATGAAATAATGTCTTAGGGTATCTATAACATTCATAAAGGTCTTATTAGTTCCCCTATATGATGATAATGATGAAATGTCATGTTGATATTCTATAACCTTGTTTTGCGGTAAGATAAAATTCTATTTTGGGGCACGTAGTATGTATGATGTCATGTGTAAGTATTCATAGGAAGATCATACTTCATCTCACAATGTTTTCCCTTGGTAATATCCAATATGGGAGATTATGAGATCATTCCCACATGTAGGAGTTCTAAATATTTTTGATTCATCATATATTATTGTATATGAGTGTGTCTATTGGTCTTTGGAATAAAATATTATCATTAATTAATGAAATAACTCACACACATAGTTTATAGACCAAAACCGTGATTCCATATATTTTCAGGAAGTATGGTACTTTGGGAGTATTTTTAAAAACATGTTATTCATGGAAAAGTCAATGAAAGATTTTTCCTTCTAACTTTATGGATGTTTATATTTCAATCCTTTTTATTGGAATGGAATGTTCACATTAAATTCCATAAACATAGTGTAACGAATTTTTAATTTTGGTATTCATAGAAAGAAGTATCAAGTATTTATGTTGGCTACATCGATGTGAAATATTATTGATGAGATATCAAGACCAAAAAAATAAATTACCCAAGGCGATATCATAAGTAGTTGGGAACATTGGAAAATTAATTTTTTTTCTCTTGGGTACCCAAAAACGTTTCTAGATAGTTATCCTAGGCCTTAGGTTGGTCCACCTAATTTTGATGAGAAAAAATTCTAAAGGGCCACACACTATGTGTTTCCGTTGATAAAGATTTAATTATTTTTTAATTTAATAAATCAAAAAAATATTACTTTCAAGGACAAGAAATAATTTTATTCATTTTTTATTTATCAAATAAATGAAATAAATATTTAATCTTTGTATTGAGATTAAGATTGGAATATTTTTTTTATTGAATATTCAATAGAAATTTATTCTTCAATCTTGGAATAAAATATTTATTTATGAATAAATATTTAATAAATAAAATTTCAGGTATTTAATAAATGAAGGGGAATATGAGAAGACCAGTTCATGTCTAGTGATAAATATTTATTTTCAATCTGGAAAAATAATATTTAACATTGTCCCAGTTAGCACACACCATAAGATCATAAAATTATTTTTTATGGAATTGGGTAAGATTAGGCTTATTATATTATTTAACAGTTTTTGGAAATTAAATAATATTATAACACAATCTAATAATCTCTTAATATTGTATAGGGTTAATCGAGAACTGAGAATAATTGTGCATGAAATACTTCTATCTCGATTTCATAATTCTCTAAATCTCTCAAGAATGATATGAACAATAGAGAAACCTTCAAGACCTAAGGAACTAGAGGAGACCAAGGAAAAATAAATTAATATTATATATCTATTGTGAATTAAACTAACATTATATCAGTGTTTCTTAGATAACAAAGGAGCACATGTAGATCACTACTAGAGGGATTCAATACCTGGATTATACTAGCATAGTGATGGTAAACTAAAAAGTATTTTTTGGATGATCAACAAAACCATCCAATATGGATATTAATACTAGATATTCCTTCTTCAAATATATTATAAATTAATTTTACGTTTGAGATGAAAATTACTATTTTCAGGTTCTAGGATATCTTATGTCAATTTTTGATGGAAAATATTAATTGTACAGGATGTTTACTTCTTTCACAATTGGAAAATGATCCATTGAACCTGAAAAAATAATTTATCATTAATCAACCCCCAGGTGAATCCACTGTACCTGAAACATTCAAATTAATGTTCCGAAGAATGTGTGAATCATTGAGAAAGGAGGGATAAATCAGTGAAGAATTTTCCTATTTCATTTATCTCAAAATTAAACCTTGAAAATTTTCAATGATTTTATCCTCTCAACATTAAAATCAACCTCACTACTATGAAAATATAAATAGTAAAAGTAAGAAACACAAGTTTTTATAATGTTTAGTCCAAATGTGGAACCCTAGTTCTAGGTGTGTTAACTCCCATTAATACACATATATCTAATATATAATTAAGTGAATATAAATAAGGAAACTCCCACCAGGATATTTGTTTCTCCGGATAACCAATTATAATCTCTACCACCATTTAAAATATATTTTTACTCTCTAGAGCTTGCACAATGACAATACATTGAAATTATCTCACATAAACCTTTTTTGAATTATTTTTCAAGTAAATATCCTCTTTATATATCTCCATTGGGTGCACCTCTGTTTGATTCACCCTATTCCAATACACTATATCTAATGATGATCTAACAGGTGTGATCATTCCAGTATATATAGTCCGATATTCTATTTCTGGAACCTCTTCTTTAATCAAAATAATTCTTAGTTGAGAAGACATGTTACTCACTCACAAAAACCTCGTCACTATAATGTAAAAACAAATATATCAACAATAATTCTAAATGTTCCTCCACAATTTTATATATGAATTCTTCCAAAAAATTAAATAGGAATCATGGTATTTAATTTGAATTTCCCAATCAACTCAAACATCATATGACTACATTTAGAACATACTTCTTAAAGTCTCGTAAAATCATGATGTGACCAATCTCTTCAAAATTCCTTTAATCTATGTTAGATTTATGATTTTTCAATGAACTAATATACATAATAATATTTATTAGAGTGTAAAAACACTAGGGAAACTTATTCCGGTATTTTTAGCACTCCTCCATCCAGTGATATTTGTAAAACTACACAATCTGGTAACACTTTGTCCAGTCCTCCTCTTTATAATTCCTTATGGTCCAATAACCTCAACCTGATAACCATAGGCTACCTCCATCAATTATTTTTACATTTTACTCTATTCATTGGAATCATAGAAATTTATATAACATCACCTATATGATAAATTGGAATATCTTCGTTCATTCATTCTGTATCCTTCCAACCTTCATATAGAGATCCATCAACTAAACTCAGACTAGAGGACTCTTCTCTATCCAATATTATTCATATTTTATATTCCAATACACTATAAATATTTCTATGACTAGTGAAACATTTTAAATTTTCATCTGATAGACTTTTAAAATTTCTGTCCACATACACTTCATTGATCACATTCTCTCTTTGTCCGATAGCATCATCATTCTATATCCTGTAAATATCGTTCAAATTGTTAATGATAATTATTACACTCTATCTAATATAATTCATAAATCTATATTAAATATTAATTTTTCATTTTTATATATTAAACCTGAAATATAACTTCTTACTATTCACACAAAAACAATTTTATAACATTATATCTTAAGAATTTTAATAGTTCTCAACTTTATCATTTTCTAACATTAACAGTATAAAAAGAATCATTATCTAGACAAGTAAAGAGGAAGAATCATGATAACCATTTAGTAATCATGATTTTAGAAACATTTAGGATCATTATAGAATCACATCAATTTATAGGAGAAGTAACTGAAACTTCTACTACAAATCATTTACACATGAAACACAAAAACATTCTCCCAAACAATATTGACATAATGTATTATAATCTTTAAAATTCCGACTAGAGGATCATCAGATCTAACATCCACACCCGTTTGAATTATTTTTTCAAAAACTAAGAAATTTTCCTAAAATTTGCCCTAGAATGTAAGATGATTTTGGATATTCATCATCAACTTAGATATATATTTTTTAGTTTTTCTAAAATAAAATAAACAATAAAATAAAAATCTAAACAAATCTACCTAAAAATTGATCCCCACCACCACACTTAAATTTTTTCATTGTTCTCAATTTTACCTAATGAAATGATATGTTCAAAAAAAATTAAATACGAAAAATAAAATAAAACTGAGAGCATTTGGGACAACATGATGACATCAAGTGATGATGAGGTCATTCTATGTGATGGTATTAATAGGATGTGCTGGAAGTACCTTAAATTATTGTTGCAATAACTTCCCACTGACTATAAATCTATTTATCATAGATTCTAATGTCATATCCACAACATTATAAAGAAAACATGAGATACAACATAATTTACCTAACGTATTGAATGATACCTACCAATAACTACATTGAACCATGAACTATATAGACGGAATATGTTTCCTTCTTGGAAATCTCTTTTTATGGATCATCTTATCAAGGTTTTCTATTTTTATATTTTTAGAGCATTATAATCTATTATGATGATAATCAAATATCATCAATCACTTGACGATAAAACACCATTTAATGTCTTACTTGTACCAAATCTATTTTGCCTTTATTTATTGAATAAAAGTATTTTTTATTAACCCTAATAGGGATATGAAAGGCCATATAAAAAAATATTTAATATTGGGACATTTTTATGGGGTTTTTTTATGCCATACAATAAGACCAATTTTCATCAACTATATAATAATCCTACCCTATTAAAAATTTTATTACATGATTTTAATAATAATTAAAAAAAATCAAACCCACGGATCCCAAATCCTAGTGTATTTTAAATATTAGATACATAATTCAACAACACGAAATAACAATAAAATATAATTTATAAAATCATCAAAAAGAGATCCTAACTCCCTTTAATCTCATACATCTACATAGGATAACAAGGGGAATACATGAAAAAATGGATTAGATAATAATCCTAGTAAAGGAAAAAACATATCAATAAATAATTTCCCATTGGTTTTAAAGCATAACATGATGACATAAAAATACATAAATATGAATAAAAATAATGATTAATAACATGTGTAACATGGGATCATATAAACATGGTATCATAAAAATATAGAAAAAACATAAAAAATGAAATAATCTTATATCAATGATTATTTCACATTGAGGAGCACGAGTCATGGCTAACCATAAATACCATTTCACATAGAGTTCGATTCAAGGAAATCCACAAAGAACATTGAACCTGGAGCATGAGTCATGGCTAACCACCAAGACCATTGCACATGACATATCATGATACTTGAAATCAACCAATGAATTGGAGAACAATATCTGTTCATCCATCAAAACCTATTCATGAATATGTGTTCTAGATTAATAATCATACATAAGGAATCACACACAAACATAAGGGTTACCCATGGAAAGAATTGGGTATCATAATCATGTCAAAAGGCTTAACAAAAGGGAATATCATAATGGTGTCTGTGAAGAATGGAATTAAATCATATATGTACATTAATAAAATAATATTGGTATATATAATGATAATATATGTCAAAATTATGTGAAATAATGTAAAAATAGTGTTTTTGAAACTTTATGAAATTAAACGTTATAGTGCGGTTTAAAAAAAATATTAATGATTCTTTAAAATGGAATCAAAAAAATTGTTTCTATAAAACCATAAATGAATCAAGATATATTTTGATGAAAAAATGGATGATTTTCTGAAAATAATTATTTCTTAAAAGAGTCTATTTAATGCACATTAAAACATGCATGGAATCAGGAATTTCACAGTAATCAGGTTTGCTTATGGGGATGAATTCAAAATAGAACCTTTTTAGAACTTGAATATTCCAATAAAAGATGGATAAAATTATCTTGAGAAATGATTATGGAATAGGTAAATACGATTTATCATAATTATATAAAAATAAATAAAATTTATGTTAGGGTAATTGGGGAGAAAGTGTAACCTAATAGAATAATGGAGGTTCAGAAATATTATCTTACCTTATGTCTAAAAGTGTTATTTACTCGATATTAATTTCCTGGATAATAAAATTAATTAAATAAATAATTAATTAATAAGCATTAATACATATATTTTATTTTCTATAATTTTATAATGTTAATTTATTGTATTTTTTATAAGATATAAGATGTAATTACTTTGTTTCTGAGTGATCATTTACTTAGTTTTCGTGACCAATTCATTTGTATACACGTATGAAATATCATGTATAATGTGAATAGATATCCAAAATTGAAGCTATTTTTTATTAATGAACATATGGAAGATTTAATTTTTATATAATTCATTTGGTTATTTGGGGTGAGTATGATTCATTATATATGATGTCAGTGATAATCTTTTGGGTTATTTAGGGCGGTTTCTGCTCACAACGAACTTTTGTTGTTTTTTTATATAATAAAATTTGTATATGTCAGATAAAAAACATAATAAGGGTTACACAATTTATTTTGAAATCAATTTCAACCATTATAGTTTTTAAGACCATCCTAGAAGACTGTAATGTAAATTGAAAACTCTTCGTCCTTTAATATGATAAATTAACACATCCCGGACAATGTTTTTATTTTTAGGAAAAAGATGCAGGGAAAGAAATGATGATGGATTATACCATTAACAAAATAAAATTCTAGTATATGAGATATAATATAGTTTCCATGCCACAGGGATAATGGGACTCAAGGAGAGAATAAAAAAATAAAAGAAATAGGAAATAAAATAAAAAAGGGCAGAGGTTTTTACTCCTTGAATTATTTTCCATAAAAATATCATTAGAGAAGTGGGGTCGGTATATTTTTAGAACCAACAGACCTAGACATTAGGGAGAGACTTGGGAAGTGTATTAGGTAGTGTTTGGAAAAGGGTAAATTCTTGTAAGGTGTTTGGAGAAGAGGTGGTGAGGGTTGGTATTTATAGTTTAGAGGACGGGTGTTTTCAAATTATTTTATTAATTAGTTTATTATTTGTTCTCTAGAGTATGAATAGTTTTAGAATTATCACTAAGTATCATAAAATAATGAATGGTAGTTAAAGATTATGGTTTTTACATAATCTATTTCTCAATTAAAATTATATTTAATTTATAATATATATATACCATAAATTATCATATTTTACTATTCACCGATGTTGGAATGTTTTATAAAAAATACAAAAATTTGTTCTAACCATTTTATAATATGTAGAATTTAAAAATTAGCTCTAATATTTAATTTTTTGTAAAAATATAAAAACGTTACTTTTAATTCAAATCATCATTTACATATAAAATACCAATTTTAAAATTATAATATATTTTATAACACTTTTAATAATTAATTAGAGACTCATAAATAATTTCGATAATCAGATGATAAAAAAATATTTATTTATGAATAAATTTAATGAAAAATACATTTTATTTTAAATCAATATATATTTTATAATATTTTATTGAGATATTTATAATTTATCAAACTAATAACATTTGATTTATCATTTCTAAAAAATTTATTTACTTATTCCAAAATATTGATATATAATATTTTCATGCATAAGATATCCATGTTTTGTTTATAATTTCACAGGTGAGGATATTTTTCTATTGGCCAATTTTCTTTTCCAAAGTGTCACATTTCTTTTATAAAGGTAACATTATTATTCCATTGTTTTAGGTTCCTTAATTTATATAAACACATATTATTTCATTAATTATTCATATATAATGTTTTCTATATGTTATTTATGTGATTTTATATGATTTATACTATATGAAATAATTATAAAAATTATATTTTATAAAGAACCAGCCTTACAACATTACATAATCTTGAATTAAATGTGTAATTCACATCGAGGATCTTTTCAGGTTTAGTGCATTAAAGAATTATTCCATAACATATACCTAACAATTTGAATTTTACATGTGAACCCTTCTACTCAGTATCGATTTTTTATTCATAAAATAACAACTATTGAAAAAAAGAGTCACGTCTAGGTCCATATTTTAGACATCATGAATTTTCCTTGATCTCATCCTTGACTCTATTAATCTTTATACCCTGTGAAAAATCATTTCAAAAATAACATGGGATGAGCATAAAAATATCAGTAAGGGATACACAATGATGAAAAACTATTATTTTTTCAGAATAACAAGTAAACCAAGAATAATTTATCATAAGTGACACTTTTAACTTTTATGAAGCGGTAAATATTCTTCATGGAATAAAAGATCATTGTTTACCCTTTTGTAACCAAAATATTACCATAAAACCCCTAGAAAGCACACATTACAGATAAATGTAACTTGGGACACAAACATACTGAGATGGGATAACCATGCGGTCAATTTCCACACATATCACTAAATGGAATATAAATAGAGCTGACTTACATACCCAATACATTGGAGGTAATAACATAACCACCTGACCTAGTTTATGATGACAACACCCATCATTTGGTTTATCACGTAACAACACGTCAGATGTCCGAGTACCATTATAAAATCATAATGCAAAAAATATTACAAATACAAAAATTTTACTAATAACATTTCATTTGAAATCAAAAGAAATCATTTCAAGACATTGAAATAATCAATTCATTTTAAAAACCATTTTCAATACCAAAACAGTAGAAAATAGAATAAGGGATTTATTTTTCTTTTAAAATCATTAAGGCTTATAGAAGAAGCCAACTGACGATAACGAAAGTGGAGAGGTCATTGTCGCCGCAAATGTTATAAACATTCCTTTTTTCGTTTAGTAAAACAATTCGTTGAAAAAATATTCCCTTTGAATGAAATGAGAAGTCAAATGGGTTTATACACCATATAAAGGAAGGTTTTGTATAAATCAAAATATGCCTCAATGAAAAGAGATTGAAACGAAATCCCTTACCTCTTGTACGACATGACCTATTTGTTCTTTAACATACCAAATAAGAAACTTAAGTCAATTAATAATTTCTTTAAAAAAAATTCAATTATAATATTACTTTTATATAACTTATTACCTTGATATTATGATTAATTAATTATTTGAGTTTATATTGGACATTTTTTCGATGTTCATAACTTGAGTAAAAAATAAACATGTTATAATTATAAATTGTCCATGTGGATGAAACTAAATTTCCTCTATAATGATATTAATGATTTAGATATCATATATATCATATATATCCTATATATATATATTTATAATATTACATAACATTTAGAGACAATAAATGAAATGAACCATTCATGGAGACGGTAAGCCATATGTACGCACGAACCCTACTTTCATTTCTATTTCATATTTTAATGGAATTAACACATAATGATTCATAGGTATATTATAATTCCTTTATAATATAATATATAATTTTATTAACTTCATCCTTTATACGTCCCACATATGGAATGAAAGAGTCATATCACTTTGAGGGGTGGTAGTCCGCACTTCCTCAAATGAAATTATCGTATTTACCCATTATAAAAACCATAAAGGTATGACATAAATGAAAAAATCAGAAGAATAAAGAAAACATAAACATAATATATATCATATATAAATACAGTTCCATCATTATGGACACCATGATAGGCGGTTGGAGATATTTGAACAATCATCGTTTCATGAGTTAGTAGTTCGCCTTCCATAGAAACAGTATGTTCATATCAATTAGATGAACGTGTGTCGAATTTTAGTTCGAATACTTCTCATAAAATAAGGGGAGGAGGGGATCTTTAAGAATGTTTGAAAGTATTATTTTATTATATAATTCTCTTCTATTTATAAAGTTCCAAAACTTATTAAATTCAAAGATAATGAGACTATGTTTCTAGAAAAATCATAAAATAATAATTTTAAAGGTTTTTGATATTTTTATTAATTTTTATAATCATAATAATTTAAATCATTCATTAATGAGGTAAACACTGCATCATTATTGTGTGATCAATAATTTTATTTATTTGATGTATAAAAATGATAAATAAAATACAATAATGTAGGAAATATTTTTATATTTCTAATTAATATTTATAGTCGAAGAGATAACTTATATAACCCCATGTAAAATTTGTTTTACTAAACAATATATGTTTAAGTCATTTTTGGCTTTACTTTTAATTAATTAATATAAAGTGTCATTATCACTCTTAAGTAGCTTCATGGGGTCCTAAAATCGACCCAAGTATTCTCATGGTCTGAAATATATCAATAAATATTATTAGGACACATGTTAGGGTAATTTAATAATATTATAATATTATATTTTACCCTTATTTACCAGATTTACCCTTTAACCATGGAAAAAAAAATATTTACTGAAGTAAATATTCATAATGTCTAAAAATAATATTAACCTATTTACTAAATATACACCTCCTAAATAAAATTTATTAACCCATTTTTCAAATTTCAAAGCACAGAAGTGGCAGAAATTAATTTAAAATTAATTACCGTTGTCAAAACATAAAGGGTGTTTTTAATAAATAATGTCTATCAAAATATTTACATTTTTTTATTTCCAATTTCATTGTGAAATTACTTTTAATGACCAAAATTGTTTATTTTGTAAAAATATAATCTAATTACACTTTAAAACCAATTAAAAAGATATTCTAGCCACAAAAATAAATTAAATTAAAAGGTAGTTTTGAATTAAAATATAGTATTTTTCACTATTCATAAATTAATGATCTTTATTAGAAAAATACCAAAATTTCATCCAAAGTAAATTTTGATGTCCCGATTTTAAAAAGAATTTTATTTTGTCAAATGAAGCATATAAAATCGACAAAAAATATATTTAAAAAGGGTTCTTTATCAAAAGGCGGTAAATCGGCCTTTTAAACAATATTAGAGTATTTATGCATAAAATTGGATTCATTCACATTTTAAGACTCAAAATTTTATTGGATATATTTAAAAACAGTTAACACATATATATAATCATATTTTAGTTATTTCTATTCATTCCCGCTAATACAATGGCTAGGAATTATCTACCATTTAAAAGTATAATAATAATATGTTATTTTTTATATAACTCAACGTTGTGTGAAACATAAGATTTTTGAGAAATCTGTTGTTGGGTGTTGAGTACACTATCAGACATAGCATCCCCTTAAATGTAAAATTAATATTTAATTCAAAAATATTAATAAATATGAAAATTTATTATTCTTTATTTACTTGGGATGTTACATCCTTTCCCCTTTTGGAAATTTTATCCTCGAAATTTTTATTAACTTATCAAATAAGTGAGATTATTTATCCCACATAGCATTTTTAGATTCCCACGTTTCCTCTTCAACCATATGGTTTTTCCAAAAAACATTTACATAATGAATTAACTTATTCCGCACCACATTCTCTCTTCATTCAAGAATTTGAACTAGTTGTTCTTCATAAGAGAGATTCTCTTCCAACTGAGCTACCTCTCAGATCAAAACATGAGATGTATCCAGAAAATACTTCCTCAACATTAGAACATGAAAATAATTGTGTACCTAGGAAAAACACGTATGTAAAGCTACTCTGTAGGCAACAGATCAAACTATCTCGAGGATTTCATAGGGTCCAATGAACCTCAGACTCATCTTTCCCTTCTTAACAAAACAAATCACACATTACCCTGGAGAAACTTTGAGAAAGACATTATCACAGACCATGAGTGAAAGATCCTTCCTTCGGTTATCCACATAACTTTTCTTCTTACTCTGATTTGATCTAATGTTATTCTCAATCATCTGAATTTTTTCTGCCATCTCTTCTACCAATTCTAGTCCTATATACTTAATTTCACATACTTTAGGTAAAAAAGCTGGAGGTCGACACAGGTTTCCATATAATGGCTTCAATGGAGCCATCTGTATACCGGAATGAAAACCATTATTATAAGAAAATTCAATGAAACAATGATGTTGGTACCAACTTCCCTGGTAATCCATTGATCAAGCACATAACATATCCTCTAATGTCTGAATTTTTAGTTATGATTGCCAATATGATTGTTGATAAAAAGCTATACTAAAATTTAATTCAGTAACTAAAAATTTCTCAAGGCCTTTCCAAATTATAGAAGTAAACATGAGATCACGATTAGATACAATAGATAGGGGAACTCTATGTAACTTGACTATCTCTTTAAAATACAGCCTATAAAGTTGATCTAGATACCAAGTATCTTGAATATGAAGAAAATGTGAAGATTTAGTCAATCGATCAACAATAACCCAGATTTCATTGTTAACTCCGAATGTCTTCGGTAATCCCACAATGAAATCCGTGGACACATTCTCCCATTTCCACTCCAGCATCGGTAAAGGATAAACCATCCAATTCGGTAACTGCCACCCTTCTTTAACCTGTTGATAAGTCAAACAATTCACATTAAAGTCGACAATATCTCTTTTCATTCTATCCTTCCAGTAATACTTCCAAAGATATCTGTACATCTTTGTACTACAGGGATGAACAGAAAATAGAGAACTATTATCATTACATAACAAATCATTCTTCTACTGTGAATCACAATACACACATAATATCTTTCCAAATCTCAAAATACAACAATTATCAATGTTAAAATCTGGAATCTTAACATTCTAAACCAAATATACCTTTTTCTGCAACTCACTGTCTTCCTCTTGCGCTTGCTTAATTATGTATGATAGAGATGATTTCACTAACACCTGAAACAAAATATAGGAATTTCCTACTCCAACAACTTCTATGAAAAAGTTCATCAAGTTTTTAATAGATGGATCTTTTTCCAAATGTTACAAGGTTAATGTAGCATTACCTTTTGGACTCAAAGAAAGATCCACTTTATTTGCCTTTCCTGGATGGTAATGGATCGTGCAATTATAATCCTTAATTAATTCCAGCCATCTCCTCTGTCTCATGTTTAATTATTTCTGAGTGAATATATACTTTAAACTTTTGGGGTCAGTATATATTTTACATTCTACTCCATATAGATGATGCCACTGAATATTTAAAGAATAAAAAACATCAGTTAATTCCTGATCATGTGTATGGTAATTTAACTCATGAGGATTCAAATGATGTGAAGCATAAGAAATTACCTAGTCATTCTACATTAGGACACATCCAGGTCCATTTAATGAAGAATCACTATAGATAACAAATTCACCATCTCTAGAAGGAAGTGCCAAAACCGGAACATTCACCAATATTATTTTCAATTCCAGAAAAAAAATCATCACATTCATTTGTCCTAATGAACTGAAAACCTTTTCGAGTTAACATATTTATCGGTCTAGATAACCATGAAAAATAATCAACAAACCTTTAGTAATAACCTGTCAAACAAAGAAAACTATGGAGCATGGTTATATCTGTGGGTCATGGCCATTCTTAACCCACATTAGTTTTAGAAGAATCAACAGTTATTCCATTTTTTGAAACAATGTTAACAAGGAAAGAAATTTTTTGAAACCAAAACTCAGACTTGGTAATTTTTCCATACAGTTTATTTTCTTTTAAGGCGTGCAATAAAACACTAAAATGGATTTAATGCTCCTATTTACTTGATGAATAAACCAAAATATCATCAATTAACACAACCAAAAACTTATCCAAGAACTCACTGTATATTCTATTCATAACATCCATGAATACAGCAGGTGAATTGGTTAACCGAAAAGGCATATCCACAATTTTATAATGGCCATATCTAGAACGAAATGTGGTTTTATGAAAGTATACTTCCTTTAATTTCAACTGATAGTACCCTGATCTCAAGTCAATCTTTGAAAAATACTGAGCTCTCTGGAGCTGATAAAAAAAATCATCAATATGAGGAAAATGATACATGTTATTAATAATGACATTATTCAATTCTCTATAATCAATGAAAAGTCTCAGTGAACCATCTTTCCTTTTAACAAAAAAGATAGGAGCACCCCAAGGTGATGTTCTGGATCAAATGGATCCTTTATCTAATAACTCCTAAAATTTGTTCTTTAACTCTAAAAGTTCAATTTGAGCCATTTGATAAGGTGGTTTTGAAATTGGATTAGTATAAGGATCTAATTTAATAGAAAATTAAACTTCCCAATCAGGTATTATACCATGTAACTCATCAGGAAAAACAACAAGGTAATTATTTACTACTGTCACATCACTAATGTGAACATTTCATTTGTTTTCAAAAATATGTGCAAGTTAACATTCATTTCCCACTTTTACTAGTTTCTCAACTTCTTGATATGTTATCAAAATTAATAATTTATTCTTGTACACAAAATGCTCATATTTCTGAAAAGAAACTTCTTTAGCTTAGCAATCAATTAAAACTTGATAAAAGGAAATACAATCCAAAACTAAAATAACAACAAATTCTACCAGAGATAAAACAATAAGGTTTTCAGGTAGATGTTTTCTGCACACAAGAACATGAAGGTTCTTATAGTTTATTTTTTTTTTCTAAAAATTCCCTCTAGGTGTTTTTACCAAAATTCAAGATTCATATCTTGAGATGGAATTCCAAATTTAATAGAAAAATTCTCTAAAATGATGGAATGTGTAGAACTTGAATCAAACAACACAACCGCATAATCTGACTAAACAAACATTATACCTTATTCTACTCCATTTGATGGACCAACATCTACTGAAGTAGTTGAAATGGATTTCATCACCCGTTTCTGCTGATGTAGTTGAAAAATATTTCATCACCTATTTTTTCTTGTAGTCAGGAAACTTTCCATCAGTTGAGTAATTCATTAGAAACTCATTGGCATAATGATTTATTTCATTGCATACAAAATGTAACACCCAATGATTTCATAGAATGTACTTCTTCAAAACAATTCAATAACCTGCACTACACGTGACACCGAGTTCAAGCGCACTATGACTTACCAAACAAGTCATTAAAAATGGTTATGAATAGTAATAAGTAAATTTTGAACGTTATATAATCCTTATAATTTTAGAATCCATATTATGAGTTTCTTAGACATAATGTAAGAACAAATTATTTTTTTCAGATAAAAGAAGTATTTTTCAAAAATGCACTTTTACCAAATTTAATAGTGAACCCTTTTAAATACAATTTATTAAACTTTTATATATTCAATTTTATTAAATAAATTTATGGGGACATAAAAAAATTTACAATGTAACACCACGAGCTTCCATGGTACACTTCTCTTTGAATAATACAGTAGCGTGTGTTGTACGCAACTTAGAGTTCTAACACACACTACAACCAATCAAACTAGCCGTAATGAATAGTAATACCTAATTTATAAAATTTTATAAAATTTATCTCTCAAAATGGACTTCATTTTTGGATTCGGAATATCGAATTTATCCTAGGGTGAAATGTTGGTACATTTCGGATAACTTTTATATTTTGAGGAATAGTTAAAATTACTAAATTTTAATTAAAAACAACTTTTTTAATAAAAAAAATTGGTAGTGATAAATTATGAATAATAGTGGTTTTAAATTATATTTAAAATATATTTTTACCATTTAATACAATGTTGGTCATTGGAAAAAATTTCACAATTATACCGGACATAAACAAGTGTCAATCTATTGATAGTTATTATCTCTTAAAAACACACTTTTTGTTTTAACAACGGGAATTAATTTTAAATTAATTTCTGCCACTTCTATGTTTTGAATTTTGAAAAATGGATTCCATATTTGGAATCAGGATGTTCAAATTGTGTAAATATGTAACTTTTATTTTTAGAGAATTTGAATAATTACTTCGGTAAATATTTTATTTACCATGGTTAAAGGGTAAATCCAGAAAATAAGGGTTAAAAAATAATATTATAATAATAATAAATTACCCTAAAACGTGTCCTAACCTTATTTGTTGATACATGTCCGTCCATTGGAATATTTGGGTTGATATTGGGACCCCATGGAGCCACTTGTAAGTGATAGGGACACTTTATTTTAATTAAGTTAAAATGAATACAAAAATGACACAAGCATATATCTTATAGAAAACAAATTTTTACATAAGCTTATATATGTTGGATATTCGACTACAAATATTCATTAGAAATATAAAGAGATTTCCTACATAATGGTATTTTATTTATAATGTTTAGACATTACATAATGTAATTTATTTATGACACAATGGTGATGCAGTAATTTCCACAATAGTGAAATATTAAAATAATTGATATTATAAATACCCAAATAAATTTAATTTGAGAGTTTTTATAAATAACATTATTATTATTGGTTAATATGTAATGTTAGGATTGATTTAAATAACTTTTTTTTAAGTAATAATTCTGTTATGAGTTTTACAAAACTCAATTATTGAATTGTGTCAAAATTGACATAAAATAGTTTTTAAAACAAATATTATATTATCAATTGATATGAAATTCCTAAAAATATAATGTTAGGCCAAGAGACTCATATCATCATATTTTTATGATTAATGGACCACTTTGGGGTCTATTGGATGTATATAGTAAATTTATGAACTGTATAATATAAAAATACAAAGTGACATGGTAATTGTTAATCTAATTAACTAAGAGTTAAAACTAAAAGATAAGGTTAATATAGTGACCCAAACCAGTCTAAAACCTATGTTTTGTGTGGTTTTATACCCATAAACATCTTAAATGTTACATAATAAACATTGTAGAAATTATAAACCGAATATAAATTTATTATAAATTAATACTTTTAGTTTTTCCTAAAGAGCCCCCCCTTATAAAAGGACTCAAGTTCTAACCAATTCTTCACACCTTAAAAGCCTTTTTGTTTGGCCAATACTGACCCAAATAATCTCTCAACTTCCCTAAATTCATCCTAGAGGCCATATTTGGATCAAAAATCCAACAAAAGGGGCCATTTTGTTCAAATAAAAAAGAAGAACCCGAAGAAGACGTAATGTCTTCACCACCCTTTTTAAAGTTCCTTTCTTCTTCAACTTCTTCATTCCTTGTTATAATTATGGAACAAAAAAATTCACTATTTTATCCATCCCTTGAATGACATGTCACAATACGTGCGTACTTACGGCCTACCGTCTCCACGTTGTGGTGTAATTGTTATTCAATATATTATTATTTAGATGGTTATAAAAATGATGTATAATTAATGTAAATAATAAATATAACATGATAATTATTCTTTATATATGATATAACATCCAATTATGTATTATTTTAATATCAAAAAGAATGATATTTTCGCTTGTGCGTACGTACGGATTACCGTCTCCACGACACGATGAGATTGATTTCCATGTTCACCATTCATCGACGATTATAAAAGTATAAATTACTAATAAGTATGTAATATATGACATAATAATTATACTATATATATATATTTATATATATAAGTATTTTTGTACTTACATATATCTTATTCACTTACTTCCGTTCAATACTATATGAAAACAGAAACAGCGTTTATGCGTACGTACGGCCTACCGTCTCCGTAAACTGTGCTTTCCATTTCATATATATGTCTATTATACACATTTATATTATAAATATATGTGATATATTTATCATGTTTTATATTCTTGAAGTATTTAAATCATGATCTATGTGATACAATCAAGACTAACATGTTAAAACACGTACGATAAAGAAAGTGATTATTACCCGAAATATTATATTAACATGGAAATTATTATTAAATGGGTAGTATAAAGTCATAAATAAATCTTGTATGATATCATAATCATTAATATGGTTCTGGTATAATTTAATAACATACTACGATTTTCGTACAGGAGGTTAAACATACCCTCGACTAAAGGAAAGTGCAAGGTAAGTGGTTTTCATCTCACTCCTTATTCCCATTAGATTCATGCCATATTACCACTATTACCATTTGTGTGGTGTATGTACTTCCCATAATTGTGTTTTTTGTGTAATAAAATTTAATTTATGTGTATTTACATATTCATTATATGATACTTCTTTCACGAGGTGTATGTTTCGTAAGTTACCAAATTGGTAAGGGTTATTTTCACAATCTCTTTATTATCCGAGGTTGTTTTTTACATAAGTATCTACTGGGACATATTTATTATCCATGAACATGTTTTATGAAAGAGTTTTAAAATGGATTATTTTAAGGGTCTTATTACTAAAACATCATTTCAAATGTTTTTAATATTTATTTTTCTAAATCTTTCTAATTTATGTCCATGTCATCAAAATGGTTTTTAAGGAATTATTTATATGAACATGAATGGTATTAAAATGTTAATTCCTTTAAAAAGTTTCAAAGTGGTATGGGACACTTTGATTAAAAAATTTATTTAAATGACTTCTTTTCCAAATTTTGTGACTTTTAAATGCTTTCATGAAAAAGGGGTATTTCTCTCAAAAGGGCTTTACAAATCATTTTCATCAACGTCAACATCCTTTAATGGATTTTAATCTTATTTTGAAGTTTATTTATCATGATACAAATTTTCTTATAATGTGTTGAAGGTTTTGTGGTATGTTTTAATGTGGATGTTTTATTTTTATACCATTCATGGTTTATAGGTAAAGTATTGACATTTAAAATGCTAGTTTTAATATGAATGTTTATGTTATGTTTAGACCTTTTCATACGAGGAATGCATTGGACTTAGTAAGTGACGGGTCGAGCCCACTATAGCTATTGGATGCATCGGTAGGTCTCATGAGACAAACTAGTGTCTTGGAACATGACCTTGACAAAATCTTATTTGTAGTCTTGGCACGAGGCCTTGGCTATGTGGTTATGATAGTCTGGCATTATGCATTCCATCATTATGAAAGTGGTTATTGATATTGCATGTGATTATTCGACTAGTAGAATATCCATGTGAATAAGTAAATGGAATTATTTCATTTTATCTTTTCCATATTATGTTGAAGTTCAAGTTTAAAAGGCTTCCGTTTTAGTTATACATTGCCTAAAATGTTTATTCTTATTTATGAAAGTTTCCGCTGTATTGCTTACCCTTACTGAGAGTTTGAGCTCACCCCTTTCTATGTTTTATTTTTTCCAGGATTCCAAGAAGTGTATTGTGATTGATATGCAGGGTTAATCCAATGGAATAATGGCTTTCATAAATATTATTTTTGTTGTTTTGTATGTCTTAAAATTCAATGTAACATTCATGTATGTAATCTATTTTCCTAGAATGCTAAACCGATCGGTCTTTCGGGACTTTATTCCATGTAATTATGCCAATGTATTAAAATAATGCACCAACTCTGGGTAACTTGGGTCAGGGTATTATACTTGGTATCAGTGGAAGTTTAGCAATAACGTTGGAAACTAGATTTAGATAAACTCCGATTAGAGAACATATCCCTAAGATAGACTTTGAGGATTAGTATAGATGAACTTCCTAGAATTTTGGTATTGTAGAGATTTTGTGAGTTTTTCGAGAAATACATCCCTTTATGGATACGAGCAGGTAGAGGCGGCTCTGGAATATATTTACCCAGGGGTAAAACCCGAAAACACCACTTTGAGCTAGACTCGAACTAGAACTGGTGCCCGACAACGGGCCTTGTTGCACTCTTGGTTACGACACTCCCGGGGGATATGCTTAGGATAATTTTCATTTTCTTTATAAACCATTATGAAGGGATCATGAGTATAAACTTACTCAAAGAAAACATTTTTATGATTATTGATTATATCCATAAACTGTTCAATTTGCCTTAGGTATTTTACAAGTTTGGAATTATTCATTGCAATTCATAAAATGACCTAGTTTATGTTATTGTATAGAAATGGCTCCCCGTATAAGGAATGTGAACTCCAGTAATACATATGATCCAAAGAGTAAGAAGGATCATATCTTTCATGGTATTAAGCCATCATTTAGAAGGGAAATAGTCTCGCACTTGTTATTATGATATGAAGAAATAGTATCATGTGTGGATAAGATAACTAAAGAGTTTACTGAGTCCTATGGCTTTGAAGAGATGCAAAAGAAGAAAAATATGGAAGAGAGAAAGACGGATAAAGGGAAGAGGGAAAAGAATAATTTCCCCATATGTGATAACTGTGTGAAGAAACACCCTGGAACTTGCCTGAATGGAATGAGATTTTGTTATAAGTGTGTAGGAAAAAGGGCACCAAATACGTGACTACAAGGGTAGGAAAATGGTTTCAAATGTACAATGCTTCATTTGTAAGGAGTTTAGACACTATGCGAACCTATCATCAGACTATGCCGCAAATGATGCTATTAGATAACAATCAAGTTATGATACTACCACATATGAAGAGGAATGATTAGAGTTCTTATGTTGATTATGTCATTTGAGTCTTGTATCAGCAATGTACGTGTTATAATAATTATGGATTATATAAGGATTGTACTGCAGTACTATTTCATTGAGGATTTGAGATTATATGGTACAAAGAAAAGTGACTCTAAAACAATTTAAACATTTTCGAAATTACATGGTTGAAGGAAAGATAAACCTTAATATGGTCCTAATATTTAGGTACTTATTTTGGTATAAGATATGGTTAATTTGGGTAAATTATATTGGATATTCTTGACATCCTTGAAACTGATTAATGATTTGTATATTCCATCATTGTTGGGGTTTACAACTTTTTTGGATTGAAGGAGTATATCCATTATTCATTATGGAATAAGGGATCACGAATGTAGTGAATAAGGTTTTATGGTAATTCGGGATGTTGCGGTGTTTTTAAAGAATACATGATGAAGGTGTTCACATGTTATTGCACGGAAAAAAGGATCTTCATTGTGTTTACCTTACTTATAAATTTTGGACTGAAGTATTTTGGATAGTTCTAGTTTGGATTATTTTTGGATTCCCAAAAAAGGACAACCCAGAGGTCGAGCGACAACCCTTCGCCTCCGACAAGGCCGCGAGACTTGAACCCAAAACCGAAGGGCGACAAGAGTGTATCACCTACCACTAACCCACGAGATGTCATGGATTAAATAATTTCGTTTTTTAATGGTTCTTCTAGATTAATTATAAATTCATTTTTTAACCCTATATGAATAGGATAAGTAGAATATTATTTTTAAGTTCTATTATCTTTTAGAGTGAAAGATGAGTTTGTGGTAGAACATAGTTAAAGGATGAGACTCTGCTTGTCAAGTATATATTTTTATCCTTCTGTTATTCAATGAAGAAATTAATTCATATACTTTATTTAAGGGATCCTAAAACAAAAAATGTGTTATCCTAATACCCTATGTTTTGTTGAACATATGGTATTTCAAATCATCATAGATTAATGAATTTAAGGACTTCAATTTTACACTTGTTTTTGATTGATGACCTCAATCACTATCTATAAATATTTACGTTTTCCTCCAATTAAATGTCTCTAATTTCTACCAATGTTCTTTTAATAGAGCTCATAATTTGGTGGTGACCCTTTCATTTCTCTTTTCCTCTTATAAATACTAAATTTTATTAACCAAATATCCGATGTGGGTTTTCCCACAAAGATAGTTTCTATTTTAAACCTTTATTTTCGAAGAAGAATATCAAATTGTGAGGACGCAATTTATTGAAGGAGGGAAGAATGTAACACCCCATGATTTCATAGTATGTACTTCTTCAAAACAATTCAATAACTTGCACTACATGTGACACCGAGTTCAAGCGCACCATGACTTACCAAACAAGTCGTTCAAAAGAGGTTATGAATAGTATTAACTAAATTTTGAACCTTATATAATCCTTTTAATTTTAGAATCCATATTATGAGTTTCTAAGACATAATGTAAGAACAAATTATTTTTTTCAGATAAAAGAATTATTTTTCAAAAATGCACTTTTACCAACTTTAATAGTGAACCCTTTTTAAATCCAATATTTTAAACTTTTATATATTCAATATGAATAAATAAATTTATGGGCACATAAAAAAAATTTACAATGTAACACCCAAAGCATCCACGATACGCTTCTCTTTGAATAATACAGTAGCATGTGTTGTACGCAACTTCGAGTTCTAACACACACTACAACCAATCAAACTAGCCGTAATGAATAGTAACACCTACTTTTTAAAATGTAATGAATTTTATCACTCAAAATGGACATCATTTTTGGATTCATAATATCGAATTTATCCTAGTGTGAAATTTTGGTACTTTTCGGACAACATTTATATTTTGATGAATAGTGGAAGTTACTAAATTTTAATTACAAACAACTTTTTTAATCAAAATAATTGGTAGTGATAAATTATGAATTTGAGTAGTTTTAAAGTATATTTAGAATATATTTTTACCATTTAATACAATGTTGGTCATTGGACAAAATTTCACAATTAAACCAGACATAAACAAGTGTCAATCTTTTGATAGTTATTATCTCTTAAAAACACGCTTTTTGTTTTAACAACGGGAATTAATTTTAAATTAATTTCTGCCACTTCGGTATTTTTAATTTGGAAAAATGGATTCCATATTTGGAATCAGGATGTTCTAATTGTGTAAATAGGTAACTTTTATTTTTAGACATTTTGAATAATTACTTCGGTAAATATTTTATTTACCATGGTTAAAGGGTAAATCCAGTAATTAAGGGTTAAAAAATAATATTATAATAATAACAAATTACCCTAAAACATGTCCTAACCTTATTGGATGATACATGTCCGGCCATGGGCATCTTTGGGTCGATTTTGGGACCCCATGGATCCACTTGTAAGTGATAGGGATACTTTATTTTAATTAAGTTAAAATGAATACAAAAATGACACAAGCATATATCTTTTTAGAAAAACAATTCTTACATAGGCTTATATATGTTGTATTTTTTACTATAAATATTCATTAGAAAGATAAAAATATTTCCTACATACTGGTAGTTTATTTATAATTTTTAGACATTAAATAATTTTATTTATATATGACACAATGGTTATGAAGTAATTACCATAATAGTGAAAAATTAGAATAATTTATATTATAAATACCCAAATAATTTAATTTGAGAGTTTTTATAATTACCAATAATTTTTTAGGTAAATATGGTATGTTAGGATTGATTTAATTTACTTTTGTCGAAGTAATAATTCTGTTATGAGTTTTAAAAAAATCAATTATTGAATAGTGTCAAAACTGACATAAAAGAGTTTTTAAAACAAATATTATATTATAAATTGATATTAAATTCCTAAAAATCTCAGGTTCGGCCAAGAGACTAATATCATCACATTTGTATCAATAATGGAACACTTGAGGGTCCTTATAATGTATATAGTATGTTTATTAACTATATAATATAAAAATACAAAGTGACATGGTAATTGTTAAACTAATTAACTAAGAGTTAAAGCTAAACAATAATGTTAATATAGTGACCCAAACCTGTCTAAAACATATTGGTTGTGTGGTTTTAGACACATATCCATCTTGAAATTTTTATAATACACTTTTAAACCATTATAAACTGAATATGAATTTATTATAAATTAATACTTTTAGTTTTTCTTAAAGAGCCCCTCCTTCCCTTTATAAAAGGACCCAACTTCTAACCAATTCTTCATACATTCAAAGCCTTTTGGTTCGGCCAAGCCCTGACCAAATACTCTCCCAACTTCCCTAAATTCATCCCAGAGCCCTTATTTTGATCATAAATCCAACATAAGGGGCCATTTTGATCAAATGAAAAGGAAGAACCTGAAGAATAGGTAACGTCTTCACCACCCTCTTTAAAGTTCCTTTCTTATTCAACTTATTCTATCATTGTTATTTCCATTCTAAAATAATAAATATAGTATATTATATATAATGTGATGTTATTATAATTGTGGAACAAACAAATTCACTATTTTATCCATACCTTGAATGACATGTCCCCATACGTGCGTACGTACGATCTACCGTCTCCACATTATGGTGTAATTGTAATTCAATATATTATTATGATGATGGTTATAATAACGATGTATAATTCATGTAAATAATAAATATAACATGATAATGATTATGTATATATGATATAAAATCCAATTCTGTATTATTTTAATATCAAAAGAAAGATATTTTTTCTCGTGTGTATGTACGGATTATCGTCTCCACGACGCGATGAGATTCATTTCCAAGTTCACCATTCATCGACGATTATAAAAATATATATTACTGATAATTATGTAATATATGACATAATAATGATACTGGATATATATATATATATATTTATATATATAAGTATTTATTTACTTACATATATCTTATTCAATTACTTCCGTTCAATACTATATGAAAACAGAAACAACGTTTATGTGTACGTACGGACTATCGTCTCCATAAAAAGTGCTTTCCATTTCATATATATGTCTATTATACATATTTAAATTCTAAATATATATGATGTATTTATCATGTTTTATATTCTAGAAGTATTTAAATCATGATCTATGTGATACAATCAAGAGTAACATGTTAAAACACGTACGATAAAGAAAGCGATTATTACCCAAAATATTAATTTAACATGGAAATTATTATTAAATAGGTAGTATAAAGTCATAAATGAATCATGTATGATATCATAAATATTAACATGGTTTTGGTATAAATTAATAACATACTACGTTCTTCATACATAAGGTTAAACATACCCTCTACGAAAGGAAAGTGCAAGTTAAGGGGTTTTCATCTCACTCCTTATTCCCGTGATATTTATGCCATATTACCACTATTACCTTTTGTGTGGTGTATGTACTGACCATAATTGTATTTTTTGTGTAATAAAATTTAATTTATGTGTATTTACATATTCATTGTATGATACCTCTTTCATGGGGTGTATGTTTTGTATGTTAACAAATTGGTAAGGGTTATTTTCACAATCTCTTTATTATCCAAGGTTGTTTTTACATAAGTATCTACTGGGACATATTTATTATCCATGACCATGTTTTATGAAATAGTTTTCAAATGGATTATTTTGAGGGACTTTTTACTAAAAAATCATTTCAAATGTTTTTAATATTTATTCTTCTAAATCTTTCTCATTGATGTCCATGTCTTCAAAATGGTTTTTAAGGATTTATTTATGTGGACATGAATGTTATTAAAATGCTTATTCCTTTCAAAAGTTTCAAAGTGGTATGGGGAACTTTGATTCAAAAATGAATTTAAATTACTTCTTGTCCAAATTTTGTAACTTTTAAATGCTTTCATGAAAAAGGGGTATTTCTCTCAAAGGGTTTTACAAATCATTTTCATCAACGTCAACATCCTTTAAGGGATTTTAAACTTATTTTGAAGTTGATTTATCATGATAAAAATATTTCATAGTGTGGTGAAGGTTTTGTGATATGTTTGAATGTGGACGTATAATTTTTATTCCATTCATGGTTTATGGGTAAAGTATTGACATTTCGTATTCTAGTTTTAATACGAATGTTTATGATATGTCTAGACCATTTCATATGAGGAATGCATTAGACGTAGTAAGTGACGGATGGAGCCTGCTATAGCTCCTTGATGCATCGGTAGGTCTCATGAGACAAACTAGTGACTTGGGACAAGGCCTTGACAAAATCTTATTTGTAGTCTTGGCACGATGCCTTGGCTATGTGGTTATGATAGTCTAGCACTGTGCATTCCATCATTATGAAAGTGGGTATTGATATTTCATTTGATTATTCGACTAGTATAATATCCATGTGAATATGTAAATGGAATTATTTCAATTTATCTTTTCCATATTATATTGACGTTCAAGTTTAAAAGGCTTTTGTTTTAGTTATACACTGCCTTAAATGTTTATTCTTATTTATGAAAGTTTACGCTGTATTTCTTACCCTTACTGAGCGTTTGATCTCACCCCTTTCTATGTTTTATTTTTCCCAGGATTCCAAGAAGTGTATTGTGATTGATATGTAGGGTGAAGCCAATGGGATAATGGCGTTCATAAATATTATTTATGTTGTTTTGTATGTCTTAAAATGAAATGTAACATTCATGTATGTAACCTATTTTCCAAGACTTCTAAACTGATCAGTCTTTCGAGAATTCATTCCTTGTAATTATGCCAATGTATTAAAATAATGCACCGACTCTGGGTAACTGGGGTCAGGACATTATACAAAACATCTTACCACTGGCTTTTCATTGACTACTTTATCATCTTTCTTACAGTTATGAGAAATATGACCAGACTTACCACACCAGAAGCACTTTCCAAACCTTGATAAACATTCTCGAGGATTATTATTACCACACTTTTGAAAAGATGGTAATTTAAATTTTTTAGCTCCATGATTCTTTGATGAATTCATTCGCTTTTATTGACAACTAGACCACTTCTTTTGTTTGCTCACTTGGAACACCTGATCATCAGAAAACTCCATTTCTACATTCTCGGCACATACCAAAAGTTTCTAACAGCTTTTGCAATCATGAGAGGCTAATTCTTTTTGATATCGTGGCTTATGTACTTATTAAAATAAATTTATCTAACTATCAAGATATCAGATGAAATTTGGAGAAAACCTTTCCAGTCGAGTGAAATTTTCTTCGTAAGTAGGCACTGAGTCATCCTTCTTCCTCAATTCCAAGAATATTTTTCCAGCATATGTTGAACAACAATAGTAAAATATTTCTCAAGAAATATACCTTTGAATTCCTCCCAACCAAGTGCATCAATCTTGTCACTATGCATGATATTTTTTACCATTGACCACCCCTGATCGAATTCACCTTGAAAATGGTAAACATCAAGACTAACCCTTTAATTCTCTGAACACACCATGACATCAAAAATATTCTCTAGTGATTTGATCCACCATTCAGCTTGAATAGGGTCAGATGATCCTCTAAATTATGGGGGACATTGCCTCATGAAATTATCCACCACTAACATGATGCTATGTTGTTGATCTAGATGATCTCATGTATAGATACCACCACCATTTATAGCCTAATCCAACTATTCCACAACTGCAAAAAACTATTCAGTTTTGATTCTGACCATATCTGGTTGCTGATTTGGGAGGTTATTCTCCTCTGTATACCATTCCAACATAGCCACCCTATTTTCTCTACAGAAAACCATTTGGAACACAGAAATATTTTAGGCGAAGAAACAAGGTAATATTTAAATTCTATATCACTTCATTATTACCATAAATTAATTTATGGACATTAATTTAAACAATATTTGAACTCCTAAAGTTGTCTAAACTGAACTTTTATACCAACTATAAGGAACCAAGATCAAAAAATTACCTAATATTGAATTAAATGAATAATTCACAACCATGATCTTTTTAGGTTCAATGGTTTCAATAATTAGGCCATAACATATACATAATAATTTTAATATTACATGGATACACTTATACTCAGCTACCATTTTTTTCATAAAATAAAAACTCTTGAAAAAAGAGTCATATCTAGTTCCATATTTTAGACATCATGACTATTCCCTGATCCTGTCCATGATCCTATTCGTCTTTATGTCTTGTGAAAAACATTTAAAAAAATTGGGATGATCATAAAAAGCTCTGTATGGGATACACAAGGAAGGAAAACTGTTAAATTTCCAAAACAATAAGTAAACCATGAATTCTTTATCATAAGTAATACTGTACATATTTATGAGGTATAAAATACTCTTCACTATATTAATGATCATTTCATACACTTTTGTAACCAAAATATTACCATAAAACCCATAGAAATAACACATAACATATAAATGTAACTTGGGACATAAACATACATAGATGGAATAACCATACGGTCGAATTCCACACATATCACTACATAGAATTTCTATATGGCTGACTTCCATACCCAATTCATTGGAGGTTATAACGTAACCACGGGTCCTGGTTTATCACGACACCACCAGTCATTTGGTTTACCACGTAACCACCCATCAAATGTCCAAGTACCATTATAAAATCATAACATATATAATATTGAAAATATAAACATTTCACTAATAAATTTTAATTTGAAATCACAAAAAATCATGTGAAGATATTGAAATAATCTATTTATTTCAAAATGATTTTCAATACCAAAACACACAAAAACCAAATAAGCTATTTCTTTTCCTTTTAAAAACATTAAGGCTTATAGAAGAAGCTAACTAATGATTTGGGCGACAGAGAGGTCATTATCACCGTAAACATTAAAAACATTCCTTTTGTCATTTACTAAAATGATTCTTAGAAACAATATTCCATTTGAATGAAATTTGAAGTCAAAGGGGTCTATACACTGTATAAAATAAAGTTGTTTATAAATAAAAATATGTCTCAAGGAAAGGTGATTGAAACGAAGTCCCTTACCACTTGTCCGACTTGACCCGTTTGATATTTAACTTCCTAAACAATAAACATAAGTTAATTTATACTTTATTAAGAAAACTTTTAAAGTATTTTATTTCTTTTATATCACTTATTACCTTTCTATAACAATTAATTAATTATTTGAGTTCATATTAGACATTTTTTTGATGTTCAGAACTTGAGTCAAAAATGAACTTGTTACAATTATAAATTGTTCATGTGTTCAAAATTACTCTATATACAAAATGATATTAATGATATTATATCATATATATCATATATATCCAATATATATATATATATATGTATTTATAATAGTACATAATATTTTGGGATAAGAAATGAAATGCACCTTTCATGGAGACGGTAAGCCATGCGTACGCATGAACACTACATTTATTTATATTTCATATTTTAATGGAATGAAAAAATAATGATACATAGGTATATTATAATTCCAGTATAATATCATATATAACTTCTTTAGAAAAATCCTTTTTACATCCCACGTACGGCATGAACGAGTCGTATCACTTTGAGGGGGCATTAGTACACACTTCTTCAAATTAAATTATTTTAATTACCTATTATGAAAACCGCAATGGTATACTATAAATGAAAAATACAGAAGCATATTGAAAAATTAAAGACAATATATATCCTATATTAATACAATTTTATTATAATGTCCACCATGGGAGGAGGTTGGATATATTTGACCAATCATTGTTTCGTGAGGCTGTAATTCTGCATCCACAAAAACAGTATGTTTGTATCACATAGATAGAGGTGTGTGGAAGTGAAGTTCATATAAATCACGTAAAAATTACATATTATATTAATAATAATGGTTCTTTCATAAAATAATGGCATAAATTTAGTGTAGGGAGTTGGAGATGTAAAATAAAAGAAAAGAACATAAGAGAAGACGCTACCTTTAAATAAGGTATCTCCCATTAGTTTGAAAGAAAAGGCTTTATCTAAGTGGCTTCTGCCTAAGTTAATGCTTCTAGGGGGAATATAGGGATGTTTGGAGCTTTATTAGACATAGTATGGATGTGCCAAGGGTCTTGGGATGTGTGAGTAATGGGTTAGAGGTGATGTATTTTTATAAGGGGGAGGAGGATCTCTTTAAGACTGTTTGAAAATATTATATTATTATATTATTATGTTTAGTTACTAAAAGTCCAAAACATATCAAAGTAGAAGATAACATGTACCTTGTTCAAAATATAATCATCCAATAATAATTTGACAGGTTTTGGATATTGGTTTAATTTTTATAATCAAATAAATTTAAATCATTCATTAATCAGGTAAACACTAATTCATTATCGTGTCATAAATAATTTTATTTATATGATATCTAACAATTATAAAAAAATCCATGATGTTGGAAATATTTTTATCTTTATAATTAATATTTATAGTCTAAGAGATAATGTATATAATCACATGTAAAAATTGATTTAGTAAAATATATATGTTTAAGTCATTTTGTCTTTACTTTAAATTAATTAATATAATGTGTAATTATCACTCTTATGTGGCTCAATGGGGTCACAAAATCTACCCAAGGATGACCATGGTCGGGAAGGTATCAACCAATAATATTAGGACACATTTTAGGCTAATTTATTATTATTATAATATTATTTTTAAACCTTATTTACCAGGTTTACCCATTAACTATGGAAAAAAATATTTACTGAAGTAAATATTCATAATATCTAAAAATAAATGTTACCTACATACAAAATTTGGACCTCATGATTCCAAATATGGAATCCATATTTCCAAATTCAAAACACATAAGTGGTAGAAATTAATTTAAAATTAATTCCCTTTGTCCAAATAAAAAGCGTGTCTTTATGAAATAATAACTATGAAAAGATTGATACTTGTATATGTCCAATTGAAAAGTGAAATTACTTATAATGAACATAATTGGATTAATTGGTAAAAAAAATAATCTAATTGAACATTAAAACTGATTAAAAATACAACCTAACCATATAAATAAATTAGAATAAAAGGCATTTTTGAATTAAAATACAGTATTTTTCACTGTTCATAAAAAAAATGAACTTTATCAGAAAAATACCAAAATTTCATCCAAAGTAAATGTTGATATCCTGATTCTAAATAAGAATCTTATTTTGACAAATATAACATATCAATGTTACAAAAAGTTGTTAAGTAAAAAGTCTTCTTTTGGCTTTTACATCATGTTTTGGAAATCACAAATATATTCTATGTCATGTTTTGGAAATCTCAAAAGTATTCTATCATATGTTTGTATTTTACAAATTGTCTTTTATCATGTTTATCGTATCGTACGATGTTGATCGTACCGACCAAAACATATCGTACTGACTCTGTCAAACGTATCGTACTGACTCTGTCAAACGTATCGTACTGACTCTGTCAAACGTATCGTACTGACTCTGTCAAACGTATCGTACTGACTCTGTCAATCGTATCGTACTGACTTTGCTATTCAGATGATTATTATTTGTTTTGGTACTTTGTCAAAAACTCTCTCTGTATATGAATCATACTCATGTTTTACATTTCTATATATCTCTTATCCTAACAAAACGATGTCGTTGAGTTAGTTATATACTAATCAAAACGATGTCGTGCTTTCTGTTTCAATATGACCGTTGGAGGCAATATGACCGTTGGAACCCGAGGCCTATAAATAGGAGGTCATTTGAAGCTGAGAAGACACTGATGAACGAAGAGAACGAAAGAGACTCTGTGAACTACGAAGATTCTAGAGAGAGACACTGTGACTTCTCTCATCAGCCTTGTGCGTCCGATCATCGTATCGAGGGCTTTCAAGTAATTGAAAGATAGAGGTGCCGATTACCTGCAAAATCGAGGGCTGTCGGGGATAGGCAGACAGACGTGCCGATCATCGTATCGAGGGCTGCCGGGGATAGGCAGACAGACGTGCCGATCATCGTATCGAGGGCTGCCGGGGATAGGCAGACAGACGTGCCGATCATCGTATCGAGGGCTCACCAAGGTGTTGGTGAGACAGACCTCTTATCCTAGGTGAAAGGATAACCCTTCTCTTTGGGTTAGAAGAATTGTATTACTTTTACATTTCCGCTGTTGTATTAGAAAGGGCTTTGTATTGTTTCCTTTCTTCTTTACATATTCAATTGTAATTGTTTCAATTACAATCATTCCATTACATAGTGTATTGATTGGTTCTATATGCTTTAAGGTAGAATCATTCATATCTGTATTACTCTGATTATTGTGTTCATCTTGAATACGATTGTTTTACTTTACAATAGTATTACAATACATCATACCTTTTACATTCAATACAATTGTGGGTGTTTGTATTTGTATTTGTATTAGTTTAAGATCTTTTAAACTAATCTCTTTGTTACTAAAACTCAAAGGTTTTTAAACCTATAATTCACCCCCCTCTTGTATTGTTCCATCTAATAGACTTTTATATCAACTATTCGATCCAACAATTGGTATCAGAGGAGGTTTTCCACTGATTTGTATTACTAGCTTTATTTCTTATTACTTTCTTAAATACTTACTACACTAACGTGTGGAGTGGAAAAGTTGTTTTTGTTATATTAAATGGCAGGAATGAATATCGGATCAATAGATAATCTGAATCCTTCTAGACCACCGATCTTTGATGGGAATGATTATGAGTATTGGAGAGATCGTATGAAGACTTTCGTCATCAATACTGGTGTAGACAATTTTATTATGCTTACTGGGGGTTACAAAATTCCTGACAAAGAAGTTAATACTTTTACCAATCAAGAGAAGCAAGAATATCAACTGAATTACAAGGTACGCAATACTTTATTATTCTCTATGACCAGGAATATATATAGTCAGATATCTTCATGTGAAGCAGCCAATTGTATTTGGAAGAAATTAGAAGTCACTCATTTTGGTACATCCAAGGTTATAGAAACAAGGAGAGCAATGCTTCGAGCAGAATATCATGGGTTTGTTTTTCCTTATGGAGAGCCAGTATGCAAAGTGCAACAAAGGTTTATGACAATTGTCAACAGCTTACAATCTATGGGAGAAAAAGGTCTTGATGATGAAGCTCTTGTTGATAAGATTATAGATATTATGCCAAATGAATGGGAGTCAAAAAGAACAGCTATTGATGAAAATAGAAAAGTTTCCCAGATTACTCTTGATGAACTCTTTGGAACTCTTCTACAGCACGAGACAAGAATGAAAAGAGATGCTGATTTCAATAAGAAGAAAAATGGGAATGGAAGTGTAGCTTTTGCTTCTAAAGCTAAAACACATGAAAGGGTTACAAGGTCTAAATCCAAGAAAGTTGTTATATCTGATTCAAGTGATTGTAATCTTTCGGATAATGAGTTAGCTAATCTTGCTCTGAGGATGAACAAGATTGTGGGAAAGAAAGATTTTCAATATAGATTAAAAAAGAAAGACAGGAAGGATAGGAATGATTCAGAGGTAACTTGTTATGAATGCAAGAAAGCAGGACATATAAGGCCTGATTGTCCTTTACTGAAGAGGAAAGATAGAAAAGAGAAACACTCTGAAAGAAACAAGAAAAGGTTTTATAAGACGAAGAAAGTCTTGAAAGCAAATGATACATGGAGTGCAAGTGGTAGTGATTCCTCAGATGATTCTTCAGAATATGAGACGTCAGGACAAAGGAATATTGGACTTCTATCCAGACTACCAATTGAAGATCATTGTCTCATGGCTAAGGTACATAATGCTGAAGCTGTTACAAATGTCTCTTTAAATGCAAATTATGATGACAATAGATATTATGAATCTTCAAATGATGAACCCTCATCATCAGAAGATGATACTTTACCTTCTTTTGAAGAAGTCTCTAGATTTGCTAAGTTACTTGAAAATGAAAATTCTAAACTCAAAAAGAGATTTGAAAAAGCAAATTCTAGAATTTCTATTTTGACTAAAGAAGTATCAGATCTTTCTAAAGATCTTGATGAGAAAACTTCTGATTTTGAAAGTATTTTGAAAACCCTTGAGAAAGTCAAATCTGAAAAGGATAAACTTTCTAAGGATCTTGAAACTGCTATTTCAAAGAAAAACATTTTAGAGTCTAACTCTAGTTCTAATTCAAATGTTTTAGAAAACAAGAATTTGGTTTTAAAACTAAAGTCAGAGATTTTATCCTTGAAAAAGTGTTTGTCTAACATTACTCATGGAAAAGAAAACTTTTATAGGATGTACTCTCAAATAAGACCTTTGAGAAATCGTTCTGGTCTTGGTTATACTTATTCCAAACCTGTTTTTAGTAATAAATATTTTGTTCCTCAAAAAACCATTTTCTGTTCCAAGTGTCAATGTGGTGGACATTGGAGAAGAGATTGTTCTCTTAACAAAACTCAATCCTTAGGATTTCATAAAGCTCATTTTGCAAAACAAATGTGGATTCCTAAAATTCTTTTATCTAATCCTTCTGGATCCAAACAAGTTTGGATTCCGAAAATCTAATTGTTTCTTTTTCAGGAAAACGAGAAGTGTATCAACAAGAACATTTGGTACATGGATAGTGGTTGTTCTCGACATATGACTGAAAACAAAGATTTCTTTGAAAAGGTTATCAAAACAAAAGGTGGAAAAGTTACCTTCGGAGATAATTCTCAAGGAAAGATTGTTGGTATAGGTAATATCGTTTTTCTTGGAAAAGTTCTTATTTCAAATGTTTTGTTTGTTAAAGTTCTTAGGCACAATCTCATCAGCATAAGTCAATTATGTGATGAAGGTTACCTTGTGAATTTTAGAAATGATAAGTGTCTAGTTCACAATTCCAAGGATGAATTCATTCTATCTGCCCATAGGCAAGAGAATGTTTACACTATTAACTTAGAAGACCTTAGGAACCAAAACTTACCTTGTTTAAGTGTAATAGAAGACCAATCGTGGCTATGGCATAGGAGACTAGGACACTGTAATTTGAGAAACCTAAGAAAACTCTCAAAGAAAGGACTTGTAAAAGGGCTACCGGATCTTAGATATGATTCTTCAAAAGTCTGTGATCCTTGTCAATTTGGCAAGCAACATAAAACTAGCTTTAAACCAATTAATGAAGTTTCAAATTCTGATGCATTACAGCTTGTGCATATGGATCTGTTTGGTCCTACACAGTCTGGAAGCATTGGAGGAAAATACTATGTATTTGTTTTAGTTGATGACTTTACTAGATTTACATGGGTCTACTTTCTCACAAAGAAATCGGAAGCCTTTTCGTATTTCAAAACTTTTAGAGCCCAAGTTAAAAATGAGAAAAACCTACCATTGATAACTATTTATAGTGATCATGGTGGTGAATTTCAAAACTCAGATTTTGAAACTTTTTGTAGTAAGAAAGGTATTACTCACAATTTCTCAGCACCAAGAACTCCTCCGCAAAATGGTGTTGTTGAAAGAAGAAATCGTATTCTTCAGGAAATGACTCGAACCATGTTGAGTGAATACTCAATTGCTAAGCACTTTTGGGATGAAGCTGTAAGTACTGCCTGTTATACTATAAATCGTGTTTTAACTAGACCATTTCTTAATAAAACTCCTTACGAGTTATGGACTGGCCGAAAACCTAAAGTTTTTTACTTCAAAGTTTTTGGATGCAAAGTATTCATTTTGAATACAAAAGATAATTTACACAAATTTGCACCAAAATCTGATGAAGGAATCTTTCTAGGCTATTCCATAACCTCTAAGGCTTATAGAGTTTTCAATAAAAACACTTGTACTGTTGAAGAAACAGTACATGTAAAATTTGATGAAACTAACCCTTTTGTTTTCAACCAACCCAATCCTACATCCTCGGATGTGTTTTCCAAAAATGTTTATCAACCTATATTAGAAGAACATTCTGATAAGGAAAATGTTCAAGAAAGTGTTCCTGAAACATTTACCACAGAAGATTTTCTACCATATGTTGATGAACAAGTTTTACAAAACCCAAATCAATTGTTTCTTAGGAATCATCCCAGTGATAACATCATTGGTGATATAAATCAACCTGTAAGGACCAGAAATTCCTTAAGAAATGAAATAGAACATCTTGCTTTTCTTTCCCAATTTGAACCTAAAAGTCCAAGTGAGGCCTTAGGTGATGATGATTGGATCAAAGCAATGCAGGATGAACTAAATGAATTTGAAAGGAATCAAGTCTGGACTTTAGTTGAAAGACCTAAAGAAACAATTGTAATTGGTGTAAAATGGGTTTTCAGAAATAAGTGTGATGAAAATGGGATCATTGTAAGAAATAAAGCAAGACTTGTTGCTAAAGGCTATAATCAACAAGAGGGAATAGACTATGAAGAAACATATGCTCCTGTAGCTAGACTAGAATCTATCCGTATTCTATTAGCCTTCACAGCATATTTCAATTTCAAACTATTCCAAATGGATGTCAAATGTGCTTTTTTAAATGGTTTTGTTCAAGAAGAAGTTTTTGTCGAACAACCTCCTGGTTTTCAAGACCCAAAACATCCTGATCATGTTTTTAAACTTGCCAAGGCTCTATATGGTCTTAAACAAGCCCCTAGAGCATGGTATGATAGACTTACAGGATTTCTTTTACAAAACAATTATAGAAAAGGTACAGCTGATCCAACTCTTTTTATCAAAATGGAAAACAAAAATGTTTTGGTTGTCCAAATCTATGTTGATGACATCATATTTGGATCAACTCAGAAATCTTTAACCGATTATTTTTCAAATTTAATGAAATCTGAGTTTGAAATGAGTATGATGGGTGAGTTAACATTCTTTCTAGGTTTTCAAATATCTCAAAAACCAGAAGGAACTTATATATCTCAACATAAGTATATTAAAGACTTACTCAAAAAGTATGGATTTGACAAAACTAAAAGTATTAGCACCCCAATTGGTACCTCAAATACTCTTGATCTTGATGAAACTGGGAAACCAGTAGATCAAACAATTTTTAGAGGTATGATAGGGAGTTTGCTATACTTGACAGCTAGTCGACCCGACTTGATGTTTTCTGTATGCTTATGTGCAAGATATCAATCTAATCCAAAAGAGTCTCACTTAAAAGCTGTAAAGAGAATCTTTCGGTATTTAAAAGACACTATGGATTTAGGACTTTTCTACTCTTCTGGAAATGATTTTGTTTTAAAAAGTTTTTCAGATGCTGACTTTGGTGGTTGTAGAATGGATAGAAAAAGTACATCTGGAACATGTCATTTCTTAGGAGACTCTTTGGTTTCTTGGTCCTGCAAGAAACAACACTCAGTAGCACTCTCCACTGCTGAAGCTGAATATGTTGCAGCTGGAAGTTGCTGTGCTCAAGTATTGTGGATGCAGCACACACTCACTGAATATGGTTTGAGTTTCTCCAAAACTCAAATTCTTTGTGATAATACAAGTGTCATAGCTCTTAGTAAAAACCCAGCACATCACTCTCGTGCAAAACACATAGATGTTAGGCATCACTTTCTTAGAGATCACACACAAAAAGGAGATATTGTTTTACAATTCATCGGAACGCAAGAACAACTTGCTGATATTTTTACAAAACCTTTACCTTCCGATAGATTTGAATTTATAAAACAGAAGCTAGGAATGATTACAATAAAATAATCATTCATATCTACTTTCTGTTTTACATCTCTCCAAATAGTAAGAAACTCCTCGTAGAAAGGGGGAGGACATTTCTTTATGTCTTTATGTTTCTGATCTTTAAATATTTACTCTATTTTATATGTTTTTTTTTCTGTTTATCGTATTAACCTTTTCAATTTTTCTGTTTATCGTATTGAAATTCTTTTCCATCGTACCATTCAATAATTTTTGAATCGACCGATGATGGTATTGAAATTCTTTTCCATCGTACCATTCAATAATTTTTGAATCGACCGATGATGGTATTGAAATTCTTTTCCATCGTACCATTCAATAATTTTTGAATCGACCGATGATGGTATTGAAATTCTTTTCCATCGTACCATTCAATAATTTTTGAATCGACCGATGATGGTATTGAAATTCTTTTCCATCGTACCATTCGATAATTTTTGAATCGACCGATGATGGTATTCAAATTCTTTTCCATCGTACCATTCAATAGTTTTTGAATCAACCAATGATAGTATTAAAATTCTTTTCCATCGTATCATTCAATATTTTTTATCGACCGATGATAGTATTGATATTGTTTTCCATCGTACTGTCGGTTAATGGTAACAACTATTTTCCATCATACGGTCCGACCATAGTAATGACTTTGTTTTCCATCGGCATCATGTTTTTTTTTCTTCTTACGATTGCGTTTACTTTTGATTCATACCAAAACCAGCAATCACCTTTTGTTCTCCGACATGTATCTTTTTCAATTTTTGTTTTATTTTCTTTCTTTGTTTTAATCCTAACCATTGATCTGGTATTATATAATCTCGACCGTAGAAGTTCAACGGTCATCTCTTTTTTGCCTATAAATACCCCCCTCCCCTCCCCAAACCCACATTGATTGTCCAGGAATTGAGGCGAAGCTCTGCTCCCCCAGCTATAAACAATCGTACGATCTTCTCAATCGGCATCATCTTTATGTCTCAATCCTCTGCCAACACTCCCGCTAAAATGTCTTCAAAGACCTTTACAGAGAAAGACTTTCACAGAGAAAGGATAGTATCCCGAGACTTTTTCGACACGTACGATTCTACAATCAAGAGGATTATTTTGTTTCAAGGATGGGAACATCTCTGTGTGGAAAAGCCTGATACTCAAGATCCAGTTCTTTTTGATGAAGTTTGTCAATTTTACAAAACCGTGTCTTTCGACAAAGATATGACTATAAAATTCGCTGTGTACGATCGAAAATTATCCATGTCTGTGAAACAAGCGGCACACTTTCTGAATATTTCTATAGAAGGGGATTCATTCTGTCCATCTCACAAACTACCAGAGGAAGTTGGTACGTTCAATAGAGAAAGTGCTGAAAAATCTTTGTTTGTTGTTAATGAGGGAAAGAGGAAAGTTTATCATCTTTCACCGGACAATCGGTTTGTCACTTTATGGATGAAAGGTTTTCTTGTCCCATGAAAAGGGGATAGAGAAACCCTTAAAGTTTCTGATGTCTTTATGCTCGACTATCTTGTGAATATGAGGAAAGTAAATCTCATGGGATATATTTTTGAAACCATCAAGAATGTCAAGAAAGGAGGGATTAAATCTCAGATAATAATGTATCCAGCCATCCTTACGAAATTCATTCTTGAGAGTATGAAGTTTTGTAACATTCCTTTGAAAGGAGAACCTATGGATTTGTGGCCGTCTTTGATTAATAAGAGTACGATGAAAAAGCTGAATGTTTGTTTTGATTCAAATTCAAAACTTTTTGTCAGAGATGTAGAAGCTGAATTGCCTGAAAATCAATCGGCACCTATGCCAGCCAAAGACAATCAATCCGCCGGTGTTACTCGAAAGTCTGATCCGCAGACTAGTTCAAAGCCGAAGAAGAAGCCGAGGTACAGTAAGGAAGTTGTAGCCAAATGGAGAAAGGACAAGGAACAGAGAAAAGAGGGTGATCCGAAGTTTGGTCTTGATCCTGCTGAGGCTTTTGCAGAAAGAATAAGGGTAGAAGAAACCCTTCAAGCTGAAAAGAAAAAGAAGACTCTTTTGAAAAGAAAGGCTCTGGACTTTGATATTTCTAAAGTCTTGAAAGCAGTTGAAGAGGCTAGTGCTCAACTAACCGTGGAAGTGCATCAAGAGCCCATCGTACAGAGTTTGCCTGAGAAAGAAAAAGGAAAACAAGTGATAGAAGAAGTGGAAGTAGAAGATGGAGATTTTCTGTTAGAATTTCTTCAAAGTTCAAAGAAAAGTAGAGAAGAATCACTTCAAAAGCTGAGCGAAGGTGTACAACAAACTCCTCATGCCGATCAGGAAAGATCTCCGGACAGGATGTCATCTCGAGAAAAGCAAGATGCTCAATCTTCTCAGTCTGATAAAGTAGTTGTCATTAGTGACAAAGTGGAAGATGAAAGAAAACAGAAAGAAAAAGCGAAAGGGAAACAGCCAGTTGTTGATTCAAGCAGATCGTATGAACTAGCATCGTACGATGAAGATACTGATTCAGAGCATACAATCTCTCTCAAGAAGAGTGATTACATTGTTCATGTTTTGAGAAGGGTAGAGAAAACAATTCCTTATTTCCCGAGGCTGGAAGGGAAGATTGATTTTATTACTGAAAATCAAAGGAAAAAGTTTGGCTCTGTAAAAGAATTGAGAAAGAAAGTTTTTTCAGTAGAAGCCGATCTGAATGTTCTTTCGGAAAGCTCAGTTGCTCATAAGAAAGCTTGTAATAAGATGACCAAGTGGTCATACAAAACAGAGAGCTCAATCAATGATCATGAAATAGCTATTGAAGATATAAGGAGGTTATCAAATGAGCTTGCAATCGCTTTCAACAAGCTTGATAAAGAAACGGTTGAAAGGCTGAACCTTTTATCTTCTCAAAGAGCCGATGTTCCTTCAGTAAAAGACTTGCAAGATAGGATGAATGCTTTCCAATCTGAATTCTCGAAGGTATCATCTTTCAAAGATGAAATAGTTTTACTGAAGAATCAAAATTCTGAGTTGTCCAAGGATAACAAGACTCTGCAAAACAGAATTGATACCCTTGAAGAAGTAATCAGAGTACAGGAGGAGACCATCAGAAATCAAGATCAGATTTTTGTGGATCAACAAGAGTTTCTCAAAACTCAGGGTGAATCAATTTCTGAAGACAAGAAGGAGATCAAGAAGATGAAAGCTGTGCTTCATGAGCTCATAAAGAAGGAGAAGGAAAGATAAAACAAATGATTATTGTATTTGTTTCTATTGGAACTTGTCTGTTTTGTAATAACTCTTATAATCCTTTCCCTTTTATCTATTGTCTTGTATTACTTCACTAACTCTTCCAGACATTTCGAGATTACTTCTTTCTTTTTGTAAATCACAAAGGGGGAGAATATTTACAAAGCAAAGATTGTTTTACAAAGGGGGAGAATGCATTACAATGCTCTTAAGGAAAATCTACGAATACAATCCTTAGGAAAGTCAATACCTAAGGGGGAGTTAGTTGTATTCAATTTCTTTTTCAGAAGAGTTTTCAATAACTCAGGGGGAGATAAGTATTTCTTGTTACATTTACTTTGTGTGTTTGTGCTTTCCAAAAAGGGGGAGATTGTTAAGTCAAAAGTCTTCTTTTGGATTTTACATCATGTTTTGGAAATCACAAATATATTCTATGTCATGTTTTGGAAATCTCAAAAGTATTCTATCATATGTTTGTATTTTACAAATTGTCTTTTATCATGTTTATCGTATCGTACGATGTTGATCGTACCGACCAAAACGTATCGTACTGACTCTGTCAAACGTATCGTACTGACTCTGTCAAACGTATCGTACTGACTCTGTCAAACGTATCGTACTGACTCTGTCAATCGTATCGTACTGACTTTGCTATTCAGATGATTATTATTTGTTTTGGTACTTTGTCAAAAACTCTCTCTGCATATGAATCATACTCATGTTTTACATTTCTATATATCTCTTATCCTAACAAAACGATGTCGTTGAGTTAGTTATATACTAATCAAAACGATGTCGTGCTTTCTGTTTCAATATGACCGTTGGAGGCAATATGACCGTTGGAACCCGAGGCCTATAAATAGGAGGTCATTTGAAGCTGAGAAGACACTGATGAACGAAAAGAACGAAAGAGACTCTGTGAACTACGAAGATTCTAGAGAGAGACACTATGACTTCTCTCATCAGCCTTGTGCGTCCGATCACCGTATCGAGGGATTTCAAGTAATTGAAAGACAGAGGTTCCGATTACCTGCAAAATTGAGGGCTGCCGGGGATAGGCAGACAGACGTGCCGATCATCGTATCGAGGGCTGCCGGGGATAGGCAGACAGACGTGCCGATCATCGTATCGAGGGCTCACCAAGGTGTTGGTGAGACAGACCTCTTATCCTAGGTGAAAGGATAACCCTTCTCTTTGGGTTAAAAGAATTGTATTACATTTACATTTCTTCTGTTGTATTAGAAAGGGATTTGTATTGTTTCCTTTCTTCTTTACATATTCAATTGTAATTGTTTCAATTACAATCATTCCATTACATAGTGTATTGATTGGTTCTATACGCTTTAAGGTAGAATCATTCATATCTGTATTACTCTGATTATTGTGTTCATCTTGAATACAATTGTTTTACTTTACAATAGTATTACAATACATCATACCTTTTACATTCAATACAATTGTGGGTGTTTGTATTTGTATTTGTATTAGTTTAAGATCTTTTAAACTAATCTCTTTGTTACTAAAACTCAAAGGTTTTTAAACCTACAATTCACCCCCCCTCTTGTATTGTTCCATCTAATAGACTTTTATATCAACTATTCGATCCAACAAAAGTATATTTAAAAATTTAATTCCATCAAAAGGTAGTAAATTGATATTTTAAATAATACTAGAGTATTTTTTTCTTAAAATTGGATTCATTCACATTTTACGCCTCTAAATTTTATTGATTAAATGTAAAATAATTAAACAAACGTATATAATAATATTTTAGTTAGTTCTTTTCATTCCCACAAATATAATGTCTAGGCATTAACTACTATTTAAATTAATAATATTATTACATTATTTTTCACTATAACTCAATGTTTTGTGAAAAGTAAGATTTCAGAAAAATATGTTGTTGTGTTTTGATTATGCTATCAAACATAACCTCCCATTTAAAGAAAAATTAATTTGTAATTCACAAATATTAATAAATAAGAAAATTTCTTATTCTTTATTTACCTATGATGTTACATATTTACATTTATAAAATTAAGGGTTTTTACGTTTTTGCCCATTATGAAATTTTTCCCATGAAATTTCATTTTACAAACTATGGGAAAAAAGTAGGGGTAATTCTCTTATATCCCTCTCTCTAGTCCCCATGTTTTCTCTTTATACTTATAGTTTCACCACAATAATTATTCCATGTGAGTTTTATTTTTTCATAGAACTTTATCTCTAAGATCAAAGATCTTCATTGAATGATCCCCATAGGAGAGATCATCGTGAGGGATCCAATATGGAATTCATCAATGGGGATAAGTGGTATACATCATGTACTTGAGACATGGTAGGTGTAAGTGCTAGTCTATATGCCACAACTTTGACACCATAAAGAATATTGAAGGTGCTGATATACATTGGACACAAATTCCCTTTCTTCAAAAATACAATGATATCTTACATGGAGATATGCAGATAAATACCATGTGTCAATCCTTAAACTCTAAGTCTCACCAATGATTGTGTACATGGATCTTCTGTCATATTGATCCTACTCAAATATTCTTCGGAATTCTTTTCACCTTTTGTACAATTTCATAGACCATTTCTTATCATAACATTTTACCTTTCTAGACTTCACCCCAGTGCAAATTTGTTTTGCATCTTCTCCTATAAATGGCTTCATATGGAGCCATATGTATGCTTCAGTGGAATATATTCTTATAATATAAATTAAACAGGGGTAGATTTTTGTCCCATCCTTTTTTGATTTCCATAGAACATTATCTCAACAAATATTCTAGTGTCTGTGTAGTCCACTCATAGTGGCCTTCAGCTTGAGAATGACATGTCATACTGAAATTCATCTTAGTTCTAAGAGCATGTTGAAGAGATTTCCAAAACTTGGTGGTGAATCATGAATCATGAGTGGATATAATCTATAGTGGTACTCAATGAATCCTTACAACTTATTTGATGTATATTAATGCCTATTTTTCTAGTGATATGTCCTCTTGAATTGAAATAATGTGATATTTCTTTGTAAGACGATCCATGAAAACACATATAGTATGGTTTGATCTATATTTATTTGGAAGTCTGATGAAAAATTACAAGGTGATGCTTTCCACTTTCCATGTTGGTATGGGTAATGGTTGCATTATCCCCTTATACTTTTTTATATCATACTTCACTTTATAACATTCCATTCACATTGAATTATATTATGTGATATTATTTTTCATATTATCACATCAATAGTTTTATAGGATATCTCGATACAACTTTGTGATCCCTTAGTGAATAAATATGGTTGAGCTATGTGAATCATTCAAAAGATATTTATTTTCCTCTGGATTGGATGGTACAAATAGTCATGACACAAATCTTATGTGTCCATACTCATAAATTTTAATATTTTAGGGTTTCCCATTTCTAATAGCTTCCAAAATTTCCAAAATTTCCACAAAATTTCTTTGAGAGTCCTTCATTTTCTCCATAAGGGATGGTTGAGTAATCATTTCAGGATGGAATGATGAATTTTCTCCCTTAATTATTCCCATGTACATCCATTAAAAATCTACGATGTTTGGATCCTTTTAAATTCTATTTACTAATAAAGGCACATAATCCCATCTACTTAGAGCATTCATCACATTATATTCCATACTAGGATGGTAGTTGATTGAGCAGTCATAATCCATGATGAAATCTAACCATATTTTCTAGATCATATTTAGATACTTCTAAATTAAAATATATTTTTGAATCTTATGATCAATATATATCTCGCACTTCTTCCTATTGAGATAATTCTTCCATATTTTCATCAAAAAGATCTCAGCAGCCAAGTCCATATCATGTGTGGGATAGTTTTGCTGATAAAATGTCAACATCCATGAGTCATAGGCTATCACATTATAGTTTTTATTCAGTACATAGTCTACGGCCTTATTTGAATCATCTTTTTATACCATAATGAGTTCCACACTTTTTGGTTGTGTGAGAATTAGTGTAGTGATAATCCTCTTTCTCAACTCCTTAGAGTAGAATTCACATTAAATGTTCCATAAAAACATCACTCCCTTCCAATACATATCAGTTAGTGGGTTTGAAAAACAAGATATGTTCTTTAAAATTTGTTATTAATACACAAGTAGTCCAAGGAATCTATAGATATCTGTAACAGATGTTGGCCTATATAACTCCTTGATTTCCATTCTCTTGTAAGGTTGCATAGATATCCCATGGTTAGGGATTACATACCCCAATAATGATACATATTCTATCCATAACTCAAATTTATTTCACTTTTCATATAGTTTCTACATTCATCAATTATTTAGCATAGTATTCAAATGGTCTTCATGTTCCTCCTGGCTTCAGGAGTATACACCAAAACATCATCAATAAATACCACCAAAAAACTATCGTGCTAATATATTATCTCTATATTCATTATATCAATGAAAATTAATGGAGCATTAATGAGTCATGAACGAATCACTATGAACTTGTAGTGTCCAAACCTCATTTTAAAGGCAGTTTTAGGAATATCTTCATTCCTCACCTTTAATTGGCGATATCCAAACTGAAGGCCCCCCTTAGATAAATACTTGGCCGCACACAGTAGATCAAATATGTCATTTATCGACGAAATGGGATTATTTTTCTTTATGAAGAATATTTTAGCACAAAATAATCAATACATTGGTGCATTGATCTTCCCTTCATAATGATTAAGTGGACTAGAACACTCCATCGTGAAGAACTCGAGAATATAAAACCCTTATCCAAATTTTCACGTGACTACTTATTTATTTTTCTAGATCAACAGTGGCCATTCGATAAGGTTTCTTTGATATAGGTAAAGGTTATGAAAAATATTCATTTGAGATCTCAACCATTCAGTCTAGAGGTAGACTAGAAAATTCTTTAGGGAACATGTTAGTGTCGTCCCTTACAATGGGCATGTCATCGAGCATGATCATCTCCTATGTCCCAATCATTTGAGCTAGTTATGTGAGATCATAAGGTAATAATATTCTCACTGGATACTATGATTATAAAAGAGATTCATCCTCCTCCTTACACATTTACATAATTGGATCATCCCTCCTGATGTGGCAAGTGATATCCCTTTATCGACAGTCGATGTTGTCCTTGTATACAGATAGCCTATCCATTCCAAATACATCATTCAACTCCACTAGATGAAGTAATACAAGGTTTTATTGGTGTTTTAGTACACATAAATTTACCATAGAGGAGTTATAAACTATGTATGAAATAATTTTCTCATTTTCTATTATAATAGATAAATCAACCTCTATATTTTTAGGTGGTGTTTTAAATGTTCTACTAAACACTCAATATTTGAATGAATTCATATAATGAAAATAAAATAGTATGTTCTTCATTCAATCATGAATAAATAGATTACCTATCACCACATAATTTTCATTCCCAAATAAATAGTGGGGATAAAATTTATCCTTCCTTACTACCATGGGTAGTTTGGTTGTTAATTTACTCAATAACCATTGTCTTAATAAAATAGTTCACATAATTCTCACATTGCATATAGTTGTAACACTACACTATAGAATGTGTGTTGATTTGAACATATCCTTATTCTTCCACATTAGTGGGATTATTCCAATCCCTTAAGCATTTAATCTCCAAATTTTCCATTCTTCCACATTTGATGAACATCCTGGTTCCCATGACAGTTCCCTAGATGCTTCTTTCTGCAATTTTGACTCGTTGAATATTACGTTTCATTTCCATCTTGGGATTTGTTTGATTATCCAACCATATTAAATTCCAATTTCCTCACATTTTCCCAAGGACTATGAGACTGATGAGAGTATCTATTCTATATTTCTTCATTGAGTAAATAATTAATAACATCTTAATTGCTGTAAATGTATCTAATTTTCAATTCTTTTCATAGGCTCGAAATTTGTATGCTAAAGCAGAGATCCACCTTGCTTTCAGTATTCATGAAAAAGTTGGATTTATATCTTGTGAGCCTTGTAATTTTTGATATATATTCCATAGTGGACTCATCTTCCTTCCTCCTAGTTCTATGTAACTCCCTCACGATACTGAGATGACGGATTTTGGGAAATATTTATTGAAACATATTTTCTTGAATTCCTCCTCATCCATGGAATCGATTTCCTCTTTAGACTTTGTGTTTGGTATCAGTGTCCACAACTGATCAACCTCACCATCAATACAATAGATGTCTATAGAAATGTTCTATTATTCCGAGCACTAGAGGTCACATAATATCTTTTTAATTGAGTTAATCCACTATTATATGAGGAGGGGGTTAGAAGATCCACTAAACATGGGAGGCCTTTCAGAAGAAGGATCCTACTATAACATTGTATCTATTATGGGGAGGAGAAAATTCCACACAATTAGTGTTATTATTCATGACATTATCTAGTTTAGAAATTACATTCATGAAGTTTTTTTCCCATTATGATAATATTTTTCATTTCATTAGGACAATCATCACATTTCTTATCACATTGATTGTTGGAAAAATTTATTGTAGTTCTATCCATTTATTAGAAAAGTAAATTCAATTAGGGGGGATTTAATTATTTGATAAGAGTCACATAAAATGTTAAATTTGAAAATATAATGATAAAACGGTAAAAAAAATTAGATCCTCACATTTTATTCCCCATGCTTCAATTTATTTTATCAATGGTGATAGAATTATCCATAGGGTTCTCACTAAATCTCTTTCGGGTAAATCATAAAAAATAACTATACATTATTCTGATAAAAAAATAAATGGTCGAAGCCTTTTAAATAGATTATAACATTTTTTTAACCAACAATTGACCATTAAATTACTAGACAAGGATCTGAAAGTCAAATGTATTTTGAGTATTAGATATATAATTAAATAACATGAATCCAAAATAAGACATCGTATGTTTAATCATCATAAATATATACTAACTTTAATTAACCCCTTAAATATTCATAGGATACCCTGGGGAATACGTGATAAAAGGTATGAGATAAAAACCACATTAAAGAAATTAACACATGAATAAATCATAGCACATGGGTTTCAATGAAAAACACAATTACATAAAAACACATGGAACTTGAATAAAACTAAGGATGAATAACATGTATAACATGGGATCATATAAAAATAGTACAATGGAAAAGTGGAGACAACATAAATATTAAATAGGAATGATTCAAGACTCATTGAAGCTGGAGGAGCAGGAGTTAAGTCTTACCACCAAGACCATCACACATGGAGCACGATTCAAGTATAACCACTAAGACCATTGAACATGGAGCACAGGTCAAGGCTAACCGCCCAAACCATTGCACATGAAGTCTAATAATAAAAAAAATTACCAAAGTCCTTGAAGTACTATCTGGGAACACCTATCATAACATGTTCATTGATATGTGTTCCATATGAATTATCATACAAAAGGAATAAAAAATAAACACAAGGGTTACTCAAGGAATGAATTGGGTATTATAATCATACAAAAAGGAATAATGAATGGAAATATAAAAATGGTGTTTATAAATGAAGGGATTTAAATAATAAATAGAAACTAATAATGGAAAATATGCACATATAATTATAAGATATATCAACCAAATGTCAAAAAATGTAAAGATAGTGTTTAAGAATATTTAGAAATTAATCATTTTTGGGCGGTTTATTGAAAATCTTAAGGATTATTTAAAACAAAAATAGAATAATTGTTTTTATAAAACCAAAAAATAATGAACAAATATTTTAAAAATAAAATGACTGATTTTAGAATTTTTTTTGGCTTAAAATAATTATGCAGTTCACTTGAAAAAGTTTAAGGAAAGGGGAAGTTCATTTTATTCAGGAATACTTATCGTGAATAATTGAGAAGGAAACATTTTTAAAACATGTATATATACATAAAAGAATGATGACATAATATAGAAACATAAATTTGGAATATATACGTAGGATAAAGAATAATAAGATAAAAATAAATAAGATTTACATTGGGGTAAAGACGGATAAAGTGTAACCTGAAGGAAAAAATTGAGGTTCTAAAAGAAATCCTTAGCTTATATCCGAAAGTGTTACATACATGATATTAATGTCCTGGATAATAAAATTATATACATTAATTAATTAATAAACTTTTATACATGTGTTTTATTTATCATAATTTTATTATTTTCGTTTATGGTCTTTTTAATGAGTTATAAGATGCAATTTCCACATTCTGGAGTGTTCTTTTCTGTGGTTTTCATGATCAGTTCATTTGTATACTTGTATGAAAGATCCTGTAGGGTGGGAATAGGTATATAGAATATAATTTATATTTTATTAATAAATGTTTATAATAATAAATTGTTACATAATTCATTTTATTGTTTGGAGTGAGGATGAATAATTAGATAAGACATTAGTTATGTTGGTTTGGATTATTTCGGGCGGTTTCCACTCACAATGAACTTGTTTTGATTTATTATTTCATATTACTTGTATATGTTATGTTCCACAACATAAAAACGGTTATAAATGTTTTTTAGAAATATATTTCAATCATTATAGTGGTTTTGAGACCAGCCATGAAGGTGGTAAAGAAAATTGAGAACTCATTAACCTTGAATGTGATAAATAAACACATCACGGAATATGTTTTCATTTTAAGAAAAAAAGTGTATGATAAATAAATAATTATAGATTATTCCATTATCATAAAAACAATAAAGTATATTTTAGGTTCTGTATTTATCATTCCATGTGGATAAGATGAGGTGAGGAGAGAATCACAAAATAAATGAATTATGAATGATATTAAAAGAAAAGGGAAGAGGTTTTTACATCTTAAATTATCTTCCATGAGAACCACCTCCCAGAAACTAGTTTGGTATTTTGTTGAGGCCAAATTATTTTAGAAATGGGGTAGATACATAAGAGTAGTATTCAAAAGAATTAGTACAGGGATAAAATATTGAAATATGTTAGGAGAAGAGGTGGTGATGGGTTGTATTTATAGTGGAGGAGAGGGTTGTTTTCTCATTATTTTATTAATTTGATTATTATTTTGGATCAATGGTATGAATAGTTAAAGTAGTATCACTAAATATATTAAAATAATAATGTGGAGTTAGAGATTATATTGCATAAATTATCCAAAATTCAATGAATAATATATTTAGTTTATAATTTATATATTACGTAAATTATCGTATTTTACTATTCAAAAACAATTCTCTATTTCAAAAAAAATGAAAAATAATATTCCTAACCATTTTTTGATATTTGGAATTAAAAAATGAATTCGTTTTTATGGAAATAAGTTTCTAAATATGAGAAATTTAATTTTGAATTTAAATATTCATTTATATATAAAATACCAAGTTTAAAATTGTAACTCATTTTATATCACTTCGAAAAATTAATTAGATTATCCAAAAATTAACCTATAATAATAACGTGAAAAAAATATAAATTTATGAATACATTTTTTGAAAATAATTTTTGTTTTAAAATATTTTATTAATCATAAAATTATAATTAAATATTTATAATTTTAAAAAATACCAACACTTAATTTTTCATTTCTCAAACATTTTTTACTTATTCCAAGATATAAAAATTTCATATTTTCATTTATAAGATACAAAATTTTTATTTATACTTTCATAGTTGAGGTTACTGTTATATTGGTCAACTAACTAATCCTTAGGGTCACATTACTATAAAAAAGTTTAAGTTACTATTCCATTGGTTTAGGTTCCTTATTTTTTATAAACACATCTTATTTTATTAATTATTCATATATAATGTTTTTTTTCTGTTATTTGTGATATTGTATCTGATTTATAGTATATGAAATAATTATAAGAAAGATATTTACATTGATATAATTCAGGTTTTTTATAATTACAATGATTTCAACAATCCTCTCTACTTGGTTTTAAAATTTTATTAATTATTTTCATCAAATCCATATTATAAACATTGACCTAGTCCTTCATTTATAGGTGGTAAGAATTATTTTTTTTGTTTCAACACTTAAATTTAATACAGTGAATCTAAAACTTTGTTTGAAATATGCGACTGACCCTTTTTCATTGATGGTTTCATTTAGTATTCTAAAAAAGCTTGAAATTAAGGCCTTGAAAAATTCCACTATAGCAAGAGAATCATATGTTTGGTGGATTCATTCCACACCCATTGTTTCACACAATTAAAATAAAATAGAATGTACAAAAAATGATTTTGGAAAATAACCCATAAAATCAACTCCCCATATAGAGAAAACCTTAAATGAAAATATGGGTTTTTGAGGAATATCTTATCTCCTATAAATATTTTAATAGTATTGGAAGTGTAATAAAGGCTTAAAAACTCATTGGATTCATGGAACAAACTATAATAATATAATCAATAATCATACATCCTTTTGGGACCGTCATTTCCACCCAAAGAATGTTTATGATTAATATGAAAAATAAAATCAAGCAGATGATTAGGAACACACATCATAATAACTTGGTCACTATACATAACTCATAGGTAAGGAACATCCCACACATAAAACCAAGAATCACTCTTCAAAATTTCATCGTTATGGTTCTTTAGGCTTTTTGGTATTTTACAGGTGAAAACAATGTTAACTAAATAAGTATACCACGTATTGTTTCTTGAGTGTTCATAATGAGGCTCTCAGGGAAACATGCCCTGAAGTCATACCAGGTCCATGATTTCATCCTCTAATGTGTGAGTTTTCCAACTCATGTGATCCAAATCAAAGTTCTATGAAACCTTATATAATTTTATCTCAATGTAAAAATCATTAACATTATATTCAGATGGATAAGACTTTGATTTGTTTGGTTTCATCAAGATGTACATCAATGCTACATTGATAGATGAAACAAAAACTTTAGAGACCAATATATATGAAAAAAATTTACATAAAGAAAATATTTCGTAATGAAACTCATTTTACATTAATGTATAGTTTTTTTGATTGAATATAATATTATAGAAACATAAGAGGTCACATGTGGTCATCCATCCACCCTTTGTAATAATACTGCTCCAACTGCAATGTTTGAAGCTACACACATATTCTCAAATGCAAGTTACAACCATGGGTGCTATATAATCAATACAGCTATGAGATGCTTCTTTATCTCATTAAATGAAACAGTTAAATAATTATAATAAATTAAGTCAATATAGTTTTAATGTAATTAAGATAATGGTACATATATATTACTAACATGTCTAATCAAGAATTCATAAAAACAATAAGGTCTTATGAATGAAAAAACATAATTATATATATATATAATATTAAAGATGAAATGATTTCTACCTTAGATCTATCAATAATAATTCCATGTTTTGAAAAAATATGTCCTAAAAATACCCTTATTTACTATAAAATGAAATATTCAAAATTTGAAACTATAATTTTCTCAATAAATTGATGAAAAATGTTTCCCAGGAAAGAGTGACTCTGATCAAATAAAGACCCATACAAAACCTAACCGTCCATAAATACCTCTATATAAGCCTAAAGTAAATTAGGGAATGAAATATCCTAGGTTTTCCTTTAAGATATGTATCTTTTAATTTTAGGTTACATATTTTTATTTAACAAAATATGAGGGATTAATGATATTTTTATAGTTTAAATGGTGTCTGGTTCTTGTCCGGTGTCTGGAGGCAAGGTTTTCAGAAAAAGAAATTAGGTTGCACTGTTAATAGAAGATTTACAGACAAGGGTACACAATATTATCATATCGTGCATGGTGTTTTAGATGGTAGCAAGGGGGTCCACGTTTTTTCCAACCCATGAACCCAGGTCCACACATCTGATTGTGTCCGCATTCTATTTTTAGGAGTGGCTAAATCCATAGTCGGCACATGGTTTGGCTGACAGTGCACTATCAAATAGACAAGGGGATTCTTGGATAGTGTATTATGGAATTATTTTCCCATGGTTTGAAAAAAAATTTACATGAACCATGGGGGTCTCCCTCATGACATTGAAGGGTTCATAGTTGGTGAATGATTTGTCCAATCATGTAGAAAAAATGTTCGACACAGAAATATGAGTCGAAATTCACTTTTTCACATATAGTAATATTAGTTATAACCCCTTATTTTACATTATTTTCTCTAGCGTGCAGGGATATTTCCTCCTTATTTTGAGGTCCTCCTCCATTAAATTGCATTTTTTTTTATAAATCCATAATCTGTACTCATATTTGAACACTATTAATAACATTTGATCAGATCTTGTATGTTCTTCACTCGTATTGTGCTGTTATTTATTTTTCATATATATAGAGTTATTTAGGATCAATATAATATTCCCCATTTCAATATTATTCATTTATTATTTAGTTTTTATCCATCTAGACCAAATCATAGGTCAATATTGGAGGACTGTTCTACAATGGACGAATGGTAGGTTGTTTATCCCTTCCACTTAAGGTTTGGTTTTCTATAATCATAGTTCTATTATGATAGAAGGAAGAATTCTTGATGTTTACCATAAAATTAAATAATTTTTTTATTAAAATGATTAGAATGTTTTAGGATTAACTTTGATTGAATTTGTGATAGTAAGAGGTAAGTCACATCAAACTAGACAACCCTTGGGGTGTGTGATTTTATTTTACCTAGGTAATACCACCCATTGGGTTCATGTGAGCTAGAAGATTTAGTGGGAGACATAATGAATATTAAATAAATTGTTCAAGGCTATGAGGACCTTATTTTACCTGTTCATTTACAAATGAATGGAATAAATTGAATTAAAATGTTAAGAGAAAGTTATGCCTCCCTTACTTTTGAATACATGATGTTTAAATGGTTCAATTGTTTGAATGCAATGTGTGAATATGATTTGGATGAACTCAGGGATTGAAAATTGTTATAAAATGATTTGTGAATAGAGATGATCACCAAATTATGGTAGATTATTCCTTGGACGACATCCTTGGATCTGAATTCCATTGGATCCAATAGACATTTCTACTCCATTGGTATTGATTATGGTAAGAGATTCTTGGGACATTCTCCTTGGATCCTAATTCTATAGGATTCCAAGGACATTCCTACCCATTGAATCCAGATTTCCGGGACTCACATTGTACATACTCTATTGACATGCTCTTTGTACTCCACCTAGGTCTCTGTCATGATTCCATTAAGATTCTACTAGGGCTCGATGAGGAAGAATTTTTTTAAATAGCTTGGATCTGACAATTTATTGTCTGACACTAGATTACATGGCATAATATGTTGTAGTTAATGTACAATTCATTACATGGAACATTCATTGTTGATATTTTAGTATGTCTCATAGATATCCCTTGTATGGGTATTTGGTTACAATTGTTAGAAAAGAAAGTATCACAAATTCATATGAATTTTTTACATCTGCCTTGACTTTGGGAGATTGACTATTTTTTATAGGGAGACATTTTTTGCTTGACAAGACCCCTATTCACATTCATTAATTGTATACCTGTGATATATCTCATACCGATTACATTTATATTACAATGTTTGGACTTGTTATAGACACCATTGGTGGGGGTTATTGAGTGTTATCTCCCACACTGTTTGAGCCACTATTGTGTAGCTGAATAAACATAATGGATGTAGGTAGGGACTAGGGATAGATCTCACTATTTGATTATTTATTTGATCATTTGTTTAAAGTAGGGGAGAACATGACTGAGCTTGGATAATGATTCTATATAAATATAGTTTCATTTTGGTTTTTTTACCTTTGATACATGTATTTTACTATATTCCCATATACATATTTTATTATTTAAAATAAAGGACATTATCATTATATTGTATATGTATACATTTAGAGTATTTATTATTATAGTTTTCTGAATGTCTATATTTTTATAGTGATTTATATTGTGCTTATTCTATTGAATGTTATGTTTACACCACTACGTTAGACTCTGACATGACGTAATAGTATACACACACACACACACCCTAGTCCATCACTTCTAGTTGGATGCCTCTGGTGGACAGTGAGTCTTGCTTGATGTCCTGTGACCCTCGGATTGGGGAACCATTTAGTTGCACCTGTGTCGGGGTATTAAAAAATGGTATCATAGTGTACCACTTTTTAGATGTATTATATTGGAAAAATAAATATGTTATTTGGAAGGAAATGGATTTTGTAATTGTTTTTTATGTGGAGAAGGTATCCCATATACATTAAAAAAATTCCAATTTCCTATAGAAGAACATATTGTCTTTGGATTTATCCTATTACAGTTATTTGATTCAACCGTTGGGTGATTTAAAAGGATTGTATTATTATTATGACTAGGATTGATGTTTTTATCTTATCGCGGCCTGATGAGATGAGTGTATTCCATCTTATACATAATTTTAGGAAACTGTGAGAATTGACATACGATGCATTATTCCATGCCACATGGGATCCATTTCAAGACTGTATGAAACTAATATACATTCCTTGTGTGATTTAGTTGAAAATTGATAAATTGTTCATGTAGTGGATTGGGGAAAATGATTTTTACATAGAGTGCCTACCATAACATAAGCAGTGATATTTGAAATTTCCTAAAGTAAACACCATAAGAAACCAATTATGGAACCTTGAGCCGTGGAACATTGGTCACATGGACTGGAATGTGTTATGTTTTGTATTTAGTAGACACCACACTTTAGTTAATGAAGAGTATGGGACCATATTGATTGGAATTGGAGATCCATCTGGTTAAACCATTTATTATAATTAAAACAATAATTATGAAATTAAAATGAATTGAAACTCTTGAAACAAGGAACTTAAACTAGAACTGCCTTAAGAGTGGTAAGTAACAACTTTATTTTGTGTTTTTATGGTTTTTTATTACCTAGTCCAAGATTTAATAGTACGAAGAGGGGTGTATATTTTTTATTGGAAGGATTTTAATATCCTACAATTTTAACTATTATATTATAATAATCAATATTTTTTAGGCGTGTGCTTAGAATTATAGAGAAACTCCACCATGATAACCTCTAGTAGTGCACTAGGAGGGTGGATAATACAATGCGATAGAGGTGGATGGCCTTATTCTAATAGTAGATCCTATATATTTTCAGTTGTGGAACCAATTTCTGTACTAGACATGGGTAGTGATTCCCAATTCTGTGAGGATTTCCTACACTTCATGTATACCTTCCAAGGAGCCTCTATACTTGCCTCCTCTATGGTGGAGTTGATGTGTGTGTTCCAATAGCATCATCCTCCCTTATTTTTAGGGGATGGAGGTCCAAATGTCATTGATCTCATGATTGAGACTATATATTCTATCTTTGAATAGTTGAAGACACCTCTTGATAAGAGAGTGAAACTCACAACATAAATTCTTTGGGTAGCAGTTAAGCGTTGGTGGGATGTGTTAAACTATGATGATATGCTCTAAGATATGGTTTAATGGGGTTTTCAATCTAGGTATTATCACAACTTTTCCATGATACCCTAAGAGAAAAAAGGGATAATGAGTTTAGGTCTCTCGGGAAGGTCTCTATGATAGTTAGGGAATATTTGAAAAGTTTTAGAGAGCTTAAATTTTTGTTCCAATTTATATTTTTAAAGTAATATTAAGGAAGGGAAGCATAGAGGATGGGATCAGTCATTTCATTCGACCATATTTCCAAATTTTTCTGTTTACAACAATTTTAGAAATAGTAAATTAGGGGCTTATTATTGAGTGTAACCTATTGGATACTGGTCATATATAGTAGGCTTCTTCAGCCTCCTAATCTTGCAGTTTAGTAATAGATAGTAAGAAGAGCGATTCCGAGGATTAATACGAGGGGAGTATGAGCCAGGTTTTTTGTTCTGGTTATGTTTTCTTCATTCATTAGAGGGGGTAGACATTTTCATATCATAAATAAGAGTGTTAGATAACTAGTCATGTTCCGATCATGCAATATGATGGTCCACATAAAATGTTTTTGTTGGAGAATCCGTATAGAAGTTATCATAAGGGTATAGAATCCAATTTTTTTAAGAGCATCATTCATATATCCACATCAGAATAGGAGTTAGAGTAGTCTCAATAGATTAGACTGAGGTGGTGGTGAGGGATGAGGAAGCAAGGAACTAGTTTTAATTAGATATAATAGTGTTCATACTCTGGGTATTGAGGTCATTTCACAGGGATGCTGTTTTGGATAGACACATTATGTACTACCTATCCCCATGGAGAAAAGGAGGAGCTTTCTATATTCAGATTTATGATCTTAGTACCATAATTTTTAGTATATTTTATTATCATTATAGGTGTTTCTCATAGCTTTAAATATGTACCTATTGTAGAGATAATCATGATCATTGTTCAGTTTTCCGATGGTTTTATGACATTTTTTACTCCATTGGGGATTAGAATGGAGGATATATGAACACCCAAGGAGTACCCCCCTGATATTGGTGAATGTCACATTGAATGGGGTCATTTTCCCTCTACATGATAGGGATTAATTTAATGAACATATTTTTTGGATAGATTCCTATAATTTATTTATTGATATCTATAAATGAAGTGTGACCTTCTCATCATTGGATGTTGAATTTTTTATTTACAAGGTTGAATGGAATGTCTAGGTAGATAGATATAGACCTAAGAATTGTGTCAGGGTAGGATGACAACCCAAATATATAGTTTATATCTAGATGATCAGGGAATATACCAAGAAGACATTCCCTATGAGGTTGATAATTTTATAGACGTTTTCCAAGAATATTTTATTGTTTACCTCCTGAGGGAGAGAGGGGGAATTATTTATTGATCTAGTTATATGAGATTTATTAATATCCATTCCACGTTATATGATGGATGTAAAGGTGTTAGAGGAGTTTAAGAGGTTTTTAGAAGACTTGGAGGAAAAAAGGTTTATATGACCCAATACTTCTTCATGGGGATTTCTGGTTCATTTTGAAGAAAGTATGATGAATCCCTAAGTATATGTGTGGATTACTGAAAATTGAACTAGTTGAAAGTTAATATTTCTACCCCTTTCAATAGATAGATGATATATTTGACCAGATCGGATGAGCTTGGGTTTTCTTTAGGATTTATTTGAGGTGAGGATATCACCAGGTATGTGTTCGACCAACAGAAATACCTCATATAAAATTGCATAGTTTTTATAGTTTATATGATACTCATGTTATTCTATTAAATATCACAAACTCACCCATAGTTTAGATGGAATTAGTGAACCAATTTTTCCATTCATATCCAGAATCTTTTGTGGTGGTATTCTGGGATGATATCTTCATGTATTTTTATATTTAGAACAGGCATGGAATACATCTTGATATCATTTTGATATACTAAGAGAGAATTAGTTATATGATATACTCACAATGTTCCACTTATAGATGGATATGATTCAATTACTAGGTCATATTTTATCAGAGACCATAGTATCAGTTGACAAAGAAAAGGTGAGAGGTGTAGTTTCCTGGGAGCATCCTAAAAACATCATTGATATATTGATTTAATTAGGATAACTGGATATTATAGGTGTTTCATACATTACTTATCACACTTAAGAACACCATTTATGAGATTGAGTAAGAAGGTAATTTAGTTTTTATGGTCAGATACTTAGGATATATCTTTTAACGAGATGAAAGGGAGATTAACTTTAGCATTGGTCATGATTCTATTAGAGCTGGGAAGAATTTATAAAGTATATTGTGATAAACTAGTTATCTGGTTAAGATCATTTCTGATGTAGGAGGAATTATTTAAGTGGTATAGGTGTCTTTCGTAAAGGCCACACAAAAGTAACTACCTGATGCACAATCTAGAGTTATCCTCTATTTTCATGTCATGCATTGTTAGAGGAAGTATTTATTGCGAGATCATTTTTTGGTGTACATAGACAAAAGAAGCCTTAAATATTTATTTAAATAGTTGGACTTGAATTTGAGGTTGAAATGGTAGGTTGATTGCCTAAATTATATTTACATCAAGCTTACCTATATTCCTTGTAAAGTCAATGAAGTGGATAATGCATTGAGTAAGGGGACTTAGATATAGTCAATTCAAGAGGCCGGTAGCGAATAGAAGCTTACATGACTATTTTCTTAGATTCACATGGATGTGAAGGATGGAAAAGTGTGGACATTTCATGGATCTATACCAGTGACTTCCACTCTAGATATATTGAGGATGAGAAAATTATCTGATAACGAGTGCCTTTTCCTATGGGATATAGTGAATTTTGAGTACCAAACATATTATTTTTTTAAGAGAAGATGAAATTTTATATATACATGATCATGTTTGGGTTCCATTTGTCATATATGAAGAGATGATGAAAGAGTTTCATGCCTTGAAATGGGAATGGAACCTTGAAATTTACAAGATGTGTCATGACTAATGCCATCAATACTGATGGTTGGGTATAAAATATGGGGTTTCTAGGTTTTTCATGAGGAGTTACACCGATCAGCAGGTGATGGTGAAACATTAGAAACCTGCTAGAATTCTAAAACAGGGACCTATTCTTGAGTAGAAATGGCACAATGCTATCATGGATTTCATGTCCAGATTTCTAAGTCCACATCGAGGTAGTGATGATGTTTGGTTTGTTATGGACATTATCTTGAGTGTTTCTAATTTCCCGCCAACCTAGTTGACCTTATTAGTAGATGATATTGGGAGGATGTATATTTATGAGATTTTGTGCCTTTACGGGGTTCCTTTTATCATCGAATAAGATAGATATACCCAATTTATAACTTATTTCAGGAATAGTCTATAGATGGAATTTCATACACAGGTGCTTCTCAGCACAACATACCACCCTCAAACTCATGGACAATTGAGTTCTCAATTTAAGTGATTGAGGAAATTCTTGGATAATGTGTCCGAGATTTTGGGGGCTTTTGGGGAGTCATATAACCCTATTATAATTATCCTAAAATAATAGATATCAAGGGACTATACTGATGGTACCTTATGATGATTTGTACATTAAGGGTTATTGATAAAACTAGTTCTAGATAGTTGTAGGAGAGTTAGCTTTACTCACCCCTTGTCTTATTCAAGAGACATTAGAGAAGGTCTAGTTGACCAGAAATTATATTTCTTCTGCATAGTCTAGGTAGAAATATTTTTTCTGTTTTCTGTCTATGACCATTGGAGTTTGATGTTTGGGATCAAGTCATTTAAAATATCTCAACGAGGCTAGGGAATTGATATATTAAGATATAAAGTAAGACTTCACTATGATATGTTGGTTCATTTGAGATTATAGAGAGATAAAGGTCAGTAGCTTATCAGTTGCAGTATCCTTAGAGGTACCAAGACATGCATGACATCATCCCTTTATATCAACTGTGTCATTATCATCTAGACCCATCTCATAATTTCTAGATAGGAGATACAGAGTTACAAGTAGATTTATCCTTTGTAGAGAATCTGACATGTGTTGTTTAAAGGATCCTGAAGGTTATTTGAGCTTGGTCATTTCCAAGAGTATGGGTTCTTTTTCAATATAAAATTTTATAGGATGATACACGGTTGAGGGAGGTTGACATACGTGCTTAGTGACTGGAGTTATATTTAGGTGATTCTTGACAAACCATTGAAGGTAAATTATGGGATTAGTTGTGTTAAGAGGGGAAGCTTGTAAGATCCCTAGTTTTCTTGTGTGGTTCAGATATTTTAGTTTCATTTTAGTTTCCTTTTTCACCTAATGTGAGTTTTTAATGTGATAATAAGATATTCAGGATTGTACGGGTCTTTTTCGGAGCCCTGAGGCTAAGTTGTTGAAAATTAAACATGTCCACATAGTTAGAATAAACTGTGAGACCCAGGCTATAATGTTTGTTGAAATGGTGTGGGACATTTTTCAATGTAGTAGGGGGGTTCCATGTTTTCTCTATATGTGTGACCATGTTCAAAAATTTATTCATGGACACATGAAATTTTTAGTAGAGTCTAGGTGCACGGTCGAGATACGATTTATAAAACCTTGCACTGTAGATGATGAAGGGGGAGGCTATGAAAATTTCTGATGGAATAATTTGCGAATGGTTTTCTAATTCATGCATTTAAACCATGAATGGTCTCCCTTATATTAGATAAGGGTAGACTATTTGAAACAATTTTGGATAACCATGAGCGAAAACCCTGAAACCCATAAATATAATGGGAAATAATTTTTCCCCATAATTTATTAGTAGATGAAACCTTCTCTTTTATTAGCTTTTCTCCAGTGTGATGGGAGCTTTCATCCACCCATTGAGTTCCTCCTCTATCAAGTTATGTTATTTGATAACTCCTCATGCTTGATACATATTCGAACACAATTTGTCTGATTGGATTTGTTATAGTATTCCCCTTATTTAAATTGGGATGTTATTCAATTTTCATTTCATCAATAGATATTTTTACGTTAAAGCTAATATGCCCTATTTTATTGGTCTTCACCTATTCTTAATGTTTCAATTGATCTTGACTAAACCATAGGTCGATAATGGGTGAGGGTTCTACGATGTTCTTATGGTAGGAGTTTTAATATGCTATATTACCTCTTTCATTGGTGTTATATCACATAAGTTTCCATTGTACTACAGGTAGAAAATCCAGGCATTTCCACTAAAATCTAATGAATTATTTAATTTAATTTATTGCAACCTTTTAAGATTTTCTTCGAGTACCTTTCTGATGGTTGGAGGTTTTCACCTAAACCAAGGACACCCATGGGGGTTTATACCACCCATTGGTAGTATATGAGGTCACATAATATAGTGGGATCATTAATGAGAATTAAATAAATTATTTAAGGTTGTTCGAACCTTGTTTTTCATTTTTTTGTAAATTACAGGAATGAATTGAAATTATATTTTAATATAATATTATTCCTTATTGAAATGTGATTGCATGATGTTTATTTAATTTAATTATTTGAAAGGAATGTGTAGGTATGAGTTATATGAACTCATAGATTGTAAATGGGTATGAAATGATTAATAAATTGAGATAATGACATGACTATGGTAGTGGATTCCTTGGGAGAAATCCTTGGATTCTAATTCCATATGATTCCATGAAAATTTATACTACATTAGTCTTGATTATGGTAGTGGAATCCATGGATATTCTCCTAGGATCCCTATTCTATAGGATCCAAGGACATTGCTACCCATTGGATCTGGCTTTCCAAGTCTCACATTGGACATGCACTGTGGAAATGTTCCTTTGACTCCACCCAACTCTCTACCAAGTTGTCTTTGAGATTATCATGGAACATAATGTGTATTCCATTTTATTTTATACAATAGATTAGACCATTCATGGTCTGAAATGGATTAAATTGAATATTCCATTTTGGGATATTGAACACTTGATTAAAAAATGTGGTCGTTGTGAATATTATTCCTTTTTTACAGATAGCTCGAGTATTGGTATTTTATTATAGTTGTCAGACTATATAGTGTCACACCTAATATGTATGCTTATTATCTTCTTTGTTTATGGGATATTGACTATAGTTTATAGGGATCTATGTTTTCCTACACATGATCAATATTCTCTTTCATTGCTTTTATATCTGTGATATATCACATACTTCTTCTATTTGTATTACTCATACTATAATTTAAATATACAAAATTGGTGGGGGAATACCTAGTGTTACCTCACACCCTATTCATGTTCGCATTGGGTAGTCGAACAGACTTATAGGATGCAGGTAGAGGTTGGGGCTAGTTCCCATTATTTAATTCTTGTTTTGATCATTTTTTAGAATAAGTGGAGAACAATACTGAGATTGCCTCAAGATACTATATAGATATATATCATTTTTAGATTTTTTTACCATTGATACATTTATTTTACTATATTCCCATATACCAATTTTACCACTTTTCTAATACATGACATGATCATCATATTGTATATTGATGAGTTTTTCTTAATTAATATAGTTGTCTTTTGGATGTTTATCTTATGTTTTTTATTTATAATATGCGTTCAACATTGACTGATATATTTAATCTACAATATTACACACTCCCATAAGCAAAATGTCTTCTCTATGACACACTCGAGGCCCTTGCTTCTAGTCAAAAGATACTGGTGTATGGGGAGGTGTGCTAGAGGTCGTGGCCCCTGGCTCGGGGCACCATTTAGTGGACCCCAGTTTAGGACATCAAAAAACTGTATCAAAGTGTCTTCTTCTGTAGATCTATTATTTTAATATAAAAGATAACATTTTAAAAGGAAATGGAATTTTGAAATCCATTGTTCCTATGTGTAGAAAACACATATATGTGGAAAAACTAAATTTCCCGAAACAGAGTATGTTTTTTATATTATGTGCTATTATAGTTGATTTGATTCATCCATTGGGTGATGCAATTAGACTGTGATGTTATTATCACTATGATTTAGGATTCTATTTTATCATGGCCGGGTGAGTTGAAGATATTCCATCTCATGCATAATTTTAGGATCTTGTTAGAATTCACATTCTATGCATTCTTCCACACCATCTAGTATCCATTTCATATCTACATTTCATTATTATACGTTCAATGAGTGATATAGCTGAAAGTTGATTAATGTGTTGCGTAGTGCATTGAGAAACATGACTGGTATGTAGAGTTCCTACCATAACCTAAATAGTGTTTTTATATAAGCCACAAAACACACCCTAATCATCCAATTACGGTACTTTGAGTCATGGACCATTGGTCGCATGAATTGGAACATATTATGGTTTGGATTAAGTGGACACCAAAATGCAGTTCTTGAGGAATTTGAGAACTTATGGATTGAATGTTGGGATCGATTAGGTTCAACTATTTATGATAATTTATAAGTATGCATGAAATTAAAATGAAGTGGAATTTTGGAAACAAGGAACTTGACATAGAACAAGATTTAGAGTGGGAAGTAGGTAGTGTATTTGGTTATTTTTGTAGTTGATTCTATTTCCTAGTCCTGGATTTAGGTGTAGGTAGATGGGTGTGGATCATTTATATGAATACTTTGACTTGTCATATTATTTTAACCATGATCATTATATTATTGACCTTTTCGGAGTTGTGTTCTTAGAATTGTAGAGACACGCCTCCATCATGACCTCAAGACATGAAATAAGATGATGGGAAAGGCCATGATCTAGGTGGTGGAAATTCTTCTACCAGTAGATCATCTAATAGATATAGTTTCATCCCTAGTATATGTACTATATATGGTTTATAAGTCCTAGTTTCATGAGGGTTTCCTTCACCTCATGTAGACTTTATATCGAGCTAGAAATCTGGCCTAATCTTTGGTAGAGATGATGTATGGGTTCCATTAAATGTAACTTCCCAGTTTTTTAGGGGATGGAGTTCCATATATCACAAAGATATGGATTGGGAATATCTTTTCTATCTTTCAAAATATATAGACACCTCCTAAGATGTTGGTAAAGATCATAATATATATTATTTTTGGGGAAGCTATTAGTTGGTGTGCTATTTTGAACTAGGCTGATATGCTATAAGATTTGAGGTAGAAGGATTTCTATTCTCAGTTTTATGAATAATTATTTTCAGATATCCTGAGATCTGAATGGGGATGTTATTTCAGGGATCTAGTGTATGCAATGATTACTGTTATGGAAAATTCAACTCACTTCAAAAAGCATCAGCATTTTGGGATGATTTACCTTACTGATGAGATGTCGAGGGAGATATGCTTTGAGGAAGGCCGCATGTGTGTTGTTCATTCACAGTTCAACATGTTTTGGTTGAATAATGTTACTAATATAGTGAATTACATTCTTATTATTATTTGGAGCCTAAGAGAAGCTATGGGTTAAGAGTAGGACAATCCAGCCTCTCGACCCAGTGGTTCAGTCACTGCTAGCAGGAAGCTTTGTTTTTAAGCTTGTCATCAGGGGAGTATTAGCAAGGCTATGAGTGTTACTAGTGCATTATTTTTTCATATTTGGGGGTTACATGGGAATATGGGAAATTAGTGTGATAGGGACCCAGTCCAGTGATGAAAAATAATAAGGATGATCAATCTACAATGTTTTTGTAGGACCTTTCCTCCTAGAGTTAGAGGAAGGGAATCAAATTAGACTCCAGGTTTATAAGCATGATTCATAGCTCCACATCAGGCTAGGAGATAGAGTATTTCTAGTTATTCTAGATGTTGTGATGGTCATCTATAATTCAACCAGGAACTATTGGTACCTATAAAATAGAGTGTGTGTACTCGAGACAGTGAGGTTTTTTCACATGGATGCAATTCGGGTCACATACATTATGTATAAGCTACCCTCAAGGAGAAGAGAACCATGATATTGTGGGGATAGGTAGGATCTTAGTATCCTATACATCTGTATCTATTATTTTCAATATAAATTGTTATCAAAACATCATATATATACCTATTGTGGAGATCCTCAAGCTCGTTGTTCATTTTTTTGATGGTTCAATGAATTTGGATTCTCCGTTGGGGATCAGAACTGAGGATATATGCTAGTGAATGGATTTTACCCTTTGAGATTTCTGGTGTCACTTTGTAAGGGATCTTTTAGTACCTTCAATAAATGTATTATATTGGACACTTCTATACATATTTTCATTCATTGTACAGACATTACATGATCTTCATATTGTGTTTGACTACCTTATTAATATTTTTTATTATAGTTCTGTTTTTTATCCTCTATCTACGATTTATATTATTCTTACGTAATTGACCGATATGTTTACACTTATGAATTTCACTATAACATGAAGTAATAGTCTCCCCACAAACCCACCCATGGCTATCAATGCAAGTTTTCATATGCTAGCATACGAGGAGGTGTTCTTAAAGCCATGTGACACATGGCTCGGGGCACCATTTAGTGGAACCTAAGACGAGATGTTACAAACAATTTACTCACCATACCTCTTTCTAAGGCACATGTGTATTTATTTACTCCAAATGTAATCCTTCTATATGGGAATGTATTGAATGGGATTGTAAATTTCATCTTCTACTGGTCTTCTATTGCAATGTGAAACTAAAAAATAGTAGATAAATGATTAAAGAAACAATAGTGTATCCTTCTTCCAAGTCACTGATGAATATGGTTAATGGAGGGATTTCAAAAATGTTCCTTATGTGTGGAATGGTCTATTTTACTATATTATATGCACACTTTCAAACATTCTTTCCCTCTCATGGGATCTAACTCATCATTTAATTTTTCTACAATAGTGAAACCAAGTTTCCTTAGTACACCATGGATTGAGAAAACCCATTGAAAGTCGAGATGAGATAAATGATATGTGGTTCAAGTCATATTTACACCACGATATTTAATACTTTTTACAGTTTGTGTTTGTGTTTCTTTTTTTTGTCCTAACTATTTTAGCCCCATCAACTAAAATAATCCTATACATGAAAATAGAGGGGTAATACCTGATATTGTTTCCAATGTCCTCCCAATTTACTTAATATTATCTCTCAAAATATATAAATGTTTAATTTAATGTTCAATAAGGATATTATTCAAAATAAATAAATTCAATTGTTCATCATTTAATAGGTTTGAATATTTAACATTTAGGGGAAATTGATTGATTTCTAGTTAAGGTGGATGATGTACTTATGAAAATGGAATTAGAACAGATTTATCTAGAAAATGTATGTAGATATCCAAATATAAATCATCCATATTAGTGAATAATGGATAAATTCCATCTATAAGATCAATGAAAATGTTATAACAAAAAAATACAAGCCTAGAATCAGAATAAGAATCCATTAAAAAATAAAAAATGTGAGTGGATAGATTATGATAGTAAAATATGAAAATGTTTGGAGACATTCAAATACTACAAAGACTCAAAATATGTCTAATAATGGAATATTCACCATTTTAGAAATTCTGAAAATCAATTTTTTTAATATTTATTACAATATCAGTGAGAATAAGAGGTCAATATAGGAGAATGGTATTTTGAGTGGTACTTTTTAAGGTCCAAAATATTTGATATGATATCAACTCTAAAGTCTATAGAAATTGTGACCTCATGGACATTAATTATTATATTTATATTTTTGATTTAGGGTGTACAAATAATTATGTTATCATGAGAACTGACATGATCATTCTCCATATTCAACACATAATAATTTTCAAGATATACCATATCTCCCATTTGAACATGTACATCCATGAGGATTCCTACTATGTCATTTGTGGGTTTTTTTTATAAATAAATCACCACAATTTCTATATTTTCCTCTCTATCCTGTAAGGGAGAGAAATAAAAATGTGACACAACATTAATAGAGGAACCCAAATCATATAAAGAATATGAGAAATTAATTTCCCTTATGGGGCAAGGTATGATGAATTTTCCAAGGCACTTTTACATTATAATCATTGTCACGGCTGGTGTGATGAGTGTATATACCTTAATACTAAGGTTGTAATGATCATTACCTTTAACCATATTCTATTTATAGAAAAATATTTCTAGAACATTGAACTTCAGTTATTTATTTAAATAGTGTGATGTTGATATCAAACCCCGTGAAAATATAAAAAACCGCTTTTTGAATCACATATTCAACCATATTATTGGTCTATAGAACACTATTTTTAGAAATAAGGTGTTTATAAAGAAAATCATTAAAAATTTATTTAATATTTTCTATCTCCTTCATATACTCATCAATTGGTATTGAATGTGGCCTCTATAGAGTTGAGGAAAATCTAGGTAAATAGATATGACTAAAACTATCATCAATTTTATTCCGACATCTTTTTTTGATGGAACTAAAACTCCTCCAATGATTTAGAGTTAGCTTGGATAGAATATTTTTGGTGTTATTTCTTAATATTTCAAAGAGGGTAGAAAAAATATAGCTCATTTGAGTCTTCAGATCCCTCTACCCAATACAGTTAATTTTAATCTCATTCATTTTTTAAAGAATAATTTTTTTAAATGATCATCTTCATTCATATAACACTTTAATTATGACAAACCTTATTAGTTTTGGTTTGGTGATTCTGTGGTTCTGAATATTTTTTTAGGTTACTGAAAACCCTATTAATAATGATGAGGTTTTCAAAAACGTTTTTGAAAAGGGGACTATTGAAGCCACCTAGTAACATGCCTAAAATATTGATGATATTTCATCCATGAATTTAATGTCTATATTAAGGGATCGTACTTATTTGGAGGAGGTGTTTTTTGTTACTATTGAGATTGTATCCTTAGGACGACATTGGAACAGTCATATATCTCTCAAATACTAGGAAATTAATTAGTAGGTTGTCCTGATTTTGTGCTAGTGAAACAAAGACTCATTAGAGTGGGTGATGATGTATTTTGGTCAAAGGAAATCAATGTCACTGTAGTAGTCCCTTTTTTCAAATTATAATTAATTTAATTGATATTAATATTTTTATGACTTACCTTGTGTACTTCCCCTAGAGAGAGTTTACCTTGATCACCAAATTGTTGAGTGTTTTTTGTAATCTTTTTAATAATTCTATTTTTAGATACATGTGTTTTTTAACCAATGATCATATTTATGTGGAAACCACCATGATTTTTTCCATAGGTATGAGAAATTAATAGAAGTATTAAATTTGGATTTTATAAATGATTTTATGATATGGGAAGATTTCACAAAACCTATTTAATCACTCCCAATTATTTTACATTGACTCCCCTTGTACATTCATGATCCCTGAGATATTGTTTTGAATGGATATGGTCCCAAATAATGGAAAAATCTGAATAAAAAGACATTTCAAATCATTCCTACATCTCACCTCTTGAGGTTGTAAATAATAACTCTGATATTTTATTATTCCATCAAGCGAGTCTATAAATTATCAGAGTTTATTATTTTAATTAAAAATTTATTTAGTTTCATGGTTTAGAATACCATATTTAGTCCTATAATATGTTGTTTTGGATATTAAGCTAAGAATATAAGAAATTTTGAATGTAGGTTATCAGTCCAAATTTTAATTCAATGTTTGATAAATATAATGGTATAAAATACATGTTGGTTGATATTAATGTATTCTAATTCTGATTATTAGGTTGTTTTATCATGTTTATTATTGTTATTTTCATTCATCATGTTCGTTTTGATGTTGGATTCATATGTTCTTCCATTTTCAATGTTCTTAGAATAGAGTAAGTCCCCAAAAATTTGAATTTTGGCACTCCCATTAGAATGATATTCATTGATTCAGTCACTATGGCTATTTTTGATATTATAATCTATATCAAAATATCATTGGTATGGGATAATTTTATAAATTAATTAAAATAAAAATAGAAGAAAAGTGATCCAAAATATAATGATAATAAGTTGGAATTATTTTCCCCCCAAAATTGAGAAATGGAAATGTATCAAGAGTAAGAGGGGAATAAAATATTGAAATAAAAGTAAATAAATAACTGAAATTAGTTGAATAAACTACTTATCTCCTTGGCAGCGACTCCAATTTTAAAAGAGTTTTCATGGGTTATCTTAAATGATAAGATATTTTAAGTACTTTGGTGCAATGAATTTGATGACCATGTTCATTATCTTAAGGATACAATACTTAAAACAACATTTCAATGGAATTATGGAATTAAAATGAAATAAATAAAATTATAAATGGTATATGGTGGTTTTTTATGTTTATGGAATATGAATAAGTTTACCTCGATAAGATATTTTTAATAAAATAATTTGAAAATGTGTAATCGATCTAAATATACCTTATTACATACTTATTAATCATTTTCGATCAAATTAAAATATACTTAATTATTACCCGCTAAATTTTTATCCTATGAAATTTTAAAAAATAATCTCAAGAATAAATATTAAATTAATTATACAGTGGTCTTAACACTAGAACATGTTATCATGGTATAATTCTTTATTTTTTTTATCAAAGAGAGATTATATTGATTAGTAAATTAAGACACATATACATATTTATAATGAGTATTTTGTTATTTTAGGGATTATATTTTAACTTTAAAAAATAATAAAATATGTTTTGATTTTTATTATTATGTTTATGCTCTTACGATTTGTATTTCTTTGACGTCTTGTGTAAAATGAGTACTTCTTGGGTGTTTTCTAAATTTTACACTCTATCAATCGATTATATTAACATTAATTATAATAATCTCATTAATTTAAAATATATATAGTAATATGGTTAGTGGTATATTGAATACTAGGTAAAACTAATCTTCATTGGGTATTGTAATCATCATAGAATCAAATTACATAGAAAAAGAATTATAAAGGTTATATATTAATCCCGAATGAATAAGATATGTCCTAAATTGTGAAGTGGTGTCTATGATGAAGAATTTGGCCCATTTGTTAATTTAAGTATAATTTTATCGAATCAAATGTAATATCTAGCATAGATGGCCTAGATGAACATTGTATCCAATACATAGAAGAAAACTACCATAATATTTTAATTCCAAATAGGGCCTATAAAAATAATCATTTAAAACATACAATGGTGTTATTTAATTGTTAAAAAAATAATTTTTAATCAAATCATTAAATACATGATCTTATCCAGTATTTTCCATAAATAGTAATTTTTAATAAAATTTAGGGGAAAGTGTGTCATTTATTATCAATAAAATATTGAATAATATTTTAAATTAAATAATTTATCATTAACTATATATGATTACCCCATATTATTGAAATTTTATATTTTAATAACATCATGTTTTTTAGAAGGACAACATGATGATACATATGATTTATTTACTAAGTTTATGTAATAAATGTGATAATGTGGATTTGTTCTTTAGGGAAAAAATATAATGAGTCTTAATCCATGATTCAAGAAGATATTTGAGTTTATTTTGAATAATATTATCCTAGTACTATATGATATGTATATATGGTTAAGCTAAGTGTTACATAAGATACCAATAAAGAAGAAAAAATAATTGAGATAGAGAGAAACTCAAAGTGAGGAATTCTTTAATTCCAAAATACTATATTGAATTGATTTTTTAGTAATATATATCATTTGTAACATAAGGAGTGGGGTTTGGACGAAAATATTTATGATACTCTTTGAATAGGGATTGATAGACTGACCTATACTTTCTAGAAATAAATTGATTGATGATGAAGTCATCATTCAACATGAATATACTAGAAATTTATTTAATGTAGATGTAGATGTTAGTCTGAACTATATTTTTTCAATGATCATATATGTTTGGGAATAAATTAATGTAAAAAAACCATATCTTCTATATATTGGAATAATTGGAATTAGATCTCCTTCAGAAGGCAAGTTATTGATATAACTAATTTTTTGTGCAAGCATTTAAATTTTTTTATGTATTGGATTTTGAAGACCAAATATCAAGGAAGAATACATTACAATTAGTTAAATGAAATATTAGATAAAATAAAAAGATATTATTTATAATAGTTTGAGTATCAACAATTAAAACTACAAGTATAATGTATAAATAACCTATTTTGATAAATGTTTCTATTAGGGATCAATTTTTATAGTAATGAATGATTCCTTCCCTATGTTGGGGTTATAGATGATACCTAACTTATATCTAGGATAAGGATGATATGTTTCCACTATATCTAAGTGTTGATTTAATTATTATACCATCTCAAATATCTTAATAACTGATATATATATCTATGATAAAATATGTCACTCAAATGATTTCGAAAGATAGTAAGGAAAAATCACCAACATTAGGGAAAATACTTATAAGAATATCATATTTTTTAATTAATTTAATTTATTTATTTCATTTGTTGTGAATGTTTCAATTGATGTGTATGATATCAATTAATTATAATATTTTTGGAGTTAAAAATAAGTACTGTTAACAAGAATTTACTACAACATATCCTACACCCATTCAACTCCCTCTTAGTGTGACTACACTATTTTTTCTTGAAATTCATGTCATTACAAAGAACAATGTTATTACTCTAATTGGATCTATTTTTTCTCATTGTTATGTATATTTATTTTACATGAAGTTTATAATTCAATATTTTAGTGAGATTCATTGTTTAATTAATAATAAAATAATTCATATCAGCATAGAGGTCTCTTCTATAATGTAGATAAATTGGTTGAAAAAAGAATAAAAGAAGTTAAGGAAGATCACTCATAAGGAAAAGTATAAATAATATATACAAATAGTTTAAGGAAGACAATGTGGTAATAAATCATTAATATAAGGTTTTTATTATCCTCTTAAATAATCACGTTTAGGCTATAATGGTTTTCCAAAATTGAATCACATAAGGGTTTTACTATAAAATGATAGATTATCTGAAAAATAACCACATGTAATTTATCTCATATATTCCTTTTTCTATAAAGGGTACATATAATGAAAAATCACAACTATAGATGAAATCAGAAGCTTTGGATACTACAATGGCTGAAATGTATTAAAAAATGAAATCCCATCATTAAAATTATATAATTCTAAGAAAATAATTCAATGTGATATCAATACAGAAATTATTTGAAGGAATACTAATTAAAAATAATCATTTTATGGGAATAATTTAAAAAAAATCAACAATGATAAGGTCTATTCAATAAAATAATCTCAGAAATCTATCATTGTTATTAATAATTCTCAATTGTATGTGAATTCTAAAATGGTAAAGAAGCATAATGATTCTTAAAAATAATTGTGTAAGTTATATAGATATAAATTTTATAATATGAGAAAGTGGTCGGGAGATAGAGTGAAATATCATGAATAATAGATGAAAACTATAACTCTAAAGTGTCTCAAATTAAGGTATGTTTGATAAATATATAATTAGTCTGAACTAAGTCATTTAATGATGCTAAAATGAGAGATACTTCTATGAATGTTTTCAAAACGATTCATACTTTTAAAAGGACTCATTCTAATGGAATGAAAAGATCAATATCATAAATTGATAAACTCCCAATAAGATCATAAAAATGCAAACTTTAATGTAAAAAATTTTAGTTGAACTATTTCAATTTCATTTATTAGGGAATATTTAAATTCAAAATCAAGGTATATATTTGTAGAGAGAAATTATGAGAACCCCCCACTTATTGAAAGGTGAAAGAAAACAAGTACAAGAATCTTGTCTCCATAAGAGAAATACAAATTTTATATGATTTTATGTGAACAAAAACAATATATTCATGTTTCTAGACTATTTAAAAAAGAAACAAAATCTAATATATTAGCTATTGTTCGTTCTTTAAAATGTTCACACATACGAATATTGAATTTTTTATAGTATTTCAATCATTATAATACAAAAAATACATAGATTTTGGATGAGAATATATTAATTAAGGAGAAATCATGTTCAGTTTAAGTAATTTACACTGAAGAAGTAAAATTAGTTTATTTCAAAAATATTCGAATATCACGAGAATATTTATGGTGTTTTTAATAATGGTGTTCATTTTTATGATTAGTATTGGATTACACCAACCAATAATGATTCATATGTTATTTACTGCAGAAGACCACTAAACATGATAAATCAAAGGAAGAATCATAGTAAGATAAACATGTGGTGTGTGAAAAATGGAGAATATTAAACAAAGAACACCTAACAATAATGATTAATATTCCACAAAAAATAACATGTTGTCCAATTCATTAATGAATTTAATTCTCATAAATCATTGTAAAAAATATATTTAAATTAATGTTAAAGGAAACAATATTGTATAAAGAAGTAAATAAATCAAATAAAGAAACAAAAGGATTAGTTTGGTTCATGTTATCAAATAATAATAGTTAAAATTTGATGATATATTTCCAAAAATGCGTGACTCAATAATTCATGAAAAATCATACAAAGGATCTAATAAAGATTAAAATGTTTATATATAATATATGATTAATTGGTTGGACTACTTATAATTAATATGGAAAATTGAAAAATAATAAGAGAATGTAAGTTCCTTTTTTCTAATATTAAAATTAAAATTACACATAAAAACATTATTGGTCAAAGGAAGAATACCATGGCACAAACAAAATATTATGTTTAGAAAATTTAAGGATTAGAAATCATAATGTGTTGTCATAATAGTAGGGAAAAATTAAATGAGTTTATGGGTTAAGAAATACCCCTCTACCTTTTTTCTCTAACTAATATTTAAAGGGAAAAATTATTTATTACCATATATTTTGTGTTTATTTTTGATTTCCATGGAATTAAAAGTGATTCAATCTAGGGGAAAAATTAAGAATAACTAATGGTTTTTAATTATTTTGAATATATATGAGATATCGATCATGGAGTTATTTTATTGGTATCAAATTTTCACATTGAAAAACACTAGTTAATATACAAAATATCTACATAGAGTTCATTTTTACGGAATATAGTACATGATGAAGTAAAAGAAAAGAGTTTTGGAAGATTTAATTTTGAATAATGGAAATAAAAAATATACTACCAAAAATTAACCTTGTATTATTACATTCCATGATGAAAGTGGAAATGAATATATAATTAGTATGAGTTAAGTTTTAAAAGTTTGATTTTAACACATTATAGGGAGAGTGGTTGTGTTAAAAAACATCTATATAAAATTATATTATGTGTGAAATTAGGGAAATTGATATAATGTTTCATTAAGGAGGTGGGTGTTGAGATTCAAAACACTGTGGTTTGAAATGTTTTTTGTGAAAAAAATGATTTTTGGAAAACTATAAATTCATAATGTTTTATTTATTGATGAGGTATGTTGATCATATTATTATATAAATTTCTAAAAATATTTATGTTTATTATTTATGGGAAGAAAATGATTATTTAACGATAAGGTAAAAGTTACTTGAAAGTGGAGACACCAACTTGGGGTTGCATGTCTTTAATATTTTATTTGAGTTGAGTGTAAAAGAATACTAAAAGTATCAAAGTTTTTATAACATGGTGGATTACTTATAGATATATTTTATTTATAGAACAATATTTTTCTAAAAAACATTATCACAACAAACATATACATACTTTCGATTAATGTATGCCTCATTTCCTTAAGTAAAATTGATGCCATACACCTCAAAAGTGTTTCTAGTTTTACATGTAATAAAGAGATGATGATGAAAACTATATAATTATTTAACCATGAAATGAGATTGACTATCCCTATATAACCTTTATATTTATTATCAACAAGGTATAAAAGAGATGAATATTGAATTTATACTGAGATGATTATTGAAATGGGCATCATCAACAAATTCAAAGGTGGATATTAAATAATCCAAATGATTATGATGTATATTTTTTTATTTTTTTAAATATGGTTGTAGTAGATATATGATGTGTTTAGTGTACAGATATATAGGATTGGGAAATGTGAACATAGAACCCCATGACTAATGATGTATTTATTAGAAATAAAAATATTGAAGTTCCCATAGAATATATATTTTAGATAGTTATTATAGTAAATACTTTTATCACCACTTTGTATGTTTCTATAGATATATTCATGTATTGAAGATCGAATCCCATGTCGTCAATGAAAATTTTAAAATTTTAGAAGATGCTTCTTAGAGAAATGACATGTAGGGAAAGAAATTATATATATTTTATTATTGTTGATAGATACTTAATGAGATTCAATGAAAAGTTATTATGTTCGATGATATAATTTTCTAAAACATATTCATGCAAATTTTTTTTAGAATCCATAATTTAGTTTAATATTTATAAAAACTAGTGTTGAAAATAAAATTGTGCTTAGATGATGTTAAATGAGCTATGTTGGAGTAAAAGTGGTTCTGGAAGCTAGATCTAGAATATACACTTATGTAAGAGACATTAAGGATATTAGAATTTTGAATATGAATAAGTATCTTGAATTAGTATCATTAAAAAGAATTAGTTGTGAATAATATTAAGAACTAAATGTAACAATTCAATAAAAAAACCATCTATAATGATTATATTTTATTGTAATATTAGTTGAGAATGAAAACAGTTCTATATAAAAATGAAGAATATTGGAGAAGATATATTGAATTTGAGAAAATTGTTAATGGTGTATGATTATTTAATCAAAGATTTTCCATATAAATACAATTACAAAAGAGTATATGTATAACTAGATGAAAATAAGGTTGAATATGAGTTTAATAAAATTTTCGAATTGAGAAGTTCTCATAAAAGAAAAATATATGGTTTTCTTTGTTTTATAATATTAATCTGGTTAGATGTCATATGAAATTTAAAAAGTCTTGAAGTCCATGAATATTAACAAAAATCTAAAATAGAACAAAGAAAAATAAATATTACTCTAGAATTTGATTCCTGAAGAAAAAAATATTGAGAATATAATTCCATAGGAGGAGACAATAATAGTTATAGTTAGGACTGGTGTGGAAATATATAAATATCAGAATGAAGAATTTTGGAAATGATTTATTTAAGTGATATTAAATAATATTGAACAATTAGATGTATAATTTTGAGATTCATTTTCTTAATGGTGGTTAATTATATATGATACATCATTTTTTGAGAACTGATCTGAAAATTTCTAATATATGTAACAGTAACGTTTCTCATATATGAATTATCTGGATTTAAACCTAGAAATTGTCCATAATATAATATTCTAGTGTTTATAAGACATGAAGGTAAAGATGAGGATATTGATAAGTATAAGTTAAATATGATCAAAATATTAGGAGATTATAAGCTAAATAAAATCATAATTTGATAAAAATTGAATTATGAGAATATCTTAGAAGTTTTTTATATTTAATTTTTATGATCTAAATTCTATGTAATAAAAGACAAAATATTTTAAATGGTTAATTTAAAGATACTTTAGATTTATTTATTAAATTTATTAAAAAAATATGATTATTGTTTTATTGTTCATGTTAAAAATATCATGATTCATATGCTTTGATTCAATAAAAAATTGAAAAATTGGTTAAAATGATTAATAATGGACAACGCGAAAGTTACCATGATCAAATAGAGTTTTATGGAAGGAATAATTAAGGACGATCGATTAATTGAGAAAGTGAGTAGTTGAAAGTGATGAATTCTAAAAACCAATGATAATGTTTTTCATGGAGGTTTAAACAATCTTCATTATGTATAAATTGATTAGGGTTTCATTAAATATATATTAATGTGACTCTTTTAAGAATTATTGTGATACAAACCTTATACAGTTTTAGAAAAAAATTATTTGTGGATGAAATTTGATTGAATGTGTATCTACTAGAGTATAATTTAAATTTATGGAACAATTAATTATAACCTATATGTTTTTAAATATTAGTTGACTAAAGGATGTAAGTGAGGTAGTTGAAATGTATGTTCGAAACACCATAGGAATCAGATGCATAACTAATTCAAAGCGATGAGTATGTAACAAGAATAGTTTTTAATGTTGATTTAACTCAAAAGTTACATAAATATACTGAATTTTAAAAACATTGTGTAAGAAATTTTTTTGGAGATGTTTGTTTTTTCGTAATATGATTATTATGATGATTTGGAAAATATAACCAATATACTGGTTATTGATTTTTTTTATTCATTATCAAGTAATATACTACTCTTGAGAAAGAATATCATACAATTAATAAAATAAAATCATGAATAAAAGATAAATATACTTTTTCATATAAGTTATTTGACGATCATTTTCAATAAGAGGAACCAAATATAACTAACCTTTCAAGCCACAACTAACTATTTGGGAACAATAATCAAAGTTAAGGATGAAACATTTTCTATATTGGGGTCAAGGTTGATATTTTCTTTGTATTTATGATAAGGATGATACCTTTCTATATTATTTTGTATTTTGAGTTAATGATAATAGCTTAACACCTATTTTAATCAAGTATATATATATATATATTAGTGATAAAATCTATCTCCTGGAGTTGACTCAAAAATAGTAAGAATGTGGTCACCCACATCAAGGGAAAACAATGAAAAATATCATTTGTTTAATCTCTTTGAATTTTTTATTTTATAGAGTGAGAATTTTTTAGTTGATTCATATGAGTTATTTTCATCCCAAAAAATAGATATGTTGTAATAATTAAAGTGAAAGAGAATTTGGTAGAATGTATCTCACACTAATTGATCCCCCTCTCAATGTGATTGTACTATATTATAATTAAAATCAATATATTTATAAAAGTGAGTACATTTATATAAAATGTTAGGATACCAAGTTATTTATTTACAAATCCCATCTAAAATTATCACTATATAATTACCCATATTTTATACCTATTAGGGATATAAAATTTCATTAAGGGGAAACTTATAGGTTTGTATACTTCGATGGAAATTGTAAATTGGTCCCAAAATTGAGTTTAATCCACATAGGTCCAAATAGAGTCTCCCATAGATACATCATCTCCATAATTACATACATATTATTTCTCATATAAACAATAAATCCATATTACCATAGATGTATTTCATACATGGAGATCTTTGATCGCATGAAAATATTGAATTTTGCTCTTCTTGGGAGAATTTCAACATTATAAAAACATGAAAAGTATAATGTGACTTAAATAGGCCCTTGCATGTATATGATATAATAATGTAAGTAAATACAATGATAATACAATAATATTGAAATAATAATTTTGAAATTGAAAAGGATACTATAATGTAAATATTTATAGGAATTGGAAATAGGGAAAAAGTACCATTACCTATCATACGATTCTTAAACTAGAGTTGACCCTTATAACCAACCAAAATCTTAAATATGAAGGTATATTAATGGGAATGGATTCTTAATATATATAAGAGGAGATAATTGGATGTTTTACTGAGTAGAAATGAGAATATGCATGATTATTTATTAGTGTGGTGAGTTGGATTCCATGGAATAAATTATTGGATAATTTATGATTCCACTACCTTAAGTGATCCACTACCCCACATAGTTACCTATTACCTCTCTCAATGATACACTATAAATATTAGTTCCAAACATAGAAAAATATAACTACCTTATACAATTTTAATAATTACTAGATATAAATGATTCAATTTTTTCAAATTTCACTACAATTAACCATTTTTTACTATATTATATAATATTCTCCAAAAACAAACAAATTTTACCCCTTGACTAATATTGATTCTCTTTCCAAATATGAAATCGATTTTATAAATTAATACCCAAATTATATAAATTAAATATTTTTATATATGAATGATATATTTAATAAAACATTTATACCAGAAAAACAATATTTTATTACTAAATAATTATTATATCCTAGTCCCATTGCAAACCCTATGGGAGGTATTGAATTTGGGTGATTGGGAATGTAATTTACCTTTTGAAATTAATTAAATAAAGCATTTCGGTTGTAAGAGATACCATGAATTATGATTTTTTATCATAACAAAATACCAAAAATATAAATAGCAAGAACACATAGATTTTATTTGGATCACCTATAAAGGGGTACTCTAAAGAGAACATATTTAAAATGTGATGATATTCCTTTTGACCAATATTTGAAAAGTATCTGATTATAACATAATGAAGAGATAAATATTCAAAAAATTCTATAAACATTTCCTCTATTCTATAAACTAATTTTAAGAGGGATACAAATATGGAATCGATATGCATGATGATCTTACAAAATATAAATCAGTATTTCAACAATAAAATAGTTATTGTGTTCTCCATGATACTCTAGTATTTAATTACAGATCATCAACAATACGTGAAAAAAAATTTATTTGGTTTAGAATCATAAATGATATCCAATCTCACACACTTATCTTCTTTAATCCAGATATGAAATGAACTTATGTTCTCTATAATATTAAATGATCTCCCCTTTTGTTATGTATGTGTTTATTTTTCATTCTACATAGTAGTTCCATAAAATCATTAGATGTTTAAATTTCAAATTTGAAATTAAATCTACCATGATCTCCCAATAAATAAAATCTAGGCTTTGTATTGGAGTCTAGATGATCTCCACCATTGATTTTGGAATGGGTGGATACAATTGGTTGAAATGACTACAAAACCATCAACTTATGCTTTTTTATTATTACCCATATTCCAAATATATAGATAAAATGAATCTTTATGTTATTATATTCTTCATGGTGTGATAGTATAGTTTCTATGTAACTTCTATGATATTCCAGATTAGTTTTGGAATGTTCTATGTATTCCGGGGATATTGTTTTCATAGATAGAAATACTAAAATCTCACCATTAATTTTCATAGGGTGACATAGCATCTTCTGGTGATAAATCATTAATTCTAAATACACACAAATATTTTTAAATTATTTTACAACATATATAACTATGTCACAATGTGGCTGTATTCCTTCTATATTCATTGAAAATCAGCCCAATGTTTTCATGAAACATCATTGTATTTATAGTGTGGAACTTCAGCTGAAATTTTTTATGTTAACTAATACAACACCCTTTTATTAATGGCATGACCTATGAAAATTCCCAAATTTTTAAAAACATGATTTAGTTTTCTTACTCATCCTTCATGGAACGTGAAGAATTACAATCTAAAATAATAACCCCTCATTAAAGCTGCATTGATATCAAATCCAACCAAAACAACCTTTGTTTAAAAAAATATACCCCTTTTTGATATTGTTGTCAACTAACATAGAGAATAATTCCAAAAGTTATTCTAAAACTAATATAAACATTATATACACATCCCACATCTTTAATTTGTAGGCCACCCTTTAAGTATACTTGAATTTTCTTAATTCTATCAACCTTTTAATCTTCCCCATACTTTATGCATTTCAAAATTATTCTGGATTTATGTGTTTCTCCTCCTATGATAATAAAATTCAATGGGACTTATTATCCAGAAAGTAATATTTATAAGAACCCATATCTATATAATGATATGAATATCTAACGAATAGAATATAACTGATCTATATGATAATTTTAATAAAAAATTAGTCTTGGGAAAAAATAATTTTTAAAAAACTACCCTTATATCCATGTTTCCTTTTATCTAATCTACCTACCTTCAACACCCAATGGATAGTGTATCCTTATTTATTCTTTCTTACAGTAAAATATATACACCTGGATACACAAAAATACTATAATATAGCATTATTTTCAATGTGGATTGGGAAAAAACTGAACCATATTTGTTTGATGAGATTTATTGAACTTTAATGATAAACCTAGGCCTAATAAACACATTAGACTACAACTGATTTGTTAAAATATAAACATATTATTATTTTTTACCAATAAATTCTAACATTAGAACATTGATCTCAACATTTTCAATTATCAATTGATATTTGATCTATATTTTCTTGTTGAGGGAGTGCTCAATTGTATTATTTTTTTAGTTCAAAGTAACTTTTTTTGTCACAATGAATCAACATAGGCCATTTCTCATATTCACTCATATATTCCAATTGTTTATTTACCAAGATAAACTATGTGCATGGTTTCATGAATAATATATACCATGTCTCTATTGCTCTGAAAGAAACACAATCCTGTCTCTTACTTAGCTATGAAGAAAAATTGATTCCAAAATAAAAAGATCTACGACATATATATTTCTGATGAATAATGTCATTATCCCAATCAATATCTAAATTTGTCAATACTTTCATATTTTATCCTTATTTGAAAAGAAACAAATAATTTAGAGTACCTTGAATATACATCATTATTCTCATCAAATCCTGAAGATATTCCTTCTTTAGAAAACTCTATAAATTTGAATCCAAAAATGGAACAATGAACATATCATTAGCATTTGAATTAAGATATATTAAAGGCCCAATGAATCCTCTATACAATGCAGAGTTCACTCCCACATTGAATGATTATTTCCCAACATAGTTCCAAATACTCTTAGAGATGAATCATTATTATAATAATAATATGTAATTTATTTAAACCTTATTTTTCATACTTAATTTTAACATTAATGTTATCCCGTCATCTTAAAAACCATACCGACCTAAAAAATATTACAACACTTAGATCATTGACATTAAAAACTAAAAACTAATCATTCTTGAAAATTTATCATCCAAATTACAGTTGTTTTAACCATATATGACATCATATATATATACCAAAATAACAAAATGGTCCTATTTTAAAATTTATAAAGATATTTTATGATCAAATATTCCACTCTTGAACTCAATAATCTTTAAGAGAGTTTCTATATGTGACTACCAAGCACACGAATCTGGTTTTAGGCCACATAATTATTTTAACCTAAAATCATTAGTATCATAATTAATATGAATAAAACCAGTAAACACCCTTACAAAAACTTACTCATTCAAGACTATATTTAAGAATGGTGTCTTCACATCCATTTAAAACACATTTACCTTCCTCCACAAACAAATTATAATAATATTCTAATAAAAAAATCATTACCACCAGTTTAAATATATCTTATATATCAATTACTTCAAATTGATCATATAGCTTAGATGCCAAGTTTTCTTTATTTCCAATAAATATTACATTTTCATCTATCTTGTTATTAAATACCCACATTATACCAATCAAATTATCATTTTCAGGTGTTATAAAAATACACCATGTATGATTTTCTATAAATCTAGTCTCACTAATAGATTTTACCCATGATCCCCCCTACACTGCTTCATAAAAACTGTTTGGTTCAATTTTTGGATATAGATTACTGTGTTATAAAATATTAATTCTTTGGGTTTGTGTTGGTGTAGTGTTTTCACCAACAACATTGGTCTCATTGACCTCAACCTATCTTCTTCTTTATGAAGTAAGAAGTTATAATTATTAAGAAAAACCATCATCAACTGATAGAACATCAGAATTATCTTCTTAACATGTATAATTATTATAAACACTATTATTCAAACATTAATATTCTTGTTCTATATATAATTAATTAAGTTATAGAATATAAAAACCGTTCATGTATTTTTCATTAAAAACAAAAAAATTATTTCTTTCCATAATTTTGTTCAACAAATCATTGAGACATTTATAATATATACTCTTGAATGATTATCCTAAAAATATCCCATTATCTGTATCATCTACATATTTCTTATTACTACCCTATTTATCTAGAATGTAACACTTACTTCCAAACACTCTAAAGTGATACATTGTTTGATTTATTCTATAAAAAATTTTGTAAATATTTTTCTATTAATTGTGGTTTATAAAAAAAATATTAAATGTTCAAACATACTATTTTACAATATCTTCCAAAAAATGATACTTTTTGCCACTTTATATCAAAATTTTGTTTTCTATATTACTTATCATATCATTACTTCTTTTCCCTAAACCATTATGTTGTGATTTCCTCAAATATATGAAATCATTATAAATTTCATGTATATCAATATGGTTGTATACCTTATACCAAGTGAATTTCATACAAATATCATTCATAAAAACATTTATTGTCCTCTCAATTTCATTCTAGTCATTTTTATAAAACTATTTAATGCATTTAATTACTTATGTTTTAACCTAAAAAACATGATATCACCAATTTTTCTATAATCACAAATAAAAAAATAAATACTTATGGCAATATGTTCTAATAACCTTCATACGTCCACACACAATAGTGTGGATCAAATCAAGTAGATTTATTTCTCCTTTACTATTTATTAAACATGTATTTCTCATAATTATTCCTTTTATTTAAGTATCAAATTTATTCTCTCAATCCCATTACATATTTGGAATAATAATTACATATTTGAATTTTGAAACAAATTTACATTATCTTTTGATTTGTATCTGTAAATAAAAAATTACAGACACTTTTTTTACTTCCAATTAAATAAGGAATGATAATTCCTTACTATTAAACAAATACAAGTTTCTTATTTTATCTAACATTTAACAAGATGTTTTTATATATTACATTGTTGATGCATCCATTTTAACTGAATGTGAATTAAAAACATATGTCCCAATGTTGACTTATTCTCGATAGACTATAATTAAGTCCTTTAATATTTATTATATTTGTATTATTCAATTAGTTACTATTGAGTCATGCATTTCCATTTCATTTTATCTTCAACACTCCATAACATCAAAAATTTATTATTGCATAAAATATTCTCTTATCATTATTTAATAGATTCATATTTACTTTAATATTGGAGAAAAACATATTTTCTAAAATTTAGGTGCTACTACTCATTATAACTTTCAAGGAAATATTAGATATGATTTCCTTATTAATAATCATTCATTACTTACAAGAAATTCCAAAATGAGTAGTGAATTTTGTTAGTCTCCTAATATCATTTTCAATGGAAGTGAATTAAAATTCCTTGAATCATATTTCCTCTGTCTTCCATAATAATATCTTTTTATTATTTTACTATAATCTAATTCTTCATATTAAAAATTTAAACAATTAAAATAGATATCATAAAAATAATTTTCATAATGATACTAAAAATAGACTCTTAAACTTATTGATTTACTTTTAATACTTTCACATAGTAGGAAAAGTTTATCTTCTTCATAAAAAGACATTATGTTTCTTAATAAGTCCAAAAATTGAAACTTAATGAGTTGAAAAATTAAGTTACTACTGCCTGTTTACACATTCTTTGTATTTAAGATCTTCTTTTACTATAGATAACAATTTGATGGCTAATAAATTTATTTGTAAAACTTATTCCTAGTACGTTTCACAATAAAAAATCTACCAATGATGTTTCAAAATAGAATCTAATCCATGTTTTATAAATATAATTGGATCTATTTGAACATAAAAATACATCTAAATTTATCATTCCCCATTCTTCACTTTCATTATAGACATCGTCTGAAAACTCCTCAAACTATTGTTTCTTCTTTGAACCAACTGTTTTAATTTCATTTTCAATCCACTTTTACATGGAAAATGTTTATTCCCCAAGATCTTAAATCTTATTAACTTTCACATTGATATATATGTTAAGATAATCAATATTATTTGGATCTTCTTCACAGTTTAACCTATAACCCATACATTCTTAAGAATTTACATGATTATTATCGCATTATTCTATTATAACTAAAAAAATGTTCTGTTTTCAGGAAAATAACCCGAATAATCCAATAATAAACCTCAAATTTTTCTATTCTTATTTAATTGAAAAACAAGCTACTCAAGTTATCTTGCTAAATATAATTAAAGATAAAAAACACACTCTTTTGGATCACTCACTTACTTAACTTCTACTATTTATTTTTACCCAAATTCCATAATTTCAACTTCCAAATTCGAGGTAAACTAAGTTTTTGTGCATTCCAACTAATCTTCTTCAACATTTGTTTGTTTCTTAATAAAATGTACATTCCTATGAATATTCTATCCACTTGAATCCCAAGAATTAAAAATATTTGTAAGGGTATAGTAATTTTTTTTACTGATAAGGATTCATACTTTGTATCTTATTCATCATATCTCTACTTGGACCCAATATCGATGTACCAACCTTCCCAAAACGTAAACAAGAAAGAGGGATTTGGCTCCAAAATTTATCATTACTAGTTATAAAAAATCTTACTACAAGTTATTTATAATCATTACATATATAATTTATATTTTTAACCTCATGAAATACCTAATTATTAATACCCTTTAATGATATCTCTTTAGATGGAAGATTTAATTATATTTCATGTTTTACCTTCATATCATATACAGCCACCCTCTTTTGAAAATCGTCAAGAGGAAACTCAAAAAGATTTATCCTCTCAAGAGACAACAAATTTCAATTGATATTATATGTAATATAATTATACTTATTTTTACAGTGTAAAAATATTTAATTTCCTAACTAAATCCATGAATAGCACTAATAACATCAGTAACGCTACAAAAGAAACTATATATATTTTCATCGGAACTCTTTTTAAGATAATTCTATAAATTTTGGTAGACTTGGGAATTTTCCTCTATTTTTTTATTCAACATATTTTTTTTTATTTTTACCCAAAATACATTGAGGTATTTAAGATTATAGTACCTTTATATAAGTATTTTTAGATATTCTCCTGATAATAAATTTTGATGCTTTGAATTATTACTTAGTAAAATTTTTTCATCTTGTGTAATTGATCTATTTGTGGGATCTCTTTCATATATCCCATGAACTATAAAAGATAATACATATATTATGATAAATCATAGAAGATATCTAATAATGTTCTTACATATATGATAATCGAATCCATTAAAAATGGGTACTTTTCATTAATAACATTTTCTATGAGGAAAACAACACTATTATAGACTCATAAATTAATAATTTTCTCTGATACCACTTTTAATATCATGTTCCTACTTAAAAACCTGGGGGGGGTTAATTAGAGTGACTTTAAAAATACTAGTCCCCTTTTAATTAATTTATTTTTTTGTGTTATAAAATACACCTAAAGTCATATTTTTAATCATAACCAAATTTAGAAATGTAATGAGGATGGGTATAATGATTATACTTGGTTATTATTGAAATGGATTATACAAATTAAAAATACCATTTATGTGTTTATATTCAGATTAAGCACTACTTAACAAGTATCTGATTAAAATTATGGAACGATATAATTACCCCAATATAGTACATGAACACTAACTCTCATCACCAAACTACTTTCAAGAGGGATATAATGATGTAATAATCACAAATTTTAATCTTATAAGATATAAAGTAAAGGTACAATGAAAAATATTTAGGGGTTTCCTTATGATACAAAAACTTTCAATTCAACATCTTCAACAATATACACAACGATCATTGATTTTAGTCTGGTTATTTAATTTAATCTAGTATCACACAATTATTTTCTCTAATTTCTATATGTAATAAAATTATGTTCTCTATAAACATTAATTATCTCCCCATACATTCTATGTGTGTTCATTTTCAATTATTTATAGGAAGTCCAATAAAAATGGAAATATATAAATTCTAAATTTGATGTTAAAACTACTATTAATTCTCATTAATTTAAATGCATATTTCATATTATATTATATATGATTTCCATCAATAAATTTTTAATGGGATGTTACTAGTTATTTAAATATCTACCAAACCACTTGAATGTAATTATCACCATTATAATTCTATAGACATCATGAATGTCATTATGACAATATTATTTATAACATTACTAGATGGTTCCCCAATAACATATCTAAACTTATAAATAGGTCATAAAACAATATATGTATTCATGATGTGCTTCATTCCTAGAAGAAAACACTTAAATTTATCTATATATATTCACACTATTACTTATCTTGTTATGAAATGTGAAATTAAACTGTAAAAACACTCAAATATTGTTAGATTCCAAAATTGTGTGACCATTTATATCACAAAAACAAAAATAATTACATATTTATTAAAAATAAGTAATGATTATTTGTGTTGCATCATTGGATTCATTTTGAGTCAATTCATTAGATAGATTTTTTGAATAGTTCTATATATCCCTTAATGGAATGATACATATAACCCTAACATGAATTACTCTTAAGAAATGGTTATGTATAGCACAAACTTTTGTGTCCCATCACATATGATTTATATGGAAATTGAAAATAAACAAACATCAATGAATGATTTCATGATTAATATAATTAGTGTGACCATAATAAAATTCAAAAATTATATAAACAACCACAAATATAATTCCCCTTCAACTTATAAACATCAAGTATTTTAAACATAGAAAATAATATATCATAAAAAAATAATTTTAAAAAATAGGACAACAAAGCGTTTTTTATAAAAGAGTATACATATTAGTGAAACATTACCCGAGAAACATAATCCATTTTTACACTAGTATGAGATTATAGGAAAGGTGTTCAATGATGATCCTTACATGGGTTGGTTCAGCCCACATTGATATTGTAGTGATCTCTACTAAATTTTACTTCTCCTGTAGATGACTTCACTCAAACATCAATTTCTGAAATTTATGATGGAGATGATTTCACTCAAACCTAAATTACTGAAATGTATCATGGGACTAGTAGAATCTTAACCCTAGTGATTCTACACCCTTCACAAGCTCTAATAGATATACATCACAAGTGAATATCCAAATAGTTATATCCATTATTTATTTGTTTTACATCAATTAACTATTATCACTAAAATTAATATTAAAAAATTATAATAGTCAATTTATAATGATAGTATAAATAATGGGAATAATTCACAATGTTCATAAATTTTTTTTTTCTCTTACTTTATTTATATTCATTCATAACACACCCTAAAATAAATCATGAATTGTTTAGTTCTTTTGATATATCGATTCTGTGGATTGTTTTATTTTTCATTTGTTTAATACTTGTTATTGTTATTATTTTTACTGGAAAATAAAAACTAGGATAAATATACATTACACTTCAATTATTTATCTTTTTCAACTTTCTATTCATTATTATAGGGATTTTAATAAATTAGTAACTTTTATTTATACTATAACCTTTTGTAATAAAATATTTCTATTTATTATTAGATTTATTTGTGTTTACATGTATGTATATTATATTTATAATATATATATATATGTATGTTTTTTTTTGTGATTGTTATGTGAATACATAAAATATATTATGTCTATATATATGTATTACACACAAACACAATACATATAAACATATATTTATATATATACACATATATTGATATATAGGTTTATATAAATAGATATTTTTATATATGTATACATATATTTTTAACACACATCGAGTGATAACACATACATACATATATAACTACATAAAATAATGTACATAATTAAAATATACACATATTTATATATACACAATTCTATTGATTTATAAGTTATGTAAATATATATTTTATATGAATATATATTAATTTTATTTTGTGTATATGTGAGTATATATTTCATATGTATATTCTGTTTTATATATGAATGAAAATTATAATTTTTTTTTAGGATGAACTTTTAAGGGAATGAGGTAAACCAATAATATCCATGATTCTAAAAAAACATCAAACAATATATTAAATCATCATTCGATTCAATAAAATTTAAATGATTTGGAATCCATCATCACATATAAATGATATTCAATATATATTACCTTCTTGTATAGAATTTAGTTGACGATATCAACAATTTCATAGGCCATGTTTTCCCATGATGGAATAAAATCTTATAATCTTATCATCTCCTTAGTAAATTCGTGTATCAAAATCAGATTGTATTTGTGGATCCAAAAATCATACATTTCAAGTAGACCAACTCACATCAATCTTCTATAAATTCTAGGGGAATCCTCTGGTAAAAATTTGATCTTGAAATACGGTTCTAGAACATCATCCTTTGAATGAAGGAGAATATCATAGGAATTTTCAATGTAGAATTTCTTCCATCCATCACCCATTGGAACATGAAGAAGTGGTTCTAACATCTGATATAGATCTCATTTCTTTTCAAGTGGAGACTCTACAACCTCATCAATGAGATATGTCTCTTTCTACTACTGAAAATAAGACTATCCCTTTTCAATGAAATTTTTCATGGTTGTATACATAGTAAAAAAAATTATTTTGAATTAATAATCCTTTAAAAGATGGTCATATTACAGGTGGTCTGGGAAAATTAGAGTAGTATTTCAATGTCCATTACCTCCTCACAGGCTTTATAATGTCCTATGAGTCCATAAGTGTATTTTTAACCTTCTTGGAATTGGATTGAAGGTAATGTTCTAGTATTTTAACTTTCTTTATCTCCTTGTACCATGTACCATGTTCAGATTCCATCTAAACTCTATTATCATCCTCACTTACTCCTTAACAATTGTCCCCTTTGTGTCCCACATCATCACAATTCCCTCAATCATGTGATATAAACTCACCATCACCCAAAAACACAAAACTTTTCTTTATTGGATCTCCAGTTGTGGTCTCCTTAATACACTTACTAGGATTACCCATGTTAAGAATCATATCGTGTTGTCTAAAAAACCCTTGGTACCCTTCATTACCGCTAAGATAATTCATTCCAGGGATTCAATTCAAGTGGACCAATTCCCCTGTGATGAAATATATAAGATCGATGCCTTCAGATTAAATAAGAGAAGTAATAGTGAGCCTACAACACGCTAATAATTATATCTTTTATTATTTACTCCTCCTGTATATTCATGAATACAACATATAATGATGGTTTTTATATATCAACCTCAACAAATATTCTGTGCTCAATGGGATGGAAGAGTTGTTTGTTTTTGAGATATACATCCATGAAACATAATATAAGATTACCTAACATGTGAAAACTGGATGGATTTTGGAAGGAGATAAGAAAACAAGGAATAAAAATTCAAATATACATAGACTCTCAGATTAGATTCTTATGCAGTGAAAATAACCATCTCTAAAGAAAGAAATTAAAACATTTAACAAAGCGCAAGCCACTGGACCAAGAAAGAGAAATAACTTCATCATTAGAAATGTCAATCCTCATTTTATAAGAATTTAACATTCCAACCACATTTCTATAATTAATACCCTAATATGTGTTGATGAATCTATTAATGACAACTATAGAACCCCTTCCTTGAACGAAGTAGGAAAAACATGTGAGATTTTTCAAGGAAGAATCTTTTGAGAATTATGTGGGGGGGGAACAAGAGTGAATGAACTTCAATAGAAAAATTAATTGGTCAAAATTTATTAGAATAAAAATTTATCTATTATGGTATTGATCAAATTTATAAATTTTGTAGGAAACAAGAAGATGAATTATATTTATCTAGAGATCAGATTAAAAAAATATTTTATAGACCATCTAATATCAATAATGGTATATATGATGATGAATATTTTATTTGGGAAATGATAATAGTGATTGAAGATTAACATAATTATGTTGATCGATTTATGAAAAATTTATAGGTTCTAATATATTATGTTTTTTTTGAAATATATAAAACATTAAAAAACTAAAACTATAGGAATTGAATGAGTGAAATAGATGGGAGTGGCTTTCTATACTGAAGGATATACTCTCTGATATAAATGTGTTTATTTGGAGAATATGAAAATAAAAATGAATATGATATTTAGGAAGAATGATTTTGAAAAAATTAATTCTTACAATAATGACTATACATAATTTCTCAAATAGTTTTTATCTCTGAATAAATTTCCCATGTGGGATTCATCTTAATTTATGAAAGATAAATAAAATTCATAGAAAATTTTAATGTAAATTCTAATCATTCCATGATTTTGATGATTTATGAGTGTTTAGAAATTACATGTCAATTAATATGGAACACTGATGTTTAGGATGGTAATCTTTATCAACCATCATATTCTTTATAAAGACACAAAATAGATAATTAGAATATTGAATTTGTGAAAGAGTCAATGAATTATCTAATTTAATTATCTATAGATAGAATTAATCCCTAAGGTTTACAAAGAAGAACATATAACACACGGTCAGTTATGTTGGTAAGTTATATTTTACCATCCTGGTTATGGATGAAGAAAAAATAGATAATGTTTTAGTTGTTTATTTCTGGATAAAAATTTCATAGTAATGATATTCACATTTATATTGGAACATAAAAGTAACTTTTTCACCTAATCCATTAATACATGAGGAAGTACTTGATAAAGTAGATAATGTTTGTAAATGTTTTTTATAAAAAATTAATTCACAAAAGTATTATTTTGTATTTTAAAAAGAAATTAATTTTATACTAACAAAAATACTAAAATAGTTTACATGTCAATAATATTTCAGATGTCATACATATAAAAAATAATATATGTGAAATTGTGATTAACACATTACAAAATATATAAGGTGTCAATAATGATGACATAATGTTATGGTTATACATGGTTTACATGAGCATCATATAATATTTTTCTATTGAATGAATACATTTGAAATTTTCATCCCCCAGTGGCTCATAATTTCTATATGGATGAAAAAATTTATTTTTAAAACATTGTAAATGTGGTAGATTTTTTGTTAGAGAATTAATAAAATATCAATAATATTTTATAAATACATTTTATTTTTTAAAAATTTTTTAAATTACACAACTATCAAGTTTTGATTCAAAATTTTGTACCAAAACAATATATTGTATATTTCCAAAAAAAATTATTTGACACAGAATATTAAGGCTATATTTATTTTTTAAATTATTAACTAACATAGTTAATGACCTGAGGATGTTACAAAAAAATAGAATATAAATTAAATAATCTTTATGGGAGTTTGGGATTTTATTCCAACCATCATACTTTTATATTATGGCTGACTTGATGATTTACATTGTGAAATGTTTCCATCATTGCGACCCCATACATTTAAAATATATGTTCCCTATTGAATTAAATATGAATATATTGAAAGGCTATGTCCATAAGAATATATAACCTAATTCTTGTATTCTTGAGGGGTATATTGTTGAAGAATGATTTGATTTATATACTAAATACCTATCTTACAAGCATAGAATTGATCTTCAAAAATATCACATTGACATGCTCACCAAAGGTTAATTGTTTTTTGGATGATATTTTCTTATAATATCCATCATATATTGTGAACAATATGACGTATATGTTTTTTATAATAGATAGTAGGTTTTTTCATATCTTATAAAAAATAAATAAATTATTAAAAATTTTAATATAACAACTAATGAAGGATGAATTTAAAATAAACATAATAAATAATTTATTAGTGGGATTTAGGACTATATTAATAAAGACATATATTTATGTCCTCAATCCATGCCTAAAAAATTATTATTGTGAGAGAAAGAATTTTTTCTATATGTATTATATTATAAATGATACATAATTAATAGTTATATATTCTATAAAATGTAATAAATGTAGTTTACTGAAAAATAAGGGTGTAACTATTTTTTCTTGTTCAATGTATGATTATATTGTTAATAAAAAAATCATATTTACATGAAAACATATTAAATTGGGAGCAATCAAAAAATAGGGGAGATGGATCGTACACTATTTTATTTTATGAATTTCTAATACAAATGGAATGATCAAAGTATTATAGTAATTGCTAATGATTTGGGATTTATAAAATTAATTTTCAACAAGGATAGATATAATGTGAAACCCTTCCTTATAGTATCAAAATTAGTTGATATTTTTATAGACATGGTGCTACAAAAAAATATTAGACAATTGTCATTTATAAAAGAAAACAACTCCAAAATCCCATGCGTTGTATTTAAAGGAAAATTATTTCAATGGCACATCAAAAAAATTCATGTTAGACCCAAAAGAAAATGTGGATATTATGTTAGAGTTAATCGTAGATAAATAATTTGGATAATTGATAGATTGGATAATAACCTTTAACTATTAAATAAAAATAATTGATTTTAAAATATTGATTTTCTATCATTGAGGTTTTATAAAAGTAATATGTGTTATATTTATATGTTATAATGATAATATAAATTATACATATTCATATATTTTTATAGCATATGTTTTAGATGATTTATTTTATACTACATGTTGTTAGTATCCCTAATGGACAAAATTTTAGTGATCCTTAAGGGGAGTAAAAAATTACATTACAGAGAAAAAAGTAGATCATTGTTAGGTTAATGTTTTATCAAAATTATTTTAACCAAGAAGAAGATTTCACAATATTTTGGTTCTATGGAATGAATGTGGTTAATTAGTTTTCCCTAAAAAATGAAATTTCAAAATTAATATTTGGGTTAGTATCATATTGAACATAATAATAAATACAATCAATTTTTATACTATAAATACAATAATACAAATAAATTATTTGGAAGTAGTTGTCTTGACTTGATGTTATACTATCTATTCATTTCCCATTAGAAAAATTCATGAAATAATGGATTTTATAAAGATTATATATATACATGAATATTTTAAATTTTATTTTATTTTAAAAACATTTAAAATGATATAAATTTCTTTGAGTAAAAATATTTCCACTCGGTACTTAATATATGTTAAAAAAACATCAATAATTTTATAATAGAAATTTAATTTTTCATTATATCCATGAAAAAATTGAATTAATTCATTTCGGAACATGAGGGAGAAGGATTTAATGTAAATTTAATGGGATTTATATTTATTTTATATGACATATTGAAGGTGGTCAATTATATATATGAAAGTTTATCAAAATGAAAAAGGATTTTAGAAAATATGTAACTTACTACCCAACAAAAAATCTATAATAAAAAAGGATATGGTATACTAAAATTTATAAAAATTAACATGTATACTGAATTTATAATAAAAATAATAATATAAAAATTATTGATGCAATAGTGTTGAGAAGCATATTGATCTATCAAAGCCTCCAATTAATTCAATACATCATCATGTAGAGTGTAAGGAGACCTATGAAAATAACAAGGGTCAGTCTATATATTAAAACATGTAGCATTAATGGGAGGAATGTTATTGTATGAATTAAGTGAAATTTATTGTTATTTTATATTTTGAAGCAAAATAATTTCTATTAATTTTTTCCCATCAGCATGTTTAAACACAATATGATCTCCCAACTATAGTTGAAAAAGATATATAATTTATGGGTTTTATCATTCAAAATATTGTTGATGTGTAATAGTGGATGGTTTGGGAGTCTCTTCGTGGGACTACATAAAGGTAGGATGAGTATAGGACAATTTTGTGTTGGAATATAAAAAGGTAAAAAATAAGAATAATAAAGTTGTTAAAAATTCTAAAAAATTAAATTAAATACTATTTTAAAAAAATAAACTAATCATGAGAGAAATAATGATATTAATGAAATGATAATAATTATTCAACTAAAAGCCACAAATGAATTCATAATTATTGAATTTTGAGGATGAATTTTTCCATTATATTTTTAACTTTTTGGAGGTAATAAACTTTTAGTAGAAAATAATATTATTTTATGTATTATATAGGAATTTATTATATAGTTTTTTTTAAATATTATATGGTGAAATTAGTTTCCACTTATATCTATTGATAACCATGGACCACAACATTGTAAGAGGTATTTTGTAAATTATTAATGGTGATACCCTTCACAAATATACCATTGTTGGTAGATTATATAAGAATTTAAATATAAGAAGATCATTAGCATAAAGTTGAGATACATGTTATTATGGATGATGAGAGTATTGAATATTCGAACATGCTACTAGATCATTCATGGCATAGTCTATTAATCTTATAGAGTCACAAGATAAGAAAGGGGTGTGTAATTTCAGTCTTATATTATATTAAATATATTTATTTATGAATAAAAAACATTTAAACTGGTATATATAATTTCTAATGTGAAAATGAATAATTATGTCAAGGTTATAAAATGGATCTACTATGGTGTCATGAGTACGATATATGAATACTAATGTTTCCCCACTTTTGAACATTATATTGTAAAAAAAATTATCTTGAAAATTTATATTTTAGTGACGATAATATTTTCAAATTTTCATTTGGAGAAGAAACATAAAACGTAAAGTATGTTGACATTATTGGTATTCTCTATTAAATGAAATTATACAATTTCATTGGTTTGTTTCCTCTATAATAAATATATATTTGAGTAATGATGTTAAATTTTTAAAAATATTGATGAACCAAATCTATTACAATTAAAACAATTTTTTTCTTCTAAAAATTTATGATACAATTGTGTATTAACTCGAGAATTTTATAATATTTGTCAAGATTTAAAAGTCTCTATAATCATTATATATATGAAAAAATGTGAGCAGATGATAATATTTTAAGAAATATAAAATCATTTTAGAAACTGTTTGAAGAAAAATAAGTAGATGGTAGGTTACATTTAATTCTATCCAAAAAAGGAAGAAAATATATACTCGAATTAATGCAATAATAATTTTTTTCTTAGTATATAAAATATATTAATTTCATATTTTTTATGTAGTACAATATGTTAATTCTCATATTTCTAGTAAACTCAATGATATATTTTAAATATGCAATGCATGGATATTAAAAAAATAAACTCAATAAAATATATCATTTTAATTTGTAAATAATATTTTATTAGATTTTTATTGTTGTTTATTTCTATGTTATATACTATTAATTAACATTCAAATTTTATTTGCAAATGTGGTGCTAATGTATCAATCAGTAATGGTCTTAAGGAAAAAAACACAAATAAAGAACTGTTGGACTATTACAGATGGGAAACTATTTAGGTATAAATCTAGAAATGGTTTGGTGTTAGAACATATTTATTAAGAAATTTTCAAAATAATTTTAATTTTTTCCCAATGTCAAAAATAATCAAAATGCCAAAAAATATTCAACTATGTTTGGGATTTTATAAATATATAAAAACAACAAAAATTCCCTTAACATTCTACATTATATTTTAAAATTTCGGAATAGATACACTTTCATCTTAAAATTTATTAAGCATTTAATTATTTTTGTGTTTTAAAACACTATTCAGATACAACTGATTATTCATTTCATTTTATGAAATACATGTACTTAGTGATAAATTTGGAGGATATGTTGTTTCTCCTTGTTTATAGAATTCATAAAGGTTTAATTCACCACTTATTTATTTCAATTTCTTATCTAATTGTTGGCCATTATGTATGAACCACCTAATAAATTCCAAGATTGGTTTATGTATAATTATACTAATGGAAAATGATGAATGAATCATTTTTTATCTCTAAGAATGAACCACATGTCATCCTAGTGTTTATTTTTTTTTTGAATGATCTAAAATACATTTCTTTTTTTAAGTCTTTTATATCACAAAATTCATTTAACATTCATTAAATTGATAAATTGTTCACAATTTTACATTAAGATCTATAAAAATTATATTCTATTTGTTTGTAAAAAATACAAATGAATAACACGTCATTAATATGTGAGGTTTTATAATAATAAATAAATGAATGTTTTTCAATTAAAGTAGTTATCTCAATTAAAAATGAACATCTCATTGAAAAAACAATTAAAATGATATTAAAGTATCTATAATGTTTAATAATAAAGTCGTTTATTTATTTTTTATATATAGGAATGAATCTAATATCATTTCAATTAATTATTTGTTCTGAATGATTAGAAAAATTGTTTTCCATATTAAAGTGATATTTATGTTAAAAACATCCATCACATTCTCAAAACTAAGTAAAAAATCTCTAACTATCATGAAATTATAGGAAAATGAGTCTATTAAATTTTTTTTCACTTTTTGAATAAACTAGATTCATTATAACATGTTTTGTGGTGGGTATGACCTAAAGTAAAATTTTTATTATAAGTATTTTAAATGTTCGTGACTCATGGAACGCACCTTAAACTGGGAAAACTAGCTCAATTTATAAAAAAAATCTATAAATATTAACATAAATTTATTTTTTATATTTATGACTGAATAATATATTTTTTTTCCATGTGATGTAGTTAAAGATACCAAAAAAATGACTAATTTCCATTTAAAAATAATATTTTAATTCAAAACACTTATCACATAGAAGAATTTTAGAAAACGATATCAGATTAGTATAAAACTCTCAGATAATGATCACTCATTCAATTATGACACTTACAAATGAACCACACATCATTATTAAGAAAATTTTGGCCATAATGAACAAATATTCATTTTTATATATGTAATTAATTTTCAATAGGTTATGTTTTAGTTATAATATAAATATATCCTATTATTAGTGGTATATAACTGGATTCAACTGTAAGTATTTTTATTTGGATGATATTTTATTTATAATTTTATAAAATATATATATTATCTTAATTTACTCAACTATTATAATATATATATATATATATATATATTATTTTCAATTTATAGATTCTGGAAACTATTTGGCGGTTTATTAAGATAATTTAATTGTAAATGTGGATTATTTTTTTATCTGGATTTCCTCGTAATAAATATTATCTTTAGTAATTTATAATGTTATTTACCAATACAAAAAATACAATGAGAAAATACCCTACCTTTTCTCAGATTTTGTAATCATGATTCATTCAAAGTGCTGAGAAAGCAATATATTTTAGCTCTTATAAAATCATTTATAATAGAATCAAACAAATTACCTATGATGTGTTATTAAAGTTATTCTAGAATATCCATTTTATGTATTTCAATTTTCTTCCCAAATTTTTCATTTTATTTTAGAATGAAATATAATTAGGTAGATCAAAATTATGGGAAAAAAGGAAAATAACTAATATGAAAGTATAAATATATTAGTAATGTAACTCATGTCTTTTAAATTAATCATTGATGAATATTCAATTTTTATTATATTTATTTCATTTTATAACACCTCATTATTCCAACCGATGGGAATATTTCTCTAATAGTTTTAATTAAATTTAGATGACTTGTCTAGTAATAAGCATGTTACCCAAAGATCTATCCATAAATTTTAAAAAAAATCATAAATTCTTTCTCCATGAAAATCAACTGGGACGACAATTTTAAAATCCTTCAATTATTATATATATTTTGTATTCATATTTTTGTCTCCTATACTAGTGTTTTTATTTTCATTAAAAATTAATTTAATTGTTAAAATAAATATTTTTTTTATTATAATAAAATACACACAAATGATAGTTCCCTTCCAATCAAACGGAGAAGTATAAACATCGACTAGGTAAGATAATGGATCACTAGTGGTCTCTAGTATAGATGAATAAGTTATGTCCAGCAAATGTTTTTATAGTGAAAGTGTACAAAAAGATGTTTATTTACTAGGGTCACACATTTTTTTCTTCCCTATATTAAAATATAAAAAAATATTTTAAACAAATATATGAAAAAAATAAACATCAAATAATTATTAATAAAATTTAATATAAACCTTTTACCTGGTCAATCAATATATAAAATATATAAAATATCAATATAACCTATCACTATGTGTAGAAATTTTTTTAATTAAATTAAAATCGATAAATTTATAAAAAAATAATCAATATAACCCCACATTATATTATAATTTATATCAAGATATATCCTCAACATTTATAAATTAAAAAATAGTTAAAATATATACATATAATTATAACTAAAGCGTTAATGGGATCTAAAGAAACATTTAATGCTATAAATTTGCAATACAACGACATTACCTTTTTTGTATTAAATATCTTCATCTTAATTATGCATATAGATAAAAACCTCCATTTCTAACATTACCTATTTTTTGAATAGAAAAATTACCTATTTTTAGTAAATTAATAATAACTTATCAAACATTTATACATTAAAAACACACAACACTTAATGTTTTAAAATTATAATATATTGATATTATCTGTTTTTATATTCAATTATGATCATCCATGTTATTTATATGTTATGGACCACCTTTTATACCATTAATGTTTGAAATGTGAACTAAATTCATAACAAAAAAGATATAGTATAAAACTTTTCATTGTATGTGCTTGTGTATGCCCCGACAAAGTAAAGTTCACTATGCCATAGTTTTATACATGAAAATACATGCGTTATAGGATAACTTGTAATTAAACCTCTTTCTCCAACTATAATATATAATTATAATTTTGATCATAATTTAATCGTGAATATAAGTGTTATTATTAATAAATGTTTTTATTTTATGAAACAAATTATAGGATTGAATCATATGTTAGAAGGTGTTGTAACATTTGAAATATTTGTAAAACATTTAAGTAATATATTGAGAATTTTTTGAAAAATTTGATATCCTTAGTGTCCTATATAAATAAAGTCCAACCTTAAATGAGGAATGGAAATATAATATGATATTCATATAGGGAATAATCCTATAACCAATTCCCATTTAAGGTCACATTTTCTTCATTCTTTAACTAATGGTTCTAGAATACCACAGATTGATGAATGTCTTTTCCAAGGGTCGAGTGATTAACTATAACCTAGGTATATCTTAGGTGGAATATTTTCATTCAATGCATCTCAGTGATCCCTAAAAATCAATGTATAAGTCCTTGAATATATCAATTCACTAGAAAAAAGTTAAATTGTTTTTTTATTTAATTTAGTTCAATTGATTAGATGGATCCTGTGGGAAAATGTGATTTGGTTGATTTTATCATTTTTTTAGAAAAGGGTAATCTCTTCTAAAACTCATATGAGGTATCTCATCTTCTTATACATGAATCATATTAATTATTATGAAATATGTGAAAAAAAGAGTCATTCCATAACCATGTCATGATTATGAAAAACAGTCACAGTTTATTGTGTTTTTCATAACCAGGATGTATTTTATGTTAAAAATGATTTGGGTTTTATAAAATTTATAAAACAATATTTTGGATCATGAAAAAACAGAAATGAAAATTTATTCCAAAAAGAAAATATCATAATATAATGATATTATGGGATTTGTTAAAAAATGATCAAAGTTAGTGTAACGTCCCGGTTCCGGAAGCCACCCAGAGGTGCCCCATACACGGTTGGACACATGGCCTCAAGCACATTTCCCCCAAAGCCAGAGGCTATCGACTTGTAGTGAGGGCCTTGTATGTGATGGTGGGGAAACTATTACCTCATTGGCAGAGTACACAGTGGGAAAGAAGCAAGAAACAATTGCAGAAATCGTAAACAGTCCATACATAAGTAAATAGTGGATGGAGATAAAAATAAACAACTGGAGAAAATATATATATGAATGATGCATGATAAATTTGTCTAGGAAAGAATACCAACAAGTCACAATGTTGGAAATTCAAAAAGTAATAAAAATAAGTACAAAATAATGATTAACGGCTCCTCAGCATCGCACGCCTCGACTTGGTCCCATGCTCTCTTACACCAAATTCAATCTAGTACCTGAAGTGGACAGGCACTTTCCCTAGTCTATACCTGCAACAATATAATCTATATGGGCCCAAAATCCTGACCCAAACAATGTGTGAGACTTAATCCTAGTAGAAAACCTCTCGAAGATCTGTGCCTAATAGTCGGTGAGTATATGGAAGGTAATGTACAGTAAATTGTAAATAGTAAGAAGTAACCATAATGATACACAGTAGTAAACAAACCACATATCCACAAGAAAAAGAGAATCAATATCTAACCACAACAAGAAACCCTCTGGGGAGAACTCACAACCTTCCCCTCTGGTCCTATCCAAGAAGTACCAACAACCCTCTGGGCAGTACACTTAGCCTAACCCCTCTGGTTTGATCATATGAAATTATAAGACTGTCTAAAGAAGCACGCTCAGTCAATTACCCTTATAGTCTATGGTATTCAGGGACACTCTGAGTACGATCAGACAGTCTAATCCCTTTATATCCCCAATTACTATAGACTCTCTGAGGAAGCTCACTCGTTCAATTCCTCCTATATCCTGGAATGGTTTAAGGAAAATCACACAAACAAAGACTCTCTGAGGAAGTTCACTTGGTCTATCCCCCTGTAGTCTATAAAACTCAAGACTCTCTCTATGGAAGCTCACTCGGTCTATCCTCCTATAGTCTATAATATCCAGCACTATCTTGGAAGCTCACTCGGTCCATCCCCTATAGTCTATACTATCCAAAACTCTCTAGGAAGCTCACTTGGTCCACCCCCTTATTGTCTATAGCACCAGGTTCTCACGGTCCTGTGCCAGTTAGTGCATAATAATTTTATAAGGCAAATGTAAACCTACAGATATACTAGGGTAACCAGTCTACAACACAACAAACAATGTTAGGAAACATCAATCTATCCTATGATCATATGTCATGGGAAACAGGTATAACGGGCAATAGGCTAAACAAGAACAAAAGGTCATAAACATAACAAGGCATGGGAAAAACATCCAAGCATAGAAATTATCATTATACATAGAAAGAATACCTCTACACAAGCATACAAGTAAGGAAGGAAAACAACAGGGAAAACACGGTAAACATGCAATACCCCGTTCACGGGTATTGGTGGAATTTTCTCATGAAAGACAAGGAATTTGAACGGAAAGGAACAAACCACCTACCTTGATTCTAGTAGATCGATATACATGAACCACGATGCTTGAATATCCTTATGATTTAATAGATCTATGAAACTACACAAAATGATCAACCCGTGATAACTTGCAAAATATGAAGAATTGGAAAACGATGCTCTAGAAGAAGGGAGAGTTTATCGTTGCGGTTCCAACTCAATTGACGGCGGTCGATTTAGAGAAAGGATGGTGGATCGGGAGACTAGAGAAGATCTGTCACCGTACCATCACTCTTGGGTGAATCCAAGATAAAATAAGATGGTTCTATCCATCAATCGCGACCCCGGTGTGTTTAATGAAAAAAAGAAAGAACACGGCATGTACTTCTGGAGTACACATCATGTACTAGGCTATTCCATACTCTCATTTATGCGGACTCCACATCACCCCTACATGGTCGTGAGTGTGGTCAGGACATGGCTAGCACACGGCCTCGAGAGACATCAATGTACATGAAGTGTACTTATAAAGTACACGACATGTACTTCAATATTTTTAAAAACACATATTTTCTCAAAAACATTTGAAAATGAAAAAACATAACTAAATCGAAGGTCCAGATTCCTGCTAACTTATCCCCTTAAAGAAATTCATCCCCGAATTTCCCTAGCAAGGCATGGAAGAAGAAACCCCAAACAGATCTGGCCACTACAATCGTACATCAGCCTCCCTCTCCCAAGTCCAATCATGTACTCGCCCGTGCTACCATAACACCCATACCAGAGGAACATACCAGCCACAGAGAACCTTCGTACTATGATTGAAAATCCAGATAGGATGATCCTCATACGATGCATATGCATCGAGCTCAACCTCCTCAGGTTGAATGACATGAGACGAGTCTGAAAAGTAACATCCGAGCTAAGAAACATGGAAGAAGTCATGCGTAGACCGGTACCTCTGAGGTAACTGCAACTGATAAGAGTCAGGCCCAACTCTTTACAACACCACAAATGGTCTGACATACCATGGTGAATGATTACCCTGTCTTTGAATCATCTTGTGTCTCAACCTCGGTGTGGCACACGGGAAAACTTGATCCCCGACCTCAAACTCCAGTGGTCATCTCCGCTGATCAGCATAAGACTTCTGTCGAGACTGTGCCTTAACCATCCTCTTTTGAATCAATTCTATCTCCTCTAATGTCTCCTGAAGAAGAATATGTCCTAGAAAAGCTGCCCCTCCTGCCTCCAGCCAGCATAAAAGTGATCGGCATGGCCTACCATACAAAGCCTCGTAAGGTTACATCTGAATAGTCGCTTGAAAAATGTTGTTGTAGGAGAACTCCACAAGAGGTATATTCTTATCCCAAACACCTCCAATTCCTAAAATGAAATCATTGAGCATACCCAGAAGCACCTGAATCATATGCTCGGACTGGCCATATGTCTGGGGAAGGTATGTTATACTCAAAAGTACCTGTGTACCCAAAGCCTTCTGAAGCTGCTGTCAGAACCGAGAAGTGAAACACGCATCTCATTCTGAAACAATGGAATGTGGAACTCCATGTAGATGTTCAATCACTCGGATGTACAACCATCCAATATCATTAATAATTAAGGTCTCCTTGATCGGAACGACGTGTGAAACATTCATTATCCTATCCATGACAACTCAAACAACATCATTCCATTGATGCAACCTCGGAAAACCAGTCACGTAGTCCATTGTGATGTTATTCCACTTCCACTCGAGAATGGGTAACTACTGTAAAAGACCTGCTGGTCGCTGATGTTCCACATTCACCTGCTGACAAGTAGAAAACCTCATGACAAAACCAGAAATATCTCTCTTCATACCTGGACACCAATACTGGCTGTGTAGATCAAGATACATCTTGGTGACTCCAGGATGAACTGCCCAAACTGAGGAATGAAAATCTCGCATTAGCTCCTCGCGTATGTCTGCTGGCACCCATACGCGTCCCTTGAAATGAAAGATCTCATCCTTTCCCACTTTCCATCCAGGAAAAGGGACCTCTACTGACACACTCTCCCACAATACTAGCCTTATGAGTCTGATAGATGCCTCATCCGTACCCGATCAAGAAGTATAGAGGTAGTAGCTACAGAAGATAGAAAGATCTGTCTTTGTCTGTCATGCACGTCGAGATGCATCTCAGAGAACAGAACCATAAGCTTCCACCCACTGAAAGCCTCCTGAACTGCCAGTATATGAGTTCTCCCGCTCAACACATCAACCACTGCGTTTCCCTTCCCTAGAGTATAGGCAAGCTCAATGTCGAATGACTGAAGGTACTCGACCCACCTGCGCTGTCTCAGATTCAGATCACACTCAATGAAGATGTACTTGAGACTCTTGTGGTCAGTAAACACCACAAAGTGCTCTCTCATAAGGTAATGTCTCTAACAAGGTAACTCATGAACAACAGCTGCCAACTCGAGATCGTTCATCAGGTAGTTCTTCTCATGTGGCCTCAACTATCGAGACCCATCCGCAACGACTCCATCTCCCTGCATAACCGCAACTCCTAGATCGATACATGAAGCATCACAGTAGACTGTATAGCTCTTACCCAGCTCTGGAAAGAATAGTATCAGTGTAGACATCAACCTCCCTTTCAGTTCCTGAATGGTTGACTCACAGGAATCTGACCATGAGAACTTTTCCCCTTTCTTGGTCAGACCTCTCAATGGTGCTTCTTGATGTGAAAATTCATGTATGAAACTTCGGTAGTGTCCAGCCAGCCCTTGAAAACTCCGTACCTCAAAGAAGTTCCTTGGCTTCTCCCAGGAAGCTACTTCTCTCAAATTCTCTAGGTCTACTGATACTCCTATCTCTAATATGGCATAACACAATAAGTGAATCTGGTCCATCCAAAAGTGGCAGTTTGAGAGCTTAGCATATTACAGATGCTCTCTCAGTGTACTCAAAACGATCTCAAGATGGGTATCGTGGTCGTGTCGAGTGTGAGAGTACACCAATATGTCATCCATGAAAACCACCATCAAGGAATCAAAGTATGGATGGAACACTCGGTTCATTAGTTCCATGAAAACTGCAAGCGCGTTTGTGATACCGAACGGCATAACAATATACTCATATAGACCATACCTACTCTAGAAAGCAGTAAGGGGTATATCTGATATTCTAACACGCAACTGATGATAACCGGATCTCAAGTCAATCTTCGAGAACACTCGGGCTCCTCGAAGATGATCAAAGAGATCATCGATCCTTGGTAAGGGATATCGGTTCTTAACCTTCAACTGGTTCAACTTCCGATAGTCTACACAGATCCTAAGGTTACTGTCTGCCTTCTTTCCAAATAGGACAGGAGAACCCCAAGGATAAGTATTGGGTCCGATGAAACCCTTTGCATGCAACTCCTCCAACTGCTTCCTGAGCTTCTGCAACTCAAGTGTAGCCATCATATAAGGAGGAATGGACACCGGTGTTGCTCCTGGCGCAAGCTCAATAGAAAATTCTACCTCGCGCTTCGTAAAAAACTAGAAAAGTCCTCTAGAAAGACATCCCTAAAACAATCCACTACTGGAGGAATATCTAACTGTGAAGTCCCCTGGTCATCTAGATATAGACATGAACTCTGGGTTATAACTCCTCCATGACCATGATTCTTGGGTCCTGCTCGACTCGCCAGGACATCCCACTCGCCTCTATGAAGAAAGGATCCACCTTTTTGTGATACAAAACTCACCCTGTGGCGATAGCAATCGATGACTTCCTAGAAGGGAACTAACCTGTCCATTTCGAGAATGAAATCATAGATTTTTATCTCTAGGACATAGAGGTACCATAAGAAGTGATACCCTGCAACCTCAAGAGGGAACAATCTACACTTATGTACGCTAAATGCTCTAGTCCCCAACGATGTGTCTAGCGTCAAATAATCAGCAGAGGAAAATATGAAGAGCCCATGGCTCTCCATAGCAGCAATAGAGATAATGATATGCGTAGCACCAGTATCGAAAAGAGATGAAGATAAAACTAAGGATACTAGGATCGTACCTTGAACTGTAGAAGGACTAGGATCCTGCTTTTGATGGTTCTTCTCTACTGCGATAGTTTGTCCTGTACCATGGCCCTGCGACCCTGCCTGACCACTCTGAGCTGATCCACTATGTTGTCGCTGGTAGCCTGGGGACTGTCCACCACAGCTGCGACCTCCACCTCTAGCCGAACGACTATAAGAACTCCAGTTCCCAGGATGTTGAGAAACTGGCGATGCATCTCTTGTACGCAGGGTCATAGAAGAACCCCTACCACCAGCTGTAGGTGAGAAGATCTTTCGAAAATGCTGATGGTGGACACTCTTCCCATAATATCAGCACTCCATTGGGTCTCTCTTGCACTGAGGCCTAGTATTCCTACTCCTCCTACACTGGTAGCATACTACCTGGATGCCTGAAGATATATGCCGCCTACTCTAATCTCCTCGAGCAGACTCCCTGCGGTGCTTCCTGCTATCAGTGGGAAGAACACTGACTCTGGATGTCAAACCGCCCTGGCTCACTGCTCCATAATCCCTAAGATTGCGCTCAGTGATCAAATCCTGGTTTATGATAGATGATATCGAAGTCAACCTAAAGATGTTCACCTGGGAACAGATCTCCTGCCTGAGACCGTCCTCAAACTTCCTAGCCAGGAAAAACTCATCACCTGTTGGGATAGGCGTGAAACACTGCAACTCTGTGAAACGATAGGAATACTCCATCACTGAAAGAGTACCATTCTCTAAGCTTAGGAACTCCCAGGATCGGTCGGCCCTCAAGGTCTCTGGGAAGAAGTAGTCATTAAAGATATTCTAAAACTATTACCAAGCCACATTCTGGTGGTGTACCACCTAAGAGATGACATCCCACCACCTCTTGGAGGAGTCTCAGATCATGTAGGTCATGATCTTCACCCTCCTCTCTAGTGGTACATCAAGACGCTTGATGATCGTCCGAGGGTCTTCGAGCCACGAATCTACAGCATGTGGTCCTCCTTCCCATGAGAAGGTGGGAGGATGCTGCTGCTGGAAAAACCGCATCAATTCAGACATTGATGGGGCAAAAGGTTGCGCTCCCTGGAAGGTCTGCATCATCCTCAAAAAACCATCCCTAAAACGCGCATCGGCGCACGCAACTAAAATCACTACTGGTTACAAGGCTGGAAAAAAAGGAGGATCTATAGGACGTCCCTGATCGGCCATATCCGGTGTCTGATCACCATCTGGCAGCTGACATGCAACAATAGGATGTCTTGGTGGCATAACTCTAAAAGGTGAAAAGCACACTATAGATCATGACAATCATAGACTGAGAACACAAGAGTACAAGAGGGAAACATGAGAAAGAACCATTGAAGATTTACATAACATGACTACACGGCGTGTATAAAAATTATAGGGCGTGTTCTCGTATGCCGTTCACATGGGCGTGTACTTCTTCCACAACTTGGTCGTGTAACTCCCCAACCACATGGCGTGCTGTATCCACACACAGATTGTACTTGAACTATATTCCCCTGACTGAGTCTCCTTACACGACTAACCCACACGGTCCTCTTAATCCTAGACTACATGGCGTGTTCACGATGGACACGACGTGTACTAGATAAGGTTGAAACGACCCGTCTTGTTAGATAAACAGCCGGCTAAACGGTTCACTCTACACAACGTGCTCCCTGAGAACACGACATGTACTTGGAGGTTTCCCCTGACATGTGTTATTTGTGACACGGAAGGGTACATAGGTGACATGTCACGATATGTAACAAGAGGACACGATGTGTAATGTCAAGGTTTTATCCATCCGTGCTGTTTGTCACACGGGTAGACACATGGTCTCTACAACACGACGTGTACCTACCATACAAGGCGTGTTTTGAAGATATTTCACAATCCCGTGTCTCTATCCACACAGTTTAAAAAATACACAACGTGTATTAATAAAGTACACGCCGTGTATTCTGGGTTTTTCTGGGCAGTAGCTTAGAAACTGCTCCAAAGCCCAAAAAACAAAGAAAACAATAGTTAAGGTGCCAAATTCCGATATGTGAGGGCCCATACTCCCCACGAATCAAATCTTGGCAACTTATAAAAATTATAACAAGGAAACTAGGCAATGATCCACAAATTTCTGATCTATGAGATCCCATAACAGCTCAAGAAAAAACTTTTGGCGTCCATTTAAGAAAAGAACTACACAAATAATTCTCAATCAAATAACAGAGATTTTATCAAATCATCTATCAAAACAGCATGCATAATCTACACAACGTCTATCACAAAAACATGAAATCTCTAATGCATCCTCGATGGCATGGAAATAATGCACGACATGTGATTTCTAACTTGTTCTTATATGATGCATGAGATGGCATACCCTCATCTCATCGGGTTGCGACAGAAATAGAACCGCAATAATAACAACAGTAACTGCACAAAGCATGTGAATCACCCAATGGTGAAATCAAATCAACTGTAAAAGTGAAAACCAGTAAAACTGCAATAAACGAGGTACGATGGATTTTCCCTGTACATGGGTTAGATACTCCCGGGCATAGATTTTTACCAAGTACCTATCTCATCCAACCCCTAACTATATGCTCCAAATAGTAAGTCAAGAGAAAAAAAATTCCTCTGATACCACTATGTAACGTCCCGGATTCAAAATCCACCCAGAGGCACCCCGTACCCAGTTGGTCACATGGCCTCAAGCAAATTTCCCCGAATGCCATAGGCTACCGCCTAGCAGTGAGGGCCTTGGGTGGGATGGTGGGGAAACTATGCCCTCATTGGCCGAGTACACAGCGGAAAAGAAGCAAGAATGAATAACAGAAACGGTAAACAGTCTATAAAAAGTAAACAAACGAATGCTAAAAAAATAAACAACTAGATAAAACATATATATTAATGATACATGATACATATGTCTAGGAAAGTAGCCCAACAAGTCATAATGCAATGCAAAACATATTTTTTTAATTTTCTCAAAGCCGGTTTTTGGATTACCAGAAACCATACAGACACTAATACAACATAAACATTGATCCAACATTAAAAGAAGGTAGTGGAACCCGCCAACTAGAAAGCATGTCACAACAGCAGATTCAAATTTCAAAAACAAAAACCAAACTCATCATCACCGACACGATGATCGAGGTGTCTCGATCAGTGAACTGCCTCGAGCCATGCCCCCGACATCACCGCAAAGACATCTGAATCACCGGCGATTAACCAACGGCCCTCACCGCTGAGGCCAAAATCACGAAACCCAGATGCATCTCCCAATGCCACCATAGTCTGTCATCACTTTGCCATCACGCTAACACCCACTTCATTGAACGAGTCAGAAACCCTCAGCACATCACAGAAGCATCACCGACACACCATTAGAAACAGTAGGATGAACACCTGTCAAGATAAACAGAGAGTGAGAAACCACAAAAACACCATATTCATCACCACACAAAATCAAATGCAACCAATCCTCATCAGAAACCCCTAAATGAGATCTGGTCCAAATCACCAAGCTCTCCGCCTCTAGAAGAAACACAAAAACATTCCACACACCTGAATAGATTCATCAGCACAACCAACACAAGACAACAGAGACTTGGAGAAAAACCCGTCATCGCCTTCAGAACCGCACCCGATGACCAGATCTACAAAAAACCCAAACAGTCGGCTCGTAATGCAACGAGAACCTCATATCGTAGCACCAATAACCCACACCCTCGACCATCATAACACTTCCTTAAAAAAATTTCCAGATCTAAATCTAGAGTGAGGAGAAAGAAACGATGGAAGACGTCGAGGATGTTGACAAGCCCGCGTGACGAGAGGCGACGTCGCAAACGCGCTGAGCTGAGAGCCAAGGAAAGGTCAGCCAATGAGGAAGAATAAGACGACAGCGGGTGGGAAACATAGCGCCGCAGAGCCCCTTACGGGCTCATCCATATGAATATCAACAAGTCACAATGGTTGAAATATAAACAGTACTAGAAAAAAAGTACAAAAGAAAGATAAACGGCTCCTCAGCATCACAAGCCTCAGCTTGGTCCCATGCTCTCCTACTCTAAAGTAAATCAAGTACCTGAAGTCAAAGGGCTATTTCCCTTGTCTATACCTACAACAATATAATCTGTTTGGGGCCAAAAGGATGACCCATATAGGGTGTGAGATTGAATCCCAGTAGGAAACCACCTGAAGATCTATGCCTAACTGTCGGTGAGTATATGGCAGATAAAGTACAGTAAACAGTAAACAATAAGTAGTAACTAGGATGATACATAGTAGTAAACAAACCATAGATCAAGAAGTAATAGAGAAGAAACAGCTACCCACAACAGGAAACACCATGGGGAGTACTCACAGCCATCCCATATGGTCCTATCCAAGAGTTACCAATAACCCTATAGAACGTATACTCACCCTAACCCCTCTGGTTCGGTCAGATGAAATTATGAGACTCACTGAGGAAGCACACTTAGTTAATTCCCCTTATAGTCTAAGGTAGTCAGGGAATCTTTGAGGAAGATCATGCAGTCTAATCCCCTTAGATCCCCAAGGTCTAGAGACTCTATGAGGAAGCTCACCAAGTCAATTCCTTTTATAGCCTCAGGACTATCATAGACTCTCTGAGGAAGCTCACTCGGTCAATTCCTCCTATATCCTGGAATGGTTATACGGAATATCACACAAACAAATACACTCTGAGGAAGCTCACTCAGTCTATCCCCATGTAGTCTATAAAAATCAAGACTCTCTTAGAGGAAGCTCGCTCGGTCCATCCCCTACAGTATATACTATCCTAGACTCTCTGGGAAGCTCACTCAGTCCTTCCCCTTACAGTCTATCGCACTAGGTTCTCACCATCTCATGATTGTAAGTGCATAATAATTCTTTAAGGCCAATGTAAAACTACTGAGATACTTGGATAACCATTCTATATCACAACAAGCAATGTCAGTGAACAACAGTTCATCCTACGGTCACAAGGCATGCAAAACTGGTATAACAGCCAATATGCTGAACAAGACCAAAAGGTCATAAACATAACAAGGAATGGGAAAAACATCCATGCATTGTAATTATACTAATACATGGCCAAAATACCTCAACACAAGCATACATTCAAGGAAGGAAAACAACAAGGGAAAAAGATAAACACACAATACCCCGTTCACGGGTATTGGTGGAATTTGCGCATAAAACTCAAGGACATTGAATGGAAAGGCACAATCCACCTCCCTTGATTCTAGGAGATCGATATACATGAACCACAAGGCTTGAGTTTCCTGATAACGTCATAGATCTACGAAATCGCACAAAACATTCATACCATGAGAACCTGCAAAATAGGAGGAATTGGAAAACGATGCTCAAGAAGAAGGAAGAGCTTACCGTAGTGGTTCCAATTCAATCGACGGTGGTCGATTTGGATAACGGACATAGGATCTAGGGTTTGGAGAAGATCTATGGTGGTACCCTCTCTCTCGGACGAACCAAAGCTATAACAAGATGGTTCTGTCCGTCAGACGCGACCCTGGTGCGTTTAATGAAAAAAATAAAGTACAAGGCATGCACTTTTGGAGTACAAGGCGTGTACTATGAATTTCTATACTCCTCTTTAAGTGGCCTCCACATCATCCATATATGGTCATGTGTGTGGTCCTGACACAACCATTAAATAGACTCGAGCGGCATCAAAGTACATGGCGTGTACTTCAAAAATTTCTAAAAACTCCTCTTTTCTCAAAAACTCCCAAAAAATAAAAAACATATCTAAAAGGAAGGTCTGGGTCCTTACAGTTAGTATTGAAATGTGATTTTATAAAAAACCATGATATTGCAAAGAATAACCCTGTCATGGTATCACAAATAGTATTATTAATGTAACAATACGAAATGGATTTATCTAAGAGATATGATATGGATTCATTTGGAATGTGTGTTAATATTAGAAGAACTCCCCACAGATTCAAGGGATAATTAATATGTGTTTTTGTCAAATAAAAAATATTTTTCATAAAATTATCAAAAACCTTCAGATGTTTGATCCTCGATCGAGGAGGAGTTAGACCATACCAAAAACATTTTTTTTAAATTTGATATAGGCTAATATAAAATTTATATGGTTTTTTAATTTTAATAGTTTATGTATTATAATATAATGAAAAATATTATGATTTTTATGTTGATTTATGAATTTTCATAGATATTAACATCAAACAATTAAATTAATGTTATTATTTGAACGAAAATTAATCCTTTACAAAAGTATTTAGTCTATTTTCTAAATGGATAAACAAAAAAACATGTTATATTTTGTTTTTATAATTTACGTACCTAAAAAATAAAAAAATATGAGATTTTTAAATGAACTGAGATCCAAGTCACTACATAAAATTGTAGAATGCTGAGCGTGTGACCCCAAGTTCACGTTAAACATGCTTATAGATAGTGAATAACACGGAGTTTATATTTCAAGCAATATGGGCATCGTTATAATATGTTAACCTGCAATGGAAACATATCTTCAATCCATAAGATAAACATTAATAATAGCATTGTGTATATATATATATAATACAATTTAACTATACGCATCACATGAAAGAGACATCACATAATGAGGAAGTCAACACATTAGTGAAAATTAATAAGAAATATACATCTAATAATGTCTTAAAAAGATACAAACAATGGAATAAGGGATATATCCTCCATGATTCAAGTACCCTTAGATTAGTCTCTAATTTATTTGGATGCAGACACCAGTATAAACCACAAAGACAACCTGGGTCACATGAACCATATAATTCAAACATACTACACCTTCTTTACATCAATTTATACCACCGACTAACCAGAAACCATTTTCACAAACACAACAATTTTGGGAAAAAATAATGTTTAAGGATGAGTATACAATTACTAAATAGTATTCCCCCAAAATAAATAGAAAAGGAAAGAAACAATTTTACTCAAATTTTGGAATATTAATGTGATCAAAAAGAAGATAATGAATGATCTAGATATTCCCTATAAATATACATATTAGGGATGTAAATAAGACCCTATAATCATGGATCAAATTCATGGAGGATATATATCATGTGAATATGGGATGCTCGAAGCCTTCAAAATCATGAGATTTCTGATGTTAATAAACAAGTTATATGTGACATCTTGAAGGAATCCAATGGAATCTTAGAGAACCACAAGTCTCGATGTATCTAATATTTATAGATATTAATCCTTAGTATAAATATAATGTATAAAGGGTAACCTTCTCCTCCTTGAAGCATGCACTCCAATAGGGAAATTATTGTACCTTTAATCCCACAATTACTATAACACCATTTAAAAAACCTATAAGGCAAACACACCTTTTTTGTGAATATAATTTTTTAATAGGAATACTAACCCCTACCATCATTACTATCAATCTATGATAAAATAAACATCTCCACATAGGATCTATAATGAAGGACCCACACCTTATCATCTGATTCACATCATCTGAGGGAATACCAAAATTTTGAGGTAGAGGACACACACCCCGAGTATACATCGGAGTATGAAACTCAACCTGTGTGGGACCCATACCTCACAAAAGGATATGTATAGTCTTTGTAGTAACCAATCTCAATAGAGAATCATCACCCAATCATAACTCATATAAACGGAGTACCTAACATCATATATAAGGTCCTTCTCCCTATCATAAAGACACATCTAAAGGATTTTATACCCCATTAATACATTAATCACCCCACCCAATTCATATATTCCTACCTATAATGATAAGAATACTAAACCACATATACCACCTTGTGTATCACATATAATGCCTAAGAAAAGTGTATTATCACATTATATGTTGAGAAACACCCACTATGGGAAGCTCATGTACTAATATCAGTGTCTTGAGAAAGTATATGTGTAAATTACATAAGGAAAGAAAAACTAAATGATATGTACTTTAGGGGTACATCATGCATAGCCCCCCATCAGTCATTATCTTAGGTATTACCCTTTACATGTAATGTGAATTCATCCAACATGATGTGTACTACGATGTACATGACATATGGGACTATAAGGGTACATGTTTCATTTTATTTATACATGGGTCATTATCATCACAGGGTATACAACATGTCCATGTTTGTACATGATGAGTGATTCCTATGTTAGTACTTGATTCAACCATTAGTAATCCCATTAACATAGACCCTATATGATGTGTCTCTATGAGAATGTGGCATGTGGTCTATGGATTTCAATTCGGGCATTAAAACCACCCCTTTCATTAAATTTAATCCATACATGGAATAAACTCATCTTATACTCCATGTGGCTGGGTGTGTGGTTGGATTCCCAAATAATATACGAATATACACAACATTCCATGTGACAGTCATAATCCTTCACAACATTAGCACCAAAACCAAGGAGGTACACTTTCTGTGTTCCTTACAACTAAAAATTATGTAGGAAAGTACTTCATATGTATTTCTAAATTTATCTATTTTCCCACCTCTACCTCTTGATATCAACCATGTAATTTTTTTCACACCACTCATTATCGAGTGTCCTTCCTTTTTTCCAAAACCATCCTCACTACACCTCTGTCGAGTTTCACTAATGTCATCATTCAGTGACACACCCTCCTTAAATGCCAATTCATATTAATAAATGATCCTAAAAGATACTTTATTTATTTGAGTCATACACCTAAATCAATGACCATCTGACTGCTCACACTATGACTCATTGAACACTCGGCCGATTATCATCCATCGATTAAAAGCTTCCATGAGAATGAATAGTGGGGGGGGGTATGCATGAATCCCATATTTGTGTTTGAAAATATCTTCACTAGTGAAATAGAATAATTCATGATTTTACATGAGGGTCTACAAATAATAAATTAAAATGTTTCTAACAATATAAATAATAAAACTAAAAATTGTACCCTTTCAATCTATAAAAAATAATACAATCTATTATGAAGAATCTTGATAATGAATTTTGTAGCCACCATCATAGTGAATGAAGAATAAAATGAAAGTAAAGTCCTAACATGATGGTGAATAATTTTCACTGTAATCCTCTATCAATGTCACAAAATCTTATCATCATCATCATTAATTTTTTTTTCAAATTCATATTCACTTATGAAATAATTTATAGCTCCTATGAAAAGGATTTCCAATCACTTTAAAACACTCTAATGATCCATAATTGGTGAAAAATAAATCCCGAGAAAATGATAAAATTTGTAATTTATTTATAATAATTAAGTAAACCAGAATTTTTAAAAAAATGAATGAAAGTACATGGTCTACAACCTGATGACCTGATGAGTAATTTAAACAATTTATAGTTACGAAAGATCATCCTAAACACAATCATCATGTAGAAATTTAAATCAAATCTCATGTTTAATATATACCTTTATCCATGGTCACATTATAAAAATTTATTTATTTAATAACCATTTAAAATATTTTAAAATTTAATTCCATATGAAATATCTCAAAACATAACCTGGGGTTAAACAACATATCCTGATATCAAAAGAATCAAAAAGAAAATTACTATATACTATGCTATAGTAAAATTACTATTTTACACTTGGGGACGTCCAAACATGGAAAACTAAAAATAATGTTAAAACATAATCTATAAAAACCCAAGATTCTATAGAATATAATTTTTTATATGTTCAATATATTTTTAATATTAAGAAGTTCATATTAGATGCTATGAAAATTAATAATATAAAAGATTTCATTGTGAAATTGAATTGAAATTTTCATTTTTACATATTTATGAAATGTATACATACTATGTTAATTTAAAAAGTTTTTATAGTTGTTTATTTATGAAATGATCATATTTTGTTTCTCATGTAAAGATTTATTTAGGTGTTAAATGCATGTACGATAAAAATTTTATTTATGTTAAGTCGCGAAATTTATTTTTTTGTGGGTCATAAAATTTGAGGAAAAATGTTGATTATAATTTATATATATTAGGTGCTGGATTAATATTGGAATTAAGGTCACACTAGAGTATTGATCCCTAGATAATGAGACTTTGGTTCATGAATTCTCATTATCCTGGATGATTATTCTATATCTTGAGAAGTGTTGTTGGATACCTGTCATTCCATGACTTCTTTTGTGGGTATTTAGGTAACATAATATTATAAAAATTTACATGAAAGTGTTTTATGTAACTTCGTCCAGGGATTTGTTATGATATTTAAAAAATGATTTCCGTTTTTGGAAAAGTAACATGGCATAAACCGACCCTGGATACCATCGAACTCGCACCGACACTAATCTTACACAAGGTTCAATGAAAATTCTTGATCACAAATGTAGGAAACTAATGTTGGGATGTCAAATAAATCAACTAGTGTTAAATATTTCACCTCTAAATCAAAATAATAATAATATAGTTGAAACAAACCAGAATATAATGCATTATTCATATTTTCATTCCAAAAAAAATTAAAGTAAAGAGAATAGAAAAGATGGAATAAATAATTTGAATATCCCAAAAATGACATAAGCAATAAAGGTGATTACTCTTATCCAGGAATATATACAATAATAGATACCCAAAAAACATTATAACATACAAGGGAAGGAGAATATAAAAAACATGGTTGATTTGGATGATACATAAGCATCCAAAAAATGATTAAACAACATGATCCACCACTCAAACATATCCATGTAACCGATGGTCACTCACAAAACCCACAACATCCATCAATGTACTAACAAACAAAAACCAATTTGAGATCACAACCTTGAACCTATATAACATATAATGTATATAAAGAGAAATACACATGTGTATATCAGTGGTGAGTTATGAAAATTCAACAGGATTTCACCATAGTCTATGAAGTTCCTTTTACAAAACATTTTATAAATTCATGATTCAATATGATTTAAAAAATCATGTTTTCTAATTGAAAATATTAACAAAAACAGTATCATAAATTCATATTTTCCAATAATAATTTAAAAAAGCTTCTGAAAATAATATAATTTTGATATTGAAAACCCTGATTTCAAAATTCATGATATAATCAGATCATTCACTCGACGTTCATTATATAAAAATAAAATTATTTTTCAACCAAGGAGTGGAATCCACTTTAAAAGGGATAAAACACTTTAAAAATTCATATAGGGAGGACTAATGAGATTTTTAAAATAAAACCAAATCCATTACCTTATTTCATATCCTTATAGTAATAATATTTTTAAAAAATGTTTTAATGTGGAACATACAACAAATGAAAAACGAATATAAAAATTGGGATCCACTATATCAACCGGTCATAATAAAAATAAAGAAAATCAATGATAATGGTCCCACTAAACTATATGAACATATGGGAAAGCACATAAAGTAAAAAATTATAATCCCCAAGATGACATCATCAACAACTAGATTCACATCATTGGAACTCATTAGTTTGATGTACAAAATGATTTTAGACCTAGTATATTGTAATGATTTGTGGGTGACGTGAACCTATATGTCATACTGGTAGCCCTCTTAGACTAACTAGGCCACATAATTCACCACATTTTTACTTCCTTGAAAAACCTAGCCAAAATATCCTTTCCAAATAATAATTTAAACTGGGATAATACTCACCATACTGTTTTTCTAGTTTTCCTAATGTTATAAAGACTTATCTCAATTGAGGGAAAGAAATATCATAAGTGATAAGATCTTCACATGAATTGATAATAAATCTGAAACAATAAATCTAATATCACAACCAAAACCATAAAAAACCCATTTCACATTATACAATAATTACATAATAACGATTAATTTAACATCCCGGAAATGGGACAAAAGTTCATACAAGACATATAATCACGGGGCACAAAACAAGTGTGTGCAGCAAATCATTTTTTTTATTTTCATATGGCTGGTTTAAGGGGTTGTCGGTACATATACATCATTTCATCACATCCAGAAAACACTTCACCATATCCAAAACCGAACCCCATTTCAAATTTCAAACCAAAATTCAAAATCACCACCATTACCCTCGAGCCGTGACCCTACTGTCAACGTATGTGCAGACAGGCCTCGTGGCGCACCTGCCACAACAGTCCCTGTCGTCAGTCTGCATGCCAAACGAAGGCCACGCAACAAACCAAGCCACCGTCATGCACCACCCTTTATCGGTGACGGGATCGCCCGTCATCACGAGCCGCGAGACCGCAACGCCTTCTCCGGCATTCGTCGACACCGCAATGCCAACGTCCCTCTGGAAACACCACTTAATCACCACCAGAGAAAACACAGCGGGAACTTACATTCTCACACCTTCAACATCATAACCGGTGAGAGCCAACCACTGACGCCATCATCATCTTCAACTTAAACTCCATTACCGAAGGGTCCGAAACCTAGCAACCACCCAACAGCACAAGCCACACCCTGAATTTGAAGATCCCACCGCCACCAACCAAAACGGATGCTTCAGACACGAAGAAACCCCACCGCACTCACTTGAGTAATTCCGGAACCCCAAGCATGCCGATGCAAGAGTGCAACTATCAGACGATGAGAAGCTCACCACAGGTCACCAGCGAGCTGCCGAGAACGAACCCGGGAGCAATCCGAAGATAATGTCGTCGACGGCGACCGGTCTTACACATGCAGGTCCGAACCAATAACTACCGTAGCCCAAAGAAATGCTCCATAACAAGGGAAGACCACAAAATCGCGTGACGCCACAGAGATCCAGACCGAAACACCGAGCTCGAGAGGGAAACGCCGCGCTGTCCGCAACAAAGGTGTGTGCATTCATCAAAACAACTCATTTCACCAGTTCCAACTGGACCTCTTAAAATAATATTGGAAGGCCAATAAATTTACAAAAAAGACATTTGAAAACATTTAATGTTTATTCAAATTAAAAAAAGGTTTAACACTTTCAAACTAATTATTTCCTCCCTTTATGATTCACTTAAGAACCAAAAAATTCATTAATTCAAAACAACCCAAAACCAAGGTCTATGTTATTTTGGAAAAAGGGTAAAAATGAACAATTTATCATAAAATTAATCTTAACAGTGCCTCATAGTAATTTTTACAAACACATGGAATGAATAAAATTAGTTCAAATTAAATCACAAAATATCAGGAAAAATCCACTATACTATGTATAGAAAAACTGCCAAAACATTTCATAAACCTCTCAATAGTCTCATACGTACATATAACATGATAAAAACATTATTAATAACACCTAATAATTTAATGAAATATCTAAATTATGGATATAAAAAACACTTACCTCAAAGAAGGTGAAAAAAAGTCACCTTCAATATTGGAAGCAAAAAACCAAGGATAGGAAAGATTCTAAATTGAAACTCAACACACTCTATTTTTTCCCAAAAAAACTCTATGGTTCATGGGGGAACACCAATCAAAGTTAACATTGGTGTATGGAGATAAAAAAATAATTATAAATGGAAAACATGATATTTACCTTGAAGATCCACCTGAGATTCTAGGATATGGGGCATAAAATCAAAGAAAAATGGAAGGAAAACTTACTTAATCGTTATCCATGGTTGATTGAAGGATAGTGGGAAAAGGGGGAGGGAAACATTAATTACCCTACATCTTATTACACCTCACTATGCAACATTTTTCCCCAAAAAAACCATTTGAAAGGAATAAGTGATAAAATTTGAAAACCTCCTCACTCAACATAAGATGAGGGAGGGTCATGGAAAAACTAAAGAGGTTACATTATAAAAAGGGCATCATAAAATAGAATATCTCCCCAACACAAATAGAACAAATCCATAAGCATAATCACATATCACCTAACATAATCCAAACCAAAATCATAAAGCACAATACTGAAAGACCACAAAGACAATAAATAGGTCTCCTCGATGTTTAGAATTCAAATAAAATAATGTGATGAAAAACAAAAAAACCTAGGAAAATTATATTACTCTAATAATAAAATTTCTGTAAGATAACTCAAGGGAAACAAAAATCCAATTTTGATAAATAACAACCTTAGAAAATAGATTTGAGTTAATGTATGAAATCCTAATTAAAATGATATTTGGAGAAATCAATCAAGGTTATGGAATCCAATATCAGCACACAAAAATAAATGGAATAAACCTATAATATTAAAAATGTTCCATAATAAATAAATAACTGACTCTACAATCAGTTCATGAAGAAAAATAAAGAATAACCTAGGGCCTATCTTATATAACACCCTATAAGGGTGAACCAATAGAAACCCAAAATGACATGATAACAATTGGGGAATTAGATAGAGCAAAATCTAGACTAGTATAGGACTAATCTTAGCCACCAAATAATGTACACATGGAATCACATTCATAATTAATTAAAAAAACTCTCCCAATAAGGCTAACATCACATAATAATATTAAGATACATAAAAAATCAAATAGTCATGATCATAATAGAAAACCCAACACTACTCTAAAATGAGGAAATATGGAATACCAAAATAAAATCCACCAATCAATAATAACCTCTAATATCACCCTATTCTAAAATTACCAAGTAGAAAATACCAAATATATTATCACCTAAGAACAAGATATGTTCATTAATTCCTCTCAATCACTTCTTAATGTAATACTAGGAATAACTAAACACAACTATTCCAGTTCTTCTTTGAAGGACTCTCAGAAAAAATTATCTTTTTAAAATTCAATTATGAATATTAGAAACATTATTACCAAAGAAAAAAATTAACAATGACTATGGAACCCTGAGAATACAAAAGCTTCCAACAATACCAATCTATAAATTTTTCTTAAAGTTACAATTAGAATAGTCACAGAAAAATGATAAGCGTAATAAATATATGGATCATATATATAAATATAATTTCCATGTTATATAAGGAAATTTTTGGTAGGAACATCAAAATAACAAGAAACATGAATCCAAACAATCCATGATTCATGAATGAAAAATACATATAATAACTATAGAATTCAACCTAAATGTACAAGGCCATTAATAAATGATCATCATAAAAAACAATAATTTTAAAACCAATAACACTAAGGGTTTATAAAGTTATTTTTTGAAATCAGTCACTCTAAGAAATCATTTTATGTAATTTAGTATGTTATTGAAAGTATCACTTTCACTACTCCATCATATGTTAAAATACCAACAATTCTTACTAATTAATTTCAAATAATTATAGAAAACCAAATTTCATTGAAAAAACTACACATATTCCATTTTAAATCAACGACCCTTAAAAAAGAAACACTAATAAGGAGATAAAAACCTTTTTAAAATCTACCAAAATGGATTTTACCACCAAAAAAATTATTAATAACATATCATATAATTTTTAAAATACATCCAGTTTTTTCTATAAACACCAATTGGCTTTGAAAATCAGCAAATAAGTGGAAAAATTATTTTTTTAACGAAAACATGTAGCTTTAGAACCAGAATATTTCATGAAATTCACCACTCGTACCAAATAATCCATTAAAATACAAGACTGGACAACTAGAAAAATGATCTATAGCCATGGATCTATAGACACAGTTTAAATGATTTGTGGCTATAGATAAGATATAACCACACCCAAATAGATGGGCCTCGAAATAACTTATGTGAATATTATTTTGATCAGGATTCCTCCCTCCCGTATCTCGATTCTCCTCCATCTCCATACTTTCTCATCGCAATTCTCCTACCTCATCATCCACGTTGTTCCTCTAGCATCACGATTCCTCCTCCATTGCCACCCTCGTTGTCCCCCCCCCCCTTGAGATTCCTCCTCACATCCTCCTCCCTTCTTTATTCCTCCCCCTCTCACGATTCCTCCTCCCCCTTTAGCTCTGACACAGCCAGAAAACCTCCCTCCAGATATGACATGGCTTCGACGACTCCCTGCAGATGTGGCTCCGGCACTGCTAGACCACCTTCCTTATGACATGAACTAGACATCTCCTTGAGGTCACATCAATTCCAAGCCGATGTTTCTATGAAGATTCCTCCCCATCTCCTCCTCTGGCACACCTCCTATGTGAAAATTTGAGCCAATAATATTCATCTATTGCCTTTATTATTTGTTGAGTCGTTCATTATTATTGATGTGGAATCATTGGAGGAGATAAATTATTCTCTTACTAGGAGTTACACTCTGTTGGTATATTAACTCTGATTAATTTTGAATTGAGTATACTTAGATTCTACAATTTTTATTCATACTGGGTAATCATAAACTTACTAGAAAGAGGCTCAATTTTTTCAAGTGATAAGAAGGATATGGATGCTGCTACACATTTCCCATTATATTATGTTAAATTTTATTGAGTTTGAGACAATGGGTTTTTTTTGGATGGGAACCCAAATCAAGAGTCTTCCCCTAATATCAGGTGAACTTGACCTCTTCATTAATTTATGTGTATGCCTAATTCCAAATGTATTCCTTAATATTATGTACATATGCATTGATTTCATACTATGTCTCATATATTAGGCTAGAATCAATATAATTCACTAACTCATATCCTATAATAAGATTAAAATACTCACACATTGTAGAGTAATAGGGAGGGGGTGGTAGTTTACATCCTTTGAATATATTTTGAAAGAGAACTCAAACAACCTTGATTTATATTCTCATTATAGAATATTTGTATTTGCAGCCCATGTATACTTTTATTCACTCCCCATTATTCTACCCCAATAGTGGTTTTTTTATGGTAATCTTGATGGAGTCCCCAAAAACATTCACTAATATTTCTCTTAATGAAGGTGATGAGTTGCCAAACATTAATGGAGGAAACCTTAGGGATACTTGTTATTAAGATACTTCTAAACTAGAAAATACCAACATCCTTAGAGGAGGGGGGGGGGGGGGGGGTAAAAATACCCCCATTCTTATCATCTAGGGAATATTTTTCTCTACTACCGTTGTATAGAAACCTTTTTTCAGATTTTAGGCTTTCTAGGGCAACAGTGAAGGTAATAATCCCCCCATCTATGTGGGTTGATAAAATGAACCAACACAATAGCCATCACTCTAACCTATAGTATGCAGAGTATCCCACCCCAATATTTATTGCAATAGACATGGGTTGGGAGTATCACTATGTATAATTAATATAATGAAGACATATATACATGGGGCTATATCCATTGGAGGATTTCCCAAGGTCATAGGATATCCTATATCCTTGGGATATGAGTGTCCATCTGTTTAGGGGATATATTTACACTAGAAGATAATGTTTTTATCTTGGTTCATGTGTGAAATATTTTTACCCAAGGAAAAGGGTGATAAGGGACTATAGAAATGGAATGAATGTATCTGTAGCTACATGTGGGTGTGAGAAAGGATATTTTTCATGGTAGGAGACCCTATATCCATGGTTATAGGCCATTGTATAGGGACCCTAAAACAAAAATCATATATTCCCTTGGATATGAGCCTTTCTATATGGACTATATTCCAATGGGAATATATGTCTATGGCTATAGGCCTATGTATTGTGACCTTTGAGAAACATCATATATTATTGTGACTGTATGACATCATACAATGACCCCATTTCCAAGGTAATATATGTATGTGGATATAAGACTCTATAAAAGGCCCATAAAACCACTGGAAACTATGACTATGGATATAGTTTTTTCCATTTTGAATCAGATTATCTATTTTAAAGTTTTATCAATTATAAATATTTAGTAATTTCTATCTTAAATATTTAAATATAAAAATAATAATATATGTTGATATAATTATATACAAAACTATTCATGTGATATAGTTATAAAGTGTTCGATGACTTTGTATCTGATTTTTGGTTCCAAACCTTCTGTGTATTGTTTTTATTTAGCTATTTCCATTTTTTGGGAACCCATATAAATAATGTGCTTCAAAGAGATGCCTATGGGCACAACATCCTATCGTGTTAAAATAGGAATATTCCACATGGATTCTCCCATGTCCATGGGCCTAACACCCATAGAAATAGGCTTCCATACGTACCAAGTCTTTGTGAATGCTCATACTACTCTTACTCTAATCTGGATTCGTGTAGAATCTATCCTTCATGAGTCGGTCTGGAAAGGTGGTTTTCATAGGATCTTTTAATGGTGCAGTTTGAGTGGATATCAGCATTCTAGGAATCATGATCCTCACTAGAGAGTGTTTGAATTAAGGCCACTATGTTTGAACGATGATGACATTAGCTGTGGAGGTTTGGAGTTGACGAAAGTCTCGATGTGGGTTGTAACGACGATGATGAAAATGTATGGTTTATGCGGCGATGGGGTTTATGGTAGGTGGTGTACATCAAAGAGAGGCTGATAGTGATGAGCTAATGAGGTTGATGACCCTGGTGATGTAACAACCTGATGTATGTGATAGTGTTTTTTTTTGAAATGTGATGCGGTCCTCATTTTTTGGTTTCTCGCGTGGAACACCCATGAATAATGTAGCGTAAAATCTTTTTTTGAACATGAAATTTAAAAAATATACCAGGCATGGTTTTTGAACTTTGATGTGGGTGGGATTTGTTTTATTTTCATGCTGGTTTGAATCTAGTGGTTTTATGTTAGGGTTCATACACAACCATTAAAAGTCTCATTAGAAAATACAAAAAATATGGATTGTGGATCACATGATATCATCATGATGTAGATATGTACTAGTAATATCCATTGTTATCCTAGTAGGTCATAACTCACAAGTAACTCATGACGCTCAACGTAATGAAAGAACAACAAATTATAATGTTGATAGTTTAACTATAATAACAAATCGAAGGCAACTAAGGGGGTCATGTATATTCACGACTATTAATGTATCTGAATCTACCATCTTTTCTCACACATCACCACTCTAATCTATTTAGGGTGACCCACACCTAACCAAAGTATGAATGTCATTAAATTGATTACCACACCTTACTATCCCATGATATTAGGCTATTTTTTAACAAACCTATATTGGATCCACACAATGTCTAAAAATAATTTTCAATGAAGTGAAAAGTAATTTTTTCCATTATAACTACATTTCCATGAACAATGCCACACATATTATATATTTTTTAAAAGAGTAACCACACCTCTTCAAGTGATACATATCAAATGAGGGAGTTCCTAACTCCTTGGAATGATGCACTGCTTCCAAAACATACAAAGGAGTATAAAACTCTATTAGTTGTGTGTGGAGACCCAAACCTGATCAGTGCTAAGGGAGTAAAAATCCCAAACAAATATGTGGGACCCACTCCCCATATATGTGGGGGAGTACCCAACTACAAAAATAATATAAGGGACCCTCTCCATACTGCATAAATGTTTCTAGAGAAGTATGTATCAAATGAAACATGCAATCACCATTCCCAAACCCATTCAAGGACTGCATGGATATAATAAATATAAACAACATTCACCACCACACATTCAACCTCTAATAATGAAGGGACGTGAATAATGAAATTTGCTATGAAAAAAACACATAATGTATTACATAGACATCCAAATCCATGTTTTAATCTAGGTGGTATAAAAATACACTAAGGATAGAATTGTCGAGGTCATTGATTATCAGTGTACATGATGTGTGTTCATGCTAGAGTAGACTTGTTGTGAACTTCTCTTCACATGGTGTCTATAGTTAACCTACATGGGGTGTACTACCATATAAATGGTGTGTAGAACCGATGAGGTAAAATTCATGTATCCCAAATACATGGGTACCTGTAATCATATAGTACATGACATATTTAAGGTGGAACACAATCTGTGATTTATATGAGACAACTTACTATTCACCGCAAATAAGTTGAGTCATATACTTCTTAACTATAGTATGAGCCTCCATATTTAGAAAATGTTTCATTTATGATGCCACTATGGTTTTTTACTGCTACCCCAATCATTTTGTGTAGGTTGTACATGATGTGTATCAAAACCATATGTTATGTTATTGGGAATGTACTCAACATCCCATTTAAATATACTAAAAAATATAAATCTATATCACAATTTATGTTATATTTATAAATATCGAGAACCCTAAAACTATTACTAGTATTGTACATAGTGTGTGTTCTTATAAAATACAAACGATTTAGTCATGTACCCCCCATAATTGAATATTCTATTGTTTTTTACCTTAAAACCCAAATTTCAGCTTTAGTCACTTTGGCGAACCATTTATTACCATACAGGACCACCAAATCACATAATCCTTATAGTGTTGCATCTTGATTCATTTATGATGCACATAATATTTGTATGCTATATTGATTATATATTTTTCATAGATCTAACCATACTATTTAGTTTTATGGTGTCTATTAATTCGTACCAGGTGTTTTTTGGTATTCAAACCTCATGTTACAATAGTGGAGTTGTAAAATTAATGAATTTAGTTATATAGACTGGATGGAACCCCTATGACATGAACTTTAACTTTATAGTTCATTCATTTACTTAAAAAATAGTTCACCATCACCTGTTATATTATTGATTTCTCACTAACCATGATCTTCCCACATCAATTTTTAGGTTAAATTAATGATGATTTATCAGATCATTGGAATCTTATTGAAGTCCCCCGGGACCCATTCCTTTGTGTTGCAGCAGCCGTAGACAAAGGAAAAGCATGTTAGGAAGATTTGGATCACCTCCAACGGTTTAAGGTGAGTTTTTCCTCCGATCTTCGATGTCGCTAAGTTTATAATTGGGCGGTTTGTAATTTTAGAGCCCTTGTTAATTATATTATAGCGTGTTGATCATCCTTGAGGTTGTTTCGAGTCACTGGAGTCAAAGACGAATCGCCGTGTATGTATAGGTAAACATGTATATAATATGTTCTCCCATTATACGTATATCCGCCCATGGCAGCACGATTACATATAAATGGATATGGGTTCTTATGTATATATATGGAAAATGCATACTTGTGTGGGTGATAAGGAGCTTATTCATGTGATAATATTTATAAGGTTCCTCATGTTCATGTTCAAGGCCATCCATACACGTACATATGGGTTATGGAATCCCCATGTTTTAACGAATTGAATGAGTTAAATGGAACCAAACATGGTTAACTAGGAACAATAGAGGTAATTACTCATGTAGTGAATTATGTAATGGTTATACCTCCTTTCTAATGTTTAATTGGATGAAATGAAATAGTTTCGGGAGTATTTTAAAAACATATTTCCCTTATTATATAAAGTGTATATGCTATGAAAATTGGTTGTGGCTCTTTGAAATGAATTTTTTTTTTCAGTTTTACATGATTTCCCTAATCCTTCAACATGGACTAGTAGAACGTTTCAGCTAACTAAATAGTATAAAATGATCATTTCTTCACTTTAGAGATGACAATGCCCTTATTTTGAGAAAAAATGAACTGAGTATTCTCATAAAAATATAATACTTAAAAAAATATTTGTTTTCATTTCATCAAACACAAATAAATGGCCTTGAAAACATTACACTTTCTTTAATAACATCACTATGAAACACTTGACCCATAAAAAGATAGAATTTAACATATTAAAATAAATCTACCTAGGAATTATTGACATTTTGACTTGGGGTTTCACACCATGAATCCCTAACCCTGGGAATTTTATGGCATGAACTGAGTGCCTCCATTATGTTAGACATGGTAAACTACGTATGATAAGCTAATCAAAGGCCTAAATCTGAGTCTCCAATAAATAGATTCAATAGGTTGTATGTATCATAGAAATGAAATAATTTTTTCATAGTTTCACATGATGTGTGACCATGCATGGTCCCCTGGGAATGTCCTCATATAGAACATGAATGGTAATCCTTGTGAAATTACATGGTGTTTACATGTGGAACACAAATTTCCTTATCTTCCCAGTGGTATGCTTGTGTACTCCAATCAACGCTTCTGTATAACCACATTTTCTTATGCACTATATGCACACATATTGTCTAGAATTGTAAAAATACATGACATATCCCCTATGGTACAATTAATTTCTGTCCACATGGTGTAATTATTAATCATTCACCATGTCTTAAATTGATTATTACATTTGGTGAAATTTTTTCCATGAATTCAAAATCAAATTTTTTGTAACTTATGCTGCTTACACATGTTTAATCCACCTTTATTGCAATATGATGTACCAAAAATGTATGTTTTAAATATATTATGTATAATAAATATTCATGCAGGTGTTTGATCTTACATAAAATGTGGAATAACACTCGATTTTTGGGAAATTCACCATCATAAAATATTAGAGCATCGATATATTTTCAAGAAGTGGGTAATTTTATTTTGTTTATGTTAATATTTACTTTTACTTGTATTAAATATATGTTGTGCTTCATTTTATAGATGCATGACTCTTATTGTGCAGTTGATGATTTGTTTAATTTGAGCATTGGATATATTTTAAGACCATAAAAACATCTTTTGAGAAGTCGTGTTTTTTATTGGGAAGTGGGTCCTTGATTAGAGCATATGATTTTCACTATGTGAATGCACGTGCGTAAACAACTATGGAGGTTGGGGGGTTATCCGGGGGGATGTCTGCATGGGGTGTATGTACGAGGGTGGGGGAGTCTGCAGGGAGTGTCTATGCATGGGGGGAGGGTCTGTCTAGGGGGAGTGGAGGGGGCTTTGAACAGTGGAAGGGGTGCTGTGAGGGGGGGGGGGGGTTCTGCCTACGGTATGTCTAGGGGGGAGGCTGTCCAAGGGGGAGTGTAAGGGGGGCCTGGTATGGGGGGAGGGGTGCTGCAAGGGGGGGGGTCCAGTCTAGGGGTAGGTTTTCTACTGGTGTTGGTGTACTCAACATTTTGATTGAATATTCCTTCCCCGTCCTTAACAAGTGTACCACACTCATTAGAGGCACCTTTATAGGCTAATTGAATGTGGCTATAATATCTTCCCCAAGCAGTATCAGGCTTGCTAGTGGATTTTCACTCAGCCTTCTACGTATTAGTGATCTATATAAGAGTGGTGATAGTAAGATCTAAAATATCATCTAAATATTTTGTATCAACAATTCCCTCAATTATCATCTCATTAGCCTTCCAATATTGAACATATAAAAAAGATTCCCCATCCTTTTGTTCATATTCACCTACATTAACCACGGTTAAAGCATCCATCCTAGCATTCCTAGAATCTACAATGCTGTTATTATCACTGCTAGTTGTGCCACCATCCAATTCCAAACTTTGATTATCCTCATTCCTTGTACCATTCTTATTAAATCCCTAAACACCACTTTTTAAAAAGGAATTATTTCTAGAGATAACCTTGGATTTTGCCTTAATAGTGTGGTTATTTATAACATCCTATGATATGTAAATAAAGGTAGACTTCACATATTTATCCATCTTGTCAGCCCTAATAGAGGGAGTTTGAATAGGTGAATAAACATTCATAATTCCAAGGGAATTATTCCCCTTAGTGGTCTCATAACTCATGAAAAGTTTCTCTTCTCAGTCCACAAGGTCATCTCCGACACTCGATTAGAACTAAGACCAGGTTGAGAGGGTGACTCTTAGTGGAATAGGCGACACACAAAGAATAGTGTCTTCTGCTGGCTAATAGAGGTAATTAATTGTATATCTTCACATGCATTGGGACTACTAGGTTTTTTCCCTACCTCATCTCTAACATATCTTACATGATAAGGTCACCGAGCCAAACCCACTTGTTTACATCTCAAATTGATATCGTCCACCTACAAATAATAATAGTAATACATATAGATTACAAGACCATGGGATCCTTGAGCTTTATGTTTTATCTACAAACTACCATCCGTTCTCCTCTATTATTTTATAAAATGAGTTCTCCATGCCTTGTAAAATATCCTTTGGATAATGGATCATCTTCCCTGTATGTATTTCCATTGATTCATTCTAAAAATACCTAAAAAATTGCATGAAATGGATATCTATCATCCGTATTTTATGGTCACTCACCCCAAAGACTTGTTTTGTGACACTCATGTGATTGTTGGCATCTCCTTCTTATCATTACAGACGTCCTTATCCAGTGGAAGATCATCATAAATCTATCCCTATATATAGATTCTCATGAAGTGTTAGAGGACCCATATACAATTTTTGACCTCCTAATGATGTAGGAGAAATTTTTTGTTCCCTGGGGTCTAATTACTCAGTAGCTCTGGAATGAAGTCTTGATTACTGTACATGTGGAATTTTGATCACCATGTTGGCTCATAGATTGAAAAACACTATATATCCAACTGAAATTGGTGACAGGACAATCATACATAGTATACCATATCCCCTCTCTTCCAGAAGTTTCTATAATGAAGCAGGTCCGATTAATATGTAAAAAAAATTGAATTTAAAAGTGGAAATAGATGAGTTTAGAAATGGGGGGTATGTTCTGGAAAGAGGGGAAGGGGTGCATGGGGGTTTTGTCTAGGAATGGGTGCCTATCCAGAAGGGAGGGGGACTATCTAGGGGGGACGGGGGGTTATCCAGGGGGCTCCAGGATGGATAGGGGATATCCAGAGGGGTCTGTCTGGGGAGGGGGGGTGGGTCTATCTAAGAAGTAAAGGGGGTGTCTAGGAGGGAGGGGGCGGTGCCCAGGAGGGGGATGTCCTAGAAAAAGGGGGTGTATGGTGCGTCTGTCTAGGAGGGGGGCTATCTAGTGCGGTGTCCAGGAGGGTGGGGGACTGTCTAGGAGAGTTGGGGGGTTACATGAGGGATGAGGGCATGTCTAGGGGGTCTATCAGAGAGGGGGTCTATCTAGGAAGGAGGGGGTCCAAAAGGGAGGGGGTGTCCAGCAGGGGGGACTGTCCCGGGGGATGGGGGCTATCCATCTTGTGTCAAGGAGATATGGGGGGATATCCAAACGGGGAGCGGTAGGGGTTCTGGTGGGGAGGGGGGAGGGGGTGGGGGGGTATTTCTAGTGGGTGGGGTCTGTTCGGGGGTGTGTGCAGGGGGTCTGTCCTGGGAGGGGGGGTTGGTGGGGGGGGGGGGGGGTCCATCCAAGAAGGAGGGGGTGTCTTATTGAATATTTCCATTGAAACTTAGTAATTTACAATTATATTTCTGATTATTTATTATTATCCAATGAGGAATAGAGTAATGGGAATTCGATGTTGATTTTGTTTCTTTTTTAGGTACTTCAATGAGAATATCCAACTTGAGTGAAAAATATAATAGGATGGATAGATCATTAAAAAGAAGAAACTTTCATCACATCCTTTCATTGCAGAGGATTACTAAAATTGGTTTTTACTTGTTTAGAACAATTCATTCATGTCTCCACTTATTGGAACTCATGAAATTGTTGATTTTAGGTTGTTATGCTTGTTGAGTGTTTGTGCTTAAATTGTTGAATACTTATCATACTGATGTTGTTGAACTGAATATGTTTATGATGGTTATTGAAAATATTATTGCTTATGGTAAAACATGCTGAGTGTTGGGGGGTGTCCAGTGGGGTGTTGTCCATGGGGGTCTGTAGGGGGGAGGGGGTTTTCTAGGAGGGGGTGTCTTGGATGGAGGGGGGGGGGGGTGGGTTGTCCAGGGGGTGTCAAGGAGGGATGGGGGCATCCAGGGGGGTTTTCCAGGAGGGGGGTGCTGTCTAGGAGGGGGTGTCCAGGATGGAGGGGGCTGTCCAGGATGGAGGTGGTGTCCAAGAGGGATGGGGTGTGTCCCGGGAGGGTGTCTAGGAGTGGGGTGCTTTCCAGGGGAGGGGTGTCCAGGGGTGGTGAAAGGGGGTCTGTAGGTGGGAGGGGGGCTATCCCGGAGGGAAAGGGATTTCTAGGAGAGAGGGGGTGGCCAGGAGGGATGGGAAGGTGTCTAGGGGATGTCCAAGAGGGGGGGGGGGGGTCTTCGGGGGGTGTTCAAGAGGGATGGGGGCTTTCTAGGGGGTTCAAGGGGGTTTGTAGGAGGGTTTCCAGGAGGGAGGGGGGTGTCCAGGGGTGTAAGGGGGTATGTACGGGGGATGTGCATGAGGGAGGGGGCTGTCTAGGGGGAGGGGTTCCTAGGAGGGGGTGTTATTTAGGAGGTGTCTAGGGGGTTGACATGGGAGGGGGTGTGCAGGAGGGAGGGGATGTCCAGGAGGGAGGGGTCTGACCAGGGTGGTGTCCAAGAGGGGAGGGGGTTGTCCAGGGGTGCTATTTATGTGTGTGTGTGTGGGGGGGGGGGCTGTTCAGGGGGTGTCTAGGAGGGATGGGGTGTGCTGTCCAGGGGGTGTCCACGAGGGAAGGGGGGCTATCCAAGGGGGTGCAAGGGGGTCTGTAGGGGGGGATAGGGAATCTATATTGGGGTGTTTTTTTGAAATGTGAATATATATATCCACAGTTTTTAATTGTGGATATATTCATATGTCTGTGGTTTCGAACCGTGGATAAATCCCTATAGCCACGATTTAAAACCATGGATATAGCCCATGTATGGCTAATGCTTTTCCCATAGTTCAAATAGTGGCCATAGGACTTTAGCCACAGTTTCGAACCATGGCTATAGGTGATTCTCTATAGCCAAGAAAATACCGACCATAGGTCATTAAAACATTTTTATAACCTGTAGCAATGGATTTTGGTCTTATAGTCATAGTTCAAAATCATGGTTATAGCCTAAATTTCATGTAGTGTCGTAAAAAAAATTCATCCTATAACACATCCAATCACTGTAAACCCCTATATTATCCAAACTTAATAAGTTGATACCACCTTAAGAGAAACTATAAATAAAAATTAGTCCAAAGACTATTTTTTGGAGGGGAGTAGAATTGTGCATAGTTTGGAAAATCATTCACCAACCATGTAGAACCACCTGTGAGGATCTCAGATGCGTACACAGTAGCCCCATATAGTTTTATGAACAATACCATCTTAAAATGAATCTAATTTAATTTTTATATGTCACCTGAAAACAAAAAATAACCCCCAAGTACCTGACATAAATTAATAAGTGTAAACATTCATTTATTTATAATCAAAATAAATCATTAATAATCAATATAAAAACCAAATCTAGGACTCAATCCTAGATAACCCGCGGTGTCTATGATTTCATCAGGGAAAGTGGTGATAATTAACACACTCTTGACTTACATAAGGAGTTACAAAAGTCATATCTTCATACTAAAAGTCTAACTAAATAAAATTCTTGATATGATAACATTTTATAATGAACTGACACCAACTACTATAGAATTGATACATTTAATTATACCAAACCATACATGAATCATCTTCCCAATCACCATGGGATGAAAAATAGGGTCAACATATCAAATGAATTAACATGTGGGAATAATTTCACCCATGAATTATAAAAAATCCACATGAACTATAAATTAATTGACAGTGTTTATTCATACAATGGATATATATGTATATCAAATAAAAATTTTTAAAACACTGATCTACCCCAACATGGATTAAACAAGATAAACATCTTAAAGTGAAATAATAAATTAATTTAATTTCCTCAATCCAGGAATATAAAAAATAAGAAACCACCAAAAATCATTCTAACATATAATAGAAGAAGAATGTAAAATTCACAAGTTCGAATTAGATAATACCTAAATTTTTAAAATTAAACAAAAAACCAAATCCATTGATCAACCATCTCCATGAGACCCACATTAACTCACTACAATAACAATATACATCTATAGAATAATGAGAAAAAATATTCTCTAAATTAAAATAGGAACTAGTATAAATCGTAATAGCTAAAAACAGTGATACTATTGTGCATATAGGGACTGAGATAAATAGGCTCATTAAGATTTTACCAAAGAGTCGATGAAATTTATTTTATGAAATTTTTAATTAATATTAGTTTGATCACTATTTCTAAAATAATTTTTTCTAATTGAGAAAATAATAATACAAGTATCACTCACTTATCATTTCCAAAATTAAAGGTAAATCTATTTGAAAAAAATCATTGAGGATAGAAAACTAGGTTTTCAAAACCCAAGATACAAAGTAATAATTAAATTTAAAATAATTATTTTAATATTCTATTTTTATCAACCAATAAAAGGAATCCATTGTAAAAAGTAGAAAAAAATGAATTGTTAAATTTTGGGTATGTCTAGTTTTTTTAATAGAAAACCCAATGCATTTCTTACATTCAGATCCATTAAAAAATCATCTTTACAAATAAAATTAATACACAAACTAAATGAAATAATGCATATAAAAATGGAACCATTATACTAAGAATTTATGAAATAAAAAACAAAAACAATGTAAATTATATCACTAATCCAAAAAAACACACGGGAAATCACATGAATTGCACAAAGAAAAACCCCAAGACTATATCATCAATAACTAGATATGAATAATGGGATCTCACTAGGTTATACAAAGAAATTATCATAGAACTAGTATATTTGGACAGATAACTATCGAAATAAACCTATTATCGATCACAATACCCATATTGGATTATTCAATCCACATAATCCATCTTCATTGGACCACATAATCCTTATAATTATTCATTCCTTGTAAAGCTAGTATATAATCCCCTATCCATAGCACAATTAAAACAAGGGTTTCACTATACCAAATCACATAAATAACTACCGAGGGTTACCATGATATAACCCATGTGGATGTGATAATTGAAAATATCATTATGAAATTGTCATGAATTGATAATAAATCATATATTATAGATCTCACCACACATTTAACACCCTTACAAGGAACATAAAAATTTAACAGTATATAAACATTAAATAATAATCCATAATTTAATGTCCCATAAATGGGGAAAATTTCTATAAAATACATAAAACCAGGGGGATCACATTTAGGGTGTACAATAATTAATCTATGAATTTCCACTAGTTTCGATTGAGCCTTTTAAAAATATATTTTAAGGCAATGACATGAAAACACCCATGGTACACCAACAATGGAACACATTTTCTTTTCAAATTCGAAATATTCCATTATGTTATTCATCTAAAATGAAGTTCAAAACAGCCTTTCAAAATACAAAATATTACACCACATTAAAAAAATGTTAAAACATTGAAATAAAAAATTTCTTCTTGTGGTATTCACATGAAAACCAAAAACCGTTTTAATGTGAAAAAACCCTAATACCTAGGCTGAGTTATTTTTTAAATCCAAAGAGGTCTAAAAACATCCTTTTCTCATCAATTTAACTTCAAAATATCCTCAAAGGTATTTTCCCAAACATTTTTTTAAAAAATAAATATCCAAAATGCTATGGAAAATCCATTGTATCAAGTATAGAAAACCATGGAAACGATTTATAAACCCCAAAAGGGACTCATAAATTCAAATTAATTTTTAATAAATGAATTATAACCCTATATAATATAATTAAATAACTAAATAAATTAGTTTGATAAATTATATAACTTAATAAAGTTAAAATATAATTCACCTTCTATTGTGGAAGAACAAAAAAGGATGTAAATGGCTACAAAAAACCCTAGACACCCAAATTCCCAATATAAAAACACCTTAAATCCTAATTTCATCAAATATTAATCCTACGGTTTATTGGATAATTCCAATATAACATAAAATGGGAGATGGAGAGGAATTATGGAATATAAAATGAAAATTATTGATTTACCTCGAAGAAACACTTGAATTTTGGGGAGAGGCGGATTAAAATCAAAGAAGAAGGGAGGGGATCTCCCTTGACTACATCATTGGGTTACTAAAAAATAAAGGAAGAAGGGAAGGTTAAAATGAATTAAATTTTTTGGGGTAAAATTGGATTTTAATGTTTTTAAGGATATATGTAGATCACATTGTTTGGACACACTATTTACCAATACATTACACTCACACCAGAAAGGGTTTCAACAGCTCACATTGTTTTTCTCTCAGGGTCCTCTCTATCAGTGTACAATCCATGTAGCATACCAAAAAAATTAAAATACTCATTTTTTCAATAATATTTTACAAATTGTTTTCCCATCATTATGACCCCCACAAAAATTACTTTTAATGTTCACAAATTTTCCACTGAAGCTAATACTCTTTATAATAAAATTGGGAACTAACCATGAAAAGAGGTTTTATTATCAAAAAAAATTAAATTAAAAAAATCACAAAATATTCAAATTATACAAAAAGATATAATATTCAAATGAGTAATTAAATGTGGGGGGTCACATAACACAAATTAGTAGTTCTATAATGTTATATATATTAATATGTATAGAACATGTTATGTTTTTTGAAAGTATATTTTATTGAAATAAATTTTTAGAAGAATGAATTCCTAAGGATAAAACCTGAGAAAATCTAGCAAGATTTTAAATTCCTCACAAAAACTAACAGTTGGAATTATTATAAATAAAAAATTATTAATACTTTGATTATCCAAGTAGGGGGGGTATACCAAAGTTTCATTCTCATGGTTTATCATATATGATGAAAGTTATATATAGGTTAACCAAATGGTTAGGTTACAATTAAAAGGATGATATTTTAGTTAAACCTAGCATAGAAACCCTAATATTTAGGGCAATATTGAAATATAAATGTGCTAATACTTAAAATGGATTTGGGTTAGTGGTTTTCAAGTATCTATGAATCATAAATTACATGATTTACTTTATGGTCTACCTGAAAAGGTAAATTTTTATAGGGTTACTAATGTAAAATTGAACATTATTAAAATATTAATCTTGGACCCCTAGTGTATATGATTTAATTAAATAAGGACATCATTATTGTGGGATAAAATCTCATAAAATATATTTCAAATAATTTTAAAACATGATTATCATATGAAAAAAAATTCCATTTTAGATAATACTTCTTCACCATTATAACAATCGTATATGAGATTGATTATATAAAATTAGAAACAAATAAAAATAATATACTTGGAATTGTATAAAAATATAAGAAATTTTCTTAAACAAAAATGAATATCATTTGGGTTGGAGAATAATATTCATAAGAAAGATCCATATGATAATGAAGAAAATAAAATATAGATTATTATAGAAATCATATTAAACATTCTCTTTATGTATATATTAATTATTGTTCCTGTAGATCTCATAGTTCAAAACAGACAAGTTATTGTGACTATTTTTGGATGATTGAAAACCTGAAATGTATAAATAAAGAAAAAACTTGACATTAGAGATTCAATGTTTCTAGAGAAATAACTCAATATAAAATGGATGAGGTTACTTCAAAATCAACTTATGTACTCAATATAGTTGGGCATGACAATGAATTGGAAAGACTAAGTTTACCTTATAGACATGATCTGATAATCAAATAAATTCTTAAATTATTATCGTATTGGTTCCAATGCATTATTATGAATTATAAAATCAATGAGTTATGATAAAAATAACCAACATTCTTGATATAGAGAGAATATTTTAGAAGGACATAAAAGATCTATTTTCATGATATATAAAAATTTTACCTAAATAAAATAATGTTGTGTATTAAAAATAATAGAAGATTTGGAGTTTCAATAAAAAATTCTTCGAAACAAAATAAATTAACCTCTATGAAAAGAAAATTGATCCACTATTGAAATCATATATATTGGTTATGAATTTTTAAAAAATAATTTATGGTTCTCAAGAAACTCAATGGAGAGCCCATTTATGATAATAATGTTATAGAAATAAATTCCTATATTATCAATGTAATATGGTATTAATTATAAATTAATCAAATACCATGGATATAAGAGTTCAAAATAGAATAAGTATTGATGGATAAATCTGGAAAATAGTGTTGAATTCATAAAATAATAGATTTCAAAATTAAAGAGGTTTATATATTTATATGCCTCTAATATCATGTATGTTTGAATAAAGAGTGATTATTTTTATATTTTTCTCGAAAGTTATAAGAGATTTTATTTATAAACAATGGATGTTATGAATAATATATAATTATTTTTTAAAAAACCTATTTTTATGGATCCTATTCTATAACATAGTTTAAAAATAAGGAAATGAAAAAGTTTCTATCCAATGTATTTGATAAAATGTGTAGAAAAGGGATCCCACTAATTAATAGTGGAATATTTTAAAGAATAAATTCATATTTTTTGAATCATTATCTAAACACATAGAATAATACATATGAAATGTTTTTAATAGATTATTTTATAAATATTAAAGAATTCAATTATTAGGATATATTTTGGATAAGATCAACACTAGGGGTGAATCATTGTTGGTAAAGTTTTATTTAATTTAAAATTTATCCCTTTTACCTCCTCTATATTTGATAGAATATAATTATAAATTTCATTACCCCACCATTATTTGGTATGCATGCAATATTTAGATGGGAAACCAAAAAGTTAGGGCACAAATATTTTTTAATGCGAGTAGTCTACCTTTAGAAAACTAGGGCTTAGGTATAGCCTAGTTGTCATATCACACACTCATCCCTTCTCATATTATTAATAAATAGCTCTAGAAGGGGTGTGTCCTTGGACCCATATAATATACGGTTCTAACCAATCCTTTTTATATGTAAGAAATTTTTGTTATCTTTCCAGATATTAATGATTCATTATGATCCTTATAAAGTATGATTAAAAATACAACCTGGGTATTCTCGTGAAATAAATAATCATATATCTTTCCTTACTCACAATAATCATGTGGGTTTCTTCACAATAATCATGTGGGTTTCTTAAATATTCTTTACAATTATATTTTGAATAAATATAGGCTATTTCTATCTCATATTTATCATATAATAATATCTGATATATTTATTTAACACTATATATATTCCTCTCTCTTTAGTGTGAACGAAATCGATCCTTCTTGTAGCATTGGTTCTATCTCTCTCTATTTCATCGATACAATAATTCTGTGATTGGCATAATATTGACACACTCTAACACAATAATTTTATTATTATTAAGAAATATATATATATATATATATATATTATGTAACCATATAAATATTATCCCTCAATATGCAATGTATCTCCAGGAAACATATAAGATTCCTCATATTTAAGCCTTTAGTTTTATCAAAGATAATATCTCATTAGAATTCACCTAGAAAAATGATTTATATTTTTAATGATATTTTTGTAAATCAAGGATTTATCCAGTAATTTTATAATTTTTTGATTAGAACAAGTATTTTAAATATTTGTAATTATATTAAATAATGTGGTAATATAACATGACATGCCCGCTACACTTGTAGTGTAGAAAATTTTCCAATTTATATCCACTCTCCACACAATAAAACATAGAAATTTATTTATACTTATTCATATTCTGCATTCATAATTTATTCATGAACAACATATTAATAATATTATTTCTATGATGTGGAGATTTATTTTCCCCATTTTGAAAACATGATGACTTAGACTAGTCCTGTTATTCGTTATTTTAAAGTAGAAAATCTAAAATGATCAATTAGATGGTGTAAATGAGTCATATGTCCTCATAGTTGTAAATCATTCTTGAAAAAGTCACTCACGATTGAGTGTTCTTCATCAGCATTTCATTTTTTAAATCTATTATAGATCCATAATTTTTCCTGCTTCATACAATTACCATAATGACAATTTTATCCATAAAAAATTCTTTACGGTGTAGTGTCTTGTCCTTTAGTGTTGTTATATCTTTAGGATATTTTACAATATCAAACTGAAATATCTTTAATCTCCATTTTCAACCACTCAATTCATCTTAGTATTAATCACATGTAATTATCATTTTGTTATTTACACCTTGATCAACATTATCTTTCATCATAATAATCTAATTTTATCTTCAAAAAATAAATATATAAGAATAATATATTTCATATAGAGGCACCCTCAATAAAATTCCAATGCATTGGTGGTTCATGATGAAAATTGAGATCTTTAAAAATAAATTTCAAATGGATTTGAACTCATAAGGAATTTTATAAAGTAATAAAAAATGGTACAGAGTGACATAATTTTCCTTAATTCGTGTGAAAACGCTTCTAAAGACATAAAAAACTCTATATTATTCCAAATGAAAATAAATTCATATGAATCTTAGTGATGGCCTTAAAATAACTACTTTGAATCTATAATGAACTTTAAATAGTACGGTTTACATATGAATTAACTATATTTAGATCATGATTTCCTTATGGGTATCCGTGGTACCGTTAAGAGAATGTTTTATTACCATCTTTAGTTCTATCATACCTTCAAACAACTCACATATATACCGATTTACCATTTCCCAAAGTCCCTATTTTTAGGGAAACATTACATCAAGTTAGGTTTACCTTTATGTATCTGGAGATGTCATAAATAACCCTTACATAGATGTGAACATACCTTTATGTGGTTGAAAAAATTCATGATTGACCACTACATAGGTTCCAAAATATAGATATTAAATTTATATATACGACCATTTAAACATATATTTATTTTATTACTTCTCAAATAACATCAAATCACTTCTAGGGATTCTAAACAACTAAAATAATCATTATAAGAATGGAATCATATATAATCTTACTGGATCAAAAACTTAATACTATTTGGATGGAATCTCATGTTAGAATCCCTTCAAGATCATTCACATGTTTCTCCAGATAATGTAAAATCCTATTAACCCAAGTATTGAAATCCAAAACAATTATTAATTATTTTTTCATAATGATATAGAGTCTAACATTCACCTAAATTCATAAAACTATATATTCTTACAGCAGATCGAATTGAACCTGATATGAATATGAAATAACAAGTAGTATTCGTAAACAAGTAGCTCATTATATACAAGTAGCTCATTATTTTTTTGATACTTTCTATATTAAATATGAATTAACAATATTTATTCATTGTTTTCATCTCAAATAATATTGGAACCTCAACCTAGGAAGTCCATTTTCATTCCAACATTCTTACGGGCCTATAAATAAATTACCTGAGATACATTTATCAAAAAATTATCATGAGTCATAGTTTTATAATTTTTCAAAAAAGATACAATACAACAAAAAATTAGGTTAAATTATCATTCTATTCATTCATATTACAAATACCAATACTAGAGAAATCAAATGTGAATTTGTGATTCATTTTTATTCTTTCACGTTTTTTCTTATTTTCTTTTCTCATTTTTACTCTCCTAATTATTGATTAAAAATATAATGTACAAGGAATAGTATGTTAGAACTTCAGACTGATCACACGTGACATTATTCCTACTACTCAATGTGTGTGTGATCCATGGTTTGTGTATAAAAAAATTTGGTCTGAATTACAAATCAAAGCTATATACTGATCAAAAAATAATGATACAAATTATGCTAAATTACTAAAACTCATCCAGGGATTGTTAATTTGTCTTTATCTTAAAACAAAATATGTCCAATTTATCACATTATTTTACCTGGAATAACTACACTAGTTCCTATCAGTGATAATATTCTAATAACCTTTCATAATTCTCATTTTTATAAACATAATGATTCTAGTAGTATTTTAAGAAATAATCCCCCTAAAGGGATAATATCATCTTCTAATTCATAAAGGTATATATTTTCATTAGATTCTATTTAGATTTACATTTTATAAATCATACCAATATAGTAAATTTTACAAATCCATAAAAGTTATTGTAACTTACATTACACCATTTTTTATCAATTTTAGAACTATCATCAACTTCAACATCCACTATACTTAACAGATGAATAAAATAAAAATGATAATGGAATAATGTGGAACCATTTTTTTTATTTAGACATAAAAAAGGGTTTAGAGTCTCTTTTAATCCATATTAATATTTTTATTTCATCTTATACTTGGTCAAATTTCTTCAAGCCAGTTCTTCTGCTATTCTATTTTATCATTCCTTTTGATATCATGATTTCATTAATTTTTTCATCTTTTTATGTGGATTTTTTTTCATTTACATCATCCATAAATTCATAATCATATCCTGGTGAAATTATAATTTTATATAGGACCAATTATTTTTATGTTATGATTTTTAGACTATCATTTGTTAGGATTATATATTCCTTTCATTTCCCATACAACATTTTATGATATCATACAATATCATTGTTTTACAACCTATCACAAAATTAAACATTTTATACATGTAAAAAATTTCCATTCCCTAGGGATGTAACCTTCTCTTATAACACTTAAATTATTATTTAATTCTCTAAATTTTTATTCCAAATGATTAAACATTATTTTGGAATGTGTTCATTACTTTTACCTCTTCTAAATGGATTCATTATAAAAATGCTCTCCAAATCAATCCAAATACTATTTTACCTAAATTTTTCATCCAAAATTATGAAGAATGTTTCTATTTTTTAAAATTTTAATGGATTATTTAACAAGAATACATGATTTCTCATCTCAATTGATATATGGAATAGCTTATTCTCTTTAGTAGTGGATAATTATATGAATTTATGGACATTTTTTAAAACTGATTTTTCTGTTATGTACTATCCAGGGAAGATTTACATTATTTACTTAAATTTTTTTATTATTTCATAATAACCACTAGATACATACTCTGTTTTGTTGATAAATAATGCACCAATTTCATGAACTATACGATTTCATGCTTCACAAATATATTCAAATCAATTTTTTTTGAAGAGAAGATATTTTTTCTATTATTGTGTGAGCTTCACCATATTACAGAACTAATTTTCTTTTATAAATGTTATTAATTTATTATAATGGTTTAAAAATTGTTCCATATATCAGTAGACTTGTGACTAATCATGTTACATAGAAATAAATATCCCACAAACCATGTTTTATAGGACCGATTCTTCTATAATTAAATGTATTCTATTTTTATTCTCTTCAAAAAATGGCCTTTTTAAGAGGAAGAAAAAATTTTATTCATGTGTCCAACCACTCTTCAATTAGTAGTGGTATCCTCTATGTTATTTAATATCATCACTTATATTGTTTTAAAGTTAAAACATTCATAGAATAAGAATGAATAAACAAAACAATAAATATTTATTGTTGTAGAAGCTAGATAATTTTTAGACTCTGGTTGATATGATTAATTTGAGGATCTAAAAATATTATTTAAAAAATATGTATGTATTTGAAAACATTAATACACCATAAAATGTGTATCACCCCAAGCTTCTACGGTACACTTCTCTTTGAATAATGTGATAGCGTGTGTTGTACGCAATACCGAGTTCTAACACACCATAACAATCAAACTAGCCGTTATGAATAGTAATACCTACTTTTTGAAATTATATATATTTTATATTTCAAAATGGACTTAATTTTTGGATTCGGAATATCGAATTTAGCCGAAGGTTATATTTTGGTACTTTTCGGATAACTTTAATATTTTGATGAATAGTTAAAATTACTAAATTTTAATTAAAAACAACTTTTTTAATCATAATAATTAATAGTGATAAATTATTAATTTGATTGGTTTTAAAGTATATTTAGAATATATATATACCATTTAATAAAATTTTTGTCATTGGACATAATTTTACAATTAAAGCAGACATAAACAAGTGTCAGTCTTTTGATAGTTATTATCTCTTAAAAACACGCTTTTTGTTTTATCAACGGGAATTAATTTTAAATTAATTTCTGCCACTTCTGTGTTTTGAATTTGGAAAAATTGATTCCATATTTTTAATCAAGATGTTCAAATTGTGTAAATATGTAACTTTTATTTTTAGACATTTTGAATAATTACTTCGGTAAATATTTTATTTACCATGGTTAAGGGTAAATTCGGTAAATAAAGGTTAAAAAATAATATTATAATAATAATAATAAATTACCCTAAAACGTGTCCTAGCCTTACTGGTTGTTACATGTTCTACCATAGGCATATTTGGGTCGATTTTGGGACCCCAGGGAGCCACATGTAGTTGATAGGGACACTTAATTTTAATTAAGTTAAAATGAATACAAAAATGACACAAGAATATATCTTTTAGCAAAACAATTTTTAGATAGGGTTATATATGTTGGGTTTTTCACTATAAATATTTATTAGAAATCTAAAAGGATTTACTACATAATTATATTTTATTTATAATTTTTAGAGATTACATAAGTTAATTTATTTATGACACAATGATGATGCAGTAATTACCATAATAGTGAAAATTTAAAATAATTGATATTATAAATACACAAATAAATATAATTTAAGACTTTTAATAAATTATAATAATTTTTTAGGATAATATGACATATTAGTATTGATTTAATTAACTTTTTTTGAAGTAATCATTCTGTTATGAGTTTCACAAAAATCAACTATTGTATAGTGTCAAAATTGACATAAAAGAGTTTTTTAAACAAATAGAATATTATTAATTGATATTAAATTCCTAAAAATATAATGTTAGGCAAAGAGACTTATATAATGATAGGTGTATCCTTAATGGACCACTTGGGGGTATCTTGGGTGTATATAGTAGGTTTAATAGCCATATAATATAAAAATACAAAGAGACATTGTAAAAGTGAAACTAATTAACTTAGAGTTAATACTTATATATAAGGTTAATATAAGTACCCAAACCTGTCCAAATTGTATTGGTTGAGTGTTTTTAGATCCATCCCGACCTTAAAATTTAAATAATCCACTTTGGAGCCATTAGAAACCGAATATGAATTTATTATAAATTAATATTTCTAGCTTTTCAAAAGGTTCCCCTCACCCCTCTTATAAAAGGGAACTCCTCCTTCTCATTTCATCACACCTTCAAAGCCTTTTGGTTCGGCCAAAATCTTCCTAAATACTCTACCAACATCCCTCACTACAGCCTAGAGGCCTTAGTGTGATCAGAAAGCCAACCCAATGAGCCCTTTTGATCAAATCAAAAGGAAGAACCCGAAGAAGAGGTAATGATTTCACCACCCTTTTCCAAGTTCCTTTCTTCTTCAACTTATTCTTTCATTGTTATTACCATTCTAAAATATTAAATCCAGTATAATATATATAATCTGATGTTATTATAAATATCGTACAACCATATTCAGTATTCTATCCACCCTTTGAATAACATTTCATCATACGTGCGTACGTACGGCTTACCGTCTCCACGTCGTGGTGTAATTGTTATTCAATATATTATTATTTGGATGGGTATAATAATGATGTGTAACTCATTTAAATAATAAATATAACATTATAATGATTCTGTATATATGATATACCATCCATTAATATATTATTTTAATATCAAAAGAATAATATTGTCGCTCGTGCATACGTACGGAGTACCGTCTCCACGAACGCGATGAGATTCATTCTCCATCGTATCTATTCAAGTATAATTCTCACATGATGATTAATAATAGTATATAAGGACTTGATATCATTCTGGATATGATTAACATACAACCTATCCATTACAAACATGGCTTACGTAACAAAACATATAAAAGAAAACGAGTAAGTTAACACCCGAAACAACGATAGTACTAAGATATTATTAACAAATCATTGTTAAAAGATCATATATGATATAATATTAATATATATGATTCTTGTATAATTTAATAACAATTATTTCACTATTATACAGGATTTTAACCTTCCCCGACCAAGGAAAAGTATAAGGTAAGGGTTTATTTCACAATCTCTTCATTATCCGAGGTTGTTTATACGTAATAATCTACTGGGATCTCTTTATCATCCACATCCATGTTTCTTAAAAATGTATTTCAAATTTTTTTTTAATATTTATAAGAATATGGGTTAAAGTAATTTATAACCTTGTTTGACTTTTTATAAGTGATTTATAAAGGAATCTTTCCGTCATTTTCCAAACAAGGTTTTTTTAACCTTTTCGACAGAATTAAGGTAAGATTGTTTTTTTAACTTATACGGTGGGTGCGGTTATTTGCCACCGTTATAAAATCGTCGAAGATTCCCTTGCAATCTTATAAGAATATTTTCAAAGAAAATGTTTTATTTCATAAATATATGACTCTTAAATGATTTCAAAATAGAAAGAGATATTTCTCTAAAAGAGTTTTGATTTCATTTATGTCAACATCTTTTGATGGATTTTACGCTTAATGGAAGTTGATTTATTATGACACAAAACTTCTATATTGTATTTAAGGTTTTGTGATATGTTTGACTATGGATGTTCTATTTTTATACCATTCATAGTTTATGGTGAATGTATTGAAATTTAGTATGCTAGTTTTAATACTAATGTTTATGTTATGTTTAAACCTTTTCATATGGGAATGAATTGGACTTAATATGTGACGGGTGGAGCCCTCTATAGCTCCTCGATGCATCGGTAGGTCTCAGGAGACAAAGTAGTGTCTTGGAACAAGGCCTTGGAAAAATCTTATTTGTACTCTTGGCACGAGGCCTTGGCTATGTGGTTATGATAGTCTGTCATTATGCATTCCATCATTATGAAAGTGGTTATTGATATTTCATGTGATTATTCGATTAGTAGAATATCCATTTGAATAAGTAAATTTCATTATTTCATTTTACGTTTTCCATACTATGTTGAAGTTCAAGTTTAAAAGGCTTTTGTTTTGTTATAAATTGCCTTAAATGTTTATGCTTATTTTTGAAAGTTTCCGCTATATTGTTATCCATACTGGGCATTTGAGCTCACCCCTTTTCTATGTTTTATTTTTCCCAGGATGTGAAGAAGTAAGTTATGAATGATCTGTAGGGATTTTATGTGGGGATATGATTGTGGAATATGGAGACTATGTTGTTGTAGTAGTTTTTCACATTATGATGTAATGTAAAACTTTATGAATATATCTAGTGTTTCCAAGGATACTAAACCAATCGGTCTTTCGAGATTTGATCTTTCTTGTGATCATGCCAATGTTATGTAATAATGCACCGACTCTGGGTAAATGGGGTTGGGGCATTACAGTTGGTATCACATGACGTTTGGTACAAACCTTGGAAGCTAGATTTAGATAAACTCTGATTAGAGCACGTAGACCTAAGATAAACTTTGAGGATTAGTATAGAAGAACTTCCTAGATTTTTGGTATTGTAGATATTTTGTGAGTTTTCCGAGCAATACATCCCTGTCTGGATACAAGCAGGTAGAGGCGGCTCTGGTAAAGATGTACCTAGGGGTAAAACCTGAAAACACCGCTTTGAGCTAGACTCGAACGGGAACTAGTGCACGACAATGGGCCTTGCTACACTCGTGGTTACAACACTCCCAGGGGATATGCTTAGGATAACTCTAATTCTATTTACAAATCATTATGAAGGGTTTAAGAGTATATAATTACTCAAAGAAAACCTTCTTATGATTATGGATTATATCCATAAATATTTCAATTTATGTTATGTGTTTTATAAGTATGGGATTATGTATTTTGATTCACAAACTGATCTAGTTTATGCCATTGTTTAAAAATGGCACCTAGTGGAAGAAATGGAAATCGTATCAATGCATGCACTCCATGTAGGGATTTCCCTCCGGTTCAAGATAATTATAATGGAGCTGGTGATGCAACTGGTGCCGATCAGCTAATCATCATACTGGGACAACTCACTCAGGTTATGAATAATAACCTTATCTATATGGAGCACCCAGATCCGCAGCATGGAGGATCAATGTTAGATTGATTCATGGGGAAACAACCACCAACGTTCAATGGGAGTACAAATCCCTTAGTAGCTGAGCAATGGATATTTTCCCTAGAGAAAATATTTCAGGCTTAGGGGAGTAATGAAAGGGAAAAAGTTATCATGGCAGTTTACCGCCTCACTGGAGATGCTAATCAATGGTGGTCATTGATTCAAAATATGAAGGAAGATGATTAAGTATCAAATATGGAATGGAGGGAGTTCAAAGATCTGTTTTTAGAAAAATACTTTCCTCGCGACCACTGAGCAGATATGGAAAGGCAGTTTCTGAGTCTGAGACAGAAGGAGGATGAGAATGTCACAAAGTATGAGGCTAACATTACAAGGTTAGCAAGGTATGCAGGAGATTATATACGTAACCCAAGATGTATGATTGATCATTTCTTTGATGGGTTAAAACAATTTCTCTGTCGAGCATTAGTCTCACAATCCATTTCATCGTACGAAGACATTGTCTCATGTGCTACCAAGACTGAAAAGGAATTCTCTAAGTCTTATGAATTTAAAGAAAAGAAAGAGAAGAAGAGACCTGCTGATCAATATAGGAATGGAAATAAGGGGAAGAAGGGAATGTTTGAATATCCATCATGTGGTAAATTTGGGAAGAAACACCCTGGTACATTCTTGAAGGGAACGAGAGTCTGTTACAAGTGTGGTGAAAAAGGCCACCAAGCTCGTGATTGCAAGGGGAAGAAGGAAGCCACCAACGTTCAGTGCTACAATTGCAGGGAGACGGGGCATTATGCAAATGAATGTCCTAAGTGTCAGGAGAACTTACCTCAGAAAAGGCCAAGGGATCAAGGCTAAGCTTATTCTATCACTACTGCTGAGGTAGAAGCTCTGAAAGACGTGGTGGAAGGTAATTTAATGGTTTCCTCTAGTTTAGCAAATGCATTATTTGATTTTGGATCATCGTATTGTTTCATATCTTCCCAGTTTTCTAAGAAAATTAGATATTTCCAATTTGATTTAACAAGGGAGTTGTCAGTTAAAACTCCAAAGGGAAGTATCATTGCAACAATGTTTTGTGAATCAGTCCCCATTAGAGCACATACATGTTCTTTATCTGATGATCTCGTCGTCATACCTATGATTGAGTTTGAAATAATCCTCGGTATGGACTGTCTTTCAGACTATGATGCGAATATTTATTGTAAGAAGAAAGAGGTTACAATTCTTGATGATGATGATGATAAATAACAGCTTATCTTTAGAGCAGAATCGTCACCGCCTAATTCTTATTTAGATCCACCCCCAGTAGCTCAACTAAATTCAATTATTGGGGAGGAAGAGAATGAAATAACTATGGGTGAGGAAAGAAATGTTAAAATAGAGGATTTACCTATTGTGAAAGAATTTGTAGATGTATTTCCGGAAGATTTACCTGGACATCCTCCAGAACGAGAAGTTGAGTTTTCCATTGATTTAATTCCTGGATCAAGGCCTATATCGAAGACCCCTTATAGAATGGCCACTGTAGATTTAGTTGAACTAAAGAAACAACTAGAGGAATTGAGTAATAAGGGATTTATTCTCCCTATTTTTTCTCCATGGGGAGCCCCTGTACGTTTTGTTAAAAATAAAGACGGATCTATGAGGTTATGTATCGACTACAGGGAGATCAATTCTATAACAATAAAGAACAAGTATCCCCTACCTCGAATTGATGATTTATTTGACCAACTACATGGAGATAAATATTTTTCAAAGATTGAACTTTGATCTGGATACCATCAGTTGTGTGTGAAGAAGGAAGACATTCCAAAGACAGCATTTCGAACCAGGTACGAGCATTACGAGTTTACTGTAATGCCTTTTGGATTGACTAATGCACCCTCTGTATTCATGGATCTGATGAATAGTGTTTTCAAGGAGTATCTCGATGAATTTGTGGTGGTATTTATTGATGATATCTTGGTATACTCCAAAATCTACGAAGATCATGAATATCACTTGCGCATTATCCTGATGACTCTGAGAAGACATGAATTATATGGGAGGTTTAGCAAGTGTGAATTCTGGCTTCAGGAGATTTCATTTCTTGGCCATATTGTCTCTAAATATGGAATCTCTGTTGATCCTTCTAAGACTAAGGAAATCCAAGAATGGCCAGCACCGACGAGTATAACTGAGGTATGCAGTTTTATTGGTTTAGCAGGTTATTATCGACATTTCGTCCTGAATTTTGCCCGATTGGAAAACCCATTAACGAAGATCACACGTAAAGGGGTTAATTTTTTTGGACAAAAGAGTGTAAAGAATTTTTCGAATAACTGAAGAGAATATTAGTCAATGCTCTTATATTGACTCTACCATCGGGGAATGATGGGTTTGTTATTTATAGTGATGCATCGAAGAAAGGACTTGGTTGTGTACTTATGCAGAATGATAGGGTTATTGCCTATGCATCACGACAGTTGAAAATTCATGAACAAAACAATCCTACTCATGATCTCGAGTTAGCAGTTGTGATCTTTTCTTTGACGATATGGAGGCACTACCTCTATGGTGAAAAATGTGAGATTTATACTGATCACAAGAGTTTGAAGTATATTTTCTCACAAAAAGAACTCAACATGAGGCAAAGGAGATGGCTTGAATTACTCAAGGATTATGATTGCACGATACACTACCACCCGGGGAAGGCAAACAAGGTGGCAGATGCTTTGAGCAGAAAAGATCATGGAGTTTTGAAAAATATGAGAATTGAAAGGGATCCAATTTTCATGGATCTAGTGAAGATGGACATGGGAATAACCAGGGAAGGAGAAACATCAATTATTTTTCAAATGGATGCCAAACCATCTTTACTAGAAAGGATTAAGTGTTCTAATACTAATGATGGAGAATTTCAGAATAATATTAAAGCTGTGAATGATGGGAGACTGAGAGACTTTGTGTATGAAGATGGAATTTTGAAATTTGGGAAGAGGCTTTGTGTTCCCGATATACCTAATCTAAAAAGGGAATTACTGGATGATGCTCATAGTTCCAATTTCTCTATACACCATGGGAGCACTAAAATTTATAGAGATTTGAAGGAACATTTTTGGTGGGACAACATGAAGAGGGAGATTTCTGATTTTGTGTCAAGATGTATGGTTTGTGAAAAAGTGAAAGCTGGAAGGAAACAGCCTGGAGGAGTCATGCAACCTCTTCCCATACCGATGTGGAAATGGGACAATATTACGATGGACTTTGCCATGGGGCTACCAAAGACTCCTAGAAGGAACGATGCAATATGGGTTATTGTTGATCGTCTTACCAAGGCAGCACATTTTCTTGCTATAAGAGAATATCTACCCCTGGACCGTCTAGCAAGACTATATATTAATGAATTTGTGAGACTTCATGGAGTACCCCTATCGATTGTTTCTGATCGTGATCCCCATTTTACTTCATGATTCTGGAAGAGTCTTCAGAAATCCCTGGATAATGAACTTCATTTGAGCACTTCCTACCACCCTCAGACAGACGGACAATCAGAACGGACTATTCAAACCATAGAACACATGTTGAGATCCTGCTCACTTGAATTTCAGTGTATGTGGGATCAGTATTTACCTCTGGTAGAATTTTCCTATAACAATAGCTTCCATTTGAGTATTTAGATGACACCATATGAAGCGTTATATGGAAAGAGATGTTGCACACCAACCTGTTGGGATGACGTTGGGGAAATAAAACTTGTAGGTCTAGAAATGGTGGAGGAAACGATGGAAAAGGTGTAGTTAATCCAAAATCACATCAAAGCAGCTCAAAGTAGGCAGAAGATCTATGCCGATAACCGAAGGAAGGATTTGGAATTTCAAGTCGGTGATCATGTTTTCCTGAAGGTATCTCCATGGAAGGGAGTCATACGTTTTGGTAAGAAAGGTAAATTGAGTTCCAGGTACATCGGACCTTTCGAAATTCTAGAACGAATTGGGGCTGTATCTTACCAATTGGCAATGCCACCAAGTCTCTCCAAAGTTCACGATGTGTTCCACGTATCTCTGTTGAGAAAATACATGCCTGACCCAACGCATGTACTCACCTATGAGGAGTTAGAACTGGAACCCGATCTGTCTTATTGCGAAGAGTCCGTCAGGATTCTTGATACGAGAGAACAAGTATTGAGAAACCGGATGATGTGTCTGGTAAAAGTTTTGTGGAGAAACCATAAGATGGAAGAGGAAAGGTGGGAACCCGAGGAACTTATGATGAAGAACCACCTGAGACTTTTCATGTGATAAGTATTCTAGAAATTTTGAGGACGAAATTATTTGATGGAAGGGAGAATGTAACACCTCAAGCTTCTACGGTACGCTTCTCTTTGAATAATGTGATAGTGTGTGTTGTACGCAACACCGAGTTCTAACACTCCATAACCAATCAAACTAGCCGTTATGAATAGTAATACCTACCTGTTGAAATTATATATATTTTATACTTCAAAATGGACTTCATTTTTGGATTCGGAATATCGAATTTAGCCTAAGGTGAGATTTTGGTACTATTCGGATAACTTTAATATTTTGATGAATAGTGAAAATTACTAAATTTTAATTAAAAACAACTTTTTTAATCAAAATAATTAATAGTGATAAATTATGAATTTGAGTGGTTTTAAATTATATTTTGAATATATTTTTACCATTTAATACAATGTTGGTCATTGGACATAATTTTACAATTAAACCAAACATAAACAAGTGTCAATCTTTTAATAGTTATTATCTCTTAAAAACACGCTTTTTGTTTTATCAACGCGAATTAATTTTAAATTAATTTCTGCCACTTCTGTGTTTTGAATTTGGAAAAATGGATTCCATTTTTGGAATCAGGATGTTCAAATTATGTAAATAGGTAAATTTTATTTTTAGACATTTTGAATAATTACTTCGGTAAATATTTTATTTACCATGGTTAAGGGTAAATCTGGTAAATAAGGGTTAAACAATAATATTATAAGAATACTAAATTACCCTAAAACGTGTCCTAGCCTAATTTATTGATACAGTTTCGACCATAGGCATATATGGGTCGATTTTGGGACCCCATGGTGCCACTTGTAGTTGATATGGACAATTAATTTTAATTAAGTTAAAAAGAATACAAAAATGACACAAGCATATATCTTTTAGCAAAACAATTTTTCATAGGGTTATATATGTTGTATTTTCGACTATAAATATTAATTATAAATCTAAAAAGATTTACTACATAATGATATTTTATTTATAATTTTTAGAGATTACAGAAGTTAATTTATTTATGACACAATGATGATGCAGTAATTACCATAATAGTGAAAATTTAAAATAATTGATATTATAAATACCCAAATAAATATAATTTGAGACTTTTAATTAATTAAACTATTTTTATAGGATACTATGACATATTAGGATTGATTTAATTAACGTTTTGTGATGTAATCATTCTTTTATGAGTTTCACAAAATTCAACTATTGAATAGTGTCAAAATTGACATAAAAGAGTTTTTAAAACAAATATTATATTATTAATTGATATTAAATTCTTAAAAATCTAAGTTTCTGCCAAGAGACTTATATAATGATAGGTGTATCATTAATGGACCACTTGGGGGTCTATTGGATGTATATAGTACGTTTATTAACCATATAATATAAAAATACAAAGAGACATTGTAAAAGTGAAACTAATTAACTTAGAATTAATACTTAAAGATAAGGTTAATATAAGTACCCAAACCTATCTAAATTCTATTAATTGAGTGGTTTTCGACCCATCCCCACCTTAACATTTAAATAATCGACTTTTGAGCCATTAGAATCCGAATATGAATTTATTATAAATTAATATTTCTAGCTTTTCCAAAGGTGCCCCTCACCCCTCTTATAAAAAGGCACTCCTCCTTCTCATTTCTTCACACCTTCAAAGCCTTTTGGTTTGGCCAAACTCTGCCCAAATACTCTCCCAACATCCCTCACTACAACCTAGAGTCCGTAGTGTGATCATAAAACTATCCTAAGGATCCCTTTTGATCAAATCAAAAGGAAGAACCCGAATAAGAGGTAATGATTTCACCACACTTTTCCAAGTTCCTTTCTTCTTCCAATTATTTTTTCTTTATTTCTACCATTATAAATTAATAACTCTAGTATCATATATATAATGTGATGTTATCATAAATATGGTACAACCATATTCAGTATTCTATCCACCCTTTGAATAACATGTCACCATACGTGCGTACGTACGGCTTACCGTCTCCACGTCGTGGTGTAATTGTTATTCAATATATTATTATTTGGATGGGTATTATAATGATGTGTAACTCATTTAAATAATAAATATAACATGATAATGATTCTGTATATATGATATACCATCCATTTATATATTATTTTAATATCAAAAGAATGATATTGTCGCTCGTGCGTACGTACGGACTACCGTCTCCACGAATGCTAAGAGATTCATTCTCCATCGTATCTATTCAAGTATAATTCTCATTTGATGATTAATAATAGTATCTAAGGACTTGATATAATTCTGTATAGGACTAAGTTACAACCTATCCGTTACAAACATGGCTTACGTAACAAAACATATAAAAGAAAACGAGTAAGTTAACTCCCGAAACAACGATAGTACTAAGATATTATTAACAAATCAATGTTAAAAGATCATATATGATATCATATTAATGTATATGATTCTTGTATAATTTAATAACAATTATTTCACCATTATACCGGAGGTTAACCTACACCAACCATGGAAAAGTACAAGGTAAGGTTTTATTTCACAATCTCTTCATTATTCGAGGTTGTTTATACGTAATAATCTATTGGGATCAATTTATCATCTACATCCATGTTTCTTAAAAATGTATTTCAAAACATTTTTACTATTTACAAGAATATGGGTTAAATTCATTTATACCCTTGTTTGTATTTTTATAAGTGGTTTATAAATGAATCATTCCGTCGTTTTCCAAACAAGGTGCTTTTAACCTTTTCGACCGAATTAAGGTAAGAATGTTTTTTAACATATACGGCGGGTGCGGTTATTTTCTGCCGTTATAAAATCATCGAAGCTTCCCTTTCAAGCTTATAAGAATATTTTCAAAGAAAATGTTTTATTTCATAGATATATGACTCTTAAATGATTTCAAAATAGAAATAGATTTTTTCTAAAAGAGTTTTGATTTCATCTATGTCAACAACCTTTGATGGAGTTTACGCTTATTTGAAGTTTATTTATTATGATACAAAACTTCTATATTGTATTGAAGGTTTTGTGATATGTTTGACTGTGGATGTGCTATTTTTATAGCATTCATAGTTTATGGTGAAAGTATTGACATTTAGTATGCTAGTTTTAATACGAATGTTTATGTTATGTTTAATCCTTTTCATATGGGATTGCATTGGACTTAATATGTGACGAGTAGAGCCCGCTATAGCTCCTCGATGCATCGGTAGGTCTCATGAGACAAACTACTGACTTGGCACAAGGACTTGGCAAAATATTATTTGTAGTCTTGGCCCGAGGCCTTGGCTATGTGGTTATGATAGTCTGGAATTATGCATTCCATCATTATGAAAGTGGTTATTGATATTGCATGTGATTATTCGATTAGTAGAATATCCACGTGAATAAGTAAATGGAATTATTTCATTTTACTTTTGTCATACTATGTTGAAGTTCAAGTTTAAAAGGCTTTTGTTTTAGTTATACATTGCCTTAAATGTTTATGCTTATTTTTGAAAGTTTCTGCTATATTGTTATCCTTACTGGGCATTTGAGCTCACCCCTTTTCTATGTTTTATTTTTTCCAGGATGTGAAGAAGTAAGTTATGAATGACCTGCAGGGATTTTATGTGGGGATATGAGTGTGGAATATGGAGACTATGTTGTTTTAGTAGTTTTTCACTTTATGATGTAATGTAAAAATTTATGAATATATCTAGTGTTTCCCAGGCTACTAAACCAATCGGTCTTTCGAGATTTGATCTTTCTTGTGATCATGACAATGTTATGTAATAATCCACTGACTTTGGGTAACTGGGGTCGGGGCGTTACAAAATGTTTTATGATAATAAATATATTCTTAGTTTGGTGAAATTAATTGGAATGTATCCCATCCAGATTTGAAATTTTATTTATTAATTCAAGACATATCATATTACAGATAGTTTCACCATCCTAAGATGATATAACATCTTTCAAAAAAATATTTCTCATATTTTATATTTTTTCTTTATTATAATTCTTTATCAAGATCTTTTATTATACCTATATTAATTTTCAACAGATAATTCTTGATATTAATCACGACCTTCAGTTCTTATTCAAATTTATTGATCTTTTTATAAAGTGAAGGATAAATTTATTCAAGTATTTTTATAAATTTTTATTTCCCATGTAATTTATTGATCCACTCACCATTGAAACCAGAGAGCCTTTATTATTGTTCTATATCATCCCAACTATGATGCCACTAATTTGATGTCCTGATCCAATTCTCACAAGTCATCTAGAATTCCTCCATGTACTCCAGAGGCTGCTGACTAGAAGTGAGGTCTTAGGGTGGTCTTTGGGGAGACTATTCCATCACATCAGGGAAAAAACAGGTATGTAACTAATTATTATTTATTATTATAAAAAAATAATGTGTAGAAGTTATAAATATAAATAATATTGTAATAAAGAATGAAATGCAGTAAAGGCCCAAACAACCATGTCATTACTAAAAATAGATCACGCATTGGTGAGATCACATATATAGGATTACATAAAGGATACATCAAAAAAATTAGTGATATCTATCTAAATCACTACCAGAACACATACCCTAACTTTAGGATCATATCTTAGCAATCCTGACCAATCGGTTGGGGGATTCAAATTTACCGGTTCCCACAACCCAGTGAGCGACTGCTTGGGTACCCAAGTGAAATAGTGGCCAAAGAAGGGTGTGTGTATATAACATAGTAGGTAATGACAATTTGGTTGCATAAAAATATATCAATATGCAGGGTTTGTAAATGTGATCCACTCATTAAGAAAATAATAATAACGATAATAATTGCATGAAATAAACTAAAAGTCAATGTCATTCAAGGTATGCTCAATGAAATTATTAAACCAATAAGAGTTACAACTAGAATAAGGTTATGGCATGAAAAAATATTTTTATGTGTGTGTAAATTTATATATACATGAGTAAGGGGAAAAGTAACACGAATTAACCCAAAAAATACCCCTGGGTTTGTAATTACCTTTGTATGGACATCCTATGAATAAGACATTGAGATGGATGCATTACCACGCAAGCCATGCATTATAAAGTTTAACCTCGGGTCCAAGACCATTATTTATAGTTCCTACTTTAGAAAATGTCAGAAATCCCTCTGATAAAGCTACATCACCATAAGCGGATACATGTCTTAAGCCTCCGATCACCTATACTCACATGTAATAACTAAGATGAAGGATTCTAATGTGTCAACTATACATCCCATAAAATTGGAATTGAGATGGATGTCATAACACTCTCGATGTGTAATATAGTTCAATGTATGAATGTTATGTTCCAGTCTATAGGAAATCATCAAATTGAATAACAAATAATCCGTAAGTGGGATGAACCTTATTCAATCTATATAATAAAGCTCTCTAGATTCAAGATAAAACTCAAAATACTTTCAATAAATGGATTAATATCATACTCTTGGATAATTCTAGTTAGTTACAACAATTTTCCGACCACATGAGCTTAGGAAGAATCCTTGGAATTAAATAAGGATATCAATTAAATCCTTGGTGTCCTCATTAACATCTTAATACATAGAAGAAATATATCCACCGGGAAACATTAAGCATTATTTGGGATCTACTAAGATATCCATACTTAGATAAATATAGAATAATAGGTATTTTAAGATGATATTAATGGAATACCATTATAATTCCCATAGGTGGAGGAATCCCAATGACAATGGGAATTCTGATAAGAGTGGTATTACCATTCAATCATTATGGTACAGAAGTAGGATCCAAGGAACTAATTTTTTATATCACAATAATAAAATCTGATAAAAATAATTTATATCTAGATCAATGAATGTTTATTTGGGTATATAAATGAAATAAAAACAATGAAAAGTCTCATAATCAGGAACCCAAGAAGTAAATATGGGCATATAATGAAACATATAGGCACATAAGATAGATCCTATGAAATAAGTCACGGAATACAAAATCAAATATTACATCATACTGAGATATAGATATGAGAACATGGAAGAAAATTTGAAAATCACAGTTTCATTATGAGTGATCATTTGGATGTATAATAAAAGAGTAAGGTTGGTCGGACGCCTTAACCCATCATAGCCTCATAATATTACATGTTTGGTATGGGTTCAAGGTGTACCCACTATAATCTCTATGAAAACCATTTATGTACAAGATCATGGTTTGTAATACATTGGTACCCATGGGGTCAATAATTTCCCTAGCATTTTACACATATTATTACATTATTTTAACCATACTTATCCATAAAATACTAAAAAATATTATAAATTTCAGTGTTTTTGGTATATTAGGTACATAATTAAGCATCATGAAATAAAAAATAAAACCACTTTTATTTAATCTTCATAATTATATCCTAACTCCCTTTAAGCCATTATATCCGTATAAGAAAACCTTTGGAATACTTGAACAAAAGTGGTGGGCTGAAAATCTCTATAAGGGATTATGTATAAGAACAAACATAGCACACAGGTTAGAGAAAACAACAAGACAATATAAAAGTAATGTTACATGAAAAATAATAATGAATATTAGCATGTTTAACAGGATGAAATATAATAAAGGAATCATAGAAATGTGTTAACAACATATAACATGATATAAACATGAGTCAAGGCTAACTTCCATGACTATATCACATGGTGGACAAAGTGCCATAATGGAATCCAGTTTACTCCCTATCTCAACATGAAGTATCATTAGACAAAACATTACCAAATGAATTGTTTACCTATTTGGGTGTTCCAATCATAATATATTTAGGAATATCTCTTCCATAAGAATAAATAATCATGAGGTATAAACAAAAGGGTTACCCAAGGAAATATTTGGGTATCATAAACACATCAAAAGAAATAACCAATGGGTGACTCAGAAAAGAGTTCATAAAAGAATATATTAAAATCATAAATGTAAATTAAAAAATGAATATGGGATTATATATGGATAAATTATGTAAAACTTATATAAAAACATTTACAAATAGTGTTCAGGAAACTTTGGAAATTATCAACTTTAGTGTGGTTAAAGGAAAGACATTAAATATTCTTTAAAACATAGATGTCATAATTGTTTATATAAAACCAGAAATGAACCAATATTGTTTCTCATGATAATACATGTTACATTTAAAAAATAATGGTTTCTTTAAAAATATTATGGAGTTCACCTGAAAATCGTTAAGAACATGGGAAGTTTCTTTTAATCGTTCTTTCTTATTAGGAATAATTGAGAAGGAATATTTATAAAACTTGTATTTACCCATAAAATAAGAGAGAAATGATCTTTATAAATTTTTTGGAAACATATAAATATAATTTATAAGAATTATTAAATAATAAATAATAAGTAAATCGAATTAAACAGAGAGAAATCATAACCTGAAGAAAAAAGGGAGGTACGGAAAGATTCCTTTACATAATGTCTGGAACCGTTTTGAAAATGTAATTAAAGTACTAAACAGTAAAATTATATTAATTAATTAATAATTACAGAACCTATTTTAATTATAATTTATTTATTAATTTTTATTAAGGTCATTTATAGCCTTTTATTGGTTACAAATTTTAATATCCTCATCTAGGAGTGTTTGTTTTCTTGGTTCTCAAGAACTGTTTCCTATTAAAAATATGGAAGTTCATGTAAAATGGGAAGAGGTATCCAAAATTTAAGTTCTATTTTATTAATGAAAATATGGAAGATTAAATGGTTATATAGGTCTTTTGGTTCTTTCGGGTGAGGATGAATCATTAGATAAGACATAAGTGATAATCACTTGGATTATGTTGGGCAGTTTTCGCTCACAACTATCTTTTATTTTTTTATGGTTTATTATTTTGTGTATATAATAGTTATAAAACATATAAAATGTTATAAAATAAATTTTAAAATATTTTTCTACCATTATAATGGTTTTATGACCTACCTTGAAGGTGTTAATGGAAATTAAAAAAAAATCATCCTTGAAGACAATAGATTAACACCTCACAGGTGGTGTTTTCATTTTTAGAACAAAAAAGGGAGGGAAATGAAATGATGATGGATTATTCCATTAAATAAAATAAAATTATAGTATATGTTAGATAATGTAGTTACCATGCTACATTTATAAGAGGAGGTGAAGAGAGAATATAAAAATAAAGTAATTTGGAAATAAATTAAAAGAAAAATAAAGAGGATTTTAACTCTTGAATATTCTATTTGAGAACCTCCTTAGGGAAATTGGATTTGGTTATTTATTGAGACCAAAGTATCCTGGAAAAGGGTCAGAGGCTTGGGAGGAATATTGTTTAGAATTTGGAAAAGGCTCAATGCTTGAAGGGTGTGAGGAGAAGAGGTGGTGTGGGGTGGTATTTATGGGGGAGGAGAGGGGTGTTTTGTCATTATTTTATTCATTTGTTTATTATTTTGGGTCAATACATTGAATTATTTGATAACAATCACTAAATATATTAAAATAATTAATGATAGTTTCATATTCTGGGCATATATCAGTCATACAACATCCATGACTCAATAATTCAATTATTTTGATAATAATATATATTATTGTATTTCACTATTTTCGAAAACATCAACAATTTTAGAAAAATAGAAAAATTTCACCCTAAACATTTTTTGATATTTTGAATTTTAAAATTAACTCAATTTTATGAAAATATATTTCTAAATATTAGATATTTAATTTTTTTTAAATAATCATTTTCGTGGAAAATACCAATTTTAAAATTTTAATTGATTTTATAACACATTGAAAAAATAATCAAGGCCTCATCAAAATTTCTAATTATCATAAGTCAAAAAATATTAATTTATGAATAAATTTTATGAAAATAAATTTTATTTTAAATAATTAAATTAATTATAATATTGTAAATAAATATTTCAATCTAACAAAAACACAGATAATTAATTTATCACTTCTAAAAAATTCAGTTACTTATTCCAAGGGAGAGATGTATAATATTTTTATTTATAATATGAACAAATATTTTATTCTCTCACAGGTGATGTTACTATTCTATTAGCCAGTTTACTATTCATGAGGGTTACATTACTATTCTAAATGTCATGTTATTATTTCGCTAGTATAATTTCCTTCACATCTAGAATTACCTCTTATTTCATTCATTCTTTATTTTTACTATTTATATAGTGTTATTTATTTTATTTAATTTGATTTACACTATATATCATAATTATAAAAATATAATTTCCATTGGGTTTTTTGGTTCATTACATTCTTCCCCCTTATGAAATTTCACCCTCGAAATTTCATTTTACGTAAATAGGTAAGGGTGTTTATCCCTCATTTATTCCTCTGGTTCCCATGTTCCATCTTCATATATATGGTTATTCCATAGTAATTTGACTAGGTGGGTTGCCCTGTTTCATATAACAATATCCTTACGGTATAATATTATCACTACCTCCTCCTCGTAAGAGAGATAATTATCCAACTGCACCACCTCTGGATTCAATACTTGTGAGGGATATATTATGTACTTCCTTAAGATAGATACATGTTATATATAATGTAATTGATCAATGGTAGGTGGAAGTTATAATCTATAGGCTATAGCTCTAACCTAATTTAGAATCTCGAAGGCACTAAAGTACCTGGGACAAATCATTCTTTTATTCCCAAATCTCATGATCCTCTTCCATAATGATATAAAGACGAATACCATGTCTCCAACCTCAAAATATAAGTCTCATAAACTATTATATGCAAGTATATTATATTGAATTTTGGATTCCTTGATATGATGATGAATGGTATTGACATTTTCTACAATTTCGTTGAATGTTTCAGGTCATAGCAGCTTACGTTCACCGACTTCATCCCCACAATTCAACGTTCACTGACTAAGTTTCACCACCATTGCAAGTTGTTTTTCATTGATGTTGCATTATAACCCATATCCCTTATTTAAAAAGGAATATGTCTTTCCTAACTTCTTCGGAGATGTCTTCTCCTTGATTGAAATGGGATAATGGGATTAAAGTTCCTCCTTTTGTGGATTTCTCCTTGGAATTCGTCACTTAGTTTGGGTCTCCCTCATAGATTACAACTTTTTTCATGAAACTCGTTAAATGTTTCAGTTATTTTTTTTATCCAGGTTAAATACACTAGTTCTATCGTGGAAATCCAAGGGGTCTTGAGTGGTAGTAACCTTTATTCTGGGGCGTAGTCATGTTGGAAATAGCTAAGCATGTCTGGATGCTGGAACATTGGAACCCATGTATTCTTCTATATAATAGGGATTTTCAAGGGAACAAAACAAAAAGAATTCAACTTTGACTATAGGTTTTGTTATGCCAAAGGCATGTCTTTTGAGGTTATTCTCAGGCATCTCAGGTTTAACCTGAGGTAACACTGTAGAAGGGCACATGTCTAATATTTTGTAGAGACAAAAGGATCAATCAGAGCACCTATATAGGAGGATCATTGAGGTGAATTCGTAAGAGAAATCATTTTAAAATGTTTACCGAATGGAAGGATCGTGATGCCTATGAAGGTGGACTATGGGTGGTGTGTCCCATAAATGGAAGGTGTCACACTATGAAGGATGACCATGACACCAATGAGGATGGATCAGAGAGGTGAACCCCTTTGAGGAGGAAACCAAGGTTTACCATTTCATAGGATTGAACCAAATAGATACGTCAGACATACCCTCTTTATAAGACATAAATCAAAACCCAAATAGTTTTTTGAATGGTGTGGGGATTACACACAAATATTTCCTATTGCAAGATGATTTCCCTTAGATTGATTTTGCAAGGTTTACACACTAATTCATACTAGGAAATTATAAGTGAAGACATGATGTGAATGGAGTGACATGTTTCCACTGGGTGGTGGAGGACAAGTTAAAATCAATATGGATTATTTATTGATTAGATAGAATGGATTAAATGGATGGCTTTGTCTGGGTTTTGTGCTTGAACCTTAAAAAGGTTTTCGACATATCTTAACTTGTTATGAATCAAAATCTACGTTGTTCATGAGGGGTAATTGGGGATTATACCTAATTATGAGGAGTATAGGATGGTGGTGGATGAATAATACGATCATAATAGGATGTGGAGTCCTAGAGAAAAACCAGGATAGATGAGGGATGAAGTGGGTGAGGGCAGATGGATCAGAACAACCCAAGGATATGTATTCAAGAGGATGGGTCCCATAAAGGCGTCACATTATTAGGGTACATATCTATGATGGAGCACTTATGTCTAGAATTGAATTGGATTAAAAATAAGGAGGTGTACTGTGTACACTATTCGAAGGAAAAGGATCAAAACCCATATTGTTGAGAAGTGATGGGATATGGATTACAACATAGAAGGAGACCCATCAAGTCAAGGATTACGCATGGGAGACACCTGTTACAAAGGGAAATGATACTAAGGCTTACTTATAAGAATTAACCATATGGAGATTGGATGTCATGGTTTTTTCTAAACTCTATTCCCACGTGAGTCATGCTTAGTGGGAGAAATAAGAGGCAGTTACAAACTTGACAGTTATGTCATAGAAGATACAGTAATGAAATATGGTGTGGGGTTTACACATTTAGTGCTGCCCGATGTGGGTTTTGTTCTTTGAAAGTGTGGTGTAGAAGGATATCATTCGATTTTATTTGGATATCATACCTTATCATTCTTATAAAGGTCATCCTGTAATAGATGTGTTAGGCCTTAGATGGAGACTGCATGAGGAGCACATGGAGACAATGACCTAATGAAGCGAGAGATGAAAGGACTCATATGCTCATCCCATATTAGAACCCAAGTTGATGATGTCATTCCATGTGAGGAGGATCAAATTACATTTCATTCAAACACAATGACATCCAAGGTATTCCACACATGGATGTATCTTAGTTTAACATCATGTGTTGAGGATGACGGTGCTAGGTTGTTTTACACCCTAAATCTCGGATGTGTGGAACTCACTTCGAAACCCTCGAGGTTATATAACTAGCACCCTTAAACCCTTTGGGAATGGAAGGCATCAGTAATTCTATGATAAGACTCTATTGAGGAGTGATTAGTCATGGGGTCAATGTTAATGTGTCTATACTGAAAAGTAAAATTCATTAGCATGAATTTACAGAAAATAAAGAGGTAGAACACTAAAAAAAGGAACACCCCATGAAAGACCAAGAAACATCTATGCACAATATTGGAGGGTTATATGGAGGAGGTGTGTGCCGGACATGGTAGGATCACAAAAGAGGGGTTTCACATGGTGGTTTAGAGTAAGGGAAACTGATGGAGCTTCATAAAAGGGGTGTACACATGATTTGAGGCATTCACTCAAATGGAAGTGTTGAACACAAAATTAGGTTCCCCCAAGGCCAGGAGTCACATGCAAGAGGAGTATTTTATACACTCAGTTATAAGGAACAAACAAAATGGGTGATGGACAAGCTAATGGGGTGCCATATGAAGGTAGACCATCTAGGGATCTATCCCGAAATATCTTGTACCTTGAGGCCATCATCCTTTTGTGCTGTCATAGAAAATAAATTTCACGAGAAATAGAATTTTTTTTGGTATTTCATAGGATTAACCTAAAGATTAGGGTTTCACTTCAATATATATATGGTGGATTGCACGATAGTGCACAAGATTTCCGATGTAGAAACCACTTGGTTGAAGTCAAATTGGATGTGAAAGATATTTGATCATGGATCAAAATTCATACACACTAACAAACCAATTACATGCACCTTTTTTGATTGTTCGAGGATGTCCAGAGAGGAAGATGACTGATTAATGTTGCATTGGATGCGTAAGAGCATTGTGTGCTAATGTCCATCTTACACACATTTTCTGAAAACTTGATTTCTCATACCTTTGGGCCTTTGGGATGATTCACCTGGTTATAAACATTCATTGGGTCACATAATGATTACCATTAGTGGATTAGTGAAAAAATATCAGTGCCAAAAGATTCCCCCTTGGAATCTGAGGTAAAGGGGATGGGAAGGATGGGTTTAGAGGGAAACACCAATTAAATGGGTCCATTTACCTAGGTTCACACAAAATCTTTCATCTGGAATATAAGACAAATTTTCCATGCATGAAAGCCTGGGTCCATCCCTATAAATATGATATATGGGCTATATTTATAGTAATTTGACTTTCTATGCGATATGAAAACTTCTCTTCTGCATGTAAGATCATATCGTCTGTGAAAAAAAGGTGAATATTGGCTATCATTTCTGCATTGCAATAATTTTCTAGGAATGTGGATATAACCGATCAACTCTACCTTCCATGCCTTACCTGAAAAAGAATACAACTTTTTCCTTGCATTCACTCTCCATAACATCTGCGCAACTGAATTAAAACCTTCTAAACATTCCAAATGTCTAGCCGATTGGAAGATGCTCAAACTGAGGCTATTATTATTACTAAAAGGGATAAAATTGGTTGAAACCTTGTGGATATGTATTATCTAAGGGTTGTATCAGACAACCAAATGTTGATGGTGATGCTAACATAGGTGCAGAAAGACTATCCGTTGAGTTACTATTTACTGTTGTGGAACTTTTGACTACTAGATAATGCAACATTCCCAACATATGATGTTGATGTTCCATAATCATGGTTATCTCGATAATATGATCACCTATGTTAAAACACCAACACATATGGACATGTATCTATGAACCATAGGGATCGTGTAGTGTATACCTTGAATTGGAGTATCAGAACGATCACTGAGAACAAACATGTAGTACAAGAGTTCCCAAGTCATTACACTGCCACTTTTTAGAGCAACATCAGCGATGTGTGTAATGAAACGTTGAAGGATTGGGATCTATTATTAGGGGAAAACATTACCAGTGAATGGATGTTGGTGTACTAGGTACACTTCACATATGAGGATTTCAGAGAGGAACTACCTGGAATTACGATTTAAGAAGCAGTGTGGACGTCACAATTCCATTTCATTCCTTAAAAAAATCTAGTACCAAAAATTCCCATTTAATGGTCACAAAAAAAATTACATTCCACCTCTACGATGGGGATGTTAGAATCAGCCTTTAGGAAATAAACTTCCTCAAAGGCATTACTCTAGTGGTATTCCAATATTTCGAATTCATTCTGACACTAAATGCATGGCTAAACCTCGAGCAGGCCCCAATCTTGACACAAAACATCCTGGAAGAATTGAAGGATAATTTTTTGATTGACATCATTCATAAGGACATTCTATTAGTATCATGGTTCAACCTATTTCTTAATAAGGACATGGGGGTATGGATTTTATGACATAGAAATAAGTGTCTAAACATATCTCAGGGAGGAAAGGCTTTCTAATACTAGTTCTTCCTGGAGGCAGGAGAGTACCAAAGGTGGGGGTGAAACATGGTAGAAAATAGGCCCCGATGGTATGTTAGACCACCTTTATACTATCTTCCTGAGCTAGACGATGCTTAAATTGAGAGAAATGTGAATGTGGATTCTCCGTAGAAAATTGGTGATGAAAGAAATCATAGTAACTATAAATAGTGTGAACCTCTCAGTAGTTGTGCTAGACAGACTATACAACATCCTAGGAAACATTTTAAGAGAAATTATGCCCATGAGGATTTACAGACCACATTAGATTCTTCAAGGATGGATCACAACACTTATCGAAGGATATGAATGGAAAAATGGAATTATTCCACAGAATGATCGATGAAAAGCGTCATTGGTAAACATCACCAGGGTAAATGATGAAAATCAATGATGTTGTGGTCAGGCTCTAAATAAAAAACAATGAATGCTTCAAATTATCCCCCTATGCGTCTCTGGTGGGTCTAATGGTGGATGGAACACGAGGATCATGGGAGAAAATGAAAAACATAATGACCTTCCGAGGTGGGGTGATGGTGACGAAAATTGAAGGATAACTATTTTATGAGCGATACATTCCATCCAATTTTTCTATGAAATTTCGAAGCCTTCAATGGGTAGAGAAGAATGTGTATACATAAGTCCGTGAAGAATGGAACCCTAGGATCTTTCGCCACACTATTGGGCATGCTAATGATCAAATTTTTCAGAGATACCATCGTGTTTCCACCAATAAATATTGATGGTGGGTTGTCACTAGGATATGTCAACAGCTGGGTGGCATCTTATCGAGAGTAAATATAGTGTAAATGCATTCGAGTAATTGATTCGGGGAATATGGAGACGAAGCTGTGGGGAAGGATGAGGGATTCCTCTCAAGGGGAGAACCTTACTCTAGTGGTAACTCATGCTTGATCAGTGATGGTGGGGATTTCACATGGTTCTATTGTGCCAGCACCTACCGAAGAGAGCTGGTCCCAAAAGGCCATTGGGGGCCAATGAGAGAATCCCCTGAGAATCATCCGAGATACTTCTTGCATCCAGCATCCAATTCAATATTCCAATCCCTAGGATACAAATGGAGACATTGCAAACATCACTAAAGATATAGGATTTATAGAGTATCATGAAGCTTGTGGGGGTCTAGCTTCTAGAATTTGGGCGTATATAGGTGGAAGAGAAAGTGAAAATGCACCGACGACATGCATACCAGATGGAAATGAACATCTATGAATGAAAATAAAGAAAAATGTCAATAACAATAGGTTCATGTGAAATTAATACTTGATCTAGAGGTAGATATTGATGAGGTTCTATCAAAATATGAAAATTATGAATAAGAATTAGAAGAAAAACAGGAAGGAGGAGAATATGGATAGGGAGGAGAAGGAGAATATGGAGAGGGAGGAGAAAGAGAAGATCGAGAGGATGAGTCCTATGAAAAAAATTCTCTAGAGAGTTCCTGGGAATGTAGTGATATTGTGAGTTTTGTAGAATAGTTTTCTAATGATCTCATGGTAAACCTAACTTTCTCATATATTTTCTCGAATCCATTTTATTAAATCACTTTGAAAACCTAACCAGAACTCATCCTATACAGATGCACCTTCATAGAGACCAAGAGAACACCACTATGGAGTCAGGAATTGTGCCAACGAGAATGAAAGATAATGCTATAGACCTATGCCTAGGGATGGAGTAGGAAGTGGGCCAACTAAAGCTAAAATGTTTGTAGAGACATCTTACATGTCCCAAACAATCTCGATTGTTTATGGGGGACATACCATGGAATCATTGTTGTTGTTCCTAGTGTTAGAGACATGGAATGAACAATATATACCATCATCACGATGCCTCCACTATGTAAGAGTGAATATTTGACTACCTTGTCATTGCTACATATCTTAGAATTAACGTTTCCAATAATCACATGGAGAACGTACCAAAAAACATAAGTAGAACCAACATTGATCATAAACATTATATGTGAAGGAGGATCTATTATGGTGAACGTCCTTATGAAATCTCAAGAGCTTGAATTATTTCTACTTATTTCCTCTAAGTCCTTGCTTTCACTAAGTCACACTTTTTATTCCACTAGTATAAATGCAAAATTTAACATCATTTAATTCGTTTTTGATGTCGGTTTTTAACCAATGTCTGTAAAGGAGACATAAAAAATAATATTTGTGGTGTCTATTTTCAAAAACTGATGCTAAACTTAATGCTTTGAATAATTTTCATCATCGGTTTTACAAATAAAAATTCATATAAAACCAATTTTCGGCATCGGTTATTATACATGTTGATTCCCAAAATTGAATGCAAGCTTTTTTTTCAAGTCGTATTCTTATAAACAGATGCAGAAAACCACATAATGATTGGTTTTTGGGGTTATGTTATTAAATAAACTGATATTGAAATAGGTTTTTAGCATTAGTATTTAGGAAATCCATTGCCGGAAACTGGATGTTTATTTACAAATGTTTTTCCGTTGAGTTTTTATTAAAACTGAAACTGAATAATAAAATATTTTATTAGAAAGTTCATTATATTACACTTGTAAAATTATCATATCCATGTAATAAAATATATTATATAGTAATCAAACAACATTTTTTATTGACTAAAATAATATAAAAACATACATCCTTTTATCTATTTAATAAAAAAATATCTATGAGTTTGTATTATAATGTTGAATTAAAATATACAGAGGTAAAATTGACAACATGATTATTTTTAGAAATTGTGGAAGCATTAATTTGATATCCTTATGTTCAATAACATATTATAACAAAAGAATTATTTTTCTGAACATGTTTAATTAGGAAAATGTAGTATTATTCATAAACATTAGATTATACAAACCTCAAATCGAATCCCAACAAAACAAATAGCTCAAAAACAAATATTGAAAATGGGTAAGATCAGTTTGGGTATAAAACTCTTCATAATTGAATGTACATAATAATATATAATGAAATAATATTAAAAAATATAATACTATGATATAAAATAGAAAAAATTTAATATTACTATCCTTCTAAAACTCATAAGTTACCCCATTTGTGATTATCTCACTCATGAATTGTAGAACATAATCATAGAACATAATAACCACATTCATCGTGTTCTTGTTGAAGAAGATACTATGTTTGTAAAAAATTAAATCAATAATAAAAACCAATATATATATATATATCATATTAATATCTAATATAAAAAATAATTTCCTTTACTTCCACATGTTTGATTGCATATGGTTTCGTTATCGACATTTTTTCATTGAAAAATTCTATCCATAAATTAAATTTTCATATATATGAACTAATAATACATGTAAAAGCAATTAGAATTAAACATAATGATATTATGATAAAAAACATTCCTATCTAATAAGGTGGAAAATCATTTATGAAAACACCCTAATAAAGAGAAAAATGAATATAAGGTGCATTAACATGTGTAAAACACGGATAACATCCAATACCCTCTATAATACAAAGATTTTACAATTAATGACATTATAATTATACCTATTTCGTGATTAGGTTTCTTTTCTTACTTATAATGAAAAGTAAAAAACAAACATTCAATCTTCGTATGTGAAAATATCTCACATATACATGCAACTCTATTAGGATTCTTCACATATTACATTTCTAGGGAAATGTATTCTGGATCTATAAAACTGTAAATTCTTGTGCTATCATTTTTTACAGGAATCCTATGTAGATACCCAATCTAAAAAGGAAATATATTTATCAATTTGGACAATATTTTATAAATAAAAAAAATTAATACGTCAATTTACCTACATGGAAAACAACTACAACACATTCAGGAAGAGCTCTTAAAAATCAATAAGATGCATGATATCGTATTTGATTAATATCATTGGATAATATCTTCCACATATATAAGACATAATATAAAACTCATTGGTATTATTCAAGGAAGAATAATCCTGAGATAGACTTTGTATCACATAATAAATATCATAAGTATATACATTCGATTGTTCCTAAACATTTTGTTTCAATTGTGAAATTTCTTTTTCTTTCAGATAATCCTATATAATATAAATGTGATAAAACATAAAAATTTATTTTTAATCATTTGTAAATAATATTAATAAATCATACCTCCTATGAAATATAATGAAGAAAATGAGTTTTCCAAAGTAAAAAATTGAATCAGTGAATCCCCAACTTTGGTAATATCCAATGTAGGAAATGATATTAGAGAATTATGTTAAATAATATAAAGTAATGAAACTCAAACGTGTCCCATCTGCATAGAATGGTGTTGTAAAAAATGCTCAAAAAATACACGAGTCCTAACATAATAATTTTTATATGAGGATCTCTAACAAAAAACACACAGTATACGGTTTGGTCCATGCGAGGTGGTGGATGATCAAAGTAGGCATGTTGGGTGGGGTAGTGTGGCTCGAATGGCATTAGAGGATCTAAACCTAGCTTAGTTGGATGGAAAATCTAGGAAGGTTATGAATATTGTGAGCTTATTGTCAAGTGTTCTAACAAACCCTTCTACGTGGATTCATGAATTTTATCACCCATAGACTATTTTATATAATTCATCTCGAATTTTAATGATTATATTTCTGGGTCTCATGATTTCTTACTATGGATAAATATTTTTCTAATACTATCAACCTCATGATATTCTCTAACTTGGATAGAGTTTTTTACCTTTCCTAAAGTAGTATCTAGGTTTTCTATACTACCCATAAAGATAAAATAGCTTAATGACTCTTTCTCATGACGTTTATCATGAAATGAAATATGAAAAATTATTATTAGTGTTTATAATTTATGAAATTGAAATATTCATGAAAATTATATAATATCTAATTAAAAAAATTTCATCAACATTATTATCTTCCTCTATATGATAATTTTCATTTTTCACTCGTCTAGATCGTTTTCATTTTTCATGTTGAGTGGGAGGAGATAGAGGACCAAACTGGACCTCTTTTGAACCAATACTAGATTGAGTTCTTAATGCTTCAAAACTTTTCTTCAATCATTCTCTACTCCAATAATAGATACCCTTTACCTGGAAATGTTTGTGGGTTTACATTTTTAAAATTGATCTCTTGATTATTTCCCTTAGAGTCCTATTATATAAAAATATACTAATAAATAGTTATATAAATATATAATAAATTTTACAATATAAAATTATTAGCAGACATGTATTTTTTCTTCATGAAACTATCAGAACATTGTTTCCATGTATCAATATCAATAAAATAATATTTTAGGCATTTGTTTTCAAACATTTCCTTTCAAAAAACATAATTTCATTTCATTTTTTTTAAAATATCTAGCTTTCGAACTGCCCCTGTAGGGAGATGTATTTTCTTAATTTCTTTTGTTTCCTCAAAAATGAATGTCATCTATAATTGAAAAAAAGGAAATATGTCATTTAAAAAATTAAATATTCAAAAAATGAGGTAAAATAAATCAATTGACATATTTTACCGTCATGACCTCCCAAAGTTTCTATTTTTCTTTCCTATACATGGGTTTCTAATCAGTATATTGATGAATAATCATTGAATAACTATACATGGATATATAAATGATAAACTGAACTGTATTTCGGCCATTTTATGTATTATTATAATCAAAACAAATATGTTATATATCGTCTCTATGTAAAAGTGACAGTTTTTGTAAACATGTAGTACCATGGTTACCGATGTGAGAACATGATTTCTCATTAGTAACAGGAGGCATATCCTTTACTGAGGACGCATCAGTAGTCCTAAAAAAATTATCTATTAATTGTTTTCATTCATCAAATAATTATATTAATGAATATTTAACAACATGAAAAAATAGATATACCTTGGTAACTGATCTTATCTCTCTGTATCTAACATTGACACAAGTAAGTGTAATTAAATTGTGTGTACCTTCATATCATTAAAAAACTGAATATTTTTAAATAAGGATTATAAATACAATTAAAAAATAGGAACACATTAGTATGTTTGAAAAAAATAAACAAAAAATAAATTATTACCAGAAACATTAGAAGACTAACTTACTGTTTTCTAATATTCCTTCAGCATGATGAGTACAAACTTAATGCACTATGAGTGACTTGTTGTTATTTTAATCATCCAAAAATAATGTAGTTGATGAATAAGACTCATATAAATTAATAACATCATCAGAATCATTCTCATCACCCAAATGATATCTTTTTCTATGAGAAATGATGGACTGATGACCATTCGATGAATCAATAACATAAAATATCTATTTTCCATGTGTCTCTATGATAAATGGTTTATAATTGTAATTAAATCTTTTCAAATCAACCAGCGTAAATCCATAATCATCATGTTTTAGAGCTCTATTAATATCAACCCCATTGCAATTAAATACAATGATTCCAATTTTTTTATAATCAATTTCATGTATATCCTTATGGACTCCAAAATATTTTGAAAAGCATAAATTGGGTTTTTATCATTTTAACTAGATAAATGCACTACTTCATTTATAATAATCAAGCCACTATTTTGGACAGTAATATTTTCACATATCTTTTTTGTATAAAATGTGATCCAATTTATTTAAAAACCATTCCATATTATCATAATTGATGGTCCCCCTTCCAACCATTTCAATGGTTCTGATGGAGATATATCTATTCTCACATTTTATTTAAATAATGAAAAAATGTGTTTTTATAATCAATCAACAATCGCTTTTCATTATTTTCGGAGATTGTCTATTTAGTTAATAAATATGTGATGATATATATAATTTACCATCATCTATTTTGTTAATAATATATAAATGTTCCGATATCACTTCGTCATAAGGAATTAAAATTACATTTATGGCTCGAATCCCTATACCTTCACCATCAACTATCAAATATCGAGATATAGGGATTCCAATATTCTCCAATGCATACAAATAATCCAATAACATCTTTTGATAAATATTTATTTAACAATAGAGGCCTTCATTCTATAATTAATTTCAACATATCACCTTAAAAGTTTCGTATACCTTTCAAAAAGATACATCCAACATAAATAAACAGGTCTACATATTCTAATCTCACCCACTAGATGAATCACCGGACGAACCATTATAACAAAAAAAGTAGGTGGAAATTTATTTATACTTGAAAAATTATAAGATCAGTTTCATTCTCCAACTCATCTAACATATTTTGATTAATAACATTATTACAAATGGATTTGAAGAAGTTACATAACTGGATGATAGTATTTATGAAATATGCTAGTAATATACCATGTTGTGTGACCAGTACTCGTTATTTCTTCAATAAATGAATGTTATAAGATTTCATAAATATTAATTTTCAGTCCTTCATTGAAAAAATCCTTCACATTTGAGGAATATCCATTGGGTACTTTTATAATTAAAATACTTTGAAAAAAATCCAACCTCTCACTACTACATAATGTGTGACAAGATGAAGGTAAATTTGTTATGTTCCCCTTCATAATGGGAGATAAATCAAAATGTATTCTCATTTCCGTCAAGTCCTATCTAAAATTCAACCCATATTTTATCTTTCCTTTTATATATAATAATTATCCAATGAAACATTCATATATATTTTTCTCAATATTCATAAAATAAATGTTATGTTTTATCTCTAAAAATATACAATATGTTAGTTAAAAAATGGATTGTTTCTTCTAGATATTTTTTTGAATACCAGAACTACTTTTCTTTCCAAATGTTGAAAAAATATTTTTAACCCTTTTTTAATATTATTCATCTTAAAATGGTTGTGGGGGAATATTTTATTTTTATAAACTATTAAATTATGTTTTTTAATTTATTCTAAGGATGATCAATTCGAAAAAAGAATCAATGTCCCATTTACACTATCTTTCATCCATTCTTCAATTGATAATATTAAGTCTCTTTATCAAAAATTGGACATGCTTTATATCCCGAATCACTATATCTAGTTATGTTTCCATAGGCAGAAAATTCATGTATACTTAACATTAACATATCATGAAAAAGATAACAATCATTATTGTATGCATAAAAAACATTAACACATGCCTCCCATATAAGTTTCCAATCATCAATCAAAGGTTAAATATAGAAATCAATATCATTTCTTGGTTTTTTTGTCCATAAATAATGAATTTAATCATAACATATTTTCTCTTCATACAGATCTATGTGGATACATTGTAAACTAACAACAAAACATGCCATGAACTATGTTGGCTACTTACGATCCGACCCAAAATCTTTCCATCTGTACACACTCCCATTCTAAGATTTCTAACTATACTTCCAAAATCAAGAATTTTTTTATCAAATCACTTCAATTTTGATGAATCAGCTGGGTGAAATAATTTAAAATCATAGATTCATTATTCTAAATGTCATCTTAATATTTTTTCATCTATTAAATTTAAAAATAAATGATTCAAATGGGGAATTATTGGAAGGTGCCAAATTTCTTTAGTAGAACCTTTGATATTGGTACCTAAGAACAAATCAGAATTAATTTATTGAAATTATATGAAGGGATCATTGGAATGAATTATTTGATTTAGCATGAGGTTAGATGTTTGTACATGAGAATGAATATAAATTGACTTTTTCAACCTTCTTATACTGTGATGTTCAGCGTGTATGGAAATTTGATAAAAATCCACATTCATTCATATACTACACAAAATAATTGGGGAAATCATGTATCATTTTATACCCAAATCCCCTTGAGAATAATATTATATTTTCCTCAAAATTAGAATCTAGAAGCTTATTTTCATCTAGATGTAGCTCTTTTAAAAGATCAAGTATTTCAGAGAAACTTTTATCACTCCTACCATTTATTCATTCGAGTTAACCAATATCATGACTACTGATAACATTGTATATTTACAACCTGGGAATAACAATTTTTTAAAATATCTATACAATCATTCAGTTTTTATTGTTTTTTCCAATGGTTTCAACACATAAATCATTAATTAATTACTCTATACGATCTTCTATGTCATCATGAATATTATCATCAACATTAGTTGGTGAATTTACAGTAATTTAACCATGCATGATCCAACATGTCTAATTAAGGATAAAAACCATTGAAAATGAGATCATCCTTGATTTCTCTAGAATATAGCCTTCCCATATTAAAACACTTCACACATGGAAAAAAAATAAAATCTATGTTTGGAATATTTTTTTAGAAAATTCAAAAAAATCATCAACTCCTTTTTCTTAATCATTACTAGTTCTTCGTAAATGATCCATTCAATTCCTAATATCATAATATAATTAGTGAATATATTAAAAAAAATAAAAAAAATTATATATATATATAGACAGATAAATTTTAATCATAAAAACATATAATAAAAATTTTTTGTAATGAAACATGAAATATTAACGATTATTGGGAATAAAATAAAAACCAATCTTCTCTAGGTATTTATTTTGTGTCATGTGCATTTGATGAAAATGTAGATGATTTGTTTAGAATCAAAAAAATAAAAATACAACTAATTTCAACTGACATATATACAAATATATACAGACATACATATATATATATACACAAATTAAACATATAAATAGATATATTTATAATACAAAAAAATTAATTTAAAATATTTCTGATCACATGAGAGATCAACAATTATTTGGAATAAAATAAAAAATAAATTAATCTAAATATTTATTTAACTTAAGTAAATAATTATAAATAATGCATCATGACCATGGTAAAGAATAAAGATATTTTATTTATGTTTAAATAGATCATTTGATCTTACTATCAAACAACAAAACTACTTTCTACCTAGATTCATCAAAAGAGAAAGAAATATTCCTATTTGTTATGAATTAAAAAAAACGATTTGATAATCCCACTAAAATAATTTATAAATTTAAATAATGTTTAACACAAAAATTTAAATAAAAGTGAAATGGATACCAACAAAAAAATGAGTGAATCAAGTTTATAACTAAAAAATAATTAAATTATCTTAAAAATATTTTCTAACCACATTCAAATTTTAGAGTTGTACATTGAATGATTGATCCTTGATATAGATAACGTCCCCTGAATTCGTGGTATGAAGAACACTAAAACAAATAGAAAAAAACAAAAAAAACTCTAATCGGGAGGTAGATCTACAATAATATATTTTAATTTATGTTGGAAAGAAAAAAACTCAAAATAATAATTATAACATTTGAAAAACAATGAAAATTGAAAAATAATGGTAAAACATATGATCTGAGTTCCAATCGATCATTTAACTGTTATAAAGTTTAAATATATAATTGAATCGCGAAAGATGGATGATTAATGATCATAAATCATAGAAATATAATTCAACTCAAAAAAACACAATCCGAAACTCTATCGCAGGGGTTAGAGTTTCTGTCGCAATCATCGTAGGTTAAAAGAAAGAAAGAATGAAAGACATACAAAATAAAGGTTCTATGGTTTGGCTTTTTTAAAAGAGTTTTGATATCATTTTTCTAAAAAATTGATGTTAAACCAATTAAAAATTTCATGTTGGTGTGAGTTTTCATGAAACCGATGCCGGGAATAAAATATATTTTTTTTCACGTTGGTTTTAATAAAATAGACATTAAAATATGTTATTTGAGCATTTTTTGCGTCAATTTTTATTAAAATGGATAGCCAAAATATTATACATAATTTTTACTATCAGTTTTTCATAAAACTGTAACCGAAAAAGGAAATCAATATATTTTTGGGTCGGTTATTACAATAACCAATACTGAAAATAGAATGTGTTTAGTATTATATCATTAATTATGTTGAATTAATGTAAAAAATGTGATGTTATAAAAACTTCTTCTACTAGTGTTCTTTGAATAGAATGAGTGAAGTTATTTTCTACCTTTTATTATTTGGAAGAATGATATTTCAGGTACCAGATGAGGTTGCGTCATCCAGGGGACTTCTGATGGTTGTGCCCATCCATGCGGTTCCAATCATCCAAAATGACCCAAATATAATTCCAGGTGAGTAGGTAGTTGGTATTTCTAGTGTTTCCACTGGTGAGGCTGAGCTTGAGGCAGGAAGGCATGAGGCTGCTGAAGAAAAAGAAAGAGTAAAAGATAACTGCCCCCATGAAGTGGATCCCATTCCCTCATAATGGATACTAGAAGAAGATTATGCTGCGGAGATCCTGGATATCTTCTTAGAATATGAGTCTTTTGATCAAGAGGAACTAGATGACTCTGGCCCTAAGGCATCCAAATAAAACCACATCATCTGGTACATGACATAGAGATGCATGAAATGATTCATGTAGGTTCTAGTTCCATAACTAGTATGATAGATGGTGTCCCTTCAATGTTGCATGTTCAATTTTAGCATTGGAGGTGTAAATGATCAAAATCTCCACATTATTGTCTGTGAGGCCCTTCCATATGTCAATGAAGTCTATGAAATTATCATTTTATAATTTTATTCACTTGAAGAGGTTGTGAATACTTTTATTATTAGTTGTAGAGTTGAATTGGTAAAAAAATATATGTAGGTCTTCTCATATAGAGATGGAACCATTGGGTAGCTGACTATACCAGACGATAGTAATACCTTCCAATGTTGACAAAAAACATTTGATCTTGGGTACTTCTAATAACTATATTGTTTCAAAAATGGGTCTACATTATGAGATAAAGTTGGCCCGATGCTGCATTGGGTCACCCATCTCTTTTAAGGGGGTGAACATAGGTTTCCAAAAATATGGGTGTGCTTACATGTCATACACTAACGATAGATACAACATTCCATCTAGTTGTATTTCTATCTGTCATTTTTTCAGGGTGCCAAGGGGAGAAGTGAGATCAGTAATCAAATCATCGTCACGAGATTCCTATCATTATGAGGAATATTGACCACTAGTTCATTGGAAGGCTAATTAAATCATTAGGTGGTTCTGGAAACTCATGTAGTAGTCTATAAAGCTACCTACCAAGATTCTCAATCATGATCTTGAGGGAGTTTTTTGTGAACCTCAGGAATATTGGTTGACACATATCGCATCCACTTGTTATAAACCCAAGCCTGTAACCTACCAAGATGCATGAGATCTCTAGGATCAAATTGGGTTAACTGGATTATCTTTTGGGCGGGACTGGACTAGGACTTGGATCCGCACCTGACCATCTTTTGGTTCCCATTCCTTGTTTTGTCCTCACTATCCCAAGAAGTGAGTTTTTTGAAAATCCAATAAATGAAGTTTCAGTCAGATCTCTAGATTCCCATAACAGCCCATCAGAGGAGGCATATAATCCTACATAGGATGAAATTCATCTAGATTATACTATTTAAGGCTCTTAGCATCGATCTCATCAATGCGCCTCTTATGTTCTGTGGTCATCTAGAGAAAGGTGTCTGCAGTAGGGTCATCCTCTATCCTGTATGCAGCATCAGGTGGATTAGAGGTATTAGAGATCATAATCTTACCTTAAACCTTATTGGGATCTTGACCAGTATAAAATTATGTAAAGGGTATATTAGGCCTAGTATGAATCTTTTTTGGAAGGTGATGATACCTATATGAGTATCCAGCTGATAGAGTGGTGCACAGGGGGAAGGCTCTCTCCATTCAATCCCACTATGGAATCCCTATATCTGAATATATCGAAAATAACAATTTTCACAATAATAGTTCCAAGTGTAATATCATCAATATCACCAATAAATTCAGGTTGGCGAAAGATTTTAATGAAGTGGAGAGAAGCATAATATCCCTAGCCATGAATATACATATACGGGGATGTCAATTCAATAATCCTTGGGTAGAACTTGGAATCTATGAATGCATCTCTCGTAAAGGTTCTAGAGGTAGACTGGTGACATGGGATGCTAGCCCATCAGGAGTGTTACCAACTCAACCACACAACATTTCTGGTCAATGTCATCAAAATTCTCCCAACTCATTGGATAGAACAATTTATGTCCATCAAGTAGAATATGTGTCATCTAGATTGTATAGGGAAAGCATGAAACCTCATCCTCGGTGAGCGACTCTAGGATGTCGAAGTCATGGGTTGAAATCGACTAGACCATCTCATACAACTAATATATATTGAGGGTATCCCCTAGGATTCCCTACTTAGAAGCGGAGTCCTACTCTTGGTTAGCCCCAACTTATGACAGTTCTTGATTTTAAACTGATGGTAGTAATAATGTGGATCAGTGTGGTGGTGGACTAGTAAGTAGAGAATCCACTACATGAGATGATTGATTATTGTATGATGGGCCATCTATCGGGGAAGGTACCAGCCGCATCATCATGTCCCTATAGGAAGGGGTGTTATCCAATTCTTTATTTGTGAGGGTTGAGGACCTTGGTTGCAAATCTGGAAGGTGCTCATCATCTACCATGCCCTAGAATAACTCTTTGTGATAACATATAGGGGTAGATAATGAAACTGGTGATGATAGTTGTGACTTGACAATGAGACCCTAAAAGGGATCCAAATCTTCTTTATCATGCATGTACCTGTAGAGAGATTCATGATTCTTGTGTATCTCACATGTTGGGATGGTAAACCTCACCTATCGGGATATTTCCCTATAACAACCCCTGATTTCATAGTATGTTATATCCTTAATGTAATTCAATAGCTTACACCACACGCAAAACTAACTTTTCTTACGTTATATGCAGGATTGATTTTCTGCAAAACTACACATTAGTATTATAATTATTTTACCAATATATATATTTATTAACTAAATATTGTAATACGGATAGTAAAAAATAAATTTTAAATGTTAGGTATAATGTTTTCAAATAAATAAAACATTTTTAAAATGAAAAGTATATTTTTTTGTTAATATAGTTATATATTTAGAAAAATAATGTTAAAAATGAACTACTTTTTTGTCCTTTTGTGAACAATAATAAAAAAATATTATACATTCATAACAATTGAATTTGGTAAAATAGACTTTATTTTTGGATTCCGATTATCAAAATTACCTTAGAATTATGTTTTGGTATTTTTATGAAAACATTCAATTTTTGTTGAATAGTGAAAAATACTACATAGTACATAAAAAACAACTTTTTCATTTATGTAATTATTTTTAATTAAAATTTACCTTAAAGTAAAAATAGACACATAATACATATATTAGTTTTATATAATTCATTTGATTCAATTTATAATAAGATTATATATATAAAATTTTATTGAACTTTTTGACGTCTTTCACCCACCTTTTAGGTACATTAGTAAATTTGCATAAAACATAATTTTACCTTTTCTGTGAATTGAATTTCAAAAATCCAACAAACCCTGTTTTAATTAGTAAGTAATATGTGGTTCAATAGGATAAATATTTTTTGGTGAATAGTAACTTTTGAATTTTATTTACCAGGGTTAATTGTAAATAGGGTAATTAAAGGTAAAAATTATATCATAATTACCCCAACACATGTCCTAATTCTATTGGATAAGTGTGTTTCAACCAAAATCAACCTTAGGGAAAAAATATGATCATTTTTCATCCACATGGATTAGATTAGGACATTTATTATTATTTTATTTAAAGAATAGTTAAAAGTGTTAAATTGATATTTAAATAACTAAATAATTTTTTGTATAGGGTTATCCATAATATAAATTTGACTATAAATATTCATTATAAATATAAATATATTTCCTACATCCTGGTATTTTATTTATAATTTTTAGACATTAAATAATTAAATTTATTTATGACAAAATGATTATACAATAATTACCTTATTAATGAAGGATTAAAATAAATGATATTATAAATAATTAAATAAATGTAAATTGAATATTTTGATGCCATCCAAGAATTTTATAGGTCAATATGACATGTCTGGGTTTATTGAATGTATTTTTTAAGTAATGAAGTTATTATCACTTTCAGAAAAACCAAATATTAAATAGTGTCAAAAATTGACATAAATGATTTTTTAAAACAAATAATATTTTATTAAATTATATAGTAGCCCTCAAAATATAAGGGTTGGACAAATGATTTAGATAATATTATATATGTCATTAATTAACCACTTGAGGTTCTCTTGGCATTTATTAGTAACTATATTAACCATGGAGTATAAAATAGAAGAATCTATAGTGAAGTGAAAGTATTTTACAAAGTGTTTAATCGAAAATATAAGGTTAATATGATGGCATAAACTTTTCTAAAACCTATTGGTTGATAGTTTTTAGACCCATTAATAATTTATACTCGAAATAAATAAATTTTTAGCTATTAATAAGTAAAAAATATTTTTTAATAAATTAATATTTATATCTTTTCCTAAAGTTCCTATCACATCTCTTATAAAAGGTTACTTCCCCTTCTCTTTAATTATTGCTAAAAAGCCACTTGTCTTGGCCAAACCCTGGTCAAATATCCTCTCAACTACCACAAATTCATTCTGGAGGCCTTACTTTTATCAGAAATCCAACCTAATAAGCCCTTTTATTCAAATCAAAAGAAAGCACCCAAAGAAGAGGTAATTATTTTTGCACCACATTCAAAGTTACTTTCTTATAATACTTCCTCTTTCATTTTTTATAAAATAAAATAATAAATCCAGAAACTTCTATATAATTATATTTTATTATAAATATTTTACATCCATATTCATTAATATATAAATCATATGAATGATAAAGTCACCATGCATGCGTACGTATGGCTTACCATCTCCACACTGTAGTGTAGTTTGTTATTCAACACTACATTATTTGGTTAGGTATAATTATGAGTATAAATGACTTAAATAATAAATATAACATGTTAATGATTATATAAAATATACCATCCAATTACATATGATTTCACCATTAATATAATGATATTTTCATTCATGAGTACGTACCTCTTACAGTCTCCATGACGCGAAGCGATTTCATTCCGCATCATAACCATTAAAGAGTAAAAATTATTTTATGATTAAAAAATATTATTAAAAACTTAATATCATTCTAGATATGATGAAAATAAATACTAACCATAACAAACATGCTTTACATAAGAAAACATATAAAGGAAAACGAATCAGTTAACACCCGAAACAATGAAACTACTGAAATACTAGTAACAATGAAATATTAGAGGATCATATATGATATCATATTTATGTATGTGGTTACTATATAATTTAATAACCATGATTTAACCACTATATAAGAGGATAAACTTACCATCAACTAAAAAAATTATAAGTTAAGGGGTTTTTATCACACATTTCATTCTCGTGGGATTCATGCTATATTTTCTAGTAATTCTTTTTTATTGTGTATGTAATACCCATGATTGTATTCTTTGTGTAATATGGTCTAATTTATGGATATTTAAATCTTAATTGTATGATCCTTATTTCATGCGGTGTATGTTTTTTATGTTACCAAATCAGTATTGGAATTTTAAATTTCAATTTCCTCTCATTGTGTTTTACACACATTTCATTGAACATTTTACTCCATTATTATGTGTGATATCACTATTTATTTATTTATGTAGTAATTTACACCCCCATTGTGTGAATATATTTTTGATACACATTAGCAATCAATTTATAAATCTTCAATTCATTGATATGAACTTGATATGGGTAATTTTAACTCAATTTCCAATCATTGTGTTAAACATCAAGGTAATTGGTTATGTTTTTTACAAGAATATGTGTGAATGTCCTCTAATTAATTTACAATAAATATCCAATCGTATTAAGTTTATTTATATTTTTCACAAATAATTATGTCATTAATTTATCTTTAATATATGGATATTGTATTTATAAGGGATTTCGTCTCAATTTACATTCCACTGAGACTTCTTTGATATTATGCTCCAATTCACATTTATATGGTGTATATAATATCCTTTGACATATTATCTCATGAATCCTTTTATTCCCATGATATGATAATGTTTTGATTAATATTATTCCTCAATTATTAGTATTCAAGTTTCTTTCATTTGGTTAGGAACTCTTTAACTAAAATATTTTTTAAATGTATTAAATATTTATTCTTATAAATCATACTCATTAATGTCCATGTTTTCAAAATGTATTTAAGGAATTATTTATATGGACATGAATGTATTACAATTAATATTCCCTTGAATATTTTCAATGTGTTATGGGACACTTTGATTAAAAAATCTATCTTAAATAACTTCTTTGATAAATAGTGTGACTTTTAGATGTTTTCAAGAAAAAGGGGATATTTGTCTCAAATACTTTTACTGATTATTTTCATTTATGTAAATATCTTTCATTGTATTTTATTCTTTATTGAAGTTGATTTATTATAATAAAATCTTCCATATTGTATTGAATGAGTTATGTTTGGCTGTGGATTTTCGATTTTTATACCATTCACGGTTTGTGGGTATAGTATTCACATTCTGTATGCTAGTTTTAATATGAATGTGTAGATTATGTTTCATCATTTTCATATGAAAATTCATTGGACATATAAGTGATAGGAAGGGCCCACCATAGCCCCTCGATTCATTGGTAGCTCTCATGAGAGAAATTAGTTTCTTATAACATGTCATTGAAAAAATGTATAATTAGGGTCTTGGCACAAGGAATTGACTTTGTGGTTAGGATGTCTGACATTATACATTCTATCATTATGAGATTAGTTATTGATGGTACCTGTGATTATATGTTAAGTAGATTATCAATTTGAATTAGTAAATGGTATTGTTTAATTTATCATTTCTATATAATGCTTAATCTAATATTTAGAGGGATTTTGTTTCAATTTTATAACTTTTAATAGAAGTATATGATTATTTATGATTGCTTCCAGAATATTTTTTATACTTAATGAGAATCTAAGCTCACCCATTTCTTATGTTTTATTTTCTCAAGATGACGAAAAATGTATTATGATTTATATGCAAGTTTTAGATGAGAGAATAATATAATTACCAAAGTACTGTCTATGTTGTATTTTAAATCAAAAATTTTAATGTAATGTTCATGTATGTAATCTATTTCCAAAGACTGCAAAACTGATCCATCATTCGGGACATAATTCCTTGGAATCATGCCAATGTATTAAATTAATTCACCGAATCTAGGCTTTTAGGGTCAGGACATTATATTTGGTATCAGGGGATGTTTAGAAATAACCTTAGAAACTATATTTAGATGAAATAATATTAGGAAACAATACCATATGATAGAATTTGAGGATTAATATAGAAGAACATCCGATAATTTTTTAATTTAGTGATTTTTTAATTTTTCCACGAAATACATCAATGTATGGATACTATAAGTAGACATGGTTCTATAAATGATGTACTTAAATGAGAAAACACTTACAATGATATTCCATATCGACCGAGGCTATCCTAGTATATGACAACGGGCCTTACTATGCACTTGGTTTGACACTGCTGGGGGATATGATTTGGATAATTTATATTTTATTCACAAACTGATTTGAAAGATTTTAATATAAGAAGAGAATTAACTACCTTGGTTAATCCTAAGGTGTTTTAGATTGAAAATAAGGTTTAATTATATTCTCTAAATTATTTTATTATTATTATTACTGACACTAATCTTTCTAGTTTCCTCAATGGATGGATTACAAAGAAGTCATAGAAACATTTAACAAGATGTATAAGGTGGGGAGGATGGTTGAAATAAGAGACTAAATGGACTGTTAATAGGCGTGAAATATATTGTGTCAATGTAAAGTTAGGTTTCAAAATATATGATCAACAACATATTAATTAAATAACTCCAAAACTCAATAAAGAAGAGATATGTGTAGAATGATAAGAGCTCCAAAAGTGGAGACCATGTATAATGGAACGCTTATTTTCCATTATGCCGGAAATGTGGAAGGATACACCAAGGAATGTGTTTGAATGGAACAAAGAAATTATTTATGTGTGGGAAACAGGGAAATAAAGTAAATAATTTATAAGGAAAAATGAAGAGTACTATGGATGAAAATAAAAATTATCCAAAAAATATATTTAGAGTCATTTGTTATAATTGTAGGAGACCTAGGCATTTCTCGAGTCAATTCCCTATACTATAGGATAACCACTAGGTCATAGAAGAATGTATGTGGAAATAAATAGATGGTGACAATTTTAAAATTATTAATTATATTTGATGATGGGATTACATTGGGAGAAATTTCTCTTGTATGTGTAACCCAAAAGTTTTTTATTGGAAAATTCTATATGAAGAAGAATTAGAATTTATTTTGTGAATATAGTTATAATGAAATATTTGGGTATATATAATCCTTGAATTTGAGGTAATTAAAGGTTAATACTTTTTGATATTAAATGCAAGCTATGAGATAAAATTTGTGGTTAAAATATGTTATGGTTATTTGGAGGAATTTATCTCATTTTGGGAATATTATAAAAATATATCGTTTTTGAAAAATTACAACATGCAGACTATGTGATAACCCGCCGTGTCAGAAAATTATACTGGAATCGAACCCAAAACCAAAGTGTGACTGGGATTTATCATCTCCCACGGGACTATATGAAGTCCCTAGTTAGTATGAATAATTTTTTTAGTTAAATGATTTTATAGAGCAATAATATGTTGGTTTTGGGATCTTATGATATATCAAATGAATATTTCTAGAATTGGAAAATTATTTGTTGATTAAGTGATAAATGTTCTTTTGGAAGACATTTTCTCTTTTGGGAACACTATATCCTTATGGAAAATATAATACAATGAGATTTATTTTTTGTATTAATGGTGTTTTTTTATTTTGGAATAATATATTTTTTTATTGTGGACTTATAGTGATTTGGGTTATTTATGGAAATTATTAACCTATCCTAGATAATATGTGATTATGTTAATTACTTTAAAGTATGTGGATTTAATAGTAGTCGATATTATTCGGATATAAATGTTAGGATTTATTGTGGAAGACAATGTGATCAAATCCATATGAAATTTTTGGTTTCCAACTTAATTTTGATTATTTTAAAGAATATTATGGATAAATGATTATTGAATGGTTATTATGGAACATTGGGTATTGTTTGTTTAATTATGGAGATTAAGGGTAGTATTTCTTCCTATAATGGATTATCCTTTATGGGTATTATATGATCATGTACAATCCATTTTTGTTTTGGTTAATGTCCAAAGTCAAGGGAAATATATAGTTCGTATTTTTTTGGATTATGTGATTCTCTAGAAGTTTTTTATTTCGCTTTATGTTTGACCAATTCATCTTGAATACACATCGTTTGGAGAAAAGATGAGTTTATGTTATAATTTTCTTAAGGGATGATAATATACTTGAAAATTAATTATATATCTTCATGTTCTTATCCAATATCATAAATAAATTCCTCAAAACTATGATAAGGAATTTAATTTTCTTGTCAGTTTACTCTTCTTTCTGGGTAATCAAAGACCATTTTACCCATCACAAGTTTATGGTTTTCTGTTGTTAACATTCTCTTGATCATGTTTTCTATCACTCTCCATCCGAACATGATGATTTTTTTCTGTTACATATCCATTTTTTCTACATGGAACCCTAGTATTGTTTGTCTCGGGTGACCATTGTACTTCTCTTTCTTTCTTTTAAAGTGATAGTTTTATTGACCCTTTTTCCGATGTGAGACTTTCAATGAAGATTCTAAGCCCAATTTAAAAATTAAGAGGATACAGTTTCCAAATGGGGAAGAATGTAAAAACCAAATATTTGATAGTAAGTTATATCTTTAAGGTATTTCAATAGCTTATACTACACGCAACAAGGACTTGTCTTCTGTTATATGAATGATTGCGTTTCAGCGAGACAACATAGTAGTATCATAATTATTTTGAATATATATTTATTTATCTATTAAATATTGTAATATAAAAAATAAACAATAAAATTTATATTTTATATATACTGTATTCACATAATGAAAACATATTTATTTTGAAATGTATATGTTTTGTTAAAATAGTTATACATTTAGAAAAACTATTTTCTTAAAAGAAAACTTTTTATGCCCATTTGTGAACAATAATAAAATTAATATTAGACACTCCTTTCTATTGAATTAGTTAAAATAGACTTCATTTTTGGATTTTATTATCAAAATTATCTTTGGGACATGTTTTTGTATTTTTATGAAAATAGTCAATTTTATATGAATAGTGAAAATACTGCATAGTACATAAAAACTGACTTTTTCATTTATATAATTATTTTCATTTAAAATTTAACTTAATGTAAAAATAGATACATAATACATATATTAGTCCAATATAATTCATTTTAGTAATTTTATAATGATATTAGATATTTGAAATTTTATTGAACTTTTTAACGCCTTTTACCCACCTTCTATACACATTATAAAATTTTCATAAAACATAATTTCACTACTACTGTGAATGGAATATCAAAAATCTATCATATATGGTTGTCATCAGTATAAAAAATGTGGTTCAATAGGATGAAAATAATTTTTGGTGAATAATAACTTTTCAATTTTATTTACCACGGTTAAAAGATAATAGGGTAATTAAATGTAAAAATGATATCCTAATTACCCTAACACATGTCAAAATTCTATTGGATAAGTGTTTTTCAACCAAAATCAACTTCAGGACAAAAATATTATCCTTTTCGATCCACTTAAATTAGATTAGGAAATTTATTATTTATTTATTTGAAGAAGAGTTAAAAGTGATAAATTAAAATTTTAAAAAAACAACCATTTTTAATATAGGGTTATACATAAGATAAAATGTACTATAAATGTTAATTGGAAATATAAAATTATTTCCTACATCATGGTATTTTATTTATAATTTTTTGACAATAATTATTAAAATTTATTTATGAAACATTGATGATGCAGTAGATACCTTAGTAATGAAACGTTAAAATAATTGATATTGTAAATATTAAAATAAATGTACATTGAAACTTTTGATACCAGAAAAGAATTTTATAGGTGAATATGACATGTTATAATTGATTCTAAATATTGTTTTCAATGTAATAATGTTGTTATGACTTTCAAAAAAAACAAATCATAAATAGTGTAAAAAAGTGACATAAATGAGTTTGTAAATAAAATACAATTTTATTAAATGATATAATTTTCTTAAAAATATATGGATTATCCAAATGACATAAATAATGTTTTATATATCAATAATGATCCAATTTATGGTCTCTTGTATTATTTTAGTAAATAGATTAAAAATTTATTATAAAATAAATGAAGAAATGGTAAAAATTAAACTATTTGATGAAGAGTTAAATCTAAAATATAAGGTTAACATGGTTAGCTAAACTTTTCTAAAACCTATTTTTTGAGAGGTTTTAGACCAATATACACTATATAATCTAAATAAATCCATTTTGAACTATAAGTAAGCCAAAAAATTATAATAAATTAATATTTCAAGCTTTTCCTAAGGTTCCCCTCACCTCTCTTATAAAAGGGTACTTCCCCTTATATTTAATTCACACCTCCAAATCCATTTGGATCAGAGAAATACTACTAAAAGATCCTCCCAACTACCCTAAATTATAACTATGAGCCTGGCTTTGATCAGAAATCCATCCTAAGGAGCCCATTATTTCAAATCAAAAGGAAGAACCCAAAGAAGATGTAATTATTTTAGCCCCTCTTTCAAATTTATTTTCTTCTTGCACTTCCTCTTTATATTTTGTTTCCATAATGAAATAATAAATCTAGTACCTTCTACATACTAAGATGTTATTATAAATATGTTAAATCCATATTAATTATTCTAACTATCCTATGAATGAGAAAGTCACCATGCGTGCGTGCATATGACGTACCGTCTCCACGTCGTTGTATAGTTTATTATTCAACACTACATTACTCGGATAGGTATAATAATGAGTATAATTGTTGTAAATAATAAATATAATTTTTTTTATCTTTTATGTATAATATACCATCCAATTTCATATTATATCACCATCAATAGAATGATATTCTCGTTTGTGCGTAGGTACTGCTTACCATATCCACGTTGCGATGAGACTTCATACCCCATTATAACCGTTCTAGAATAAATTTCATTTTATGAGTAAAAAATAATGTTTAAGAACTTAATATAATTTTTTATATGAATAAAATACATTCTATCAAAAACAAACATGACTTACGTAACAAAACATGTAATCGAAAATGAATGAGTTAACAACCAAAACAATGATAGTACTGAAATATTATTAACAAAGAAATATCAGTGGATCATATATGATATAATATTAATGTATGTAGTCATTTTAGGATTTAATTACAATTATTTAACTGTTATAAACATTGTTAAACTTACCCTCGACTAAAGGAATTTATAAGGTAATGGTATTTCATCTCACTTTTTATTCCCATGAGATTCATGCTATATTTTCCACTGTTTCCTTTTGTGTGGTGTATGTATTTCCCATGATTCTATTCATTGTGTAATATAAATTAACTTATTGTTATTTTCATATTTATTTTATGATTCTTCTTTATGGTCATTATGTTTCGTATGTAACTAAATCGGTAAGGGAATTTCTAATTTCAATTTCCACTCACTGTTTTTTATGAACACTTCATTGATTATTTTACTCCATTATTTTGTGTGAAATCCCTATTTATTTATTTATGTAGTATTTTTTACCTCCCATTGTTTGGATATAATTTTTATACACATAGTCACTCCATTTATAAATTCTCAATTCATTTATATGAACTTGATATGGGTAATTTTAACTCAATTTTCATACATTGGGTTAAACATCCAAGTCATTGGTTTTGTTTTTACAAGAATATGTGTGAATGTACTATGATTTATTTACACTGAATATCCAATCACATTTACTTTATTTATTTTTTTCACACATAATTATTTCATTTATTTATCCTTAATCTAAGGATATAGTCTTTATAAGGTAATTCATCTCAATTTACATACCATTGAAACTTCTTTATTGTTATGTTCCAATTCACTTTTATATGGTGTATATACTATCCTTTGACATATTATATCATGAATCCCTTTATTTCCTTGATATTATAATTCTTTGATTAATTCTAGTTCTCAATTATTTTTCTTCAATATTCTTTTATTTGGTTAAAAACGCTTTAATTAAAATGTCATTTTAAATGTTTTAAAGATTAATCATTCTAAATCATTCTCCTTAGTGAACATGTTTTAAAAATGGGTTTAAGTATTTATTTTTATGGAAATAAATGTTTTAAAATTAAAATTCCTTTCACAATTTTCAAAGAGTTATGGGACACTTTGATTCCAAAATCTCTTTTAAACAACTTTTTTGATAAATAGTTTGGATTTGAAATGTTTTCAAGAAAAATGGGATATTCTCACATATAGTTTTACTGATTATTTTAATCTTTGTCAATATCCATCATTGTATTTTATTTTTTATTGAATATGATTTATTATAATACAATCTTCCATATTTTTTTTAATAATTAATGTTTGACTGTGGATGTGCTATTTTTATAGCATTCAAGGTTTGTGGTAAAATTATTGACAATTCATATGCTAGTTTTAATACTAATGTTTAGATTATGTTTCACCCTTTTCATATGAGGAATTCATTTGACTTAGTAAGTGATAGGTGATTCCTACGATAGTCCCTCAATGCATTGGTAGGTCTCTTGAATGAATCAAGTGTCTTGGTATAAGGCCTTAAAAATTTCATATTTAGGGTTTTGGAATGAGGCCTTGACTCTGTGGTTAAGATGTATGACATTATGTATTCCATCATTATGATATTAGTTAATGATGTTACATGTGATTATTCGACTAGTAGAATATCCATGTGAATATGTAAATGGAATTATTTAATTTATCTATTCTATATTATGATGATGTTTTTTTAAAGGGCTTGTGTTTCAATTTTATACCTTTCCGTAAATGTTTATGATTATTTAGATAGCTTACACTATATTGTTTATCTCTAATGAGAATATGAGCTAACCCATTTCTTAGGTTTTATTTTCTCAGGATTCCAGAGCATGTATTATGATTTACATGTAAGATTAAGCTAGTAGAAAAATTGAATTCACAAGGGATTATATATGTTGTATTTTATTATTGAAATTGTAATACAAAGTTCATATATGTAATCTATTTCTCAAGAATGCTAAACAGGTCCATCCTTTAGGAATTAATTCCTTGTAATCATGAAAATGTATCAAAATAATTCCCTAGCTCTGGGCTTATGGGGTTGAGAAGTTACAGTTGGTATCATAGGAAGATTAACAATAACCTTGAAAACTATATTTAGATAAAACCGGATTATGAAACATTACCCTAAGATAGACTTTGAGGATTACTAAAGTATAACTTCCTAGAAATATGTTAATTTAGAGATTTTTTGAGTGTTACAAAAAATTAATCCCTGTCTGGATACTAAATGCGTATGTGGTTCTGGATAATATGTACCTAGGAGTGAAAACACTGACAAGGAGTTTCCAGCTTGATCTGATGTTTTCTGGTATACGACAAAGGGCCTTACTGTGCAACTAGTTTGACACTCCCATGGGATATTCTTAGGATAATTTAAATTTTATTTAAAAACATACATGAAATATTTTAATATAAGATGTGAATAAATAAACTTGGTTAATCTTTAGCTGTTCTGGATTGAAAATAAGGTGTCATGATATTCTCTAAATGATTTTATGACTATTTTTACTGACACAATGATTTCTAGTTTTAGTCGATTGGTGGATTCTGAAGAAGTTATACTAACATTGAAAATGATGTACATGATGGAAATGTTAGTTTAAATGATAAAAAAATGGAATGTTTATAGGCATAAAAGATATCGTGTTCATATCAAATCAGGTTTCCAAATATATGATCAACAACATATAAATTAACCAACTCCCATACAAAACAATGAAGAGAAAGTTGGATAGTGATAAGAGCACCAGCAGTGGAAACCATAAGGAAAATAAAGATCAATTTCCATGATGCAGAAAATGTGTTAGGAAACACCATGGAAAGTGTCTCAATGGAAAAAATAAATGATTTATGTGTGGAAAAGAAGGACATAAATTAATTAATGTCTGTGGAAAAATAAAAAGTACTATGGAAGAAAATAGAAATGATTATAAGAATCCATTTATAGTGTTTTGTTCTAAATTTTGGGGAACTGGGAATTACCTGAGTAAATTCACTATTCTACAAGATATACACTTGGTCAATAAAGAATGTTTGTGGACATAAATTTATGGGGAAATGTATAAAGTTATTAATTCTATTTGTTAATGGGATTACATTGGAATACATTTCTCTTGTATGTGTAACCCTAAAGTTTGTTATATGAAAATTCTATTTAAAAAATAATTATATTTTATTTTGTGGATATAGTTATAAAGACATATTTTGGTTAATATGATCCTTAAATTTGAGGTAATTACATGTTATTAATTTTCGGGATCAAAATGAGAGGTATGAGATAATAATTGTTGTTAAAATATGTTATGGTTATTTGGGGGTACTTTTTTCATTTTGGGAGTGTTATGAAATTATATAGTTTTTAAAAAAGGACAATGCACAGACAGTGGGAAAACCCGTCGCGTCAGACAAATCTATGGGAATCTAACCCTCAACCGAAGTGCGTCTGTGATTTATCACCTACCACTAGACTACGTTAAGTCCATGGTTAGTATGACTAATTATTTTTAAATAAATGATTTCATGGATCATGAATATGTTTGTTTTATGAACTTATGATTTATCAAATGGGTATCGTTATTTTAGGAAAATGATTTGTTGATTAAGTGATAAATGTCATTTTGGAAAAAAAATTGCTCTTTTGGGAACACTATATGCTTAAAAAATAGAATACTGTGTTATTTTATTTGATGAGTAATTGTGGATTTATATTTTGGAATAATAATTTTTTTTATTATGGAATTATATCAATTTGGGATATTTATGGAAATGATTAACCTATCATAGAGAATATGTGATTAGGTTAATTACTTTTACGTATGTGACTTTAAGATTAGTCGATGTAATTTGGAGTTAAATGTTAAGATTTATTGTGGAAGAATATGTGATGAAATAGTTATGAATTTTTTGTTTCCAACTTATTTTTGATTATTTTGAATAATTTTAAGAAAAAATGTTTATTGAATGGTCTTTGTTGAACTTTGGGTATTGTTTGTTTATTTTTTGTGATTAAGAGTAGTATTTCTTTTTATAAAGAATTATCCTTTTTGGGAACATATGCTATTGTACTAACCATTTTGGTTTTTGTTAATGTCAAAAGACAAGGGAAATGTGTAGTTCATCATTTTGGTGTTATGTTATTCTCTATAAGTTGATTCTATCACTTCAGGTGTGACCAATTCATCTTGAATACTCATCATTTAGAGAAAATATGAGTTTGTGGAAGAAATTTATTAAAGGATGAAACTCTACATGAAAATTAAGTATATATATTTATGTTCTTATTCAATCTCATAAATAAATTCCTCAACATTATGAAAAGTAACTTGAAACAAAAACATTGTTTGTTTACTCTTATTACTGCGTAATCAAATACTGTTTAACCCATCACATGTTTATGGTTTTTTGGTAGTTAACATTTTTCTCATCTTGTTTTCTATCACTCTACATCATAACTTGACGGTTTTATTTCACTTCTATATCATTGTTTTACTATACGTAACCCTAGTATGGTTTGTCTTTGGTGACCTTTGCACTATTATTTTTTTCTTTTAATGTGATAGTTTTATTGACTCATTTTCCGATATGGGAATTTCAATGAAGTTTCCAAGCATAATTTTAGAATTTCAAGGATGAAATTTTAAAATGGGGGGGGGGAATAATCTAACACTCCAAGATTTCATAGTATGTTATATCTTTAAATTAATTAAATATTATATACTACATGAAAGACATAGTGGTCTTGTGTTATACACCTGATTGAGTTTCTGTAAGATAACACATTAGTATTATAATTATTTAAACAATATATATATTTCAATTAAATATTTTAATATTAATAATAAAAAATAAATTTTAAATTTTATTTATTATTTTTTCACATAAATAAAACATATTTATAAAACAATGTGTATGTTTTTTTAAAGAAGTTATATATTTAGAAGAAATATTTTCTTAAAAGAACTTATTTTTATGTCCTTTTGTGAACAATAATAAAATTAATATTAGAAAAAACTAACAAATTTAATTTGTTAAAATAGAAATCATTTTTCGATTCAAAATATAAAAATTATCATTGGGTGAATTTTTTGTATTTTTATGAAAACTTTCTATTTCTGATGAATAGTAAAAAATACTGCATAGTACATAAAAAACTATCTCCTTCATTTAAGTAATTATTAATTTTAATTTACCATAATGACAAAAAAGATTCACAATAAATATATTACTACAATATAAGTCATTTGATTAATTTTATAATAAGATTAGATAGTTAAAATTTAATTGAACTTGATAACGTCTTTTATCCAAATTCTAGGCACAGTAGAAAATTTGTATAAAATGTAATTTTACCACTTCTATAAATTAAATTTAAAAAATCCATCATATATGGTTTTCATCATTAAGTAAAATGTGGTTCAATAGGATTAAAACAATTTCTTTTGAATAGTAACTTTTGAATTTTATTTACCACGGTTAAAAGTAAATATAGAAATTAAAGGTAAAAATGAATTTTTAATTACCCCAAAACATGTCTCTATTCTATTGGATTAGTGATTTTAGACCAAAATCAACCTTAGGACAAAAATATGATCCCTTTTAATATACATGGATAAGATTATGAAACATATTACTATTTTATTTAAGAAAGAGTTAAAAGTGTTTAATTACAATTTTAATAACTAAACCATTTTTAATATATGGCCATACTTAAGAAAAATTATACTATAAATTTTAATTAGATATATAAAAAAATTTCTACATCATGGTATTCTATTTATAATTTTTAGATATTAAATAATTAAATTTATTTATGACACAATGATGATGCAGTAATTATCTTATAAATCAAATATTAAAATAATTGATAATATATATTAAAATAAATGTAAAGTGTAACTTTTTATTCCATCCATGAATTTTCTAGGTTAATATGACATGTTAGGGTAATTAAATGTATTTTTTTAAGTATTAATGTTTTAACGAATTTCAAAAAAACAAAATTCTATATAGTGTCAAAAATTGACATAAATGTGTTTTTTTAAAAAAAAATTTATTAAATTATATAATAGTCAAAAAAATTTATGGTTTAGACAAATTACATAGATAATTTTATATATTTAATTAATGAACTAGTTGAGGTTCTCTTCGAAATATTTATTAACTATATTAACCATGTAGTATAAAATAAATGAAGTCATGGGAAAAGCTAAACTATTTGACAAAGAGTTAAATCTAAAAGATATGGTTAATATGGTGACCTAATTTTGTCTAAAACCTATTGGTTGATATTTTTTAGACCCATTACCACCTTATACATTAAATAAATACATTTGGAGATATATGGAACCGATAATATGTTTATAATAAATTTATATTTCCAGCTTTTCCTAAAGTACGCCTCACCTCTCTTATAAAATGGTACTTCCCCTTATCATTAATTCACACCTCCAAATCCATTTTAATCGGCCAAAACCTGCTCAAATATCTTCCCAACCACCCTTAATTCACCCAAGAGGCCTTACATTGATCATAAAGCATACATAAAGTACCCTTTTGTTAAAATAAATAGGAAGTACCCAAAGAACGGGTGATAAATTTAGCACCTCTTTCAATGTTATTTTATTATTATACATCATCATTCTTTTTTGTTTACATAAAAAAATAACTCCAGTACCTCCAACACTCTAATATTTTATTATAAATATTTTACATCTGTATTCATTATTTTATCCATCATATAAATGATAATGTCACCATACGTGCGTACGTACGGCTTACCGTCTCCACAACGTGGTTTAGTTTTTTTTTCAACACTACATTTTTTGGATATGTACAATAATGAGTGTAATTGATGTAAATAATAAATATAACATGATAATTATTTTTTATGTTTATTATACCATCCAATTATATACTATTTCTCCATCAATGGAATGATATTACCGTTTGTGCATACGTACCACTTACTGTCTCCATGACGGAATGAGATTTCATTCCCTATTGCAACCACTCAAGAATAATTTATATTTGATGATTAAAAAATAATTTTTAAGAAAATAATATCATACTAGATATGAATATAATAAATCATATCATTAACAAACATGACTTGTATAACAAAACATATAATGAAAAATGAATTAGTTAACACCTGAATCAGTGATACTACTGAATTATTATTAACAAATATATATTATAAGATCATATAAGATATAATATTTATGTATGAGGTTATTTTATAATTTAATAATAATACTTTAACCAATATAACAGAGGATAAACATTCCCTCAACTAAAGTAAATTATAAGGTAAGATATTTTCATCTCAATTTCTATTCCCATGAGATTCATGCAATATTTGCCACTATTTCCTTTTGTATAGTGTATATACTGCCCCTGATTGTATTATTTGTGTAATATGCATTAATTTATAGGTATTTAAATATTAATTTTATGATCATTATTTCATGGGGAGTATGTTTCGTATGTTACCAAATCGGTAATGGAATTTCAATTTTCAATTTCCACTCGTTGGGTTTTATGCACACTTCATTGATTATTTTACTCCAAGATTATGTGTGAAATAACTATTTATTTATATAGGTAGTAATATACACACCCTTTTTGTGGATATACTTTTGATACATATAATCACTCAATTGATAAATTCTCAAGTCCCTGATATGAACTTGATAATGGTAATTGTAACTCAATTTCCATTCATTCAGTTAAATATCAAAGTCACTGGTTTTGTTTTTACAAGAATATGTGTGAATTTCCTTTGATTAATTTACACTGTATATCCATTCATATTGCGTTTATTTGTAATTTTCACATATAATCATGTCATTGATTTATCCTTAATTTAAGGATTCAGTCTTTATAAGGGATTTCATCTCAATTTACTTTCCATTGAGACTTTTTTGTTGTTATACACCAATTCACTTTTATATGGTTTGTATAATGTCATTTTACATAACATATCATTAATCACTTTATTCCCATTATATGATAAAGTTTTTATTAATTTTATTCCTCATTTATTTTTATTCAAGCATCTTTAATTTGGTTAGGAACTCTTTAACTAAACTATCATTTTGAATATTTTAAATATTTATTCTTCTTAAATCATTATCATTAATGTACATGTTTTAAAAATAGTCTTATGTTTATATTTATGTGGGCATGAATGTTTTAAAATTAAAACTCTTTTCAAAAGTTTCAATTTGTTAAGGGATACATTGATTCAAAATTTCTTTTAACCAACTTCATTGATAAAAAGTGCGACTATTAAATATTTTAAAGAAAAAGATGATATTTATCTCAAATAGATTTACCGATTATTTTCATCTATGTCAATATCCTCTATTATATTTTATTCTTGATTGATGTTGATTTATTATAATACAATCTTCCATATTGTATTGAATGATTTATGTTTGACTATGGATGTGCTATTTTTATACCATTCATGGTTTGTGGTTAAGTAGTGACATTTCTTATTCTCGTTTTAATAAGAATGTTTAGATCATGTTTCACCCTTTTCATAGTAGGAATGCATTGGACTTAGTAAGTGATAGTCAGGGCCCACTATAGCCCCTCAATTCATTAGTTTGTCTCATGAGACAAACTATTATCTTTTCATAAGGCCTTGAAATAATTCATATTTAGGGTCTTGGCATGAGGCCTTAACTTTGTGGTTAAGATGTTCAACATTATGCATTCCCTCATTATAAGATTAGTTATTTATGTTACATGTGGTTATTAGACAAGTATAATATCCACATGAATAATAAAATAGAATTATTTAATTTATATTTTCCATATTATGATGATGTTTAGGTTTAAAGGGATTGTGTTACAATTTTATACCTTTCCATAAAAGATTATGATTATTTATAATAGCTTCTGCTATATTGTTTATCCTTACCGTGCATCTGAGCTCACCCATTTCTTGTGTTTTATCTTTTTAGGATGCCAAGAAGCATTTTATGATTTATATAAAGGTTTAACAAAGGAGAATAATGGAATTACCACATGATTATCTATGTTGAATTTTATGTTAGAAATTATAATGTAAAGTCCATTTATGTAATCTATTTACCAGGACTACCAAACCGATCAGTCCTTTGGGACTTGATTCCTTATAATCATTCCAATGTATAAAAATAATTCACTGGTGCTAGGATTATGGGGTATGGGTGTTACATTCCCCAGATTTGGATGCAAATTAATGGGGTGAAAACTTTATCATCTGATCGAATTCTACATCAGAATCTATGAAGTGAACCAAGATGACAATTAATTCGTCCTTTACGGAGTTTTTCCATTCGAGGTGACAGTTCATTATTCTTCCCTACGATATTTTACAAGGGAAGGGATGTTCTTTGGTGCAAGGAGGACCTTCATACTAATTTGAAATGGTGGGTGGAGGACCTCCACATGAAATTATTTTTATTCATGTATGACCTCTATATTTGTTTCTATCAAATCATGGAGGACCTTTGCATGGATTTCTCTGAGTGTGGGGAGGACCTCTACTCTGGGTGATGAAATATTAGGTTGTAACATTCCTTGAATCACAAGGTATGTGGGGAGGACCTCTATGTAGTGTGTGAGAGTGAGGAGGACCTTATTTATGGTGAGATGATGTGTGAGTAGCACCAAGAAATATATGAAATTGTATTTGTTGAGGACTTCCGTATTGAGTAGCATGAGTATGGGGAGGGCCTCTGTATTGTTTGTTGGTTGCATGCGGAGGGCCATGGTGGTACGGAGTGATTGAGTAGGGAGGGCCTCCACTAGAGCTTATAGAAACATGGGGAGGACCCCCATATTGGCTGTTAGTGGTAGGACGAGGAGGGCCTTCGTACTGATTTTTGGTGAAGTGGGAATGTAATCCACTTTAGTGGATACTATAGTGGGGAGGGGCTCTACTCATGTTTGGAATGGTGTGTAGAGGAACTTTTCATCAGTGGTCCATGAATGGGTAGGGACTCCATGTCACAATCATTTTACATAGGGTGGTCCTCCATACTGGATGTTGACATGGTGGGTATGACCTCTACTTTAGCCAGCATTGGGAACATGGGAAGGACCTCCATGTTTTTTGTGATAGGGGGTGGGGCTCCAAACTAGATAAATATTGTATGGGAAGGGCCTCCATAGTAGATATCATCATCAAAGGTTAGCTTGTAATGACTTCTAGTGAAAGTAGCTGATGAGAGAGCCATTATAAACTTCTCATGGGGTGGCTGGGGTCTTAATACAGGTCGTGCGCTGATGTGACCCTACTCTATAGTTTCAGGGAACTAGTGGAATGTCGTTCCAAAGGAATTGTACACTTGAGCTATGGAGGATGATTCCACCTAATGAACATCCTCCCCATCTTTCATATGATTCCAACATTGGGTTATTTAGATACAGGACAACTGAGTAGGGAACTGGCATCATTATTCCTTAGCCTAAGAGACTGGTTGTTAGTGGCATTGACGAGGCTTGGTAGAATCTCTACTTGAAAGGCACTATGTATTATTCATATGAGGGGTGACCCAATCATCCCCCATATCATCGAATTAGGGGATCAAGGCATATGAACTCTCAAAGAAGGGAACCAATAAGAAATATTTTATTGGAGTGGGGAGCAGTGGTACTTTGTGCTACCCTTGTGGTAGGTGGTTCCTGTCAAGAAAAAAATCTTCAAGTTCATGGAGAGCCATATACATCATTGTAATTACCCCTTATAACTTGTAATGGTGTATGATGTTGTACACCACCCTCCTCTAAATGAACATTGATGGTGAGAAGGGGTGTGGGTACCCATTAGCTATAGTCATGGATGAAGTCGTGGAAGAGGTGGAGTCAGGAAGGATTGCATCCCTAATGTTTCTCTTTCCATTGAGTCTACATGTGGGAGGTGATTGGTTTCTTAAAGATTAGGTGCTTCAAAGCAAGAATATCTAGCTTCTAGTACATATATTAGGAAATAAATTTCCAATTCCCTAGCTTCATCAAAACTTCCATGGTTGGAGATAAATATCCACGTTGACAATATTGTAGAATGGAAGGTCCAATAATTATCTACCCCAATATCTAGAGAGTTCCACACCAGACCCACTATTTCCTTGGTGGGGCCTGGTTCCAAATATATAGGTTCAATAAAATTCTCATATACTGATGCTTGAAACCCTACCAATCCCTATATTGTGGAGAATAGTTTCATGTTAGGGTCACCATTTCAATTTTAGATGATTTTCTCAGGGGTGCACTACCTTCTAAAATTTTTGTTTGTTGTTGTTGTCTTGTAACAAACATTCCCTATTTCCAATCACGAGAAAGAATTATTACTTCTTAGGTGATGTCTTCTCCTTGATCGAAATGGGATAATGGGATGTCGGTTTCTCTTTATCTGGATTTCTCCTTGGAATTTATTTCATAGTACAAGTCCCCCTAATGTAATATGAAATGGTTTGTGAAACATGTTATTTTTAACATATCTTTTTTGGAACTAGTTAATTTTGATGCTTCTGTTTGGGCATTTTAAGGGGTCTTGATAAGGAAGTATCCTTCTCTTAGGGGTGTATTCATGTTGAGATTCACTGAGAATGTCGGGATGAAGGAACAATGTAACACCAATAATATTCCGAATAATATCAATTATCAACGACATGGAACTGGAGGCATACCACATGGATAATGGGGTATCTTATTCCAAAGGCATGTCTTCTCAATTTTCCTCTTGCATCCCATGATTAAAATGAGGTAACACTGTAGAAGTTTGTGAGTTTAACATCTTGTTGATATGGATGGATTGATCAGAATGCTTATGGTGGTGGATCATCATGGTTCATCCCTAGGATTGATTATTAGAGAAGTTGTATTGGATGGATAGATTAGGATGCCAATGGAAGTGGACCCTGGGTGGTGTGTCCCATAAATGTAAGTTGTCTCACCATGAAGGATGATATGGAAACCACTGAAAATGGATTGGGGGGGGGTCACCCTTAAGTAGGGTAACCAAGGGTTAAAATTGGTCAGGATTAAACATCATAGAGTCTTCCTAAGTAGCATGTTTTGATGATAGGGATCAAAACACATGTATTTCATTGAATTTTGCAGGGATTTCACATAGTTACTTCTCAGCCCAAGTGGATTTCTCTTGGTTGGATTTAGTGGGGCTTACACACTAAGACTGATCTTGTCCGCTAGTATAAATTATGATTTAAATGGAGTGGCTTGATTCCAATAAGATTTTGTAGATCAGGTAAAATAAAGATTGATTATAAATGGTGTTATTTGGTAGGATATGTAAAATCAAGATGGATTATGAATGTAATGGTTTGAATTAATTAAATGGATTGGTTTGTTCGGGGTATTAGGCTTGAACCATATGTAGATTTTCATCATATCTAGATGGTTGGGAATCAATGTCCAATCAATTCTTGTGGGGGGGGGGGATTGGGGATTATACCGTTGGAGGAGGCCCATAAGATAGAGGTGGATGAATTTCATGATTTTAATAGGATGTGGAGGTGAAATAAAAAATCATGAAAGATGATTGATGAAGCAGATGATGGAGGATGGATCAGAACAACCTATGGAGGTGGATCTGGGGGGATGTGTCCCATAAAGGGAAGATGTCACACCATGAGGGTACATCCCCATGACAAAAAACTTGAGTTTACCATTGATTATATTTTAACCTCAGGTAGTTTTCCTACATACACTATTCATAGGATGAGGATCAAAACCCACGTAGTTTTGTAGTGAAGGGATGGTAATACACCTAAGTAGGAGACCAATCTAGTCATGGATTACACATGGGATCTACCCCTACCAAAGGGAAATGAGTTTGTGTATTACATATATGAATGAAAAATATGTCTATTGGATGTCATGGTTTTTTCTATCGTTTATGCCCATGTGAGTAATCCTCGATTTGATAAATAAGAGTAAGATTATACTAGAAAGTCATGTCACAGATGTTATGAAAATGAAACATGACTTGAGGCTTACATAAGAGAGATGTCTGAGGAGGATTCCATTCCATGAAAGTGGTGTATAAGAGGATAAAATTCCATTTGAGAATGATCTCAAAAACTATCACTCTTATATTTGGAATCATATCATAGGCATGTCATGGATTACCTGGAGACTTCTCAAGGTACACAAAGGAAAAAAACCTAAAGGAATAGAGAGATGAAAGGGCTTCGATGAGCATCCCTTCTTTGGTCATATTCAAGGGATTTCATTCCCTATGAGGAGGATATGATTTCCTATAACTAATACACAACGACATCTCAAGCATTACACAAATGGTTCGATCACAGTTTAACATCATGTGTTGAGGATGATGGGGGGAGTATGTTTTTCATCATGCAGCTTGGACATGGTGATCTCACTCCTCACCCATTAGGATTACATAATTGGGAAAAATAAGCTATTCTTAGATATGATTGTTTGTAAGATTGGTTAGTCATGTGGTTCATGTTAGTATGGGTATAAAGAAAATTAAAATCCATTGGTTTGCCTATGCTTAATAGAAACAGGTAGAGAACTGTAACAAGGAGCACACCATCAGGGATCAATAAATAAATATGTACAAGCACATAGGGACACACAAAGGATTTGCATGTACAACATGTGAGGTGTGTGAAAGAGGGTTTACAATAGGGTTATTCGGATTAAATGAAAACCATGGAACTTCAAAAAATACGTATGTCGATCATTGGAGTATTCCCTGGAAAAATAAAGGGTTGGGTGAAAGCATAGGTGTTCCAAAGGTCAAGAGTCACATGAAGGAGGAGCCTTTTACGTGTCAAACATAGGAATAAAATAATTGGGTATGGTTAAGTTGATGGTGTCCCACAAAAAAGAGGACCCCTAGGAGACCATTCATGCAAGATATTGTAACTTGATGTCACTATCCTTTCACGTCGTCCGGGAAGAGGAATTTTTTTGTAGTAGAGTAATGAATGGTCTTCCAAAGGATCACTCTAATAAAAGGGGGTTTCACATGAATATAATGATGTGGGAATTCATGGATTTATTTAATATTTGAATCATAGAATTGTCCTGGATGATGTCAGTACACCGATAAAATTTCTCACATGCATGAAAAAGAACTTATGTGAACCTTGTCTGGCCATTTGAGGAAAAATGGATTGGAAGATGTCCAGTTGACATCATATCAGGAGTGATAAAGCATTGTTACGGGATGTTCATCTTAAGAACCTGCCTCAAAACATGTGTGCTCATTCCTTTGGGCCTTCAAGATACATCCCCGAGTTTAAAAGTTTCAATGGTTCACTTAATGATGACTTTTTGAGGATTGGTGAAAAAACTAACACCAATAGTAGTCTTGGAAATTTATTCCTTATTCACATTAGATGGTGATATCTTGACCGTATTTCCAATGTAAAAAATGATTAGCCCCACATAGTTGATCGAAAAAATTCATATATTTGTTCTATGGGATACATGTTCATTATCATGATTATTTTTGATCTTAGGATAATCAATGAAGAGGCACATTGACCAATCCTTCTTCTTGACAATGAGTGCTGATGCACCCCATGGTGAAGTATCTGGGCATATAAAACCCTTGTAAAAATTCTCTTATAATTTATTTCTGATTTCCACCAACTCAAAAGTGGAAATTCCAAATGGTTTCTTTGGTAACAGAAAAAATCTACAAATATGTTCAATTGAAAACACAACCCCTTGATTAGGAGGAAAACCAATCATTTCTTCAGGGAACACATCAGTGTAGTCCCTCGTGATGGAAATGTCTTCATGCATGATTATCTCCTTCGTTTCAATCATTTGAGCAAGATATTCTTCCTCACAAGGAAATAATATCCACAGTTGAGATGATTAATCTTATGAAGAATCATCCTCATCCTTACACTTATACAGAATTGTAGGATGCTTCTGGATGTGAATATTGATATCCCTTTCCTAACACTTGAGATCTGATTTGTATTAATATAGCCCATCCATTCCTAATATAGAATCAAAATGCACCATATGAATGAATAAAATATTTTCTTGGAGGTTCAATCCCTAATATTTAACTAGGGATGAGTTATATACTTTGAACATAATAGGTGCCCCATTTTCTATTTTCACGTATAACACAACCATCCTGTTTTAAGGTGGTGTTTGAATAGTTCTAATAAACATGAAAGACATGATAGAATACATAGAAATTGAATAAATTAGTGTATTTTCAACTATTGAATGAATAAATAGCAAACCTATCCCCACATCATTAACATGCTCCAGCTCAACAGTGGTGATTTCATATTCACTTCCTTATTCCCCGGAGGTTGTAGTTGATTTCCTCTAATAACCATTTTCATAGGGAAATTTCTTACATAATATCCAAGTTCATTTCTGTTGAAACACAACCATATATGTTGTTGTGAAAAAATCCCTCAAGGTATCATTGAATCATTTTTGAGGTGATTTTGTTTGCTGACAAAGTGGACATCTATGTTGTGATTGTTGACAAAGCAAACAATGACATAAAAATTTGATGAAAAATGGGATTTTATTATGGCATGTTGAGTTCAAGAGTTGTGGTTAATGATCAATGATTGATTCAAGAACATCGACAAAGGAAGTGGATGATCTAGAGGCGGAAAAAAATGAACAGATACAAGGTGGCGCCATTTTCCAGGGTTTCCCAAATTTTTGGACCTGAAAATTGAAAAATTAAGAAAAGTAGTTTTTGGAAAAGGGACTTGTGCGTCATGTACTTGAAGGATTGAAAACATGTGCGCCATATGTTTTTCATGATCAGATCATCAAAATATGGAAAAGGGATAAGGGTCGCGCAAGTATTGAGTTAGGTCGCGTAGGTGACTTGTGCGCCAAGAGAAAGGACTTGCGTGCCGGTGCCTAGGAGGATAGGAAACTTGAACGCCTGTTGTTTTTCAAGATAAGAAGTTCAAAATATGGAAAATTAATGAGTTTCGCACAAGTTTGGAAGTGGGTCACGCAAGTGAGTTCCAGGGGAAGAGACCTACACGCCGTAACATGCACGCCGAGGGTTGACTTGTGCGTCGTCACGTAGGGTGGTCAAATTGCCTATAAATACTAGACCACCCCTCCTCATTTCTCACCAGAGTTCAATAATTAGAGAAATCAGTGCACTTGTCCCGCAGGTGTGGAAGTCGCGCAAGTGGTGGTGTGTCGCGCAAGTGGGACTTGCACGCTAGATTTGAAGAAGGGCGATTGTTGGTAGTTGCATGCCAATATTGGAATGGGCATAAAAGGAAGTGTGTCGCACAAGTTTGGAGTTGAATAAGCTTTTTTCATGCTAGTGTGTGAGATGGACTTGGACGTCAGTTATGACTTGTGCGCCTATACTTGCACACCATGATAGACATACGTGCCAAGTATGGTTTATTTCTGGCAGTGATTTTCATGCTGCGTGGTTGGTGGATGTTTTCCCGATACCTTCGATGGAAAGAGAGATTAATCTACGGGTGAAAGTTGGACTTCAACAGAGCATATACATAAAGAGGAAGATGCATTTATTCATGAAAATGACGTGACCTACAGGTCTATAAAATGTGAGTGGATTCCTTCCAGAGCAGTTTGGAAATGAAGAGAAAGAAGGTGATCCTCTCCATCGGCAGTGAGCCAGAGAGAGAGAAATAGGGAGTGACCCTTGGGGAAGTAGTGAGCTGACCCTAAACCTTGTAAAGGCAGTGAGCCTGGGGCAGAGTGACTATTCCCAAACCATTTAATCCATAGCTAGTGAAGTTTAGTAGAATTTGGTACGACCAGAAACCAGTCAACGTATGCTCCTTAGACGTAGCCCTTAGCGGTGAACCGAGTAAAATTTCACTATCCTGTGATTTCTTCACATTTTGTTTATATTGTGCAATAGGAAAGAGAGAGAAGAGTGTTTTTCTTAATAGTGAAACAAGATCAGAACGGGATTTAATTTTAAATTACTCATACCCTGATCCACCCCCACTATCAGGGTATTCAACCTTGTGGACCTACCAATTGGTATCAGAGGGAAAGGTAGAAATTTGTTCTTCTCTCAATGGAGGTCACTAATCATAAAGGGATTCTGATCTTAGAAGGATGTAATTTTTAGATATGGAAGAATCGGATGAAACACTATTTCTGATCCTTGGGAATGGATTTGTTTTCAGCTATTATGCATGGTATCACAACTGATATTAATAGTGGTGCATTATCAAAAGCTGAGCATAGAGATTTAGATGATGATTAAAAAGCAATCAATGCCTTGGGGGGATCCCTTTACAATACCATCTATACAAAGGTGATGTCATGGAAAAAGTCACATGACATGTGGTAAAAACTGTTGAATATATATGAAGGAGATACAATGGTCAGAGAGGCAAAGCTGCAAGTGCTGTGCAATAAGTATGATGATCTGAAGATGAACCCGAATGAGTCTATTGATGCATTTTTTTTGACAGGGTAAATATTGTTGTGGAAGATATGTGAGGACTTTGTGAAGTAATTGAAGACATAAAGATTGTAAAGCACATCTTGAGGAAGCTTCCACCTCGGGTCAATCCGAAAGTTTCATTACTAGAAGATAAAGATCCCAAAGAGCTGACAATGGAAAATTTGCACAGTACCTTGGTTTCATATGAGATGAGGAATGGTGATAAAGAGGCAGTGGAAATAGGTAAATCCAAAGAGATGTCATTTAAGGCCATGAAGATGCTCACCATTGAAGATTCTCAGGAAGAAGAAGAGGCAGCTGAGGTGATGTCATTCCTTTCATAAAATCTACAGAGAGGAAAATGAATGTTTATAGGGAAACTTCCACTAGCATGATTTTGATGTGGAAAGGTTGGTCATCTTGCATCAAGGAGCCCCAAAAAGTTTAAAGATAACGATAATGATGATGACGATGTCGAAATTCCCAAGAAGAAGTCTTCAGTAGTTGTGAAAGGGAAGAAACAATTCAAGAGATATTTCTTCAAGAAGAAGAATCTTCTTTCACATGAAATAGACAGTTCAGATGAGTCTGAGGATGAAGAGGATGAGGAGTTTGAAAATTGTAAAGATCATGGAAAAAATGCAATGGTGACTATTTTATGTAGTGCTCAAGAAAAGGAAGAAACTGACACTGTTGAAGAAGAAGAAGAAGAAATTGAAGGTAGAGTTGACATGTAATTTGAATTAGAAGCAGCTCTTGAAGAGATAGATATTTTGAGAGAAAAAACAAAGAAAACCAACAAGGTGGTACATAATGCCAAACTCTACATACAACACCTGGAAGACAAGAAGTCCGAGATTGTAAAATAAATAGAAAACCTAAAGTCTTCAAGGCCAGAGAGCACAGAAAATATTGATGAGCATAATCTCAAGATTGAAGAATAGAAAACGGAGATCGATGGCATGAACGGAAAATTGAAAGATCACGTCAAGCGTATCGAAGAGATTGAAGAGGAAGTTTTCAGTCTACAGAGAAAAGTCAAGGACAAAGAAAAACCATTAATTCCTACTACATTCATGGGAAGACAGGTTGTTACAAAGACTGAAAAGATGAAATAGGAGCCTAATAGTTCAGCAGGGAAGAAGCAGTAATTGAGCTCAGAAGTTAAGGATGTTTCAGGGCTTAATCAGAAACAAAAATCTGTGACAATTGTGTTCAGACCGCAAGCACCCATCCCGAAATTGAAGGTTGATTGGGGAACAAAGAAAAATCAGAATATTCAAAGATCCCAAAGGGAAAACCGTAGTGCTGAAGTAACACGAAGGAATGAACCTTATATCAGGTTTTATTGTTGTGGGAAGATGGGACATTCATAGTATGTGTGTTCCATAGCCAAGAGATATGGAAGGGAAAAAGAGAAGAGGTGGAAGCCAAACAGAGAACAGTTTTCCAGAACATATTTCAAAGGACACTATTTTTGGTGCGGAGTATTTGGAAAAATGGATGGGTACTGCACTTCGACCATTCAAAGAAATGTTCCAAAGAAAAATAAAAATATACGCATGCAGCAGATCAATAACCCAACAGGTGAGTTAAAAATGTAGAATAGATTTGTGACTCTGCAAGATGAAGCTGGTCCATCATACTCTGAGAAAGAACAGAAGTCTCAATCCATGCCGAGTGTGAAGGAAAAAGTATTGACCAAGAAGAAGAAAGAAGAAAAGGAAGTAATTGCGGAAATTTCCCTTAAAGCTTCAGATCGTTCAGGAATATGGATCCTTGACAGTGGTTTTACATACCATATGATAGGGAACAATGATCTCATTACATACCTAAAATATGACAAAGAAGGAGTTGTCAAGTTCAGGAATGATGAGGGGCTGAAGATTGTTGGTTCCAGAAAGGCCAAATTTGGGGGAAAAGAAATGAGACATGCTGATGTCTTGGTAGTAGAGAGGCTTAGTCATAACTTACTCAGTGTCAGTCAATTATGTGACTCTGGGCACTCTATCCGACTTACCAAGAAGATGTGTGTTGTGAAAGAAAAATATGGAGCATATGTTCTACAAGGAAAAAGGACAAAGGTAAATTTTTACCTTGTAAGTGGTGAAGAAGATATGTTCCTTTTATCCATAGAGGAAGAAAACCAGCTGTGGCATAAGAGACTTCGTCACCTATGTCATCCATCCATGGAAGATCTGGTAAAATGTGATATTGCTAGAGACCTTCCCAAACTATCATGTGATTGTACTCATACATGCGATGCTTGTCAAAAAGGGAAGACCATTAGAAAGACATATAGGAAAAAGGAACAGAAATCAACCAGAGTGCTGGAATTGGTGCATGTTGATGTATGTGGACCTATCTCACCATGAGACATAAATGGAAAAAGGTACTATGTCCTTTTTTTTATGATTATAGAAGAATGTCTTGGGTATTTTCCATTACACATAAGACAGAAGTATTCAGTTGTATCAAGAAGTATAAGAGGGAATCAGAAAGGATGTTTGGGCAGAAACTTTTGATGTTTCGTTGAGATAACGATACAAAATTCACAAATAGTCTAGGGGAAGACTATATCAGGAAAGACGAGATAAGGAATCAAGTTTCATCAGTGAGAACTCCCCAACAGAATGGAGTTTTTGAAAGGAGAAATCGGATCATCAACAACATGGCCAGAACAATGCTTATTAAAAAGGTCCTACTAGAGAAATTTTTGAAGGAAGTAGTTTTGACATCGATCTATATTTCGAACAGGTCTCTGTTGTGTCCGAAGCAAGGGAAGACTCCTCATGAAATGTGGTACAGAAAGAATCCAATGTTGAAATAATTTGGAATATTTGGAAGTATGTGTTTCATTATCAGCAAAAAAAATCACAGGAAGTTTGAGTCATGAGGAGATGAGGGGATATTATTTGGCTACTCAGGGAAAAGCAAAGCATATAAATGCTTCAACAAAAGGTTGGAAAAAATTGTTTAGAGAAATAAAGTCACTATAGTTTAAAATGAGTAGAATGCTCAATGACCCAATGAACAGTTTCTAGAAGAAAGTGATGATGGGGTAAACAACACAGGGGGAGTAGAAGTGGCAGAGGCTGACTCAGAAGAAGATACTGATGATGAACAAGAAAGTGTCATGTCTGTGTCTTAAAGGAAGCCAAAGAGTCAAGATGAAATTGATAGACAGAATATCATTGGTGATCAGACAGCTCATGTTGAGACTCAGAAAATGAAATCATTATAGAAAAAATCATTTTTTTCTCAGGTAGATCCAAAAAAACATTTCCGATGCAACTGAAGATGAAAAATGGGTTCAGGCTATGAATGAATAGCTTGATCAGATTGAGAAGAACCAGACATGGGAGATTGTTTCGAGGCTAGAAGATAAGAATGTCATCGGGACTAAATGGGTCTATCACAACAAGATGAATGAAGATGTCACAGTGATTTGGAACAATGAACGACTAGTGTGCAAGGGATACTCCTTGATAGAGGGAATAGATGTTGATGAGACATTTTCACCAGTTGCAAGGCTGGAGACAATCAGATTATTTTTGCCATAGGAGTGCAAAGAAAGTTCAAAGTGTTCCAGATGGATGTCAAATCCTCATTCTTAAATGGAGTTCTAGAATAAGAGATGTATACTGCGTAGGAAGAAGGGTTTCTCATTCATGAGGATGAGAACAAAGGTTACAGGATGAAGAAGGCGTTGTATGGGCTGAAACAAGCACCAAGGGCATGGTACTCAAGGCTTGATCAGTTCTTGAAGAAGCATGGTTTCTAGTGTGAAGGATTTGATTTCAATCTCTATTTCAGCAAAGGCAGCAATCAAAGAATAATGGTGTTGGTGAATGTCAATGAAATAATATTTGGCGGATACGATGAATCTAAGTGGAGACAGTTTTCCGAATTCATGAAAAATGAGTTTGAAATGTAAATGATTGGAGAGCTAATGTTTTTCCTTGGTCTACAGGTCACACAAGGAAGTAATAGAACATTCATTTCTCAATCAAAATACACAAAGGAGGTTCTGAGATGGTTTGGAATGGATAATTCCAAGGATATAAAGACTCTGGTTGCTACCCGGGTGAAATTATCAAAATATGAGGATGGTAAGGTAGTAAATATTACCGAATACAGGAAAATTATTTGGAGCTTGTTGTACTTGACTGCAACAAGGCCAGATATTTTTTTCGCTACATGCCAAGCAGTGATATATCAGAGTAATCCCATGGAAATCCACATGGTTGCAATGAAAAGAATTCATTTGTATATCCCGGGCATAGTGGATTTCGTCTTGACATATACTGACAAATCTAAAACAGAGTTATTGGGATATACTGATGCAGACTGGACCGGTTCAGTGGATGATAGAAAATCAATGTCAGGAGGTGCATTCTATCTTGGTGGATTGTGTATTTATTGGATTATCAAGAAGCATGATTTCATTTCATTGATCACCACAAAAGTTGAGTATATTGCAGCCACTCAAGCATGCACATAGTTATTGTGGATGATGAAGCAGCTTGAAGATATGGGAGTTGAGGTGATGTCTTTGATCGGAATCCAGTGCGATAACTCAAGTGATATCAATCTTATAAAAAATCCCATCCATCACTCAAGGAACAAGCACATTGAGATAAAGTATCATTTTATTAAGGAGAAATTTGAGCATGAAATCGTGAATTTAGAGTATGTACCTACAGAACTACAGGTTGCAGACATTCTGAAAAAGGCCTTACCCAATGTATCATTTGAAAGGCATCGACTAGATCTGGGAGTTCATTCGACTCCCCACACTTGAAATAGTGTGTATGTGAAACCACCTCACCTCTCCCCGAGGTATGATGTGTTTTTCCCTAATATATTGATGTGTTCTCTACTCTGTTACAGACTGCAAATGAGTGACCATTGGGTTCGTTGACAAAGTGGGAGAAAATAGTGATTTTCCGAGGGGGAGACAGTGTGGAGATTTGATAAATCATGAATGATATGGGGAGAAGCTGACAGGTGGAGCAGATAGATAGGGGGAGTTGAAGCTAGGTGAACGTGCTTAGCCAGAGCTTAGCTTGGACAACACAGAAAATAGGGCTAAAGTGGTTTTGAAGCTGACAAGGGTTGAAGCTGTGAATAGAAAGGGAGAGCGTATTAAATCTGACAATGCTAGAAGTGATCGATCAAAGAATAGATATCACGACAGTTGAGGATCGTGATAAAAGAAAAATAGAGATGTTGGAATGTGGTAAGAAGATTTCCAGAAATTGGTATTATTTTTATAAAAATTGTTATCAGTTTGGTGTCAATAGTGGATGTTAGATATGAAGTGATGCATTAATGAACTTTTCATTTACTCCTATTTCTCATGCCGAGCATTGCTCATGTGGGCTTAGAGTATGTGTTGAGTAAATCCTTGATCGCTATCAGAATCGCATTTGGGCGAATGGTGGATGAAGAGTTAACGATGTATCTTTTTATGGAAGAGTTGTCAACAAACCCAAAGGGTGATATTGTTGGGCAAAAATCTCTTAAGGTATCATTGAATCTTTTTTGAGGTGATTATGTTTGTTGACGAAGTGGACATCTGTGTTGTGATTGTTGACAAAGAAAACCCTGACATACAAATTTTTTGACAAAGGATATTTCATGGTGGCATGTCAAGTTCAAGATCTATGGTTAACAATCAATGTTTTATTCAAGAAATTCGACAATGGAATGGATGATCTGGAGGCAGTAAAAAAAGAATAGATACAAGGTGCCACCATTTTCCTGTGTTTCCCAAATTTTTAGGCCTGAAAATTGACAAATGAAGAAAAGTGGTTTTTGGAAAAGGGACGTTCACACCGTGTACTTTAAGGCTTGAAACCTTGCGTGTCATATGTTTTTCAAGATCATATCATCAAAATATGGCAAAGGGATAAGGGTCGTCCATGTATTGAGTAAGGTCATGGAGGTGACTTGCACGCGAAGAGAAAAGACTTCCGCGCCGGTGCCGAGGAGGATAGGAAACTTGTGTGACTGTTGTTTTTAAAGATCAGAGCTTCAAAATATGTCAATGGAAAGAGGTTCTTGCACTTTTGGAAGTGGGTTGCGCATGTTACTTACAGGGGAAGAGACCTGCACACCGAAACATGCACGCTGAGGGTTGACTTTCGCGTTGTCGCGCAGGGTGGTCAAATTGCCTATAAATACTGGACCACCCCTCCTCATTTCTCACCAGAGTACAAAAAATAGAGAAATTAGAGCTCCCGTCGCACAGGTGTGGAATTCGCGCAAGTGGTGATGTGTCACGCAAGTGGCACTTGCGCGCCAGATTTGAAGAAGGGATATTGTTGGTAGTTGCGTGTCAATATTGGATTGTGCGAAAAAGGAAGTGTGTCGTGCAATTTTGGAGTGGAAGAATCTTGTGTCGCGCAAGTGTGTGAGTTAGAATTGCGCATTAGTTGTAACTTTCTCACCTATACTTGCGTACCGAGATAGACTTGGACGCTAAGTAAGGTTTATCTCTGGCAGTGATTTTCGTGCTGCATGGAAGCTGGAAGTTCGCCCGATACCTTCAGGGCGAAGAGAGGTTCATCTACGGGTGAATTTTGGACTTCAACAGAGTATCTTCATACATAGGAAGATGGATTTCTTCATGAAAATTAAGATACCTATAGGTCTATAAACTGTCAGTGGATTCCTTTCAGAGTAGTGAGCAATGGAAGAGAAAGAAGGTGATCCTCTCCATCGGCAGTGAGCTAGAGAGAGAGAAACGGGGAGTGACCCTTAGGGAAGCAGTGAGCTGACCCTAAACCTTGGAAAGGAAGTGAGCCTGGGATATAGGGACTGTGCCCAAACCTTTTAATCTAAAGTTAGTGAAATTTAGTGGAATTTGGTAAGACCGGAAACTTGTCGTCGTATGCTCCTTGGACGTAGCCCTTAGCGGTGAACCAAGTAAATTTTCTATGTCCTGTGCTTGATTTACTTTCTAATTATATTGTGCAACAGGAAAGAGATAGAAGAGTGTTTTTCTTAACAGCAAAACAAGATCAGAACGAGATTTAATTTTAAATTAGTCATGCCCTGATTCACTCGCCCCCGCCTCTCAGTGTATTCAGCCTTGTGGACCTAACATAGGTTGAGTTTTTCTCTCAAACAACCTTTATTTTTCCATGTTAGTGGGATTCTTCATATCCCTTAACAATTATTAACAATGTTCCCCTCTCTTCCTTACCTGAATCATCTCTTGTTTCCCTTCAATCAGTTTTGAGGATGCTTCATCCATCACTTTTAGCTCATGGGATGTTGGTTATTCTTTACATATTTGGACTTATCTTTCGATCCACCCATAATAAAATCCATTTTTTTCTATTTCTAATCGGGCCCTTGAGACCACTGAGAGTCTCTGATCTCTATTTTATCTATAAAGGCACAACATACAATATCGTCAAAACTGTCAAAGTCTTGAATCTCCAATGATTTTCATAGACTCTAACTTAGTCCACTAAATAAGTGATCCAGGTTTCATTTAGTTTTTATAAAAAATCTGGAGGTGTATCATGCTACAAATGGTATGTTTTCCTCACATGCCTCGTATGCCTTGATAGACTCATATTTTATTTTCTTTAGTCCAAGTAACTCGCTTTAAATATAATGTAATATGGTTTGGGAAAAATATTTATTGAATTTTTTTTGAAATATTATCATTAAATGGAAAATATATCTACGATGGACTTTGTGTTCCTGATCAGGGTCCACCAATGATCAGTTTCCCCATAAAATAGATTGACTTCCCACAAAATTTTCATTTCATCTTAGCACTAGAAGATAGAAAAATCTTCTCAATGAATTTAATCAATTGTTCCATGAAGGGGGGTTTATAAGATTCACTAAACATTGGAGGCCATTTTCACATGAAGGATTCAACTAAAACATTCTCCCTCTTAGGATAAGGAGGGAGTTCCACATGATTCAAGTTATTATTCATCACTTGAGACAACTAATAAAGTACTGGAATTATGTTTTTATCAACCATTACTATCATATTTTTAATGTCATTGGGGAAATGGTCACACTTTCTATCACATTTAATTATGGAATATTTTATTCTATTTAGAAACATTAAATAAGAAAAATAATTTACAGTTAGGTATTTTGAATACATATCTAATAATAATATAAAATAAAAATATGAAAATTGAAGGATAACATGGAAAATGAAAAGTATATCCAAACATTTGATATTAAAAGATTCAATCAAGGTTATACATGGTGATAGAAATATACCTAGGGTTCTTACTAATGTTATCTATTCATAGTCTCTGAAAATAACTAGACCAAAATTTGATCTCAACTATAATAGTCTTATCCTTTTACACATATTATTATATTATTTTAAGAATAATAAACCATCATATACAACCAAGGATCATATAGTGTAGAGTCTTTGGACTATTAGGTACATAATTAAACATCATGAAACCAAAAGAATTCTTTTATTTAATATTCTTAATTACCTCAAAAATTCCTTTGATCGATTATATCTTCATTTTGTCTGATGTGGAATAGATAATCAAAATGGATGAGATAAAAGGACCAGTAAGGGAATAAGAATAGGAACAAACATAGAACATAGGTTAGATTACATAAAATGATAATATTAAAGGTGAATAAAATTAATAAACATAAGTAATTATAACATGTATAACATGGGAACATAAAATCATGTCAACATGTTAATGTGTAAATGAAATATAACATGACATAAACCTGAGTCAAGGATATCTGCTAAGACTATATCCCATTGTGGGAAAATTCCGATTAAGGAATCATGTTCACTCTCTATCCCAACATGAAATATCAAGAGACTAAATATTACCAGATGAATTGAAGAACTATTTAGGTGTACCCATTATAATATATTCATTCATATGTGTAGAGACCCGAAGCTTTAAGTACATGGACATTACATTACTTTTTAGGAATACTTAGTACATAACAAAAATAGACACACAATGACCGTAATAGTTTAGTGTCTTTGGAAACTCGGAATATAATCTTCTAATCGTGGTGAAAGATCTTCTAAATCTCCCATAAAGATCTTTCATTTTTTAAACCTAAAACCATTCATTATATCCTGGGCAAAAGAAAACATAAATGGGGTGAGCTCAAATGCCCAGTAAGGGTAAACATAGAGAACATAAAACAAACCATAAACATTTGAATGAAAAAACATGAACATAAAATCTAAACATCAAAATCATGAGCAATAACATTAATCTTGGAAGTATGTAAGGCATATATCATAAGGGAACATCAATCATGATAAAATAGCATGGGAATAAAACATGTAATTGTTGAAACCATTCATCACATGTTATGATTTCCATAGTAGCCAAGGCATTTCTACCAAGACCATCTTAGTGGACAAAGTCCCTTTCTGAATCGAGTTCACTCTTCGTTTCAGTCCTGTAACACTGAACCGGATTAACTTACCGTTCCAGCCATGTCTATATCATGAGATATAAATCATTTCCCAATGCATTGGAGGGAGATATAGGTACCAACCATCTCATAATGAAATCATTCTTACTTGTGCCACAAAATAAACATAAATCATTCATCATAACCCAAAGTATAAAATGGGTTTCATAAACATCATCCAATCATCACATAATACATATAAAACAAATTGATATTTAATCATAAGAAAATTGGAACCATGTAAATCATAGAGACATTAAACTTGAAACATACACATATGAAATAATTTCATCTTAGATGGAGAATGGTGTTGATAAAACACTTGAAATGAATTTTTGAGGAAAATATCCTTTCTTCTTCAAAATCATTTTCTTTTCTAAAAATGTCATGCACTTATAAAAGGAAAGGGTTTTATTGAAAATAATCATGCAAAATTGTAGAGGAAGCTTTATAAAAATGCGGCTTTATGAAACCGTAAAAATCCGTTCATGCCGTATAAGTTAAAAATACATTATTCTCGTACTTTTGTCGAAAAAGTCAAAAAGTACCTCGTACGAAAAATGACAAAAGATTCCTTTCATATCATTTAATAAAAACTCACCGAAGGGTCAAATTTGATATAAACTATTGTAGAAGGATATAAATATTACATATTGAAGAAACATTGATGTGGATGATAAAATACACCCCAGTAAATACCAATGTATAAACAATCTCAGATAAAAATGAGATTGTGATATTTTCCCTTACCTTATGTCCTATATGCTTCGTATGTATTCGAACCTCCTGTATAATTATTTAAATAATGTCATTGACTTATTACAGAATCATATTCATTGTTATGATATCATATATGGTTCACATATGACTTTATATTACCCGTTCTTTTGTAAATTCCATGTTAAAGACTGTTTTGGGTAAAATCGTTTCATTTGTTGTCCGTGTTTTGACTTCTAAATATTCATATGATTACTTAGATCATGATTAATTAATTCCAGAATATATAACCTGATAAATAATATATATACATAGTATACATATATATAATAGATCGATAAATGAAAAAAATACAGTGTTCATGGAGATGGTAGGCCGTACGTACGCATGAACGCTGTTTTCGTTTCCTTATTGAGTTGAATGTAATTAAGTAGAAGACATACATATATATATATAACTAAATCCAGTAGATTTATAATTTCATATATTTCATTATTATTTCTTATATATACTTTATAATCATTCTTAAATGGTTAACATGGAGAATGAATCTCATCGCGTCGTGGAGATGGTAGTCCGTATGTACGCACGAGCGATGATATCGTTTCCATCATTATTGAATTGAATTGGAGTGGATGATACAATATATTAGAATCCATATGTTTTTATAATAACTATTTATAGTTTCTATTTACACCATTATACCCATCCATGTACGGTGTTGGTGGAAAAACAGATTACACCACGGCGTGGAGACGGTGTTCCGTACGTACGCACGCGTGGTGATTTTGTTTTTCGTAGGATGGATAGAAGGTGAAATGGGGTTGTTTCATATATATAATAACATATCAGTATATTAGTGATACTGATGTTATTACTTTATAATGAAACAACTAAGGAAGAAGAAGTTGCAGAAGAAAGAAGCTTGAATGAATCGGTAGATGAAATTACCTCTTCTTCGATACGCCTCTTTGAAACCTCCTCTTAGGGAACTAAGATTGGTCTTTGAAGTAGAACAGTACCTATATTATGTTTCTAGGGAAGATTAGAAGTGAATTTTTCAGGGTTTGGCCGAGCTTCAAGGCTAAAATTGGTGTGAGGAATAGAGGGAGGAGGTTCCCTTTTATAAGGGAGGAGAGGGGCACCTTTTGAATAACTAAAAATATTATTTTATTATAAAGTAAAATTCAGTTTTTAATAGCTCCAAATTGATATATTTCGAAGCTAAGGTGGGGATGGGTCGAACTCATCTCATACAATAGAATTTAGACAAGTTTAGGTCATTATATTAACCTTATCGTTTAGTTTTAACTCTTAGTTAATTAGATTGACATTTACCATGTCACTTTGTATTTTTATATTATATAGTTAATAAACAAACCATATACATCCAATCGACCCCCAAGAGGTCCATTAATGATACACCTATCATGATATAAGTATCATCACCGAACCTTAGATTTTTAGGAATAAAATAAAAATCAATAATATAATATTTGTTTTAAAAACTATTTTATGTCAATTTGACACTATTTAGTAATTGATTTTTGTAAAAATTATAACAGAATTATTAATTCCAAAAACGTTAATTACATGAATAATAACATGTCATATTAACCTATAAAAGTAATGGAATTTATACAAAGTCTCAAATTACATTTATTTGGGTATTTATAAAATCAATTATGTCAATATTTCATTAATAAGATAATTACTGCATCATCTTTGTGTCATAAATAAATTAAATGATTTAATTTCTAAAAATTACAAATAAAATACCATTATGTAGGAACTTGTTTTATCTTTCTAATGAATATTTATAGTCTAATTTATCATATGTATAACACGATATTAAAACTTATTTACTTATTAAACTTTGATTTTAACTATTTTAACACTTCTTTAAATAAATTAATAATAAATGTCCTAATCTAATCTAAGTGGGCCTAAATGGTCATATGTTATTTCTAAGGTTGTTTTTGGTCAAATTACACTTATAAAATAGAATTAGGACATGTGTTAGGGTAATAATAATATCATTTTTACCCTTAATTACCCTATTTACTTTTAACCGTGGTAAATAAAAGTAAAAAGTTACTATTCACAAAAAATTATTTTAATCTCATTGAACCACATTTTACATACTGACATCAACCGTGTCTCTCGGAGTTTTGAAATTCCACTGACAGAATCGGTAAAATTAAGTTTTATGTAAATTTGCAAATTTTCCTAGGAGGTGGGTAAAAGACGGTGAAAAGTTCAATAAATTTTTATATATCTAATATTATTGTAAAATTACTCCAATGAATTATATTGAACATATATAGGTATTATGTATCAATTTTGACCTAAAATAAATTTAAATAAAATAAATATTTTTTTTAAAAAAAAATTGGTTTTTAAATAGTAACCTAGTGTTTTCACTATTCATCAAAAATTGAATGTTTCCAGAAAAATACCAAAATTTCACCCTAGGCTAATTTCAATATTCCGAATCCAAAAATGAAGTCTATTTTGAAAAATAAAATATACAAAATTTCAAAAAGGGGTTATTACTATTCATAATGGCTAGTTTTAATAATATTTAAATAGCATATCATTGTTTAGTGAAACTCGGTATTGCGTACGACGCAAGCTATCGAGGAAGGTCGCGATTGCGTGTAATGAAAGCCAAGTTAGGGTTGCGTGTTGTGAAAGACTCCTTTGTTGTTTCATATAATAGAATCCAACCATATTTCATTGAATATATATATATATATATATACACTCAATGTTGTGTAGAATGACTATTATCAAACGAACTTGAAATTGTGTGTAACACAATCTAAGAACAGTGTTGCGTATGCTGAAAGCTAATACGGTGTTGCGTATAGAACAAGATAATCTTGTTGTAGCATAAAACACATGAAATCAAATAAATTAAAAAGAATACTTATCATAAAATATCTAGTTGTTACATTCTACCCCCCTTAAATTGAATTTCGCCCTCGAAATTCATCGGGGTTATGCATGGTTTCTTATTTGAAAGTTTCTTTAATTAAAACCCACATCGTAAAATGAAATACCAAAACATAACATAAAAAACTAACGTATGAATCATAATGGTTACCCAAATAAACTAATCACTAGGTTTCCACATATGAGAACATAGGAGAAAATATGGATATGGAAGAGAAATATAACCATCATGTTCTGATGGAGAGTGGTAGAGAACATGGCTATGAAAAAGCCTTCAATCACAAAGCCATAAATTTGTGATGATATAAGGTACCATCTGATTCATCGGATATAAGAGCACTAGGAAAACATTTTTGGTTTTCAATATCATTTCCCTAAAGTTGAAAATTTTTAATTAGAAGAAATACTTTCTTGATTTTGGTTTAATCTCACTGTTGTTCATGCATTGAACAATTTACACTTCATCTCTCAATGAAATGAAGTTGAATTTGTTATTCGTCAAGAGTTAGCAAATCATGTGATAGAATGATGGGTCATTCCATCTGTTTCAAGAAAAATTTATCAAATATAAATAAGTCCATATATGGTGAGGTTAATCATATATGGTTCCTAAAATGGAATTATACTTCATATATCATACTGCTTAATATATCAAAACTAGTTTCTACTAAACAGGAATCTCCTGTAGTCTAGTGGTAGGTGATAAAGGCCAGTCGCACTTCGGTTGTGGGTTCGATTCCCACAGCCTTGTCCGACACGATGGGTTGTTGCCCATCCTGAAGGTTGTACTTTTTCTAAAACTACATTACTATAACATCCCATCAATAATATCGAAAAAAGTTCTATCCTTAAACAATAATAACTTATGTCCCACATAATCCATTCTAATCTTTAGCCTTATCTAAAATACTTTGGTCCAAGCTCATAGTATAAAGAAGACAATAACTAGAAATGTTATCTACCAAGCATGTGAATACCATCATTTATCCTCATATATCTTGTTGGTCACATTCCAATCATGTGAATACCTTAATCATGTATTTTATTGAAAAATGAATACCCATTAAATCGAAGAGAAAACATGAATGCTGTCCAAAGTTAACTCTTTCCACATACCAAAATCCAAAAAGTCTATATAATCAAACCATGATATCACTTAGTCCTTATAATAATCATGAGGTCATGAATACTGTTAAACATTTCATTTTCTCCTTATCCCTTCATTTTTCACATATCATCTACGTTCCAAAAATATCTGAAGAACCTTCCATGGTTACAGGTACCATTCAACATATAATTCCAAATACTTTAGAAAAAACAATAGTGTAACAATCCATAGATGATTCCTTATTCCATAGTACCATACATTATTCTTTATAAACATACAATCATTCCACTAACTTCTTTATCCACTAGCTGAGCTTAATCATTTCTTTCATCTCATATTTCATTTGTAGTCTCTTCATCATCATCCACATAAATACTACCTGTATGACCATGATGATTCTCTTCAGGAGATTTTCCCTTAGGGAATTGGTTTGTATAATTCCCATACATTCCACATTTAAAACATCTAATCATTGTTGATGTCGTAGCAATACCATTATCCTTGTCCATGCTGTTAACTGAACCTTTTTATTTTCACTTACTGGCATTGTGTCCTTCTTTTCCACACCCAAAGCATCTTCTAGTTCCTTTGAAACAATCTCCCCAATGCCTCTTCCCACATGATTTACATGAGGGAAATTGAACTTTCTTTCCTCTATGATCATCATGAAACACCATCTTTCTCTTATTATCTAAGTCAGGAAACTTACCAAAGTTGAGATTATTGATCATATTATGAGATTGCTGATTAGGCATAATAACGATGTTTGGACTTCCAAATCTCATTTCATTTGGTAGCTCATGAAGAATATCATTCCATTGTCCATCATATCCTCCATTATCGTGAATCTTCCTATTTCCATCCATTTTCTAAAACCCATAAAGAATAGCGTGAGAGGAAAAAATCATGCTAGGGAAAACAACATAGTAAATGGGGAGCAACCTCAATATCTAACATCTTAGGTTAAATTCTAAGATCGTTACCGTAGTTATAGGAAAATATCCTATACGTATACCTATCTTTAGGTACATCCCTAGACATACCTTAGAAATATCTCCAGGGATCTCACTAAAGTTCTCGAATCCTAGTTTCCAAAGGTTGACTAAACCTTTCCTCTGATACCAACTGTAGAGACCCGAAGCTTGACGTACATGGACATTACATTACTTTTGCATAATACTTAGTACATAAAAAAATTAGACACACAAGGACCGTAATAGTTAGGTGTCTTTGGAAACTCGGAATATAATCTTCTAATCGTGGTGAAAGATCTTAAACTTCTCCCATAAATATATTCCCTTTTTTTAAAACCTAAAACCTTTCTTTATATCCTGGGAAAAATAAAACATAAAAGGGGTGAGCTCAAATGCCCAGTAAGGGTAAACATAGAGAACATAAAACAATCCATAAACATTTGAATGAAAAAACGTGAACATAAAATCTAATCATCAAAATCTTGAGCAAAGACATGAATCGTGGAAGTTCATAAGGCATATATCATAAAGGAAAATAAATCATGATAAAATAACATGGGAATAAAACATGTAATTGTTGCAACCATTCAGCACATGTTATGATTTCCATAGTATCCAAGGCATTTCTTCCAAGACCATCTTAGTGGACAAAGTCCCTTTCTGAATCGAGTTCACTCCTCGTTTCAGTTCTGTAACACTGAACCAGATTAACTTACCATTCCAGCCATGTCTATCTCATGAGATATAAATCTTTACCCAATGCATTGGAGGGAGATATAGGTCCCACCCATCTCATAATGAAATCATTCTTACTTGTGCCACAAAATAAACATAAATCATTCATCATAACCCACAGAATAAAATGGCTTTCATAAACATCATCCAATAATCACATAATACATATAAAACAAATGGATATTTCATAATAAGAAAATTTAAACCATGTAAATCATAGATACATTAAACTTGAAACATACACATATCAAATAATTTATTCTTAGATGGAAAATGGTTTTGATAAAACACTTGAAATGAATTCTTAAGGAAAATATCCTTTCTTCTTCAAAATCATTTTCTTTTCTAAAAATTTAATTTACTTATAAAAGGAAATGGTTTTGTTGAAAATAATAATGCCAACTTTTATAGGAATCTTTATGAAAATGCGGCATTATGAAACCGTAAAAATCCGTTCAGGCCGTATAAGTAAAAAAAACATCCTTCTTGTACTTTTGTCGGAAAAGTTAAAAAGTACCTCGTACGAAAAAGGACAAAATATTCCTTTTATATCATTTAATAAAAACTCACCGAAGGGTAAAATTTTATATAAACTATTGTAGAAGGATATAAATATTACATATTGAGGAAACATTGATGTGGATGATAAAATACACCCCAGTAAATACCAAATTATAAACATTCTCGGATAAAAATGAGATTGTGATATTTTCCCTTACCTTATGTCCGATATGCTTCGTATGTATCCAAACCTACTGTATAATGATTTACATAATGTCATATACTTATTACATAATCATATTCATTGTTATGATATCATATATGGTTCACTTATGACTTTATATTACCCGTTCTTTTGTAAATTCCATGTTAAAGAGTGTTTTGGGTAAAATCGTTTGATTTGTCGTCCGTGTTTTGACTTGTAATTATTCATATGATTACATAGATCATTATTACTTAATTCAAGAATATAAAACATGATATATAATATATATACATAATATACATATATATAATAGATCGATAAATGGAAATAAATACACCGTTCATGGAGACGGTAGGTCGTACGTACGCATGAACGCTGTTTTCGTTTCCTTATTGAGTTGAATGTAATTAAGTAGAATACATACATATATATATACATAAATCTAGTAGCTTTATAATTTCATATATTTCATTATTATTGCTTATATATACTTTTTAATATTTCTTAAATGGTTAACATGGAGAATGAATCTCATCGCTTCATGGAGATGGTAGTCCGTACGTACGCACGTGCGATGATATTGTTTCCATCATTATTGAATTGAATTGGAGTGGATGATACAATATATTAGAATCCTTATGGTGTTATAATAACTATGTATAGTTATTCTTTACACCATTATACCCATCCATGTAAGGTGTTGGTGGAAAAACAGATTACACCACGGCGTGGAGACCGTATTCTGTACGTATGCACGCGTGGTGATTTTGTTTTCTGTTGGATGGATAGAAGGTGAAATTGGGGTTGTTTCATATTTATAATAACATATCAGTATATTAGTGATACTAATGTTATTACTTTATAATTAAATAACTAAGAAAGAAGAAGTTGAAGAAGAAAGAAGCTTGAAAAAATAGGTAGAAGAAATTACCTCTTCTTCGATACGCCTATTTGAAACCTCCTCTTAGGGCACTATGATTGGTCTTTGAAGCAGACCAGGACCTCTAGGATGTTTCTAGGGAAGATTAGAAGAGAATATGGTAGGGTTTGGCCGAGCTTTGAGGCTCCAATTGGTGTGAGGAAGAGAGGGAGGAGGTTCCCTTTGATAAGGGAGGAGAGGGGCACCTTTGGAATAACTAAAAATATTATTTTATTATAAAGTACAATTAGATTTTTTATAGCTCCAAATTGATATATTTTTAAGCTAAGGTGGGGACGGGTCGAAAGCCTCTCATCCAATATAATTTAGACATGTTTAGGTCATTATATTAACCTTATCTTTTAGTTTTAACTCTTAGTTAATTAGATTGACATTTACCATGTCACTTTGTATTTTTATATTATATAGTTAATAAACATTCCATATACATCGACTCGACCCCCAAGTGGTCCATTAATGATACACCTATCATGATATAAGTATCTTGTCCGAACCTTATATTTTTCGGAATAAAATAACAATCAATAATATAATATTTGTTTTAAAACTATTTTATGTCAATTTTGACACTATTTAGTAATTGATTTTTTGTAAATATCATAACAGAATTATTAATTAAAAAAAGTTAATTAAATCAATAGAAACATGTCATATTAAAATATAAAATTAATTTAATTCCTAAAAAGTCTCAAATTACATTTATTTGGGTATTTATAACATCAATTATGTCAATATTTCATTAATAAGATAATTACTCCATCATCGTTGTATCATAAATAAATTAAATTATATAATGTCTAAAAATTAAAAATAAACTACCATTATCTAGGGAATCTTTTTATATTTCTAATCAATATTTATAGTCTAATTTATCATATGTATAACCCTATATTAAAAATTATTTACTTATTAAACATTGATTTTAACTATTTTAACCCTTCTTTAAATAAATTAATAATAAATGTCCTAATCAAATTCAAGTGGGACTAAATGGTCATATTTTATTTATAAAGTTGTTTTTGGTCGAATTACACTTATCCAATAGAATTAGGACATGTGTTATGGTAATAATAATATCATTTTTACCCTTAATAATCCTATTTACTTTTCACTATGGTAAATAAAAGTAAAAAGTTATTATTCACCAAAAATTATTTTCATCTCATTGAACCACATTTACTTACTGACATCAACCGTGTCTCTCGGATTTTTGAAATTCCACTCACAGAAGCCGTAAAATTAAGTTTTATGTAAATTTGAAAATTCTCCTAGGAGGTGGGTAAAAGACGTTGAAAGGTTCAATTAAATTTTTATATATCTAAAATTATTATAAAATTACACCAATGAATTAAATTGAACATATATAGGTATTATGTATCAATTTTTACCTAAAATAAATTTAAATAAAATAAATAATTATTTAAATAAAAATTCAGTTTTTAAATAGTAACCCATTGTTTTCAGTATTCATCAAAAATTGAATGATTCCAGAAAAATACCAACATTTCACCCTAGGCTAATTTCGATATTCCGAATCCAAAAATGAAGTCCATTTTGAAAAATAAAATTTAAAAAATTTCAAAAAGTGGTTATTATAATTCATAATGGATTGTTTTAATGATATTTTAATAGCATATCGTTGTTTAGTGAAACTCAGTATTGCGTACGATGCAAGCTATAGAGGAAGGTCATGATTGCGTGTAATGAAAGCCAAGTTAGGGTTGCGTGTTGTGCGAGACTCCTTTGTTGTTTCATATAATAGAATCAAACCATATTTAATTTAATATATATATATATATTTATATATTTATATACACTCAATGTTGCATAGAATTACCATTATCAAACGAACTTGAAATTGTGTGTAACACAATCTAAGAATAGTGTTGTGTATACTTCAAGCTAATACGGTGTTGCGTATAATACAAGATAATCTTGTTGTAGCATAAAAAACATTACATCAAATAAATTAAAAAGAATACTTATCATAAAATATAGGGTTTTTACAATATTTGTTATAAAATAATAACCAAACTTGATGTTTAATCATTAGGGTTACCAATGGAAATAATTTGGTATCATATACATGTCATAAGGCATAACCAAAGGTGTATGATAAAACTTTTCATGAATGAATGGATTTAAATCATAAATGGAAACTAATAAATGAATATAGTAATATACAATTATAAATTATATCCAAATGATGTGAAGTATTTAGAAAACGTTTTTAGGAATCTTTTGAAATAATCTACTTTAGTGGAGTTTATAGGAAAACATTCAAGACTCTTTAAAATAAAAAAGTCAAAATTTTTGGTGTAAAACTATAAATGAAAAAATATTTTATTTCATGATAATATCAGAGATTTAATATAAAATATTTTTTCTTTAAATAGATTGGGTAGTGCACTTGAATATGTGAATGAAATCAAGAAGATCCCTTTAATTGGGCTTTCTTATTGGGAATAATTGAGAAGGGAACTTTAATAAACATGTATTTCCACGTTAAATAAGGAATAACTCCTATGGGTACTTAATTTTTGAAAATAAAAACATATTAAATAATAATTATATAATAATAATGGACAATTACATTTGGTTAAAGAGAGAGAAGGCCTAACCTGATGGAAACATGGAGGTTCAGAAAGAATCTCATACCTTATGACGGAAATGGTTCTTCACTTTTACATAATGTACTAAATAAAACAATTATATTAATTAATTAATAATTAAATGAACTCTACATCATGTTTTTATTAATGTTTTTAAGTTCTTTTATGGCCTTTTAAGTGGTTATAGTTTTCAATTTCATCATTCGGGAGTGTTCGTTTTCTATGTTTTCATGATCAGTTCGCTTGTATAAGAGTATGGAAGTTCATGAAAATGGAAACATATATCTAGAATTTAAGTTATATGTTATTTTTAAAAATACAGAAGTTGAAATTGTTATATAATTAATTTGGTTAATTTTGTTGAGGGTGAGTCCTTAGATAATACGTTAGTGATAATCGCAAGTATTATTTTGGGTGGTTTTCATTCACAACGAACATGTTATGGTTTATTATTTTATATTTTGTGTATTTGTTAGTTATATAATATAAAAACGTTTATAAAATGTTTTTTTTTCAGTATTTTAAAACTATTATATTGGTTCTAATATCATCCTTGATGGTGGTAGTGTAATATGAAAATTTTTCATCCTTGAAGGTGATAAATTAACACCATACATGTAGTGTTTTCATTTTTGAAGAAAAAAGGGTGGAAAAAATGATGATGGAAAATAAAATTAACATAAATATATTACATTATATAATAGACATAAGAGTTACCATTCCATTTTTTATGGACGGGTTAGGAGAGAATAAGAAAATATTATCAATTGGAGAGAAATTAAAAGTAAATGAAATAGGGTTCTACCTCTTGAATTATTCTCTTTCAGAACCTCCTTAGGAAAATTGGATTTGCTATTTTTCCATGAAAAATGTCTCCTAGGTTTTTGGGAGATCCTTGGGAGTAGTATTGTGTATAATTTATATGATTAACAACTATTTTAATGTGTGAAGAGAAGAGGTGGTGAGGGGTGGTATTTATAGGGGAAGAGGGGTGTTTTCGCATTATTTTATTCATTAGATAGTCATTCTGGATCAAGAATTTGAATAGTCCTAGTATTTTCCCTTAATATATTAAAATAATTAAGGATTGTTTTATATTTTGGGCATACATCATCCATATATCATCTATTACTCCATAATTAATGTGTTTTGATAATATGGTAAATTATTGTATTTCACTATTTACAAAATATTCTAATTTTTTAGAAAAATCCCAAAAACTATCCCTAAATTTTTTTTATGTATATAATTCCTAAATAAAATAAATTTTAAAAATATAATTTTATAAATATCATAAATTTTGTTTTCAATGAAAATAATTATTTACTAGGAAAATATTGATTTTAATATTATAATTGATTTTATACCAATTTTAAATTTTAATTAAGGTCTCATGAAATTATCTTTTCATAATAAAAAAACTAAATATTAATTTATGAATATATTTCCGAAATAAAATATTATTTTAGATCATTTTATTATTTATAATATTTAAATTAAAAATTTATAACTTACACAAATACCAACACATAATTTATCATTTTTATAACATTTCATTACTAATTCAAAGATTTAGATATACCATATTTTTATTTATAAGATACCCCCATTTTATTGATTCTTAACATGTAAGGTTACTATTCTATTACCTGATTTTTATTCATAAGGGACACATTACTGTTACAAAGTTCATGTTACTATTTCATTGGTATAGTTCCATAACTTCTAGAAATACCCCTTATTTCATGAGTATTTATTTATAATGTTTTTAGTGTGTTATATTTTTTTTGTGTTTTATTCTATAGTATATAATTATAATAAAAAAAAGATCCATTGATAACAATTTCTGGTCATTACAAGGTCCCCTAGTTCAGTTATTAGGAGAGTCATCCTACTCGGGATCCATGAGGTTGTCATGTAAATGGAGACATCCCACATGGGATCCTCTACGAAAATAAAATAAGGTCATCCGTCATCAGGTCCTAAAAATGAAGAAGAAAGTGGAGGCATCTTATATTGAATACTAAAAGCCATACCATAATAGGAATCCCATATAGGACCCTCGGTCACAGTCAAAGTCTCATGTTGATGTATGATGATTGAGCATAGGGGTTGTCTGTAACCCCAATAGTTCATCCATTTAAGCGAAGGAATATAGTTAATCAATAATATTATTATAAAAATCATAAATAGGTGAATCTCCATTATGGTAAAAACCATGTATAAAGATACTACATAAACATGCATAAATACAATAGGATAGGTATGAGAAGCCACCTACCTTTAATATTCTTTAACCATTTATCTTACAAAGGTTATAAGAAGTTTTCAAGGCCATTCCATGTCCATATGATATATTTTGGGTCCTGGTTCACAGCAAAACGAACATATAATATTAATTATAAACAAATTATATTTATTTAATTAAAATAAAATAATTAAGTTTAAAGAACCATTTTATTTACAATTTTTATAATTCCAAAATCCTTGTTAGACAATTATATAAAACTAGACCAAAGAAAAAACACTCACCAAAAACTCACGACTCATCCTAAACCATTAATTAGATATTATCACTATTAAATAGTGTAAAAAATTAACCAATTCTAAATTTATCTTAAAATATAAAAAAATTTGATGTTGTTATGTAGCTAAAGGAAATTATACATAGAATAGTTTAGTCATCATCTCAGGTTATCCTATGCCAAGGGAGAGTAAAATCACAAACATAGGTATCCTATTCCACAATGATCTTAGGGAATTAGGATTGAAATAAGTTATTTTATAATTAAAATTAAAATTGTTTGAGTGTGATTCCTAGTAAAACTACTAGAGGAGAAATAATACCTTTAGATGCAATGTAAATCCATTAAATACACCCTATTAATGGGGTTTGAAGAGATGAAGGAGATGAGTGGGTCACCTGGGTTGTGAGAGGGATAAAGGGTGAATAAAGGGGGATTCCCTCTTAAGGCATGAAGGGGAAAAATCAATTCACACTTCTATGTGAGCCATAGGGTTTCCTTTTTCCAATGCACATTTCCTCATACTGTGTGCCTATACAAAATGAATATCATGGTTAGGTTACACGGTTCACACTAATTATGATCTAACTATATGAAATTATATTCGGCTTTTCAAAACATTGGTTTCAGGCCCGAACCCTCAGGATGTGACCAAAACCTTTTTGATGCAAATAAAGCCTCATCAATCATCTAAAATTTATTTATAACAATTCCAACATTCAAATGCATGTTTTGAATCTCTAATAAATATTTTACTCATCATGTAATTGAAAATTCAAAATCCTTTAAACATTTTCAATAATAAAAAACTGGATCATACTACCTCCTTGTATTAAACCTTATCATACATGCGAAGACATAGTTGCATTAAAATGAAAAACCCAGCCTACATCGGTCATGAATTATCTTTTAAAGGCCATTTTTTGTTTTTGATCTCCCAATTCACCTCCATGAACAACATTAATCAAATGGATATTAACCACCAAAACTGATTGAACACTCATTACCAATGGAAAAGCACTTGTAAATTTCTTATCTAATCCCATATAATTTTATTCAACACTATGCCATTATATATTTAATTAAAAAACCTAGGGATCTCCCTCCTATAGGTTCTTAATTTAAATTGAAAACATGGAACAATGGTACTTCCATTACTGTAATTGACTAAACATACATGTACCTAGTTTTCTGATGATGCTTTGGGAATGTTTGTAAACATGGTCACTACTCATGGTCCTTGATCTGATTGGACAATCACCTTACCTTTGATCAAGCTGAAACTAGTCTCATCAAAGTTTCCAAGAAATTCACTGGATGACATCCCATTTTCACTTGTCTTATCCTTATTGTGTTCTCTATGAGTTTCAATACTAACTAAATTTAACTACATAAAAGAACATAAGTCTCACTACCGTTGAAAAAATACTCTCAGTAGGGGTCAACATTAAAATCTGATGCATCACAAAAAACAACTTCAACTCCTTTATCATAAGGAATACCAATACCAATTTTAACATTCTTATCCGTGTTCACAAACCTCTTTAATTGACACCTCTTATATCAAATATCCCATGTTCAAAACTGACACTCTGTTATAACATAATAATTTACATTCAATTGATCTGAAACCATTGGATCATCAAAATATACTCTTAACATAACATCCACACTCGGACTCTACCCATGTCTGCATCCAAACAAAATTTTGGCATTCATCAAGGAATCTAACAATACACAGGTCTTTGTATCCAAAAGAATAACAAACCCAAATAATTTTCCAGTTACCGGTTTCATGGTCCCATAACCATTCTCATATCTGGTTTTCCTTTCAATGACTAACATCCCTCTCCCTACATTTGGATAATTCTTATCATTTCACTATAAAATATTGTCTCAATAAACATTGAAAAATACCCACCCCTTTTCAGATATAACCACATATTGGGAGAGAAACTCACTCACTCTTGAGTATCAAATCAAAACATCACCCATTCTCTATCCATGAGAATTGTTTCCATGGAAAAACCAAATTCCAACTAACAAAGAGGTTCACTAACCTCTAACATAAAATGATGCACTCCCTCCATATAGCTCACATTATACCACTCCTCATGTATAACCTCAACATGTTTATCACCAGAAAAGATAATAAAATTTGATATATCTCAACATATATCTGACATTCTGTAAATTAAATCACAAATATGTAAAGATATTTGGCATGATAACCTATAAACTAAGAGAATTCAATTATTCCATCGATAAGAATGTATTTCTCCTATGAGACTCACTCACATCTAAAAACATTGCACTTGAATTATCCAACACATAATACTATTCATCCTGAAAATGTGTTTCAAGGTCCAACCATTGGTCAATTGACTCATGAAACATGATTTAGTCATAATATATCATCTACTATAGAGAGAAATCCCTTATTTAAGTCACAATGTCTGGGAAATTAGGACCATAACATTTTTTTTAAACCTTCAGTCCTTGTCTGTCACACAGATGATCACTGATTTATGATTTCACTATACAACGTGTAACCATCACATATCATTATAACCCGACTCACACTTCATAATGTTTTCTATCAACATGGATGAGCTAACTGTGACATATGGAATGTTAGTCTTATTATACACTAATCTCCCTTGGAACTCCTCCTCAATGCCAGGAACCACACATGTTACATGATTTATTACATGAATTCCCATAAAATTATATTATTGTAGTCTCAAGTATCTACCCTCAACCTAACATGTTACCAACCATAGAAGAACTAGTAATTAGATACATGCACCCTATATCTAGGAACCAAAAGTGTAATTTGTTTTTGTTCTAACTTGTGTACATCTTGAGCATTAACTTTATCAATGTTGATCTTTCTCCTTATATATCATTTGAATATTTTATCCCTATAAAGGAACATGGAGTGTTTAGACACCATTATCTTTTTATCAGAGGGTTTTTATAGATAATATCCCCTCATTTCCTTTAGATCTCCTATAAATATTCAATGTTTACATCAGTATTAAATTTTATTACTAGAAGTGGGTTTACCAAAAGCTTCACACACCTATAAATGAAATTTTGAACACATGGATTTCCTCCCACACCATAACTCATATGGGAAACCATTTACCACTTTATTTTTCACTTAATACAGTATTTTTGGTTTATTTATTAATTAATAAATTTAAATGGATAATGGAAGGCCTATATGACTCATCATCAATATCACCATGTCCGAAAATGTGTTGTTACTCCATACACTAACCACATTATATTGTGGTGTATATAGAGGATTGAGATTATCTAGAATCCAAAACAACCTTATACAATTGATGAAATATCAATTAAGATATTCTCCCCCTCATCCTTATCAGAGTTTCTCCATCTTTTTACCAACATGATTATTTACTTCATTATTTCATTCCTTAAATTTTTTTAAGGAATTATAATAAAAAATAGAAAGAATAGATAAACATATCTACTATAGTTGTCAATAAATTTTATTAATTAAGAGTATCCATCTCTATATTTAAATATAAAAATTCCACAATTATCTATGTGAACTATTTCAATAAGCTCTATGACCCTTTCACCATTTCCACTAAATATATACTATTTCATTTTTCATTGAACAAAACATCAACACAAATCATGTGGTCTCTTTCATAAAAATATTCATATAGTTTCTGATATAGTTTTTTCAAATACATATCATATATATGAAAAATATGGTGATTTCATAACATGATGTGATATGATTTATGTTAATTTTATTCCTTATGAATTTCCAAAACACTAATTTTATATTATAGTACACAAAGACCATTACATGAATGTTTCATACCATAACATATTTTATCTTTGTAAATTTATTAGCTCTTGTTCTTGAACATGAATATATAGACATCTATATTTTTACTAGACACATGTATAATGTTTTTTGTTAAACTAGACACATAATCCCAATTCTTTATGAAGAAAATCAATATCATTGGTAAATCAAGTGGGTATTCTCAAATGTCCAATGAATCTGAGAATTTCGTATTGGTAGCTAAAAAATATACCTCAGCTATATAAACCGTCATAAATCTATTAGAGACAATATTTGTATATAAATTATATCATCAAAACAATTATCTAATAATTAAATATTTCAAATAAAGAGATTAATGATGATAGCAGACCAACGTAAAGATTCCCCCTTATTCTTCACTAAGGTGTAGTTCTTTTTAGAGTGGACATTATCTCCACATGAAAAACATTATGTATCTTGTTCCTAGATGAAATTTTTCTTTTAGGTATAATGGTAAAATAATAAATATACTAGGTGTTAGTCTTGTAGGGTCTTCCATTACATACCAATTGTTTAACATAGGGACTAAAGTTTTTACAATACCCATATTTGTATCTTACTGTAAAATCAAATTTGGGAGATCATGGAGATACTTCACAATATTTTCCATATTCAAATTCACAAAAAACAAAGAGTATATTTATAGATGTGGGGTGACCATGGGGTTTGTGTATAATTTATGGGTATCTTGAAACCCAGAATCTCCAAATGCTCAATATATCTAATAATATTGACATAATTAATTTATAATGGTGCACTATCAAACATCATACACATAAATATTTATTGGGAGATCTAATCCTTCTAATATCTTTTCCTATCATAATTAATATCATTGATTTATGATAGAATAGTGTATGAATCTATGACTTTATGAAGCTTCTAGTTCTTACTAGTGATGGATGATACCATGAGGCAGTGGACATCCAATGAAGCATCTACTTGTTTCTAAAAAAATATTATTCCCATCTTTACAATACATCATAAAATTATATTTAGGAACTGGAGATTATATCATATAAAAATTTTTATCATTTCATAGTGTCATCAGAAAGCATCAATAACAATTTTGGATGTTTTGTCACATATACGACTGTATTTCCCTAATACCTATAACTTGTATAATGTTATGTTCATAATTAAATTATATTTACTTAAAAGAATAATTAAACATATTATTATACATTATCATGACTACGAAATTTGAAAAATGAAATTTTATTTTATTAGTGTCAAGATATTTTATTAAATATCAATTGCTTACAACATTGGGTCAAGAATATATTTTCGAGTGGATATTCTAGTGGAAAGGATACATATATCCCATATAGTAATCAATAAAAGGCCCTGAAAAAATTACTTCATTGTTTTTAGGTATTAATTAATTCCAACTACACTAACATGAATTTCCTTGATCTGTTGAGGGGTATCCCTACTCTTGAAATCATGGACTCAAATTTTCCCAACACATTCCCCCATGTTACACCATGTAATTCAAGTTAAACAAATATTTATGCTAACATGGTTTAGTTGATCCAATAAACTCATTAGAACAACCCAATAAATGGAATTATCATGAAACGGGATAAACCAATATATTTATATGTGTTTTTAGCCCAAATTAGTCGATAAAATTCCTTTTGACTTAATATTTTCTTGAGTTATATTATTTATCTTATTCATAAATTCCATTTATTTATCTTTTTGACTAAAATATGATTTTATTTATCATGATTATTACTATATGGACACACTGACATCTTCAACCATAGAAAAAAAAAGAAAAACACCCATCCACTTATTATTAATTTTTATCATCAAATGCATATTAACTATATTGTGTAATTTTATAAAATCCATCAATTCACATAATATTATAATTAAATTTTAATGACAAAATAAAAAAATGACATGATAATGTGATGTTTACTATTGGCGATCCATCAAGTGGATAACTAATCCTCAAATACCTGAGATGAATTATTTGTGTTGTATTCTGACATGAATTCCAATATGAGTCAAACAATCGTGCATCATTCTTGTTTAGTTCCATTCCATCTAATGTCCTCATACCGTTTCATCACAAACCACTTCATTATTAAAAATGCATTATCACGTGCAGGCAAGAGATACTCATGATGTCATAATTACATTTTATATATAAATTTTATATACCCCTATACATTTATATATGGAGGGTAAATTTCATAACAATAAAAAAGATGTTTAATGAAAAAATTATTATATTTTAAATAACTTAATGGAATGATATAAATTAATAAATAAATACCAAAACATGTATGATTTGGTCTGAACTCATGATTAGACAACATGGAATAAAATTTTCAAAAAAAAATAATGATTATAAAATGGAACATAAGGAAATTTATATTAATTAAAGTTTTATGTAAATAATAAATAAACAATATATCACATAACACATGAAATAATTTTTATAAAATCCATAAAATTAAAATTAATTTATCAATATTCTATAATTATACAGGCCTGTTTAATCCAAAAACAGTTCTTAAGAGGGTTATATGGGCCAGAGGAGGGTTTGTTGGACTTAGCTAGGAGGGGTTTTCCTGACCTAACCTTGGACTAGGTTGTGGAACATAGAACCTTCTTTTTCCATCTAATTTTTTAATGTGTAGGTGGATGATTCAAAAGAAATTCGAAAAATTTAGCCTTTCAAATTTTCTTACATGCGAGGCATGTCTGCCACCACCACCATTAAATTGTAGGGGGTGGATGATAGAAATTCATAATAGGATGTTCTACTCATATTTTTTATTTATTTACTATTATTTTATGTTGATGTAGAGATTACATCCACACACTAATTTTCCATTCTAGAAAATAATCACTAACAAATAACCACATTGGGAACCATTATATATATTTTTTCGATTTCCATAAATATATACTATTTTTGTACGATCATTTATAGTCCATTAAAACTCAAATATGTAAATTTCAATGTCATTTATTCCATATTGAATCCCTCTATTTGGATTCCAAAGATATTAATTTAAATTAAAAAATAAATAATTTATGACCACTTTTATACCATTGGAGGAATTGGGTATTCCTTTAAATCATAAAGATAGGTAAATTTTATTATTTTACACTAAATCTATATGAAGATACTTGATTCAAGATGAAGGTACCTAGTTCATAAAAAATATCTCATAAAATTTAATTGAACTATGAAATTAAATGAAACGCGGAATCTCAGTGGAATGTTACTATCATTGTTTTATTCTCTCATAGTTAGATCATCATACCTGAAAGGCACCAAACTATATTCCTTATATGTCATCAACATGTGTAACATTGGTCCCCAAACATCATACATCAATTTCTAGATTCTAGTGTGGAATATCAAATTCGTTATGTTGCACCTATGGTTACTGAAAAATCACAATATTGATATGTGGTGTAAGATTAGACTAATCCCAATAATCCCATTATTTTTTAAATATAGAAAATGAGAGGAGGGATGAGGAGAGGAATTCATAAAAAATTATTATCTAAATATTTATGGATAAAACATGATCTTAAATAGTTATGTTTGACTCACTAAAATTTCACTTAATCCATTCGATAAGTTAAACATGATAAATGAGACCAAAATAACATAAAGAAAAAAGTAAATTATTCATATATATCAAAAATTATTTACCGTTGACCTATGACAATATTAAATTGAACCTAATGAACTATGAGCTATTAACTCTAGTCATTCCTCCAATAATTATTTACTAAAACCTAGATTCCTAATTTTTTTAGATAATAATATCTTCTCATGTTCACCTTTTATAATTACATAGCTTCTAAATGACTTGAAAAATAATTCTATTATCATTATTCTTGAAAGGAATAATATAATTTAATTAATTTACTCATGATCATTAATTCAGGCACTCAGTAGTCCCCACACATGTGTCCCACTTAATCTAAAAATCAAATCCATCAAAATTTGTGTAATTTGTGGATACAAATTATGAGTGTTTCCCTATGTTTATAACATAAAAAAATGAGTCATAATCAACATCCAAGAGTATGACCTAGAATCATGTCATGGACCCTATAGAGATAATGATATATCATACCTATAACAACCTCCTACAAAATTTTAATGTGCAATATAATATCGTTGTTTGGATATATCATCATAAAATATGGATACTTTGTATCTTCAACATATTTTGATTATTTATATTCATTTTACAATCCAAAACTAACTCATTGTTGAACTAAAATGGTCATGGATTTTAATCAAATTGTTCTATTCATGTTATTGAGGAATAAATATATTCATTCTTAAACCTGGATGTGTCAAAACCTTTCTTGACATATTACATTACTTTCCTATCACTTTGGATTAAACCAATGTATGATACCTCACTTGAAGAATATATAATCATGATTTTTATCCATCTATCAAAGAACATGGATCCTGAAATAAATTAATGATAATATCAATTCTAAGGAAAAATAATCATGTTCCCATATATGAATATCTAATGAAATGTAAAACATATGGAATGACTTTTAAAAAATATGATCTCATAATTTCCTCTATTGTAGACTACAAAGTAAAAATTCCATGAGAATAAGACTCACTCTATTATGATCCCCAAAAACCTGTTAATAATGAATCATTTGTATATTTTTTGATATATTTTATCAAACTATATAATTTTTTTAGAATCCTTTTTTATCACTTCAAGGTTCTCATCTTCGACGGGAACTACTATTCCCTCAAATGAGAAAATTAACATGAGAAAAATTTCACATTAATTATATATATAATAAAAATAACCACATGATATAATATTTATTAATATTTAGGTCTTTTATTAAACAAGTAATTGAAAATTATAAATTAACATTGTTATATAACACCAACACCATCAAAATCAGTAAGGTGGATTTGATAAAATATTTATTTTCCGAAATATCCAAGATTCATATATTATAAGATTAAAATAACTATAAACATGAATAATTAAATATCAAGAATAAAAATTAAGTCCATGAAAAAAATATTGAAATATAGATCTTGGCCCACAAAAAAAATTTCTATAACTAATTGGGGTAATTATTTCACTAAAAACATATTTTATTATAAATTAACATTAATACAATATGAACATTTGATAAAATATTTTATTTTAAATAAAATTTATTTATAATCATTTAACATAAAAATGGGATGGATTATAGAATATAGAGATCTTAATGTAAGTCTCTTCTTAGATTGGTAATGGAATTTAAGAATTGTCCTTAATTAAGATAGAAGATTCTCTATGTTCGGGAAGAAAAATCAAATGAAATCTCATTCAAAGAAGTGAGTAAACAAGAAAAATGTTATCAACGTAAGAATTAAAATGATGTTACTAATTTATATACATTTAATGTTGTTTATAAGGATCCTTATATTCATATGATATGTCGGAATATGGATTCGTTTTGTATGATAATCAACCTAAAAAGGATTTATCAAGAATAATATATAAATAAGATATACCTATCACCTAAATCACACTTCATTATAGATGGTTAAGGTTATTTTTCTATTAACTCATTTACTCAATATTATAGGGAATTTTAATGACTAAGGATATTGTTGAAGTTGATATAGCCACAATGTCCATTCAACAGTCACTGAAAGAACTGTTTTGATAGGATATTAAATTTTTTAATGAGAATGAGTTCAAAAACATTTTACCTAATCCACTTAGAATATTGACGTCAATAAATAAGTAAATGGGAGCTCTAATATAATGTTCCCTGTGATGTTCGATTATAAAGGAAATAAAAAGGTCTTGTAATGATGGAGAAGAAATGAGGTTGTCGATTGTCCACACAAACTATTATGAAATTATATAATGGAGACATTTTAGAAGAAAAATGCATCCACTCTTGAAATTACATAAATTAGAGAAAAAAATATAGAAAATAATTAAATTTATCAAATAACCTATATTGAGAGTCCATGTTATTCATTAATTTTATAGAAAAAATTTATTATATTTTAATGTCCATATTATACTGACTAGTCATTCAATAATTCTTTTTGGATATATATAAAAGTTTGTAACTGAAGAATAGTTCATGGTTAGTGATAGTTGTATATATTCAAGTGATGTATAAAATGATTGATTCGTTAAAAAGGTAGATTCGTTTTCTTTTTAAAATATCTAGTGGATATAAACAATGAATATATATTTTTACCTATTTCACTTATTTGATAGGAGAAATTATTAGAAAAATGCTATTATAAATAATGTAAGATTACTTTTTTGAGACAAATGGGTATGATTGATCAAAATATATAGTATATTTTTAAAAGGATATGGATTAAAATGTTCTATCTATGATAAAATGAATTTAACTAAGATATACATTAAAATATAAGGGAGAGGGTTCCCATTACTCAAAAATGAAATATTTTAAAGAATATAACTTTTTTATATGAATATTTATACATTAAATAATAATACCATATAAGATATGGTTTATAATATTAAATTTATAAAAAGGTCCCAAAAGGAGGTAGTTTATATCTTCAAAATAAATTCTATCCCATATAAAATAGTTCTTGTATTCAAAATATATTTTATAAAGTACATAGTTTATAAAGAGTTAGATTGAGTTTTAATATGCTTAGATAAGTTCAAAGTGTAATAAAAGGTTGGTCATACTAGTATTATTTGATGTAAAAGAAAATTTAAATCATAAAATATTTTAAGATATATCTATAAATGATTAAATTAATTGAAAGATTAAAATTTAAATATTGTATAAAAATAATCTAAATGAAAAGTTCAAATGGAAACAATCCAAGATGAAGTAGATTAACTTCAGAAGAGTTCTAGAAAATAGAATTCATTAAAATTAAATTATTTGATATAATTAAATAAATAAGTTTCTATATTACATTCAACGAGTTAGACATTAAGATTATGAATATTAAAATCAGTATTATTAAAAAAATCATCATGGATATTACCCATTAATGTAGATTGGTGTGATGGTCTATCCATTTTTCATACAGAGTTATGGCAGGAAGTACATAGTGATTTAATGAGTTCATAAAAATAAAACAACTCGGTGGAAAAAATTCATCTCTGGTGGTATATCATATGCGATTCTATTAGACTAAATAATGTGTATAGTTTTCTTATTATTAATAAATGTGTATAATGATATTAAAAATAAATAATCATTTATAAAACCATTTACAAAATTATCATTCCATCATGATAGTTGTATATGTTAGTTGTATTATAGGGGTTAATATTTCATATCAAATCACCATTAACATAGATTAAAAAGATACTATCCTTGAGAAACATCATATTTGTATACCTTTCTTAGGGTAGCCTTGTGGCATTGAAAATAAAAGGGTGGTTAGGTATGTTTTTAATCATATCATCAGTTTATGTTTAACTATGATGGTATTTTTCCTCTAGTTTGATGAGTATAACATTTTATTTAATGGTTGAGATAGATTTATTAAATCCATTACCATACCAAGACAAATTATATGTAATGGGATTTATAAGGGTTAAGTATTTTCCAATAACATTGGGAGTCATCAAGAAAAATTTATAAATCCATTGCATATTTATATATGTATTGGACTAAAAAATAAATGAATTATGGAATAAAATTTAGTTGTTGATATAACATATACAAGAACATTTAATTTAGATTTATAGTGATCACAAAGAATCAACTAATGAAAAATTTACTTTTAGGTTTTCCCTAGGTTGTGGGAATCTCTCAATTCTTGGGACGGATCCCCTATACATAAATGTTTATTAAAACATAACAGCTAAAGTGAAAGAGTTAGATAGAGATATTTGGAAATAGTTATTTTTACATAATTAAAATATGCACCAATCACAAACTATGAGTCTCTTTATATATCCATGAAATTCACCCCCATGGATTCGAAACATGTAAATATATTGAATGAAATGATTCAAAAAAAATTCATGAGTAACAATATGTAAAACTATAGAATTTATTTTTTGAATAATGGTTTAATGTTAAAAATTAACTTTGAAATTCAAATAGTTGAAAATATATTTATGTAATTAAAAAACCTAATATGATATCCTAGATTATAATTAGTATTTCGATCCTTATGTTTTATCATAACGGAAAAGCTACCATACATCACCCCATGATGTGGAACATCATAAGTAATAACTTGTGAAACAATATAGAAAAATTATTTAGGATTTCTTCTAAAAAACCTTTGGAAAACATATCATCGATTTTTATCACATGGAAAAAAGGCTAAAATATATCCAAACATCATTAAAAAATCCACCAAATCAATTTCTGGTTATTTAAATTTTTTTATAAAATCACATTATAAAAACAATAAATCCACATTTATAGAACCAAAAAGTGTGACCCTAATATATGTTGTTACATTCAAGACAATTATTAATTACATAATCTGTAAATTCATTCAAAAAATAGATAATAGAATGCAGTTAATTATAAATAAGATATAAAAGGGATTTGGCATGATCAATATCTAATACATGTATATATACACTTAATTCCACAATCATTATCATATAAAAGTATGAAGAATAATATAGTCCCACACCTATATAAATAGTGGTTTCAACGTCAATGATATGGAAATGGGTTATTCTAAACCAATGCAAAATGCATCGGTGACAAAATTTTGGTGTCGGTTTATACATAAAATGATGAAAATGTACAATCATAGAGTTCTTTTGGTGTTTGTTATAAAAAACAATTCCATAAATGAAAGAATGTTTCAAGAATCAGATTTTCTGAAAATTGATGCTGTAATTTAAAAAAACATTTTTTCATCAGTTTCTATAAAAACCGATACAAAAAAATTTTTACAAGAACACAAGATGACAAAACCCTCATGTTTGGATTTTCAATGATTTGTTCTTGACACCTGATGACCTCACTAGCAACCCAAAAACCCTCAATGTCCATTGTTGTTGTTTATCTTCCATTTTTACCATTATTTCATGATCTCAGGTCTAGATTCTTCTCTCTCCATCATTGTTTCATCATTCAATGAATTATTTCTAATCAGAATCATTGTTATGATTGTACATCAACCGTAGTTTGATTTAATTTATTTTTTCATGTTTACTGTTCACTTCAATTAACATTTTTTTAGATCTTGTAGTTTTTATTCTTCCAACAAATTAGTGGGAGAAATTTTACATTAATGGCCCATTTTTTTAGTTTCACTCAAAATTTTGTATGTTTTTTTTATTTTTGTAGCTAAATTATTTTTCATTTAGTTATCCTTTTTAGTTGTTATTTCAATTATTTTTATGGAGTTGATTGTTTTTTATAAATTTTTTTGTTAATGTTTTTTTATTTTGATAATTTTTTTATTTGATGATATTATCAAATGGGTTTGAAGATATTATGCAATGAACAGTGATATATGGTGAAATTGTTCATCAATATATTGTACAATAGATTTAATGAATCCATATTTATTCAACCGTTAAATTAAATTTCATATTCTTTTGTAACAATATTATAAAATAATAAATATTCAAATGGTAATAATTCAATAAAAAAAATTTAAATCATATATTAAACTTCATCTAAAAACATAATTTTATAAATTAAATTTGGTAAAAATAATTTCTTTTATTGATTTATAATTCAAATATTATCATAGTCTATTTTTTATTTTTCATAAAAATGTATTTTGATGTAAATAAGGATTAATAATATTTTTAAGAAAAAGTGGTTTTCGATAGCACTGGGGGTCTAATGAGTTTCTATGTGGGGAATGAACTGCCTATATTAAAATTTTAATTAGTAAAAAATGTAATCATTTATCATACGCACCCATAAAAATTGTTGTATAGAATTAAATAAGCATCCAAATATTATTATATTAGGTGTTTAAAACATACATATTGTGGAAATATCATGATTTTATACTAGGAATATCACTTATATATAAATAAATAAATCGAAATAAATTAAAACCAAATACTATATTTGTTTAAACAAACATTATCTTCTACTGGTAATTCATACTGGGTTCATTACATGTGGTTTCCATTGGATCATCATGACACACTTCATAAAAAATAAACACCTTTAGTAGATTAGTTTTTATTTTATTCATAATAGTTTTTTAGTATACCTATCTAATTAAATATCATTTTTATTAAATTTTTTATGTTTACAATTTTTCTCATTATATATATATTTATTTAAATTTTCATATGTTATAATATATTAAATGATTATATTGAGATATTATGTGATTAATAGATTGTAATTAGATAAATGTACTATGAACCACTAGTGAATATGAAAAATGAGTAGATGATTTCTTCGAATTTTCTAAACAATATATTTAAAAAATAGATTTTATTTTATGTTCATGGGTTAGGTGTTTGAATATGAGAGTGTTAAACACTTGAGAAACCAAGGATCGTTTATGGTATTAGACATAATTATACATTTTGGATCTAGAAGGGAGAAATAACTAAAAATTCAACATTGATTATTTATGAAAATATTCATTATTAGGATGATGATCATATTGAAGAATTAAATATTGATTTAGGTTTTAAAAACATCTAAAAAATAGAAACCTTTGAAGGATTGTATGTAGATTCTAGGAAATTATTATATTGTTATCAGCTATTTTGAGATTAGAAAACTTGAAAATAAGAAATGGGTGGAGTGATAAAAGTTTCTCTAACTTAATTGAAATTTCAAAAGAGATACTTCCAAAAGGAAACTAGCTTCTTCATTCCAATTATGTGGTGAATAAAATATTATTCCCAATGGTATTGGGGTATAAAAAGCTTCATGATTTCCACAATTATTGTGTGTTGTATAGGAAAGAATATGAATATTTATCAAAAAATCCTACATGTGGGAGGTCATGCTATAAGATGGATGAAAAATTCAAGTAAGATTTATTCTCAAGTACTAGCATCTAACATCATGAAAAAACAATTTTATATAGTTTTTAATAATTTAATCTAATAATAATTTTAAATAATTATGATAAATAAACTATGATTCATTATCACAAACCATAATTAAATATCCCTATAATGAAATTTGGCACCCTCTAATAATTCATCATTTGAAGTGTCTATTTATAAGATCAATTGTCTCAAAATGTTAAGATGGAATTCAGATGGGTGAAACTATGATGATAACTTATGTCACCCTGCTGATTCACCCCAGTAGAAGATATTTGATAAAAAATTTCAAGATTTTGGAAGTGAAGTACGAAATTTTCTAATAGGATTTTGTATTAAGTGAATGAATCCATATCAGAGCCTAATTATCCATCATATTTCATGGATATTTCTTTTGGTAGTTTAGAAATTTTCACCTATATATGAATAATGAAAAAATATGTTATGATGATCTTGATAATTTATGACCCAAAATAGATGGGAAATGATATTGATGTGTATCTTAAATAATTTATTGATGATTTAAAACTACTATGGGAGATAGGTGTTGTATTATTTGATGCATAAGAGATAGAGTATTTACTTCTTCTTACTCTGATAATATTCACTAAAGATGTATATCCTACATATTGAAACTTATCTAGATATATTGTCAAGGGAAATAAAGAATGTCCAATTAATGAATAGGATACTTCATATTATCAATTTCATAGTGGAATAAAGATAGTGTATAAGGGTCATCGATGATTTTTTCTATTTGATCATCCTTATCCTTGACTGAAAAAAATAATTTAATTGTTAACATGAATACTATATTCCATCATGACCATTGTAAGTTTATGAATATTACGAAAATGTGAAAAATACTTTTTCAATATTTCGAAAGAAAAGAAGTCATGGTCTTCAATAAAAATCAGAAAGGAACACTATATCTTTTTTGAACAAACATATTAGACAGTTTTAGATATAAAAAATAACATTGAAGTTATTCATGGTGAGAAAAACATAAGTGACATTTTTATATGATATTTTTCAAAAATAAAAGGAAATATAAAATAAGGACTGCATAATAGATTGGACTTGATATAATTTGGAATACAGTTAGAGGTACCTCCCACTATGAATTTAAATAGAACATATTTGCCTCCAAGTTCTAACATATTAAGAAAGACCAAGAAGATGAATTTGTTTCAGTTCATGGTATTAAAATACCCATTGGTTATTCTTTAAATGTGAAAAATTTGGTGTTATTGAAGGATGAAAAATTAATTGGTATAGAATATCATGATTATCAAGTATTAATGATAAAACTTATACTAGTCACACTATATGGTATATTTTCCATATCTATCAGAAAGACTGTCGTCAGGTTATGTAAAAATTTCAAATATATTTATATCAACATAGTTGATCCAAATATTTTAGATGTGTTAGGGAATGAATTTTATCTTATTATATTCCAACTACAAATGTATTTCCCATATATTTTTTTGATATAATGGTTTATCTGGTGATTCATTTGGTGCATGAGATAAGAATATGATGGCCTGTTTATTTATGATTTATGTATCCTTTTGAAAATGATATCAAAATTTTGATAGTATATGTCAAAAATTCTTATCGACCAGAGGATTCTATTATAGAAAAATATGTATCATAGAGGGAAAATGATTTCAATACTGATTATTTCTATGAATTTAATCATATTAGTATCCCAATATCTCAAAAAATGAAAGTTGATAGTAAATATAGAGGATTTGAGGTTGAAATCTAAAGTTCACACCACATAAGAAAGTGATGGAGACACATTTATACATTTTGAAAAACATTGATGAGGTTTAATCATATATATTAGCACATATTTCTAAATTGAAGTTATAGTATATGAAAATAAATGAAAATTGGAAAATTATTGAGCATAAAAGGCCTTTGTTTCATGGTTTAAAGAGAATTTCTTCACAGATATGTCTTCATCAAAAACATTGAAATGGTTGGCAGGGGAACTATATCTTAATATTCTCATAGGGTATAGTTTTAATATTAATTTCTACACATTTTACATTAAAATTCTAGATAAAAATAGTACCATACAAAAATTGGGCTGCAATAGTCACCGCTGAAGCATTTTATTTTTTGAGTTCCAAAGATAAAAACCCAATTTCATCATTAATGACACATTTTAGAGTTCTTGAAGGCATAAGTTAAATTGATTATATTTAATTTAGAGTCACCGTGTTTAGGTGTAATTGGGTTTCAATTAATAGTTATGTAAAGCATGATGAATATCAATTTAAACTAGTTGACTTGAAGAGATTTAATTTCAATGAGGAAACATTTATCTTGGAAACACATGAATTTTTTTTCCCACTGATCCATTAAATTATTAGGGATCCATCTTTTTTCAATGAAAAAGAATCCATATAAATAATGATGATGATGATGAAGTTATTGATTTTTACGGGGATTATTCATCTATTACACAAATTCTAGATAATAATGACTATAACACATACAAAGTATATGAACAATGGAATGACTATGCTGAATAGATTTGGGAAAACACTAAATTAACCCCCTAATTAATCTATTAATTATTTACATCATTTTTATTTTTTGAATTAATGTTTTTTTTAAAATAGTATTATTCAATAACTATTTGATATTTAAATTTATAAATCATTAAATCATTTTAGAAGTAATGATTATATTTAATGGTTTGCAATATATTTTTTTGGTAAGAATCATAACATGTTTATTTTTCTCTTTAAGATACAAATGTGTAAACTTTTTTTACTTACATTTTTCGGTTTCCAAATTATCTAATTATTTAATTGGGTAATAATATGTAGGTCCACAAGAATTTCCTTATAATTTTCAACTTCAATGACTTATGAAAATACAAATTTAGTGGAACATGTACTTAGGTATTTTTCCTTTTTCATAATATTAAATATCCATTGATTAATTTATTTTACAAAAAAACATTAAAATAACATAATATAATTATAGTAGTACTGATGAGGATTTAGCGATGGAATCCTCTTCTTTTACTATTATGAAATAGAGTTCATGAGTTGGTAAACATGGTATTATATTTTTACCATAATGGACATTTCTAATGGATATGAGTGATTGGTTATTAATTTTTATGATAATATTAAATCAACTTGACCAAATAATCCATAATTTATCATCTATACCACCATGCAGAGCTATTGCAGGATTATCATTTTATACCTGATTAGAAGGTCATCGATAGACAATTAAAGTTCAGATTTGGGGAGCCATAACAGTATATTATCTTAATTGAATTATTTTATCATAATTTTTAAATATGATATATTATAAATGACTAAATTATTTTCTATTCAATTATAGAAGGTATTCCATTCTCAGGAAACAAAATCAATTAAGAAATGATGTCTTACATTGGTGGAAATTAGATGGAGAGATTTCAAAACCAAGATAACAAAAAATTATGTTTTTAGAAAGACAAAAAAATGAAAACCAATAAGTAATTATGAGATTATAGATATAGACAAATGGAATAATTTTTTTTCTAACTGACATCATTAAGCCTTTTTGTCATGATAATTATATTATAATTTAAAATTATATATATATATATGTTCCAATTTACTTGTTAGTTTACATTTTGTATACCATGACTCTAGTAAATCAAATCAAGACATTCAGTTTTAGAATGTACACCCTCATACAATATTTTTTGGAGGGTACCATTTATTGGAGAAAAAAATATTTGAGGAAAAGATTAAATCCCGAAGAGATCACTGCACTAGTGGTTTTGATAAGGATCAATTTGGTCCTCCATATTCCCCCACTGACCATGAAAAATATAAAAGAGAGAAAAGAAGAAGAAATGAAAAGTATGTTACAAATAAATCTAAATAAATAGCTGAAAATTGTAAGTAAATAATTTTTATTTTTAATTAATTTTTCTATTTAATAAATTAAACATACTAATATAGATTTTTCATTTTTCATTTCAGGATGAAAACCTAGAGAAAAGACAACATGAACATTTATCCATGAGGGTATGATGGACTTTATAGGCACCAGTTATGGAAATGCAGAACACCTTTTCCGCATAAGAGGATGTCAGGAGGGTGTTAGTATTTGAAAATTTTTTGGTCATTAGAGAATATAATCAAGAGAACCTGAAATAAAATCAGTAAAATTTGAGCTGAAAGATTTGAAACAATTTATGAGTGATCAAATTAAATCATCTGCGCATGCTATGTTAGAACAAATAATGACACCTTCATAGGCTCTGCAACCATTCTAGCCTATCAAGCCAGCCTAGTCGGCTGTACAGCCTATACATCCATCCTAGCCAGACCACCCTGCCCAGCCCGCCTACTATGATCCTCCACCTCCTCACTCAAACTCAACATTATACTATGATTTATATGCTATATAACCTCATATAAATATTATAGTGTTAGGAATGTTGCCTTTTTTTGGTGGTTCTATATATCACCAGCCTATGAAGATGGGTCAGGTTAGAGTATCAGTACTTGATATATTGATAATACCACTCTAATACCATTTCCTACGGAGGAGGTTACCAGAGTTAGTGATTGTCTTGTTCATTTTTTACTATGGAAATCTGGACTTTATCCTTATCATTCATATAAGGTATGTGTCTTTTTAAACATTAATTAATTCTGATTTAAAATTAGTTATAATGTTTTCTGATATTTAACTTGTATATGAGTATTTAGAAGCAAATGAAAAGGCACAAATGAAGAAAAATGTTTAGGAAAAAATAATGGTATATACTTCTGATATTTTTGATTGGATGTAAATTTTATATCAGGATTTTACCTCCTTCAGTAATATCTATGGGATTTTAATGGTTTCTAATATATGTGCAAGAGACTATCAATTGAGAATATTCAAAAAAGATATCATGGATCAAATTTATATTGAAGAGCTCTCCATTAATTTGATGCATTTTTTTTCCATGTAAGTAAATTGATGTTTCATTTTTTATAACTTTATTGAATATTTTTTAAATTGACTATGTATATTACATTTTTAATTAGGTATCTACACATGCTTATTATAGAAAACATAACCACATGAGTTTATGGTTTTATAAATCCATAATTAATATACATGAATGTGAAATATATGAATAATCCTAATATAATTGAATATATATGTGATAAATTATCATAGAAAGATATTGGGTGTCTGTTTTCTTCATTTCATGATTGATAAGAACAAAAAAATGATCTAATGTTCATTATAATGTCATTAATTATTAAAATTTGGTATTTTAGGGGGATTGGATGTTAGGTCCTAATCTACCCAAGTGAATACACAGTATATTGGTTTTGTTCTTCACTATGTGATGTTCATAAAATAATAATAACATTATTAGATATGGACGTTTTCTTATTTTTTATATGTTCATTATATTTAATTATGTTTGTACATACATTAATTATTAGTTGATATATTTGAAAAATTAGGTCATGGAAAAAATATAACCAATATCACATGTCGATAAAGACACACAATTTAATCCAATATCTGAAAGTAATGTAATTTGTTTATATTAGATATTATTCTGATTTTTGATATATATATATATACGTATTTGTTTTTATTATCAAGTTAATATTTTATAACCATAGTGACATCATCAACTAGAAAATGTTGAAGGTAGTTATTATGTTTTACGATTCATGTGTGAGATAATCACAAGTATAGAAACCACTGAATTTTAAAAGGTTAGTTATATTAATTATTTTATATTTTCTATCACAGTATTATATTTTTTAATCACATATCTTTAAATTTTATTGTAAACATTCAATGATGACAAGTCTAATACACTAACTGAACTTACCCATCTTTTATCTTTGTTTGTGAAATGTTTGTTAAGTATGACTACGATTTAAGGTATGTTTATTCTAATGTTTATGGTTAATATTATTTCTTCCTAATAACACATGTTATAATGATCTAATTATTTTTTTTATAAATGATGTTTACACATAATGATATCAAATGAATGTTTCAATAATAACCAATAATGATCATGTTATAAATTTCAGGTATGTGTTTTTTAATTATACTTTATAATACTATTGTGTAGAAAATTTTATGATTAACAAGATAAATTTGTGTTTGTCATTATAGTTTTGTAGTCAATGATGCATTTTTTTATTGTATAATTGTTTCCTATTACAAGGCTTATGATTATTTTGGTGGTGTAATATACAAATGTTTCAAAAAAAATTTAACTTTATAAATCCATTTATTAAAAAACCTATGATAAAAACCTAGTTTTTTTACATCACCTTTTTTGAAAGGGTTATAAACCGATGTCAAAATAGAAAAAAAAAACGCGATGTTGAATCATGTTTTTCACTTGTTCCTTTTTCTAATATATCGAGTGACCACAATATGTGGAGTATGTTAATCTTATAAAACAAAATCATATATTTTTTATACCCCAATAACAGATTTACTAAATGAGCATATAAAAATTATGTGAATGAGCACATCACATTCCCATCATGAAAATAGATTAGAACATCACATATACCATCTCTTTTTATGAACATTCACATTTTGATTTTATCACAATCATGGGACCAGATTTTGTAATCATTATATGAGGGGGAAAATCCTATATTGGTTAAACCTCAACCAATTACAATGTCAATGACATACCAAACAATCCTTTTATTAGCTAATTCACAAGGATGAACTAAGAAAGGTATCAAATCATGAGGTTTCTCATGAAAGATAACTTTTTAACCTGAAGTAAATGGGGTCAATATGAACCATACAATAGTATAATACCAAATACATAGTGTATTAAAATTTATGTGGTATACGTATATGGATAAATGACACAAAACACTCCTTTTATATCTCATGAGAATATTCCATATCTCTATATGAAATCGTACCAACACTAACCTTAACATTTCAGAAAAACCTATAATAATCCATGTTGAAGATAAACTACGGTTAACTAGAATTCATAGTTTGAGAGGTCTATTTTCTTTCAATTCAAAAATATATACATCATACCTAAAATTATTTTAAATTGGAGAATACATTTCTTATAACATAAAATGTTTTATATTCTTAAAATCATTAATAATACTAAAAAACTACAGATATATACACAAGTGATCATGTCTAATGTGATGGATTTTTAAATAGGCCTTATATTGGATTCACGTTTTTGGGTTTTTCAAAATAATTTCACATATATATATATATATATTTAATAACAAATGTTAATGTGTCCATCTAATAATATAAATCACTCAAATTCATTAAAATGTATTATCAATGAAGAATTATTGTTTGAATAATACGAGACTATTAATCATATTAATAATGTTTATCTCCATTAACATCATATAAAAACTTCCTTACTTAATAAAATACAATACTATGATGTATAGAAATTATGTTATACACATAGAACCCATTCAATGGTCATCATCTATATCTTGGAACTTCTCTAGTGAAAATTTTCAATTGAGGTCACTTTCTAAAAATGTAATTGTAACATGTTGAATTTAACCAAAATAACCTAAAATATTTAAACATAAAAAATGAATTTTACATTTAATATGATAAAAAGAATTTATATAATCATTATTGATACATGTAATTATTTATTATTCATGTTTTATTTGATAATGCACTAGATTGTGGTGTGTTTTCAAAGAAATTCAGAATTATAGAATCAAGGTTTGAAATGGTGAAATATTGAAAAAGAGGATTTACATGTTGCGTACATCTAAAAATATGTGTATTCCTCATTTACAGCATGTCTGTAGAGCCACAGAACTACCCTTGATGACTTTACATAATGTGAAGCTCATAAACAATGTGAACATACATTACATGTCATATAGATTTCAAAATATGAATCCCACTAAATTTTAATCAAATACATGACATTTAGAGTATAAACAATGTGATTAGTTGAAGGTTATTCCATGTCAATGATTTTATCTTTAAGTTGACATGATAGTCAAGAATTTAGGAGGATATTATAAATCTATAATACATGTAGTGTAATTCTTAACTGTCCTAAAAAACTGATATATAAATCCACATAAATAAAATAAATGATGTCAATGATTTACATGTCATGTACATATCGGCCAATTCATATTTTTTTACTGCCACCATTCTCCGGATAAATTGGGTCCCTAAATTTTATTTTATTTTTTCTCACATTTTTTCCTCACGTTTTCTTCTAATTTTCCTTGGAACTCGCCATTAATTCATTCCATTCATTTTTTCATAAATCCTTTTTGAGTTTTTAATGATTTTGAATCCACTCTTCCTTTATTTAATTTAGGATTTCAATTTGATTCTCTCATTCAATAACTGATCATCATTCTTCATGAATAGTTGTTGTTTCTTCATTGTTTTTTCATTCCAATTAAATATTTGATTTTATTTGTATTTAGTTAAATTTTTTAAACATGGATTGAAAATTTTCTAATCACGGAATACATATTATACATTCATTTCATGATTATGTGTAGAAATTTTAATATTTACTTAATTTAGATCAAGACTACTATGTGTGGTAGATCATATTAGGGTTAGTGGATGAGAGTATAGATTTTCTGAACATCATGAATCTATGCGTTCAAAACTGGTTACAATACTGTTATTAATTAGGTTAAATACATGTGTTCATCATATTCCCTTTCACATCATTACCCATGGGAGGTGAAATTGAATGATCCTAACTTTGTTTAAGTTGACAAGGCTGTGTGCATTATTTTGTGACTTTTTCTTCATAGAATCTAACAATAATGTATCTTGGTTGTTAGGTATCCCCAAAATAATGAATAGTTTCATCATATGTCGATCCAAATGGTTTTACCAATACAAATTGGATAGTTTTTAATAGCTTCACATCCTAAGCTATATAACTAGTCAAATCTAGATTTAGGCTTATATTATTCTAAGACCCTAAAAAACCCAAATTCCATCGTACTAATATGAATTAAATCCAAATTATCTAGTTTTAGGGAAACCTGATATTGAAGAGTGAAGATGAGGAATACTATTTAAGGGATTTTTTCAAATGATTTCTTGCCTACCAATAACCCCTATGGGTTCGACCCCACCTGCTTCTTTACTACTCTATATTAGTAAGTACTTTTTTGGGTATATAAATTTATATTCTGATAAACGATGATGTTAATTAAACTATGCATGCAGGGAAAAAAATTCCAATGTTGCTATGAATTACTATTTCATAAGCATAGTATGATTTAGATTGAACCTCTAAATACCCATACCCTCTTTCCCATTATTTGTTATTATTCCCCTTTTCCATTTACAATTTTCATCTTTGGGCACACTTACATCGTTTCTCATTTTCTTGTTTAGTGCATGAAATAGTTACCCTTGACTCTCTCAAAAATCAATGAAGCACAAAAAATTATTCATTTTGATTATGTAATCAATATCAAAATTCATTCACACCACCTCTTTAAAATGGTTTAGAACAATAATGTTTTTCCACCACACATTCAAGACCCCAATAAGTGCCACCTGATGTTCAAGGTGAGAAAACAGTACTAATGAACCACACCACAATGGAATCAAATTTTCCATCCATTAATGGTGTTGTTCCCAATATTGTGTTCCATCATATTTAGCCACGCACATTTAAAATTAAATTTTGATAGAGGTTTTTAATACCTTTCACAACCAGGGAATGTCATAATATGAAATAAGACATTGTGTCTTACATTTCTACTAATGTGAATGAGGAAACGATTGGATAAAAATTCAAACTCTTGAGTTGATCATGAATTAGGATGATATAGGAATGAAACCCCTAGAAAAATATTTTTCTCCCATCCAACTACGGTAGTTAATAAATTACATTCAAAACTACACCCACAGAGATGTAGAATCATCTTTGGAGTCATGTGAGGTATTTATAGTTCTAGCCTACAATTTAACACATCATAAACAAGATGCATGGATAATATTTATTCTATTCTATCAAGGAAATAATACAAAAACAAGAACTGTTGCAAACAACATTGAAGATGGAAGACCCATTCTTAAGAAATCCAATGTGGGTTGAGGAAATTTTAATGATGTTTCCCAAAATTATTGTATATGGAAACATGATAAGGAAGTACCTTGACACTGAATCCATCTAGTGGAAGATATTACCAGCCCCAAAACACTAGTATAGTTTTAGAAGAAGAATATGTAGCCTTTTTAGCTGGTTACAACACCACCTCCCCCTCATACTCTATGGATGCAAACACAATACAATTTGATGTAAAGAAACCCAAATTCTTACAAAACAACATGGAACCCAAATAAAACCACCAATTCCAAAATTGTAATTATGATAATGAAATTCCATATAATTGGTAGTTCTAGTAGCACATAAAATACCAAAAAAATATATCAGAAAAGACTAGATTAGAAGCTTCAATAACAAAACTAAGATTATTGTAAACAGAGGAGTGTAAAAGATACACCATAGAATCAGGGACTATAAAGAACACCAATCATGGGGTGTGGAAAAGGAAATTATTTTTGTAGTGAAGAATAGTTTTTGTCCAGGGTCGTCTCCCTTGAGGAGCTTCACATTTTGTATACTCACTTATTATAAACCACATAAACTAAATTTTGTTTTTTTCTTTATTAATTTATGAAATATGTAAAATAATATTATTTATATTTTAATATTTAAATCAGTAACAATAATAAAGATAATTTAAACTAACATGTAATCCTTAAAATAATGGGTTAAAGAAAAATTCGACTTGGTTTTGGGTTCAATTTTTGGGTTCGATCATTATACTTTATTTTTTTCAGTTTTATAACTCAATCATGAGATCTAATGTTTGAACTAATATTATTTATTTAGAAATTATGAAATTTTTGGTTGGCAATGAAATCGTAATTCCACAAATTTTTATAATCAAGGATGATGAAAACCATTGATCTAGGGTCTTCCATATTCTAGGATCCATCTCTATTGATACTATTTCATCTATTTATAAGTGAAACTCCTACATACGAAGAGTTAACGATTATATAGATAGAAAATATATTTAAATAAAATTATAGAGGTATACTAGGTTGAATTTCACGAGGGGAAATCAGCACATTAGGGAAATTTTCCTCACCCTATCATGCTGTTATTTCTATATACAAACATAAAATTAAACATTAAAAAAAATCCGAGAAAACATTGACCTCTACCCTGGAACAACCCTTAGGGTCATCCTATCATTTACAAATTTTATTAGATCTTTTGGTTGATATATGGATGAATATAAAAAGAAATTTAATAAAATAAAAGATATAATAAATTTAAAAATTAACCGGATTAGAAAATAAAAGAATAAAATAACCTAAAATTAGGTTAAGAGAGAGATAGAGAGAGATAAAATACAAATAGAAAACAGAAGGAGAAAATAAGATAAGAAATATGAAAATTTAAATATAATAAATTTTTTGTGAATATATAAAAATAATAGTAATACTATTTTTTTATTAATAGAATATTTATTTTTGAAGAAGAAGAAGGGAAAAAATAATTTAGGAAAAGAAAAATTAATTTAAATATAAGAATAAAAAAATAAAAAAATATAATATTATCATTATTATTAATACTAATGATGTTAGAAACATTAATAATAATAAAAATTAATAAGAATAATAATTATAGGTGAAGAACAAATTGGTGGATACAACATATAAAATAATTTCCAAGATTTTTTTTAAAAACTAAAATATAAAATACAATTTAAATAGAAAATGTAAACTAAAATAGTAATGAAGAAATTAATAAAATGAAAATTAATTAATAGAAGAGCGATATGTTTTAAGAAGCTATCCAACCATTGTGTATATATCCTCATTGGTACCTTTAATGATTTGGATATGAGGTGTTTACCTTTTTTTATAGGTGAGGATGTGGCTTTTGGTTGTTGAATTTTCTTTCAAATGCTTCCATGTGTTATCCTTAATAAATGATTATTAACAAGTGTACACCTTCATGAATTATTTTCATAAATTCCTTTCTCATTTTACCAACAAATTCTAACTTCACATACCATGTGTATAGGGAGTTATGTAAGTTTTAATCTGAGAATTTATTCTTCCAAATAAGACTCTTCATATTAAACATCTCTAGCTTTTCATGCATTAATTACATATAAAATGACCAATTCACCCATAAATTCATTTTTTAAATTTTTTCATCAATGACTTTCATGTTTCCCCTAAAACAATTGGATTATTTTTTACATCTATTTAGGTGGTATGGCCCAAACATAAAACATTTCCAGATCTATGCATATATTTAGATGCCCAACTATTGAGTTGTCTTAGGCTTCTAAATGGTAGATTTAGCTTTAGGTCACGAAGGGAAAATTGTAGGCAAAAAATCAAGGAATCCTATTAAAATAATCACGTCAATTGGTTCAATATTTTAATATTTATGATCAAAATATTGAAGTGATTAAAATCTATCAAAATTCCACAATTAAGTAATTTTTACACTTTATCTGAATTTTATTCTGTAATTAAAATTAAAAATTATTTAATAAAATATTGAAATACATGGGTTATATCATTGAAAAAATCAAAAAAATAAAATAAAAATATTCACATAATTTGGTCTATCAAATATTCCCACACTTAAATTATGAATGTCCTCAAAAATAATATATTATAAATGATTTAAATAGGGAACCAATGTAATAAATATTCAAATTTTAATGCAACAAAATCAAAAAATTATTAATGTAAAATCAAAATTTCAATTTCCTCAAAAAATATCTAATCAATTTATCATTTCTCTTGGAGACAAAAAATGCAAGTATATAGAATTTCTCCTTTGAAAAATGGTGGAACTTCACCATTCATTCATTAATGTTTATCAATTCATTATTATTAAACATTTCAAATCATTAACTATATCACTTTTCAATATCTCCCTCATCTATCATGATAAAATTCATGTTGATTTGTGCTCATATGATGATAAAATGATCTTTATATATAAGATAGTAAATGAAGAACTATCATAATATTGTAAAGAATGAAGGACCATAAAACCATAAGGTCTTGTAATTTATGATATATTTTCTCTATGACTTATGGTTGGTGTGATTTTTTGTTTAAAACTAAATCCTAAGGAAGGGGTTTATCTGTTAATGTAGAAAACATGATTTTAAAATAAAAAAGTCCAATGGGATTCTCCCCATAAAATTTTAACAACATCCAACTTCCCCAAAACATTAAGTAATTATCATGATCAAATTAAGAATAATGAATTATTTTTGTAACCTATTAAAAGTATCTCTATTTTTCTACCTATATTGTTCTTTTTTAAAATAACCCATTCAATTTGTCAATAATTTCTTGCTCAGAATAAACCTCAAAGCCACCACCTAACCACATATTATTGAAATCATTGGACTAGTAGTAGTTTTTTCCCAAATCATTGCATTTTTCAATTACATTTTTCTTTTTTTTCATTTGAAATTTTTTATAATCAATAAATGGAAATAATAGATTACAATGAATGATTCCATGACCTTTTAAATTTCCAAAAAATACATACCACCATGTTTTTCTTAAAATGTGAATAAAAAATTTACCATGATTCCCTTTACCCCCACACATTAACTTTAAAATATAATGAAAATTATAAGTATGGGGTATGAATGGATATAAAATGGATTAAAACTTGCCTCATTTCTGACAAGTTCATGCATGTTATCTAAGGGATAACGAAGGATTGATTTATAAGTGGTATTTTAAGGATAAGATTGTTTTTTAAAACATGTCTCAATCATGTTAAATTTTATTTTTTACCGTGTTTCTCCTAAAAGAATTGGTTCACGGTCAGGTGTGAAATGGTCCAATGTGGATTGGGTTGTATATCCTTTTTTATGTTGTAAAGGATGTGTCATAGTCAAGTTACTTATTTACTGGTACAATTTTTTTACTGAAGGCATTTTTCGGAGAGAAATATGATAGTAGGGGGTTGAATGGTGTGATATCAATGATTTCGTATATGATGTCTTTGGATGGTCTCCAAAAAGTTTTGTTCTGGGAGCTGAAAACATCCAACAACTCTTATATCCATGATTCACGAGCCTACATTACAAAGGAAGGAACTCATTGGGAAACATGGAAAATTAAAATTAAGAACTCAAATTTGTCGAGAGGATGGGAAGTCAGGCACATGAAACCCTTTTGGGGAACCATTTCCTATTCTAGTGATTTCTTACAAATTTAAGTAATTTTTATATGTTCAAAAATCCTAGTTTCATTCCCAATAATGTTTCTGAGGACTACACTTAGGTCCCAACTATTCATGAATACACATGGTTTTATAATTTTCTATATGTATGCATGGTTTTTCATCGATAGAGGGATCAACAGGTATCTAAGGTTCTCCATCATTGTCACCATTTAGTGGATTAATCATTGATTATTTGGTCATATTTTTGGACGACTCTGGTATTAAGCTATATGATGGGGTACTCTAGATTTTATCACCATCCAGGGGGGACCGAAGTTTTTTTGATGTTGGGATCGAACCCAATAAATTAACTTCCTACACATTATGATGAGAGGAATTAGAACCCTCATAGTTCAGTTCCAATCAAGTGGACACATAACTTTTGAGGTCATGTGACAAGGATCCATCCATACAGTTTAACATCATATGATGAATGGTGAGGATGCTCGAGCGGAAGGTTCCTAGTCAAGGATGGTGTGTGACCTATGCCGAGGCTTCTTGGGGGAACCAAAATAGAAGTGGTCTCCCGAGATGGATGTGACCCTACTGGTAATATGGTCTGGATAATAATAGGGTCGATTTGGGTATTGGGTTTGGATTATAGATAGGTTTTTTAAGTATCCTAGATCATTAGGAATCGAAGCCCACATAGTTTTGTAAATTGGGAAATACAGTTTATAGGAGGCTCAAAAGGGTGCATTATTGGTGAATATATATATATAAACATACAATTTGGTGATACTTCGTCGGTAATATATCACTTTTACGGTTTATGCATGGTTTTATAATTTTTTTTGGGGGCCCATTTGAGGATTGAGAGCTTGCAGATTGTATGATCCCTACAAATCTATAATCCTAGATGTTCCATTCTCTGTTTCAGAAACTAGAAGAAGTAGTGGATTTGATGATCATATTATCTTAACCTCTCAGTTGATGGATGGTGCTGGAGCCCAAAGGGCTAGAGAAAGGGATTTGGTTGTTCCCATTTATTTTTATATATTGGTAGATGGAGTAGTCTCATTCGTTGGTCTATCTAGCTTTGTCCCAACCTGTGGTAGAGAGGAGAATGAAGTACCACCTCCCACATGAAAGGAAAGGGTCTTACATTAGGATGAGTTCCCTAAAATTGGGTTCTAGAGAAGGGGGAGTATTCAGCGCTAGACGTCACCATATTGAACGTAAAACAGTTACTCTTGGTCCCTAAAATGAGGAGGTTTATATTATGACACCATGTTTAGAACCCTAGTTACTATGGAATTTTAACGTGAGGCCATTCTGAAGGCCTTCCTAATTTCTTGTGTAACCCACACAACTCCAATTACCATGGGTATGTAAACACAATATGATACATAGATGTGCTGGATTATTTTATCATAAATGGCTAGTGTCTTTGTAAGGGGCATTGTACTAATTCCATTAGGCCAGTTCATAGAGGTACCGATACATAAGATGATGACATGACTGAGGAAAATTGGAGTGATAGGGTGGAACGCCCAAGTAAACCCCCTTTCATGTATCATTTACTAACATTGGGCAGGGTTCACTCCATATATCATATTGCTATGAAGAAAAAGGGGCCATCCACATATCATTTTTTAATTTGAACCTAGGTATTTTCCACTAGGCATGACGCATCATGGGGCTAGGATCCACCAACATAGAATTTTTCTAGATGGTACCAAGTTACAGCACTGTAGAGTATTGGTATATGGGGAAAGGTTCCTCCCACCTCACTCTTTGCTATGAGGGATGCATGTTTGCAAAGGGTCCATTGGTTTTGCGATGTGTGGGGTGTATGTCTGTGATGGATATTGAATTAGTGGACAATGAATTGGTTCATTTTATTCTCCTTAATTCTATGAGGTAGGATTAAACACTAGAAAATCATTCAAGGTGTCCATATTTTTTAGTTCCTCACATTCATAAAAATGTGGCTCTCCTTACATGTTTTGATCTCTCTTATCCAAAATGCTACATCCTTTTGATTATTTTTTTGGTTCCACCTGGGTTCTATTTATTGTAAAGTAGAGGAACTAAAAATACGTATAGCCTATCATCCATATTGAACCGTAGAAAATATTTTGGGAGAGTCCATGGAGTACTTGATCTATGGGGCTTCCATTTTCTAGTGTAGAAATCCCATCATGCCCCAAAATAAACAGCATTTCATTTTTTTGATCCAATGGAATTGCCTTTCCCCACAAACAATTTCAATCACAAGTATGGGTCCTTTTATGAGTGGAAATCAATACCTCATTCCCCAAATGACATTGTTTCATTTGAAAGAGTTAGTGGTTCGACTATTTTCCACACACTGTTTCTATTTGTAGGTGCTTCCTAGAATGGTTTAATTCCATGTTAAGCGGTGGTCCACGAAGGGATTCATGGTTTGTGGTAAACCATCCATTGAATATTTTATCTTCAATATTATACTTTGGTTTGTTATTTTTCGTTTTACAAATATATGTAAACATCATCTTCTTCTACACATATTTTTTATGACCCAACAAATTGCCCTAATCAGAATGGGGTTTTACCGAAATGAAGAGGAAGCTATTCTAATATAGGAAGCGGTCCTGATTGAATCAATTTGCAGTATGTAGGTGGACCAAAGAGAGGGTATGATTCCTATATACATAGTCCCATAAAATATTTCCTTTAGCCTTTTTATTATACAAAATTGCGCTCCTGTAGATCCACAGCCGTGTATGGTTTCCATAAACTGAACTCCTTTCGGACCGCCTCATTTGCGAACTTAATTCTTGCATATGTGAAAAGAAAATTTTATCCCAAAAATGTTGAGTAATTATTTTTTCATTGAGGTGACTTTTTTGGGGATTTATTGTTTCCTGAACCATTACATATAAGGGAAATTATTTGTAGGATAGTGCCTTCATGAGCGATTGATCCATGATCTGATGGATTTTGCAAACTATTAGTCAGCGAATGGAATATATTCATTAATTATACAATTAATGTCAAATGAATTTCTTGAATTTATCTTAGTGATAAAATGGATCTATCATTGAAAAATATATCCAATAGTCACACTATCATGGTTGAGAACACTATGGAGGGCCCTCGATGACACATCATTCCTTAATAGGGTATTCGGAAGAGCCTCCTTTCTCAAGAACTTCTAGAATACCCTTTATCAACTAGGCATATGCATTATACTTTTTTCCTTCAAGATGATTATACCATTACAAAATTTGATCAAAGCATCCAATATTCCTAGTTTGAGATGTTTGAGGACTACATACATGTACTCATTTCTACTACATTGAAAATTATTACTAGTTCAGGTTCAAAAAAATCTTCATTCTAGATGGTTCCCTGTGGTCAAAATGAAACCCAAACAATATTGATATATCTTCACATTATTTTATTCAAACCATTCCATCCATTATTAATCTCTAACAAGAAAATTGAACTGGAGGGTGGGGATATATGTGGAATTAGAGGTCCAGAGGGAGCTTCTCAAATGAATGGGACGTGGCATTAAGTGTCCACCAAGACTATATGAATTTTCCTAAATTGTTAAGGATTGTTTGATTATACAAGGAGAATTGGGTATCTCAATCTATGATTTATTTTGTGACTGAGGTGATACCCAAATTGATTATCCATTGGTGCTCGAAAGCGAAAACCATACATATATCACATGGTGATGTAGATATTAGTTTATGGGATATGTATCAACTAGAGGGACTTCCCATCATCAAGAATATTTATGAAAAGTCTCTTCCTACCAATGATACTAGGGAAAACTCTAAACATGTTTCTCTATCGGAAAGATATCTTCTAACCATGAAAGGTATATTTCTTAGTGATCCCCTCCATGCCTTCTTTCTCATTCATTTTGATAATTATGTAGTTTATTCTTAAATAATTGGTGTCGGGCTGAATACTCACTATAGTAGGAATAACTATACCCAACAAACTAGATATTTTTTGGTTCATGCTGGTCTATCCATGAGGCAGGTCAATACACTATAAGGTTATATGAAATTGGTATATGAATATACTATGATTTCAGGAGAACAGCTTCAATTTCCATGTTTTTTTGCAGATGGATCTTCCCATGTGTGATGATTTTACTATTTTTAGGGTTCTTACTCTGATAATGGTGTCCAAATAAGAATAAGAACTCCAGAGAAATTTTATCCATACCCACCTTGTCCCATATTTATGAACTACTTAGTCGTACGCTTGATGGAAGGCCACCACAATGTCTCTATAGGAAATCCAAATTCTTGTATAGAAGGGTGATGGAACGTTGTAGGTGTTATGAATACCAACATACCATGATAAATTACCCAATAAAAATTTATTCCTATATTACAGAATATTGTTGGTGTGTTCCTGATATCTATTGGTATCAATGGATTCTTTGAATTTTTGATATCTTATTCCCATTTGAACTTCATCCCATCACACCCTCTCACACAGTGGTTGATATTGGTGATGGTTGATAATGGTGGTTTGATCATGGAGAAGAGTTCATATATCATCTCTCTATGAGATGGATTTCTTTATGTTCATGAGGATGGAGTAACCATTTGTGAATTATATGACCCTTATATATTTTCTTGATAATTCGAGTGTATTCAATGGGTTTCCCCATTTCCACTTCTCTGGAATCAAGAGCTTCATCCATTCATAATATGCCATCAATGGATTAATATGACCTGTGAAGATTATAGAAGTCAAATTTCTTTAACTGGAATTCATGTTCCTTCCAATCATTCGTTGCATTAAACTAGAATGTAGAAAAAATACTAGAAGAAGTGGATACTAGGAAAGTCCATTCAGAGGGTACCAAAGCTGGTAGCCTCTACTATACATACATCTAAAAACCTTTTTTGTTGAATTTTATGGGAGACAGACTTATACATAAGTGATATAAGCATCTTCAGAAAGCCTCATATCAAAATCCTCACCTCACTAATGGTGATGACGATATGATCCTTTTGACAAAAACTGATGTTATCCCTACAAATGATTATCCTTGTGAGGCAGCCTTGGGGACCCCCAAGATAATAATGAGCCTATTATCCTGGTTCGTGATTCTATAAAAGATGTTGGGATATAATATTTTATCTTTTGAGAGTTTTGTTGTTTGATCCAAAAATGTCTACTTTGGATTCACTATCAGATTATATACCAGTAGCGGCAGCCGATCGAAATAGGGATCTCTATATAATGGACAAATACCAAGACATGCAAAGATTGGCCAGACTCTAGATTTATACCATCATTTTAGGTTCCCCATTAGAAGATATCGATGACTAATTAGATAGACAACACCAAATTTCCCACGACCTATGTTTATTTTAGTTCAATTATCAACCATTGTACTTCTTAATCCACTATATTATCATCACCCATAAATATTTAGTTTCTCATGAAGGAGACATTTCTCTGTTTAATTCATACGATTATCAAATGAAACCTATATGGTATGTTTATACTAAACTACAACACATAGTTATTGAGGAATAATGTTATCATTATCATGTTTTTTTCCAAACTGAGGAGCTGTGGGAATTTGAAGCTCGTGTTATAAGATTAAATTCACATCATTCATCAACAATTTCAAATAGTGAAGCTATTTGGAAGATAGATTGAGATCTCTAGCCCATTGTCTGAAAAATATGCCCAATTACTGAGACTGAGGTTAGACATAGGATGAATTTTGAATAGGCCCTTCATGGTCTGTGTCAAGTTATGTCAATTTGATAACCAGTGTGATCCAAGGTCCATTTTAACCAATTTACCTAACCTATGTATCATTTATTTTTTTCTTAATAGCTTCGAGGAGAGACTCTAGGATGTGGATTCTCCTTAAACATTAATTTAATGGAATTATAACTTATTTTCTCTCAATTTTTCCCCTTTTACATTTCCTACAATATTCATTAATCACAATTTACCATCCTTTGAAAGATGAATTTTCTTTTGATTATTTTAATTCTTAATTATTTTATATCAATACCAAAAAAACATTTGGAACAATAAAATTGGTATGATCATGTGATACTCTCATTTTATCTTGTGTGGAGTTGATCAGCCAACATCATTTTTACTATTTTTGGGGTTATATGGAAAACCCTACAAACATTGCATCTTTTTTGTTGTTACCCGATTTTTTTCCTAAGTCCACATCAATGTGGGATTAGCATTTAAAACATAACTTTTTCATAGGACTACCTTTGTGTGTCTTTGACCTAAAAATATTTGTGTCTATTTCATAGTTTCTAAATATATTTTCCAAACCAAACAAGGTGTAGTTTTAGTGAGTTGATACTCACCTTCTAAACATGGTTCCCTTTACATGTTTTCAACTAGGTGGGTTTTTGCGCCTCTTTTCATTAGTAGTTTAATGTCTTGAAAACCATAAAACCATTATTAATGTATTAGGTCGAACATCTTTGACCATAAATTTATGGGGTGAGGGCCCCAAGAGGGTTTATTGGTCGATAATTTCTAAAAAATATTCATACATGAATGAAGTATTTTTCTTGATCCTGGGTTCTTATTTTAAGTGTGAAACATGATATGGGGAATGGAATCCATGGGGATTTTGGGGTAGGAAAATCCTATCTTGAGAATGAATCTATCTTTCATTAATATTCCCCTTTTTTGTGGGAATCTTATGAAAATCCATCAAGCTATATTGTGCATAGTTAAACAGTGGTGATTTCAGGACACTGATCCTCCATCTCTATTGGTTGAGTAATTTTTTAGAAATTTGTAATTATTACGACCAAGAGAGTCAGATCACATTTTTAAGGTAATGATGAAGAAAAAGAATTAGGGACTCTTGATCAATATTGATCATGAATGAGAAACCAATTCTACATGTAATTGGCTTCTGTACAAGATGTTTGACGCATGATGTAGTTTAACATGATGAATCCTAGACATTTTTTTCATTTTAATATCTTACTTCTATGAAGTTCAAGATTTAACACTATATTCCAAAAAATGTGTAAAAGATTATCTCTCTTCATAGTAATTAGGCAAGAATTTTATATCATCTTCAAAAATGAAGCGGAGAAAGGGTGTAAATATAATATGGGGTGTTTTAGAATCCATAGGGTGATATGGGATGTAAAAAATCATATAGTGTATAGAGATAGGAAGATCATCTTCTGATGATGAATTTGACTTTGGTCTATAGACCCTATTTTATGGAAACTTATGCAAAGCCACCAGGGTATATTGTGCATATTCAAACAGAGATTTCCCATGAAGACTGAGCCTCCATCTTTGATGTTTGGGGAAGTTTATGTGGATTCAGAACATTCCAGAAACAGATTTTGTTCTATGAAAGGAGGCTTCGTGAGAATAAAGGGGGTATTCCATGTTAAAATTTCACAGGAAAGTGACAGAGACATTTTCCTTATGAAGGAGTGAGTGGGTTTCCAATGTAGTTATGAACCATGTACATGGATGTTACATTATCTATGTAGTTTAACATCTTATAGTGATGTCATTTTTATGAAGGTCTGACCCATACACATAAAAAAGGAGACAATGTTATCACATGGATAGACTTGAGATATGAGGTTTAGGTGTCACAACCACTATTATGACTGTAGGAATCATGCAAGTCCCAGTTTTTTGGAGGGTTCCATTATATGAAAATCCAATTCAAGCATATTGGTGGGGAATTTTTATCATTTATACCGGTTCACTAATGGGGAGAGTCTCATATTGGAAAATCCTTTGAAGAATTATTTCATAAAAAACATGAGTGAAACAATATTTTTTTTATATCTTAAATTTCCCATGCTGGTCTAACCTATACACCAAGAGTGGGAATTTTGTTTTTGGTTGTGGATGGATCATGATTTAGAATCTAAGAATCACTATGTATCATGTGTTGGTAGTAATCAATGCATAAGTAGTTCTAGAGGAACCATACTGTTTATTGTTGTGTGGTAAGGCTGTTTGTCATATAGTTAAATTTCATTTGATTTTTTCAATTTCTGTATAGTCTATAATCATGTTGAAAGGAAAAATATTCCATGCAATGTAACATCTTATGATCGGGATGAATTTTTATAGGAATCATGAATAAAACAAAGAATAATCCGGAAAGTATATTATAGACATGATCAAGATGTGAAGGGGGATGAAAGTGTAAACCCTAACCCACAAGATTCTCAGATCATGAAGAATAATATGAGCATGTAATCTCTTGGGGAATATATTGGTAGGAAGATCATCTCATAAGGATGAATTTTTCATTGGTTGACATGATTTTATGGGAAACATATCAAAAGCTACTGAGGAATATTATTTATAGTCAAAACGGTGTCTTTGGGACAATGACCTTCAATTTCTAATGAACATAGGAGAATTGGTAAGATCTAAAATTACCAGGGAATAGAGTCTGATAAGTGGATGTGATGTGTCCAGATATGCAAGAAACATCTAGACCGTAGTTGGTCACATATTATGAATCACCCTCCACCAATATGACTCATAAGTTGAGGGAATTTTGATTCCCTGATAGGTCCCTAATGTGGAATCCAAATTCCAAATCACCTTTATTGATCTCTATTTATGTGGTGAAGATAGGGGATTTTTTTCTATTTGATTGGGACTAATATTAAAGGCCTAGGAATCATTACCTATCTCTTTAAAACAAGAATGAATCCACTTGTAGTCCTTTATAGACCATGTAGTTAAATTTCATGCAGTAATGACTTCAGTGTACATTTTTAGGTCATGCTACCAGGACCGTAGAATCCCTACGATAGATTGATATGAATTTATCTTGCGAGGAATTCCCTAGCAAAAATTGTACACCCCTGTAATTTGTGCTCGTTTTGAGAAACATGGGGCGGAAATGGATTATTACACCACACATGGATGAAATAAAAAATGGTAGGGGTATTATTTTAAAGGCTAGGCCCAATATGTAGGATTTGGGTGTATCTACATAACTCATTGAAATGAAGATCATGCCATATGTAGTTATTAGAAATTATCCTATGCAGATCAGGTTCATGAACTTGGGAATATTGTGATATGGTGTTACAGATGGACCAGGATGTAGAATCCAAGAACCACTACATATACTATGAGGGTAGTAATCAATCCACATATTGGGCATGTTTGGGAGTCCCCTTAATTGGATTCGCTTGTATGTAGGGGTAGGGCATTATATTAATTTCAAAATTGGGCATGGAGAAAATGATTTGGACATCATTATGTATCCCATAGACTGAACTCAAGGCACACATATTGTTTTAATGGAAACAACCCCTTGTAGCTCTAGACCATACGTAGGGAATGGTCATTTTTAACTTCTAGGTTTTCTGGACCAAGATATTATATACATGAATCACGACATATATTTTATGAATATGAATTAACCTATATGTAGTTTTTTAAGTTCCCTGCAATAGTCTGACCCATGTACGGGGTGAATGAGTAATTCTTAACCACTATTTTGGGGTGGCTAGACCAAGATATAAAATCCATGAATTGCTACATATCCAACATTAATAGGTTTTAGGACACATGTAGTTCTTGAAAAGAGTATTCCTATGTTGTTCTTTATCTAATGCTGGAGTGGGGAAAATTCATTTTTCTCCCTCACAGATTTATATCATGTATGGTGTATTGTTGATTAAAGAACACCATCCAGTTTAATGTAATATGATTAAGTAATTTGTTTGAGAATTTAATGCCATTTTATGGGGATGAAATACTTACAATTTAATGTCATGCTGTTAGGGAGATTTATTCCATCTAGTTTTACTACAGGTAGTGAGGTATCATGTAGTTTAATATCAGAGGATTAGGGCATTGATCACCCAATGTGAAGTGAAGGTTAAAAATGTATCCAATAGTTTATCACCATGCGGTTAGGACGATTTGTATCCACTTTATCATCGTTCAGTTAAGAGGATTTGTGTGTAATTACACAAAATAATTTTTAGGTACATTGCATTGGTGGGAATCATAGTGAGCCTCACATCCATTGAAATCATAGAATAAGGTCCATTGGAGGAGACCGTATGTATGGAATATAGTTCCTCCCATTTTTGTTCTACCATGGTAGGATTCTCTCCAAGTATCATTGGCCTCTTTAGAACCCACACCATTTCACCTTTAAGGAGATACTAGAGGAAAATATTTTTGATCGAGGACTGTGAAATCTGGTTTTAATAAACCTCTAATTGATGCTAGGTATGAAACATCTTCTTAATTGGGTAACTCTAGTTCTTCCATAAATTTCTAGGATTTTTCATCTGTGGACTACTGATCAAAGATGGAAGCATGGAATGAGGTAAATTTTTGTTCAATGTGTAGGGCCACATCATTCCCAGATACTAATGAGTATGGGGTTCCCTGAGTGATAGTGTGGGTCATGGTTTGGTATGCCCATAGATCCAGTAATAGTTTTTATGGCCTTAATTTATTATCTTTATATACCATTTTCTATAGTACATTTTACATTGTCATATTGAAGGCCTCTATCTATCTGTAGCCACTACACGATAGTAGGATGGATGGTTTGTCTTGATTCCATAGTATTAATATAGTATTTCAAATCTAGTAAAACAAAAATCCTTATCATTTTTCATCAATATCATATGAGGGACACAAAATGTAGTGATGATGTTGTCTTTCAAAAAGATAATTTTTTTCCCAAACTCATTAAGGGGTACAACTTCTTCCGACTTGGAAAATAAGTCAGTTGGTGTGAGAATATTCTGGAACTATTTGGAAATGTGGGTGGATATGGTCCCATAACATTCATTCCCCATATAGAAAATGGCTCAAAGTTTTTTGTTGTTTTACGTAACAGTGGGTGTGGTGGATGAAATTGTTAGGAACCTGGAAGGAATGAAATGATTTGGTGATGTTAATGAAATTCTTTATTGGAGAGATCATAGTATCCATGCCTTTGAATTTTATGGGAAAGCAAGTATTTTGATTAGTATGCTCCACAAGCTCTCTTATGCACTTAATTCATGATTTCAATGGTTTCTTCTCCATCCATGCATCTAAGAAGGACCCCATCAAGTCCCTATTTATAGATTTATTTTTCATTGTCATCACTACGAAGTATATCAATGTTAATTTATCATCTTCGGAAAAAAAAAATTCTTGTCTTTGTCCGATGGGAGATCTCTTTTTTTAATGTAGTCCACAATGGGTGCCATCAATCTAGCGGTAGAATGATATATTTTAGGTATGGGGATAATCTCATTGATCTACTCTATATTGGCCTAAATGAATGGAAGAAAAGCTAACAATACAAGATATTGATCACCATTTTTCATGATATGGATCATCTATGGAGGTGTCCATATTTCCAAATGCATCGAATTGTGCATTATTTAGTTGGGGGATATGATTAAATTTCATATTCAAAGTTAATTCCTCTATTAGTCCTTGTATGAGGTCTAACAGGGGGATTATCTCTTCTTTTTTGATATCATAATCCCATTTAACCTTCTTGATGACCAGTTCTAAATCACTTTTGATCTCCATGTGTCTTACTTGTACCTGAAGTCCTTATTATAATCATGCAATGAGAGCCTGGTATTCTTAATCATTGTTTATAATCCACTCAAACATCAAGATGGAGTAAGTATAGACCACCTTTGTTGGAGATATGAGTATGAACCCCAGCCCCACTTTGTTAAACGTGGGGTCTTCCATCCATTTTCCCTCTAGTATTGTAGCTACACCATTTTGTCTACCGAGGAGTGTTATTCTAGGAAATATACTAATGGATGGCCTTTGATCGCTTTATAAGGAATTAACATGACGAATAACTATTGTAGGATGACCTCTCATATTGATAGTTGTTCAATCTATAGTAGACATCTGAAAATATACATGTGTGGGTCTTTATAAGATATCAAATGAAACTCATGATGTTGCAGGTAGTTCCTTGATTTATGGACGGAAAATATAAATTCCTGACATTTTTTTTGATACATTATTAATGGTTCTTAGCATTGATAATGTTATTAATGAGATGGTAGATGTTTTTTAAATGTGTACCACATTATTCTACGCATGGAAGATTCCAAATGATCACTCCAGGGATGTTATATATTAAATGAGTGGTATTCCTTTGATGGACAACTCTATCACTAGAGAACGTAAAATATATTACATGAGAATATTTAATACTTCCTCACAATCATCATTCAATTGGTATTTAATCCCCATTTTCATCAATCTATTAAAGGGGAAAAAATACCTCAAAGGATGGATATTAAATGTCGAATGTATGTCAAATGTCCTTGAAGTCAACTAGACTCGATTAGGTTGCGAGGAGGTGACATTCCAAAGATATAAATTATCTTTTCTTTATATACTTAGATTACATGATTTAGTATGATGATGTTGAGGAATTTAAATAAGGTAACACTGAAAGATAATTTTAAGGGTTTCATTTTAGACTGTGTTGTCTCAATTTGTCAAGGATGATTTCAATATCTCATAGGTGGTTTGAGCATTGATGTGATTTAACCATCAGGTCATCAAAATAGAATTTGATGAACATTCCTAGGATGTTTTTGGAGATGAAATTCATGGAAAAATGATCTGTGGTGTTGATATTATTCAAACCATAGAGAATCACCTAATAGAAAAACACTTCCTAGGGGGCCCGAAATGTGGTAACTTCTTCATCTTCTTAGGAAATTCATATTTTATTGTTTCCTAAGTATCATTCCAATGAATAAGAGAGCCTGATATCTATCTATTTCATCGATCACTAGTTCTATAATAAGGATTGGGAATAAGCTTTTGGACAGTGCTGATTGAGATCTTTGAAATCTATGAAAACTCTAATTTGTACATCTTCCTTTTTAATAGGGATGATATTGGAAACCATATGGGATATTGGACCTAGTGTATTAAGTTGAAATTGATGAACATGAAAACCTCAATCTATATCTTGGAAGAATGTTTCGGGTGTGTTCTTTTGGGTTCTTGTTTGTAGCTTTAGTGATCTTTTGGTAAGACAAGGTGGTTAGTGGAAACTTCGAGATCAAGGCCCATCAATTCTGTGTAGTTCTAAGAGAATACATATTTATGTTTCCCTAAGGAAGAGGTGTATATATATTTCTTGTTACAAAAATGATTCAATAGTCATGGTGGGTCATGGATCTTGTTCAATACCTAGGATTATTTTCTTGAGGTTATCAGTTTTGGTAGATACACCCTCCTTGAATATTGGTGAGACATCCCTAAGGTTCTCCTCCCCATCTTCTTAATTCTATTCATCTTCGTCCTCCTGTTCCAATGGAAAAATAATTTTTGATATCAGATCTTTTGAATTGGGATAAGAGTATAAATAATTACATTTTAAACATGGAGTAGCTTCTTCTGACTTGGAAATGAATGGCGAATTTTCTAGAGAGGATGCAGTGATGGACGAAGGAATTTATTGTTCCTCTTCTACCATAATTAATATGGCATGGGTTTCCTTAAGCTCTGTGGATAGATTGGGGAAATTTACATATGAGAATACACCATTATCTCGATGTTTAGTGGATTATTTAAAACTATTAGACTTAGAATCCTTGGATGAAATCATGGGGACTACCGAATAAGCATCTGATCTAGAATTTTACATCCATCCTAGTTTATGGAAAGCACATATTCTTCACCAAGCTATTTTATGGGTTCACCTAGGACAATTTCTAGAAAAAAAATTGGGTTCTGACCTAATCAATACCATCAACTAATGGTTGCTTCCCTTTTACGTCATATAATATGACATTTATATATTGCGACTCACACATTTCGAAGAGGTCCATTTCAGCATGCAACATACCATTTTTCCATAAATGCAAAATTTGACGTAGTAATGGTAGGATAATTTAATCACTTCATATTGATGAAATAAAGGCATTCCAAAAAGGAAATTGAAGGTTGTTTTTTAGATTTACCAGAAATTTTGAGTAAGATAAAAGGTCTCCAATCAGGGATTTGATCTTTATTTGGCCCAACAACAACTCTTCAGTTTTTTCATAACCAAAAAGGGTTGTGTCCGAGGGTGTAATGTTATTCTCATTGATGCCCTGTTGAAGACGGTTTCTCACTGGTATGGGTTTAACTCTATATCAATTTTATATGATATATTTTTGATCATCAATACCATTTATCATGACCAAAACATATAATGGATTCTTATTTCCCTCCATAATGGCATCTTCATCTTGATCTATAAAAGGGATAACCACATGTAATTTTATACGATTTTTTTCTATCTGATAGATTTCGATAGAGAAAATTTTGGCTTCAAACTCGTGGGGGATTAGAAAATCATCAATGAGAACTTCCTTGAGGTCTATTGACATATTCAGCGAATACATGATTAATAGCATGGTTGGTACTAAGGCAAACTACATCAGGAAGTCGTATGTCATATCTAAAGTTACATGCTTCTAGTGTGGTGATTCACATTCATAGAATCATTAGGGGCTTGCTCATTGACCACTTATAGATGGGCCGCCAATACACGAGATAGAGGTGATTCTATTTTTTTGGATAGGGCCAGACGAGTCTTCTTATAGGCTGAGGGTGGTTAGAAACCTATTCGTGTTCTAAGGGATATTTTATAATGATCTGGAAAAAGGGGATTTTGGTAGGTACAATGGTATTTTCATGTTCTTTTTGGGTCTGTTGGAGGTCTCTTCCATGGGTTTTTGGGATATTAATAGTTTGGGCAGGGACCTGACTAGAAGTACGGCTCCTTTAGCGACCACATCATCCCAAACATAGTCAGTTTATATGACCTCTTTCTCTAGATCCTCAATTGGGTTCATTGATCATAGGTTCATAAAAACACTCATCAATTTATAAGGCGACTATTAAGTAAATGAAATTAATGGAGAAAAATATCAACATCTATTCTGAAAATGACAATTCGTGATTGACTATTTTTTGTGGTGCCGATTGGAGGTGTGGTTCCCATGCTTTTAGATCTAATGGAATAAAATCTGTATGGGTTAAGGGTAACTTTGGATTGGACATTATTATATATTATTTCACTTTATTCTGACATTTTTGGTCAAACTACTTCTTAGATGGTCGACTCTTGGATGATTAGAGACTGAGGATGTGTTGTTGCATTATAGCGGATGTTCCTTGGGGCATAGTCAGTTGCATAAAATGTTATTAGAGAATTCCAGAAGATCATATGACTATTTTCAAAGTCATCCCCCTATTGAAATTATTCTTCCTTTTGTTAATAACTTCATTACACTTCTCCCCTTCAAAAAGGTTGGTGGTGGAAACATATACCACTTTTGCCAATGATTTTTCCATTTTAACTTTTCTAGAATATATCAATCATTACATGAGGTCTCTGAAGAGGAAACTCTTTTGGATGGTCTATCCCAATATATGGTGATGGGGAAAATAAACTATTTTTTCATAAAGAATGAACTTTAAGCCTCTTTTCTGATCTATTAGATGTAAAAAAGTGATGTTCATAGAGGGTATAAAATAGCCACAAATTTTTTCATCTCAGAAGGAGTTGAATTTAATCCTCCATTCCATTAATTGAATTCTTTGGGGGTCCTCTCCTCTCAGCTTTTCAAGGTGTAGGATGCTTCTAATTTATAAGGGGAATGTGTGATTCAGTACATGCCTTGTAGCTAGAGTAGGTTAAGGGGCTGACTTAAGCATAACTGAGGCCGCATCATCTATCCTACCATTTTGCAGGGATTTGTGGGGTTTCCTGGGACATAAGATTAGTCTTTTTTATGATTATTCTATCTTTTTGGAAATGAAATGTAAATCATGAAGCCCACATGTATATTTAATCAGGATGATTGGAATTCACATATCATTAGAGAGGTTAACAATGTACAAATAAAGTATTTTGTCTTGATGGATTTGTTAGTTTAAGTGGTAGATCAAAAGATCATCATAGCCCCACACCATCTTCTGTTTGAGAATGGAAGTCTCTTAATATAGATAGAGTGTCTGACATTCTTGAACCCATAACTTCATTTGCCTCGATGAACAAGGGATTTCTCCAATTTGATTCAGGAAGGGGGTACCATCCTAATCATATGAAAATTGACTATGGGGAGGACCTTTGAAGATTATTCTATAGTGTACATGACTACAATGATAGTATGTTTTTTGATTTTCATGATAATATTTGTATCATAAACCATGGGGAGGACCCTTAGCATGGACGGTAGCAAGAGGGGGACCTTCTTACTGTTTGATTACATTGTATGGAATAATTTTTTAGTAACGTCCATCATGGTGAGGTACAACATAATAAATTGATGTATGATTTCATGGATAATTTTTATAGAATATACCCTTGGAGAAATATCAGGAAGAATGAAATCAAGGAAGATCCTTCTTGCTATTTGTTCTTATGGTCACACGAAGGGCTACCATGACAATAATCAAGAGAAAGGATCACATGATTGATCATTTCTTGTTCATGAAATAGAAAATCGTTGTATTTTATATGTAGAGGACCTTTAGTGTTGTAAGTATACTGTTTTGGGGAGTTCCTTTTCAAATGCTACTGCCACTTTAGTAATATGGTAACAGAATGAAAGAATCATGAACCACCATTGATACATGTTTGATATCATCAAGAACTCCAACTTCTTGAAGAACATGTTCATGAATATGAACATTACTTTCTATCTTCCTTTGGTGTGATTTATTATTGGGTTCTCTCTTGTGGGAAATTGGGGTTGCTTACTATGGGTGATAACCTTCATATATGGTCACCTATTTTAGTTACTCTAGCTGTGCTACTGAGATACACCAATGATAATACTGAGTTTTAGAAGGTATATTTTCTTAACATCGATCAACCCCGGTAGTGGACTTGTTTCCCCTAGTTGGAACATGTATTTGTGTCTGATCTGATTGTCCATTCATCATAGAATCTGTTCAACAACCCTCCTCGATGAAAGATGGAATGCATGTATTTTCTATAGTGACCACCATATATTGTGGACAAGCCAACCCAAATGGAGAGGAACGGTTCTAGGCCTTACTCTTTTATATTATCATGGATTTGATTGCATATTGAAAGGATTGATGGATATGGTAAAGAATTGAGGTTTGATCCTCCATAATTTTCAAGATATGTTGATAGATGTATTTTTATGGAATAGAAATAAATTTCCATTCTAATTTTGAATAAAGTGTTTTTCCTAATTCGGTTCTCCATATTATTAGAGTGGGTAATGGTAGTTCTAATTTGTGGGGGTAGAGATATGGTACTACCACTAATTTTTAACTCAGATACGCCAACTATTTTCTTTTGTTCACCTTATTTGATTGGAGGGCTTCATATTCATGATATTGGATTTGCGCTTTCACATTTTCCTCTTTATGTTTGTAACAAGTTTGATATGAATCCACATGAGGTTGACAATACTTGTATTTGGGTTCCATCATATTTGACTCATGGGCTTTATATTCATTGATAGGGATTCAAGCCATCTCCTTTTTTGACCTCTGTGGATGATGATATTGATATGTGGAAACAATAATTTACATATTTTCAGAGCCAGTTTCAATCCTATTTGGTTGACATGATTCATATGAATTTGTAGGGTTTTTATCTACCTATAATTGTATTCGTATTTTCAAGATCGGTCATGCGATAATTGGCTAGAAATCATGCTATCTCGTAATGGTCAACCATATTTACTGGGTTGGATTTGTAAGAGGAAGAATAAATATAAATCTAATGGTAATTTTCATATATATTTCCAGGGTGGATTTCTTTTTCAAGAACAAGGGTGACAGTGTGTTCTTGATAGCGTGATCTTTATTCTCAGAGGACAGCTCAAGGGACCCAGGTCTATTGGAATTCAACAAGAGATATTAGAGTAATATCATCTTCATGATGAGGATAATATGCTACACGACATTGGTAGAAATGATTTCTGGCATAGTCCCTTAGGTGGGACCTCAGATGCTATAGGGATGAGATCGTTTTTGATGACATTATCAACTACCCTAAGGTAAGAGAGGAAATCATTATCATATCTTGTGGATAGTCTCTCAAAATGATTGGAGAAGGATAGTGGAAATACCTTACAATCACTGGATGGATGGATGATGGGGATTTATGGCCTAAAAGACTTAGTTAGCTTCTTCAAGGGTTATAAGAGTATTGTTTTAAAGGCACAATCTTACCAGTGCATTCGAGGTCCAGTATTGAAGATGTTGAGTGGGTGAGGGAGTTATCTGCTTCATGGAGGACATGGTCACTTGTGATATAGATGAAATAGGTTTCAAAGAAAACATTTTATATTCTATTGGATTGAAGGAAGTTATGAATATTTCTTAAAATTTATGTCACAAATAAACACACACAAAAACCTAGTCAAAGTAGCATACCATCACCAAATATGTAATTTATGGACTTTTCTATCCCTCTTTCACTTCAGATATGAAAGGGTTCTGAATTTATGTTACACTACCATCTTGGTTAAGGAATCACATCAGGTTTATGTTTTTTGTTTCACCCAAATGCATTTTTCTAAGGTCAGGAGTTAAAATGGTCGATAGGGGCTGGGAAATATATCCTCTTTATATTGTGATGGAGGTGTTGTAGTCAATTTTAATACATATTTTTACGATATTTTTTTTATTGTTGGCACTTTTGTGGAAAAAATGGTCGCTTGTAGGGGGATTGTATGGAATGAAATCACAATCTTCAGGTAAAAAGGCTTCAGATAGTCTCCAATTTTTTGAGAGTGATGAAAATGTCCAATTGGTCATATATCAATGATTCATGGACCGACATTCCAAAGGATGTTTCTCGTTGAGTCTCATGGCCAATGATACATAAGAACCAAATTGGCCGAGAGGATTGAAATTGAGGCTCATCACACCTGTTTGGGGGAACAATTTTATATTTAAATACTCTCTTATTGATGTAAGTAATTTTCATACGATTATGAATACATTGTTCATTTCAAATCATGTGTCCGTATATTACCCCTAGGCCATGAATGATCATGAAAAAATATGCATTCAGAGTCATCTATATGTATTTGGGGTTCTCCATTGATAGTAGAATTTGTATGTATACAAGTTTCTCCATTAATGAAACCCTTTATAGGAAAAGTTTGAGATTATTTGGTCATTTTTTGGATGATTCTAGTCATATTCCATATGATGTAGTGCTCTAAAGTTAGCTGATATCTAGGGGGAATATAAGTTGTTTTGATGTTGGGATCTGACATATGAAATGGAAATCCACTATATTCTTGTGAGAGGAATCAAAACCTATGTAGTTCAGTTCCACTCAACTTGGCACATAAACATTTAATGTCAAGTGATAAGGACCAATCCATGCAGTTTAACATTATAAAAAAAGGATGCTCCAGTGGAAGGTTCCGGGTCAAGGATGGTTTTGGACTTATGCCATGGTGGCTCAGAGGACCCAAAAGATAGGTGGTCTCTTGAGTTATATGTTTCCATACTTAGAATATGGCTTGGAGAACGTTATGGTTGATTTTTGTGTTGGGTTTGGACCTTATAGAAGTTTCTTATGTATCCCAAAAAGTTGGAGATTGAATCCCACATAGTTTTATAAATTGGTACATACACTATAGGGGAGGCCCAAAGGTGGAATTATTGTGGAATACGTATATAAAAATCTCATTTGGTTATACTTCTATGTGAATATGGACCTTTGAATATTAAAGTGTGGTTTTTCGGCTTATAACATACATGATCCCATTTGGGGTTTGTGACTTTACTGATGTTAGGGTAACCACTAATCATTATACCCACATGAGTCATGATACGTGTGAGAAACAAGAGGATGTAGTAGATTTAATGTTCACATGTCATTACCCTATCTGATTATGGACGGTGTTGGATCTCAAAGGGAGAGAGAATGTGATTTTATTTTTCCCATTTCCTCTTCAATTATGATAGCTGGGATAGTTACATTTGGTTATCTATCATAAAATGTACGGGGCTAAGGTGAAGCGGATAATGAAGTACCACCTCTCACAAGAATGTCTAAGGGATTAGATCTGGACGAGTGCCCTCAAATTGGTTTTGAGAGAATATGGGGTATTTAAATTTGGCCCTCATCAAAGGGAAAAGCCATTGGTTTCTATCAATACATAAAACATAGGTTTCACATTAGTACCCCATGGTCAGAACCCATAGAACCATGGTAAAGTAGACATAATTTTATTCCTAAGGCCCACCTGATTTCCAAGGTAACCCATGTAACTTTACATTCCATGGGTATTTAAACTCAAAAGAAACCTTAGATGTGGTCGATGATTGAATCATACATCTCCAGTGGAATAGGAAGGGACCTTGGACATATTCTATTAGACTGGTTCATGGAGGGACCACCATATGGGTTGATGAAATAATGGAGGATGATTGGAGTTGGATTGTGGAATTCCATGGGATTACCAAATATAATTATCATTTCCTTAATCGGGGTGGGGTTCCCTCCACATAGAATATTTCTATGATGACAAGGGGGTTTTTTATGTATCATTGTAGAATGTAGTCCTCGGTGAGTCCATGTAGTGCGCTTCTTCATTAGCACAGGTTCCACCCATTAAAAGTTTTTTACACTAGACCGAGTTTGACACTAATTTTGTGTTCATATGTTTTGAAAGGATCTAACCACATAACAGTTTTCTATGAGTGATGCCTATTTTCTAAGGGCCCATTGGTATTGATCCATGTGGTAAGTATTCTCATGAATGAATTTTAGTTCTCAGACTAACAATTACTTTATTTTGTCTTCCTTAATGTCAAGAAGTGGTTTTTACCTATAGAGAATCATCAATGGAATCCATATTTTAGGGTGCCTCACTGTCATATTATTGTGGATATCCCTATATACATCAATCACTACGCTCAAAATTAATCATTTATTTATATCATTTTTATGTTGTCTTTAGTTCTATTTATAGATACATGATGGAACTGGATACTGGAATAGTTTGTTATCCATAAAGGGCCTGAAATAATCTTTTGTAGGATCCCACAGAGATCTTTCTCAGTGGTTCACCCTTTAACAGGCATTGAAATCCTGCCACCCCCACAATTGACTTTGTTTCATTTGTGGGAGCTGATGCTAACACCTGGAACCATAAATGATTTCATTTTCTAGGATGGGTTGTTTACTGAGTTGAGATCACCTTCACATTCCACAAATGGCATTGTTCCATTTTCATGAGTTTCTAGCTCCTCCCTTTTCCATGCACCATTTTTTTGTGGGTGCTTCGTAGAGTGGAAGAATACCATAAAGAGAATCGTTCCATAGAGGAATTCTTTCTTCATAGTCTCCATTCCAATGAATATTTTTCCTTCAATATTCTTCTTGGGTTTTCTTTTATTACTTTTACAAATAAATTGGAACATCATCATATTCTATAATGAAATTTTTGGACCCAAAAGATTGTCATATCTTAGGGAAGTTCATATGTATGTTATTGTAACTGGAATGTCCCAAGATCACTCAAGAAACACTCTCAAGATAGAATAAAAAATACATTCTCTAAATACTCTTTGTAATGGGAAATATGACTTGGGGGAATATATCTCATGACATGATTAACAATAAGAAATCAATTCACATTCCACAATCTATATTTTTATTTTCTAATGACTCTTTAGGGTATGTGTGAACCGAAGAAACTCCAAGGGGGTTATAAAAACCAACCATGTAAGAATCTGCCCACTACACCACCCCGCCCATTGAAAATTTCAAAATTCAAAAACAGAAAAACGATTTCCAATTTTGAAAATTCAGAATGTGCATCATCATCATCTCGATCCACGAGCCTGCTACTATCCCTACTGTCATCATCATCACCGGAGCCGAACCCATCCTCGTCGGCGGCGGTCAAAATGTCATCACCTTCTACCTCCCATAGTCACCCTTTCAAGCTCACATCCAAAAGAGCCTTGAAGACCTCTATGTAGCTCATCCTTGGAGATAGTGGGGAAATCTAGAATCCAGAGCAGAGAAAAAGTAGGCAATTGCAAGTAGAAAATTGACAAAAAACTAATGGAACACACCACCGACTACATCACCATCCAATCACGCCCACCATCAACATCGTCCAATGCCATCTTCACCGTCACCACCCCAACAACACACTATTAACCATAAACTCATGGTATAACATGATTCTTAAGAAACTCAAGTATCCTAGATAAGTCCAGTAAAACATGAATTCAAGTGTGGGCATGAAAATTTAAATTTAATGATGAAAACATGATTTGGAAAAAAATGTAAGGAGATTAAAAGTTTATATAATAAAAAGTGAAAACCCTTTTTAAATCAAACATATTACTCTTCATTCATTTTTCGGTACTTCCATATTTCATCATGAACCAATAAAATAATAGAACTCAATTAATCATAAGGATCACTTCATTAAAGATAAAAAATAGAGAAGAGAGTAGAATAAATGATTCACTACTCCTAATAGGAATGATATAAATTTAAATTCCAATAAATCATGTAAAGGTATAAGTCTTGGTATAATCTTCCAAGAGGTCCCTCAAATTATATAGCCTATAGAGGGAACTACCATGTGTTATTCAAAGTCATTTAATGGATGAATCTTCTTTTATTTTAACCAAAAAATGTGTCTTTTCCCAGCTTTTACTTCATCAATCTAGATAGGTTATTATCTATGCATAGAGTAAAGAAAATCAACCCATTTATCAATTAGGTATATCCTTCATGGGGAGGGAAAGATAATGTATGGATCACTAACTTTTTTGGTGGCTACTTGTGAAACATCCTTCTTCTCTTCTATTTTTGGATTCATAGGGGTTACATTAATTTAGTGGTCAAAGTGAAAAGATTCAGTGAAATATAACAATCCTTAATGGGTTTTAACATAGATGAAAAATACCATTAAAATAATACTGATATTTACATTGAGAACATTTCAAAAAATGTATTTTTTAGGATAAAAATTTAACTAAAAGATACCAAATGTTTTAAAAAAATTATTTGAAAAATATCGTTGGAAAATTATAAATAATTATTAAATGAAAATAATATTCATGATTGTAGGAATATCTATCCATATCATATATTTTAAAAGAGAACATTCCTTTCACGCTTTTCAAAAAAAGAAAAAAAACTTTTTCGGAAAATGTTTCTTTAAAAAGATCCATTTTAATTATTTGTACATATTTTAAAATTGAATGAAAATACACTTTTAAAACGTTTAATGTGTAGATGAAAACATCTATAAGATAATTTTGACAAGCATTGAAATGGAATAAAATTTTCATAGAACAAAGAGGAAATAAGGTCATATAATCTTTAAAAACATTTTTACAATCATTTTAATTTCTAATGTTAGGGAAATGGTAATAAAAAAATATATGAATAGGAAGAGTATAATTAAATATATTTGGATTACTAGATAAGTTCAATATAATCTCCATCATTGAAAATTTATTATAGAAAACATCAAAAGGAAATGAGATTGAAACATAAATACCTTACCTATTATCTAATATATCTTCAACAAAAGTTAAAAACACAAATATAATACATATAGAATTATATTAAATATATTATAGGACTATATTCATACATAAATTACTATGTTTAAATCCTTTATAATTTCCAATTCTCATTTTATTAATATTTTCATCACTAAAATGAACATTCGGTTGAAAAGTGGTTCAATATCAGTGTATGATTCGGTTAAATAGTTCCTATATTTACACCTTGGTCATGGTTTCAATAATGATACAACAATTTTTTACATGAATATTACATCATATTTATGATAAATAACATAATAGTTTTACATTCTAGGATCAAAAAGAGTAGTATCATTGTAAAATTAGGATCATACATCACTTGTACATAATAAAACATAATCATTATTTAAATATTTTTTATTTATTGTTATAAACACTATAATATTATCCTTTGTTCATGTAATCACCATATGATATATATCAATGAAATATGGGATCTAAAATAACATTAAGGGGACAAATAACAAAAAAAAAGAAGAGACTTGAATCAAGAGTACATGGGTAACCATATTTATCATTATCATATCATATGCATGGAATAATCATCATCATAATAATTAGGTAATAATTTGAAAGAGTTTAAAATGTGGAATATTTATAATAATTAAATATCAGAGCATAGTTTTATAAAACTATGTAATGTTCTGAACAAATATAGCTGCCTGATCAGGCATAAAATATATTTATAAATAATAACAACATAACTTTGAACAAAGATAGAATCATGTTCATCAATAAAACTCATAATCATGTGATAGACATCACAGTAACCAATGGATTGGAGGGATATATAATTTTTGCTCCACCCATTACATCAAAAAATTCCCATAATCATGCATTCCACACGGAAAGGGAACATATAACAATCATAGTTAAGAAATAAAACCATAGAAAAAAATGTGATTCAAAATAAATTCATATATCATAATTTATGGAATAACCATTAGGTTCAAAAATTAATAAGTTATATCAAACATTGGAATAAAATATCACCTTCTTTTAATGAATAAATAACTCAAGAGGAGCCAAAAAGGTGTTTTATATAAATAAATCATGTTTGAAAAATTATTTTCTTTGGAGTAAATATCATTTTGACATGGTAGAAAAATGAATATACCTAGACAGTGATGGAAAAGAATATTTAAATTAAATTATATATAAATTATAGGAATACCTATATTGAAAATAATGTGAAATAGGAGATAACCTATGAAGGAGGAGTTGGGTTTCAGAATCGCATTACCTAAAATCTCATTATGTTTTATCCCATTTACACCTATGATAAAATAAAATTATGTTTGATGAGAAATGATAAAAGAAGATTATTATATTCATTTGTCTAACTATTTATAGATAATTATTAGATATAATTTTATATTAGTTTTTTTAAATGTGAATTTTTTAGATCTCATGTTTTACTAAAATTATCATCATTTGTTTTGATTTCATTATTTTTGTTCACGGCCATTTGTACATACATAATATTAATCGCAAAATATTAAAATACATGAAAATGAAAATTGTTATATTTTATATAATTCAAACTATCCATCCTTAATGGTGTTGATAATAAGTGATTCGTCAATATCCACGTTTTTGGTTAACTAATTATTTAAGGGACAGTATCAAAAGTGGAGTAAGAGAAGTATGCCATAAAATATGACATACATATAAGAATTATATTAGGATACAAATATGGATTCATTGATAAAAAAACCTCATTTAATCTTAAAATATTAAGGAATGAATTGAAAATAGAAAATTTGGAAGAGAATAGGTACATGAGAAGATAATTTGATGAAACCATACCCAATTCTCAGTGTTGCTACTTTTCTAAGATAGGAAATTCCATGAATTATTATAGTTGGGTGACTCAAAAATGTACCAATGGATGTTAAAGGACTAAATAAATGAAATTGGGACATATTTAATCTTTTAGAAATAGTGTTAGAAGTGGATTTCCATGGGGATGGATAGAGCGTTGTTGCTGTGTGAGGGGTATTTTTAAGTTATAGCGATGAAAAAATTATTTTATCAATGGTAAACCACTATATGGTAATATTATTTTCATAATGAAATATATTTGAATAAAAAACATGAATTGGGGTCATTTAAAAAATTTATTATTCTAATTTATTATTTTACATAAAATGAATGGAGAAAAATGAAAAATTGTTTATCTAAAGGGACACTTTTGACTTTATGAATTTGGAAATTACATTTTAGGATCTAAAATGAGGTTTATTATTATTAATTGAACAATTTTTCATATAAATATTACTATTTGCGAAGATGAAAACTTTAATATTTAATAATCATATACAACATCATTATTCACACATAAAACATGCAGAATTTGAAAATTATATTTTTAATATTCTTATAAAAATTGAAAGTTCTAAAAAATTATTAAAAATTTACCATTGGGAAATTTTTGATATTATATTTTTGAAAATTATATTAATTTTACTAAAATAATATTACGACATCGTTAATTTACCTTTTTGAAATAAAACATGAGAATTTTATGAAATATATTAAAATATATTTAGTAAAAATGATTTATTATTTTTATAAATATTTATTATTTTGAGTTCTTATTACTATTTCAATGGTAGGTTACTATTTCTATTAAGAATTTTACTATTATTAATGTTTATGTAACTATTAAAACAGTCATATTAGCCCATATTAATACCTATAATCTTATAGTTTTTTCCTAGAACAAATATTGTGTACTTTAGGGTTAGATAAATTCATACATTTAGATATTAATAAACTAATTATCACATCATGATTGTTCATCGGCATGGCCTAGTATATGATAATTTCCTGAGTATCTATCACATTGAAATGAAATAGTTATTCCCAACTATGATAATAACCTATTAGTGAATGTATAATATGTATAAATATTTTTTTATTTCTAGATGAAATAATTTTAGGGACACAAATGATATATGCTATCAGGGGTCGAAACTCATAGGAATTTGAGGCACCATCTAATGGTGTAAAACCTTAGTAATCTCTATTGTTAAATATTTTGATAACGGGACCTTCCAGAAGAAAATAAACATTTATATGTGTCATTACATGTTTCTATATAAAGATGTGTTTTTTGATATGAGTATTTTAAGATTCTTATTAACGGATATTATGAGTCTTATTCATTGATGTATTGATGAAAACTATGAAGAACTATATTCGTGGTGTATTTGGACACTTTGGGTGTGTCACGAGTAATATTTCATCAATGAATAATGCTAGAAGGAATTTTTTATATTTTATTATTTAATATAATTCAATATATTTGTCCATTTTATATAAATGATATATCCAAAAAAATCTGTGGCCATGGGGTTCTCTGGAAAATATCAATTTTGGAAAAGTCAAAGAAAAAGACATTAAGAAAGTGTCTTAGAGGGTCACACACAATGTGTATCCAAAACCACAATTATATATTATTATTATTATTTAGTTAACATGATGATTAAATATTATTCTATCAGAAAGTATAAATATTATAAATATTTTTTATCTTATAAAATCCATCACTTGTTATCCAATAGAATATTTTGTGGGTGGAATATTGAGTAGATAATTATTTATCAGTTAATATTATATTTATTTAATTAATAGAAAATAATTCAATGTTTTTTATTTATTAAATAAATAGTCATTATTTAATGATTGATAAATATTGTAGAGGAATGGAAGATTGAGTGTAATGGACTAGTGGGAAATAATATATATTTCATATATTTAAGATAAATATTATTTCAATAATTTTTTAGTTTTTTACACGTAAATAAATAATAATAATATTATTATTGACTTGTGTTTCTAAATGGATTAAGAAAATAAAAAGGGTTCATGTACAATTATTATCTTCTAACCACAAAAAAATTTAAACCCACATATATTATCACTTGAGTATATTTTTATTTAATTTGGTTATGATCAACACTATCAAAATGAATTCTCTCAAGTCCCTAGAGAGCACCCTTTCCAAGAATTCTCTCAAGGATAGAGAGGGATACCCCTCCACCAACAATCTAGATCTTAATTAGAAAAAAAAAAGAATCCTTCTTGAAGAAATTATTATGAAAATCAATGAAGAACCCTAAAATAATTACGATCTATTGTGTTATCACCTTGAGATTCCAACAATTATATTTAGATGTTCATCGAGCATATACTGATCACAACAGGAAAGAATATATAGTTGATTTATATAACACAAAAATGGTATATAGTGGAGATATTTCTATATTAATCAATTTATAAATAATTCATTACAAAAAAATTCAATATTTTTTAATATAGTATAAATCATTATGTTATGATCCTATTTTTTGGGGCTAGCATTCTCACATCAATTAATTTCTCATTCAATTATATTGTTCATGAAATTTATCAAAAAAGTACGTCTTCAATTAATAAAAAATTGGACAAAAATATTTGTTGGGAATACTCCATTTACTGATTCCACTATACCACGAACCTAAAAGTGGAATTAGAGGGGTTACATAAATATTTAAAATTATTTAAAGTTCATTGATTGTTTATAGATTTATAGTTATTATTCAATTCTAGATTATTTTTTATTTAATCTAAATATAAATTTCATATCTTTTTCATCATGATTCTCAAAAATATAATCAAATTTGATTAATTATATTAATTAATAAAATATTAATAACTCATAAAATGGAGAGAAATATTCTTTTTGTATATCATAATGGTACACAACATGTTTCCCATTAGTGTACAATGTATACCCATGTTTAACGAGAAATGATATTTCATAAATTAATTCACAAATAATTTAATCAATGATAATTTATTACAAACACTAGGTATTTAAATACACCACATGTTGATAGGGCCATCATGGGACTCTCTTAGCTTGACCAAACGGTTTTTAACATTTATACATGAAATCTATTCCATTAGTAAATGATTGGAAATGTATTTTTTTACACAAAATGCATGATTGGTGACCATGTAACTCAGATAACATATGAAATGTATCCCATGACGTTCCCATATACATCATTAACTCTATTGAACAAATACACACTGATTCCCTAGGTGTTTTACAAGGATATATATTCAGAACTTTAAAATACATGTGGATAGATTGCACATTTTGTTTATATTATCATGTTACACATAAATAAAATTTTATTTATTATTATTATTAAATATTGTCAACATGTGATCCATGTGTAGTTAATTTGGCTATGTACACTCTATGCGTTCGATTTTATAAATATTAAATGTCTAATTAACTTCTGTGAAATGTTAGGAAGTGTATTGTTGGTATAAATATTAAAAAAGTGGTTACTCTTTGTGAATTGAAACATAAAATGCAATTGAAATAATATTTCTTCCATGTGTTATATATTTCACTATATACATTACATGAAGTACTGTGATAAGTCGTGTATGAAACATGATTCATGAGTAATCAATATTCAAATATAATACAAATTGGGTAGTTCAAATTAGTATTCACCTTTTTTCTTCTAAGGTACATGTTTTCATACGTAGTTAAATTTAAATAAATTTATTTAATTTGGTTAAAATTTTTATAGATGATAATCTTAAGAATGATTATATGAGAACTAATTTAAATGAATTTATTAGTTAAAGATTAAAATTAATTTAATAAAATACGATATATCTTAAATAAGAATGATAGGAACTGAATGATATTTTGATGATCATGATCATTGACCAGAACATTGTATGTGATTGGGTTCCTTTTAAATTACTATTAAATAAAATTTATGCACTTTTTTTCATCCCTCCTCTCATTATGTAATGGATTGTGATCAAAATATTTTATTTTTTTAAAACACTTAACCAATAATTTGGTTCACTTCACCTCTGTGTGAGTAAAATCTTATGTATTGGATGTATCTCTTAAGGGAGTGGAGGCTGTTCGAGTTTAGAGAGAAGATGATCCCTATTTGAGAGGTACATGGATTAATAAGAGGAAATATGAAATGAAAACTAAGTCATGGTTAGAGGATTTTCCCCTTGTTTGATAGTTAATTTATCATATTACAAATAAACTAACTCTTAGTAGATTCTCATGATCATGTCGCTCTATATTTTTCAAATTTCATTGTTTATTTTATTTATGGGTTTTTTCAAATTCATTTGAATTAATTAATTAATAATAACTCAAGATAGAAACCTCTTAAATTAGAGTATGCATAAACATTATCTATGACATGGTTAATTACTTATTTAAATTTACATAGTATTAACAACCTTGTAATAAATATAAAATGGTAAATTTTCACCTAAGGATAAAAATCCCCCAAATATAATTATTTTCAGATGTTATATCTATCCACCACTTTTGTTAAAATCTATCCGTAATTTAAAGTTATTGACCTGCCCAAGTTAGGGTTGTTTCATTTATCAAGGAATTCTAACATTTTCTTATTTGTCTACAAACTTTAATGCACATCAAGTGTTTATTTCCCAGGTAGGAAATGGTGTAACTAAGATGTAATGTTCTATGAAATTTAAGGATTTAATGATTTGGGGTCCACTCAATATATAATGGAACTATGATCTAATGTATATATTAATTTTAATTCCATTATAAACCCCTTCAAATATCTTTTCAGTCCCATTTCTATGTTTTGATAAGGGGAATTTGCATCAATTCTACTAGAATGTCCATGAAATTGATGTTTCAAAGGAAATTTCAATGGATATTATGTATTGATAAACTATTGCGATACAAATAAATATAATTTTCATTATTTACTTTTCCCGAATAATGTACTCAATTTATTCTCTTCTTAATTGTAGAGATTATAAAAAATATGAATTCAAATATATCACTATTATCCACACTGAGATGGATAAAGTTATCACTACAACAAATTTCCAAGAATTTAAAAGGCACTTAAATTTCATAATATTTCATGAAAGGAAATTATATGTGATGGAAAACCCTATTCTTAAAGCTCTTATCCAAAAGGCTACTCAGGGAGTGTTGTCTCTCTATAAAAAATATTTGGACTATGCCACAGACATCCAATGATCCATGCTATCATCCACGAACAATGATATTCTAAATCAACATTAGGACATGGATGTATATATTTTGATGTCTCGCGTTCATAATCTCTATCATGAGAAGCTAAGACATGAGTGATCTGAGACCTGTATTGCACTATTTACATTCCGGCATAGAGAGTAATTAGTAGATATTCTGTATGTAGTCATGATTATTGGATATATATATAATAGTTAGAAAATATTGAAATTAAATTCCCTATGAGTTTCACATAGATATCATCGTTTCCCATCAATACATGTCATTATCAAGTTTTATTGTTAATTATAACATGATAAATAATGTAAATATTGATTCAAAATTTATTACTTACTCTCATTTTCCATGTTGAAAAGTATTTGGAGTGTGACAAACATGCAGTCCTAATAGTGAAAAATAAAATAGAGAACATGTAAAAGTTTCACAAGTCTTATGAAAAGTATAATGATTCCATGCATCATCCTTCAATGAAAAAAAATATCTAAAGGTAATAAAAATAAAAAAGATCCCTTATGATTTTCATATGAAATATAAGTCCACTAGAAGTGTAACACCACCCAGAACCATGATTAAGTTATAGGTTCAATCATTATCAACTATAATATTTCGTTATCTAAACATTGGTTATTAGATTAATTCTTTGGTTCTCACATATGTATCCAAATACACAAACCATGTACATTCATAAAGATATATAGAGGAGAGGTGTGTTTTTGGTCAGCCAATGTTGTGAGGATGGATAATATATTCATTTGGTACTACTACCATTCATTTTAAATATATTGGTCTTAGTTTTAAGACATTTATTATATAACGACTATTATAAAAAATATGTACCATTTCTAGATACATATTGTTTTGATTTCATTTTTGGAATTAAAATTGGTTATATTTATAAATATAACATATGTTATGTCATGAAACATTCAAATACTGATCTTTATTAATTAAATTGAGAAAATCGTATATTGGAAATTTATAAAAAAAAATATTGTTTGCAAGACTCATTTAACACCAAGTTGTGGAATCACAATCATGGACATAAAAATGGGGACCATCTGATGAATCTATATAAAGAATTACATTTATAAAATTCTCATCTAAAAAAACTAGAAATATGTCATTTTTTTATTAGAAAAGAGGACCACACCACTATTTGGTAGACAGGGTGGAAGGGACATAGATATTCTAGGATTAGTAAAAACTTATTTTGTTCACCATTTTGAATAGAAGATAGAGGTGAGTATTCTTATATCAGAAAAATTTATAATTTCCTAATTAAATATGGATATGTTTACTTGATGCGGTATAAGTTTTAGCTTTTTGAGGAATTCAAATAATTCACAAAAATTTTATAGAATCAGCCTAGAATTAATATAAAGATTCTTCGTTCTGATTGAAGTGGTGAAAGTCATAACCATGAGTTTGTCAAATTTATACATTATTTTAGGATTATTTCCCTAATAACTCATCCTTACACACCATAGTTAAATGGTTCAAGTGAAAGTTATAACTATTTCTTGCTAGAAATGGTAAGGATAATAATGATTCATGATGATCTTCCATTATACATTTGGTAATATTAATTACATAATGTGAAATACTCACAAAACTGAGTTCCAATTAATGAGTAAAACATAATTACCATTTATGTAAGGAGACGAATGAATCTTGATTTGTCACATTCATGTGTATGGTGTTGCATAGTGTTTGTAAAGGCCATATCAGAAAACAAACTAGTAACCTAGGGCATAAATAGTATATTTATAGGGTATCCTAAGGGAATAGTGGGATACTACCCATAAAATACCGTATATAATAAATTCAGTATCACTAGGAAAGCCTTATATATTGGGACAAAAAAATCCTCAAGAATGATAGTCAGAGGAACATTAATTTTGATGGATTTTTTACTTAAGATATTCAAGAGTTGTCACTTGAACAGATTCCGCAGATCTCCATGGAAGAAGTTTCTCCAAAAACACAAGTACATTGTTAGATAACTAGAGATGTAATATAAAAAATATATATTATTAAATTCATTTAATATATATACTCCTTATTTGTAAAAAAATAATGAACCTATATTCTTAAAATAATAATTAGGGAGGTTGAAAATTGCAAGATGAAAATAATCTATATATTCTGAAATGGATTTCATGTATCAGAAAGATGTTGTGGTTCTCATTGATCTCTATGCTGATGTAATCTATAATTGTTAAAAATGCGTATTTTAGAAAATACTAGACGTATAAGGTAATGTATGTACCTATAAATCGAGGATATTGGCTTAAGGGTTTAAATAAAATCATTTTATTGACTATGAAATATCAATTTCATCATTTTCTATATTTAAGTCCATCATAATTATACATTAGGGAGTGAATTACCATAAAAATAAAAAATCTCAGATGTATATAAAAAAAATCCTTAATGGGAAACTTCATGAAGATTTCAGTATGACATAAAAAAGTGTTTTTGACTATAGGTAATTCCAAAAGTACATGCTTGTTATAGAGATCCTTTTATTGATTAAAGTAAGAATCTATGTCATCGAACATTAAATTCAAAAAAGAGATAAAATATTTGGTCTCATTAGGAATGAATTTGAACTTGTGTTTATAAGTGGGTTAGTGGGAATGATATCATTATTATTATAGTATTTTATTATGATAATTTAATTTTTTGAAATGAAATAACAGCATTAAAACCAATTAAGAACTAGTTAAAAATTCTTACCATTGAATTAATTAGGTGTTGAAACCGACATTCTAGGGATTATGATATTTATTGGCAGATCTGGGAGGATTTTTAGACAATGTAAAGGTACATACATTGACCAGATACTAAAGATATTTAGAATGGAATAATTCAAGAGGGTCTTGGTTATAGTGTCACATAGTATAATATTTCCCTTGAAAATGTTTTCCCATACACAATAGGAGTTAGAGTGAATTTGTAGAATCATATATGCTTCGATGATACGATCAGTCATATAGGCTATGTTATGGTCTAAACATGATGTAGCCTATGTAATGAGCATGTTTTTAAAATATAAATCTGATTTATGTGAAAAAATTGGTGTACTGTTAATTATATTTGTGTGTATTTGAGAATAATTAAGGATATGTTACTAGTGTATAGAGGAGATGAGGATCTAGGCATCGTAGGTTATATTGAAGATAGCTTTAAAATATTTCATAAGAATATTAAGTCATAGTTGGCATATTTATTCTATATCAATAGAGGATATTTGAGCTAGAATTTTTTATATCATCTAATTTTTACTAATTATACAATGAATTCTGAGTATATAGATACTTTTTATGAATCTTAATTTGTTATTTTTATTCAGAACTTTTTCTAGGAGCTGGTGGTGCTACGTAAGAGTAAATACCCCAACTCATTATATAGTGATTATACTGTAGTAGTGGCTCTTTCCAAAGATCCATGGTCACACCGATATAAAAGTAACATACTCTTCAAGTATCACTTCTTGCGATATTTTTCTCAAGGGGAGAAGATTATTTAGGAGCGTCTCAAAAAAATGATGGTCTTCTTGACTAAATCATTGTCTTAGTAGAATCATGAGTATTATATGAGTGTTAGTAAACTGAAGGTTGTGAGCAAATGGATCTAGTAAAAGTGGGACTCTATTGGAGTTGTTTCCCCACAACCAACTTCTATCTACATTATGATTAATTGTATTCCTACTATTGAATATTAACCAACTAATTATCATGTCATGATAGTTTTATACAATACATGGTATGTTAATATATCTTTAGAGTAGTTATTTTAATGAATGGTCAAATAAGTTCCCTACTATGTTGAGAACCCTTAAATTCCATAACATGACATATAAATATATATATATATACTAAAATCTAGATGAAATCATTTTAGGGACACAAATTATATAGGATGTTAGGTGTAGAGACTCATGGAATTTGAGGAACCTTCTAATGGTATCCACCTTTGGTAATTTCCAATGTAGGTGATTCCAGGATGTAGACCCACGTGTTGGAAATCGACATTTATATGTGTCCTTGGATGCACTTATCTATATATGATTGTACTGGTTATTATACTTTAGTATTATTATTAAAATATATTATGAGTAACATACTTTTATGTGTTGAAGAAAACTATGTTGAAATATTTTTATGGAAAATTATGATAGGTTGGGTGAATCATGAGTAGTATCTCATTAATGAATAATGGTAGAAAGGATTTTTTTCCTTCAATTATTTAATAGAATTTGATATCACATGCCCTATAATGGAAAATATACAACATAAATAAATCCTTTGAAATGGTGTTTTCTTGTAAATTAGAATTCTATAAAATTCAAAGAACGAGACATTGAACATATAGGTAGATGGAATCTGCATGAAACCTACATTAATTTTGATACCACGATAAAGATATTATAATACATAGTAATTATCTATATGAGGTGCTATATCATTATGAAATAATTTTTTATCACTATGTGTACATTGGCATGTTATTAAACACTAACTATGTACTTTGGGATATATTTATAAATGCTGTAGAGAAAGATTCTTAGAGGGCCACACACTAAGTGTATCCATAATCTATGTTAAATAATATTATTATTTATTATTCTACATGATTAGTAAATATCATTGATACACGTGGTTTGATAATTATTTAGGTTTTATTTTATATCATATATACCACCACTAGTTATTGGATAGAATATTCGCTGATAATAATAATAAAAAATTAATTATTTACTATAGTGAATATAATATTTATTTATTTATTGGTGAATAATTTAATGATATTTATTTATTAAATAAATATTATTATTTATGGACTCGTAAATATTGGGGAGGAATGGAAGAACTTGTTTAATGGTCCAGTGAGATATAATATATATTAAATATTATTTGAGTAATAATATTTAAATAATTAACTAGTTTTTCACATGTTATGTAATAATAATTTTATTTTTTTATTATTGACATCGGTTTTCATAAGAATAAATTCAATAAAAAGGATGCATGTGAAATTATTACTTTATAACCCTATATCAATTTTAAACTATTTATATTATTTCTAAATTTGGACGCCATTTTATTTAGTTCTGCACAACAACATTCATAGAATTACCTTAATGCCCTAAATTGATACCTCTCTAAGAACAATTTTAAGGGCTAAGAGGGATCCTCCTCCACCACCACTATTGATTATATAGATATCAAGGACTATCCTTATTGAAGTGATTATTAGGGAGGTAATAGATGAATGATAAAATTGTTAAGATCTACCATGGAAACATTTAAAGATTCATTTGGGGAAATTTATTGGTTTTTTGAGAACATACAGATCATCAATGGAGAGAATCTAAAAATTATTCCAATAACATAATTATTTGAGGAACCATCATTTTTGATCAATCACTATCATATATATTAATATTTTATTAAATTTTATCAATCATAATTATTAATTTAGATGTATGTCTCAGATTGATCATCCATTACAAAAAAAAATATTAGTTGTCTATATCTTATATGGTGGTTCTGCTACACATGGAGCCTTCATCTTCATTACTTTGTTCATGATTCAATACAATTCCTTCCAAGGTTATATATTTTACTATTCTAAAATATTGACTGGTTTACAAATTTTTTATTTCTTGTCTATAGTTTTGTATGTAGGAGAAATTATTCTAGAAGATCAATATTTTTGAAAATTTCACATTTTGTTTTTTCTATTTTCAATTTTTTCACATTATAAAAATTGATGTTTTCATGGGTTTTGTTATTAAATAATGGAGTGACCTCCATTATTGAGACAAAAAATTAATCGTTTTTTTATGTTATGTATGTGTAAAATATATACCACATAATACAACAGACATTTATTTTGGAAATAAATTTCAATCAAAATGTTTTTCATTATAGATCCAATATATTCAGAGTCATAACAATGAAATAATGTCACGAACCAACCCTATTCGAACCTGAACCGGTCACCCAAGCTGGCCCGCGACATGGCCTGAGGGGTTTTCCCGATCCCTACGGGGTGGAAACTAGTGTCGGGCATCAAAATTAAATAGTTGGGAAAGCTTTTTCCCAAAAGAAAATTAACTAACCAGTGGAAAATAAATAGAACAAGAGAAAATAAATGAATAACAACCAACAACGCTTCTAACCTAACTACGACCAAAACCCCACGTGACCAAGTGGGTCACTCTCCAATACCACAACCAACGTCGCTCAGGGCGAACAACTAAATCTGGAACCTACAACAGAACTAAAAACAAGAAAACACTATAGGTGTGAGTATTAAAACTCAATAGGTTAGCCAGATATCTATTCCCAATGGACTACCTTTGAAATAAAAGAAACATCATTTCCATTTTGAACTACATTTTATAAAAGTAAGGTTTTCTAAATGTTACTCAAAAACAAAGTACGTTTCATTTCCCCTATTCATTTCTCAAAAACCCAAGTCATTCTTTTAATGATACATTAGCAAGGGGAAGTAATGTTTACATTTTAAATTTTCACAAAAAGTATAAAAAACCATTCTTTGAAAATAGTTTTCATAAACCACTTTAAAACCACACATCACTTTCTAGTAAAATCACTATACATGAAAATGATGTAGTAGTTACATAGTAAGGGAAATTAAAAGAAAATATATACAATATCATATTCATCACAGAAAATAAATGAAAATTCACAGACATGGGTGAACCTAGGTGATCAAGAATAAACCGTAAGACACCAATACATGATAAATAATCCTTATTGACATGTCACAATGAAATCAAAATGCACAATACACTCGACCATCCTCTCTCAGTAAATTTGAGGGAAAATCCCAAAGTAATAAACCCAATATATCCACCTACTATGGACCACTGGTCAGTACCATAACCAACCACTGCAATAATAATTCATAGAAAATTCTCTCAATATGCCAAATTCCCATGTCTCAAATATTTGAAAAGGGGGTGAGCCAACCGATTCCAACCGAGCATCCAATCAGATATATATATAAAGCAGAATATACATCACCCCGAGTCACTCCATGGGACAACCTCTTTCCTTTAAACTACTCAAGTACCTGGGAGCCTCTAAGTGTGGCCTCCCAAACAGTCAATTGCATCCTAGGAAGGAGAGTTATCCTAGGAGGGTTTTTATCAAAACATTTTCATAATTTCCCATACATATCCAAACGGTCATTAAATACATTTCCCAATCAACACTTTAAAAAGAACCAAAATGATTGTTCATGCTTTAGAATAAATAATTTATCATTAAAACCAGAACTATAATTGAAATTCCGTGAATTATGTTTAAAGTCCAAACTGGCATTCTTTCACTACTGGCTATCCGCTCATCAAAAAATATTTCATGTTTCCTATATAAAATAAACATCTATTTTTTACACCAAATAATCATTTAAAAACAAATTGTCTTATATTGTCCCACATTTATTAAAAATAATAAATTATTTAATTTGCACAAATAGTGTGCACAAATATCAAGAAAGAATGTAACTTAAAATTTAAAAAGAAATGCAATGGGAACCTACCTCGACTCGTAGCTCGAACGCAACCACGCGACATGCCTCGCACCGGCGCACAAGCACGCACAAAACGATGATCACGGTAATGCGGGGTTACCCCACTAACACGCTGCAATCACAAATATAAATAAAACACATGAACATGGACTTAAAATAATCCATACGAACAAACAGCACAAAAGAGCCACCTCAACATACTTTCAAAACACAACCCGCACTGTCGATACTATTTAGTGGACTGCTTGCAGCATTTATGAATTTCCACTTTGTGACACAAAAAGATTTTACACCAAGAACGTGTCTTATTTTATATAAACACACTACTTTAAAAACAAACGCATATTCAGCACTATCAAAATACCAATTTCACGCCATCTAAATAATTCAATAAATCACTAAACTTTTTATTAAATCATTTCTAGAAAAACCAAAAATACTTCACAGCAAAATACACATAATATACCAGTTTTGAAACCAAATGTACACCAAGAACTATTTCACACTCGAATCTGCACCACATGGATGACTTGATAATTTTTTTAAACAGCTGAAAGGACGTTATTAATCTAATTTGAAATTAATTTCAAGGTTGTGCAACAAGGAGAATACACCAAAACATGTTCAAAAACATCTTCTATGACTCTTCACACATCATAACTAAACCAAAACACCAACTGCAAGGTTTGTGACATGTAAATAAAAAATTCATCATGGTTGTTCACAGAAAATATTCACATACCATATATACATATCAACTTAAATTAAAAACTAGATCTGTATCAAACAAACTAATTAATATACATATACTAAATTAATTTAAGAAGAAAAAAATTCATAAAAAATGGGCAAATGCATAACCACCTACCACAAACGAAGTACGGACACAACAATGCTTCCACGGAAAGATGAACAACACCCAAACAAAACCAACCACACACTCTAATCGATGAGAATAACACACGAATTACAAATAAAGGAAATTATGTCTCTTTAAATTTATAAAAACACAAAAATAAAGTGAAATACACCTCGGCCAGAAGAGGAGAGGGTTTCTGGTGCTGCGGGTGGAGACCGGAGGTCGCTGGCCGGCGGTGGGCTGGTCAGAAAATGGTGGGAGGTCACCGGAACATGGCAGGGGGCACCGGAATGGCGCCGGATAGTGAAGGTGGGTCATGTGTGGGTGTCAGAGCAGGGTGCCAGAGGCCGGGTCGCCGGAGGAGGCGGTCGGCGGGTAGGTGGGGTCGCCGAAGGTCAGGAGGTTAGGACGATGGGACGCCTGAGGCGGCGGGACGGCACAGTGGGGTCGCCGGAGCAAGAGGGGAGCGATGGAGGTCGGGGGCCGCATGGATTCCGGGGGTTACATGGAGTCCGGGAGGAGGTCGGTGCAGGAGCGGGGGACGCCAGAGGTCATGCGGGCAGGCCGGGAGTGGCAAAGGCCGGGGCGAGTGGATGTGTGAGGGTGAGAAGAGGCCTATGATGCCAAGCAGGGAGAGACAATGAGGGGGGGAGGTCTTGAGGCAAGGCGGTGTGATGGGAGGCGAGGCATGGGAAGGAGAGGGAGATGGGCTGGCAGCGAGGGCCTGCGACAAGGAGGATAGTGCGGCGCGCAATAGAAACAGGAGGGGGGGGGGGGCTCGCGCAGTGGAAAAATGGAAGGGGGAGCTGGACGGGTATTAGGGTAAGAGTTCCCCCTTTTTATAATACTATTATTATTATTGAAATATTAGTAATAATAGTAATAAACATTAAAAAATAATAATAATACTATAATAATATTAATAATATTAATAATAATAATAATAGTTCAATAAAAAAATAATAAATACAATGAAATGAAGATTAATAAAAAATATTGTTAATTACACCATATTATGAAAAATTATAAAAATAATAATAAAGAAGGTGAACATGCCCGACACCAGGGCCGACTGCGCTGTGACCGCCAACCATGCGGCAGCCACGCACAGGTTCAAAACCCAGTAAAGGCATTAAATGACAACAAATTTTAATTCAGGGCTCAGCCCGGACCTCGATGCGAACGCTCAGAACCAAGAAATAAAAAAATAAAATAAATAGAAAGGCATGCTATGACAATTCTCCCCACCATAGGCACTTTATTCCCCCAGAATTTCACCCATCCGAATGATGGACCAATAAAAAATCCATTCCCAAATAAAACTAGAAGAAACCAGAACAAAAGAGAATGATAGAACAGGAGAGGGTTCTCCCTACCACAAGAACTCAACTAGTGTGGAAATTTTAATACTTAAACATACCGCCTTAGGAAGGGGGGCGACGGGGGAACATCTAACCGAAACATACTAAACTCTATAGCACGAGGGAAACAACACCTCCACCAAAACATGTAACTCTAGACTCAAGCCAAAGAAAGCCCAAGCACTAGAGAAAAACCTCCAAATAGAACTTAACCCAAGAAGTAAACTTGAGCATTACCACAAACGACGATCCTTCCATAGGAACTTACACCTGCAAATGAACACAGTCAAATTTAGATTAACCCATACAAGGTTCAAACACACTTTTAATGAAAAATGTACGATTCAGAGAATCATAATTCAGACAAACCAGACTGTTTGGATTACAACGAAAACTTCCATCCCATCTTCACAAAGAAATAATGGACCTAAAAAAATGACCAAAACTTTAACATTGGAAGAATGAGAACGGAAGGAGTTTAAATGTTTCGTTGGAAACACGAAACACAATAACCCAAATTGTGGCTTCACACCCCCAATAACTCCTGACTGCGTGCGAGCTTCACCCCAAGACCTGTGGTTGGGGCTCTGATTGTTGAAGCATTTCCTGCCTCACAGTCAGGCACTATAATCTTCTTGTCATAGTGTTTTCCCTAGGAGACGTTTCCTGCAAAGCTTCTCTATATGATCAAGACACCTGTAATTATGGCACGTCTTTGAAGGGGTGTGACATAGCGGCTCATATGCCCTAAACGTCCATACTGACAGTACACCATTAGACGGTCTGACGAACTGGAAGTTAGAGCCACTACAAGGAACTCTTTAGAAACAAATTTATCTGACAAACTCTGCTCGTCAGATGAGGGACCTTCACGAGCAACTAGATATGGTGGATTGCCAACTGTTTGCGCTCCGGAGACCATCTTAGCTAAGAACACCTCATGCACCATCTTATCAAAAGTGATGCTCCAAAAAATGGAGAACTCGCTCCTTGATCTCTGGAAGAAGACCCATGATGAAGGGAGAAGTCTTCATCCAGTCCTGCGACACCACCCCCGGAAAAAGAGACACAAAATCCTTGAAATGTTCAACATACACTTTCACCATCTGTTGACCATGTTGAACACACATGAGCTCTTCCATTTTCTTCGTCTTCACCTCCACAAGTATAAACCATTGAACGAAGACGACATTAAAGAAACACCACATCGTCCCAACATGCAATAATGGTGGGGCGAACAACTTCTACTCATCTAGAGATGGACCTTCAAACAGACCCCAAACTGCATGCACTCCAAGAAAGAATTTTAGTTCACCCATTATGCTCATTTCAAATTTGTTTTGCATCATTTTAGAAAAATCAATACATAATGAATTTTTTTGGTGATCCAAAAATAATATCATGTACATAGATTTGAGAAACTAAAACATCATAAGAAATTATTTTTATAAAGAGGGTAGGATCAGCTATTCCTTTTGTAAAACCTTTGGAAATTAGAAAAGTACTCAATCTGTCATACCAAGCTCTTGGAGCTTGTTTTAAACCATATAAATCTTTTGACAGTTTGAAAATATTATTAGGAAAATTAGGATTTGTAAATTCATGGGGTTATTCAACAAAGATATCCTTGGATATATACCCATTTAAGAATGCACTCTTAACATCCATTTGATATAGTTTGAAATTTAGATGTGCAACATAAGCAAGTAGAATTCTGATGGATTCAAGTCTGGCTACAGGAGCAATGGTCTCGTCAATGTCAATTCCTTCTTATTGACCGTAGCCTTGTGCAACTAATCTAGCCTTGTTCCTAACTATATTTCCATCTTCACCTACTTTATTTATAAACACCCATTTAGTTCCTATGATGAAAGTGTCCTTTGGTCTTTCAACAAGTTTCCAAACATTTTTTCTTTCAAACTGATTAATTTATTCTTGCATAGACATTAACCAAAATTCAACGTTGATGGAATCATCAATGATTTTAGGTTCAAGTTGTGACAAGAAGTCTTGATGTTCAACTTGATTTCTAAGAGAAGCTCTAGTTTGTGTTCCTTTCTCTTAGTCTCCTACAACAGCATATAAGGGATGGTTTCTAAGGATTCTAACCTTTCTAGGAAAAGAGGGACTAGTGATTTTAGGTTCATCAATAAATTCGGGTTCATTATGACTTGATTGAAGAGTATTTCCAGAATTGGAGGTTTTCACATATTCTTTCACAAAGTAATTTTATGATTTTCAGTTGATGTTCAAATTTTACACATCATCCTCCAGATTTTCTAGGATGGTTCTATGCTCATGTGGATCTATTTCATCAAACGTGATATAAACAGATTCTTCCACACATTTACTTCTTTTATTGAATACTCTATAAGATTTACTTAATATTGAGTAACCTAATAAAATTCTATCATCACTTTTGGACAAAAATTTGTCAAGATTATCCTTGGTGTTGATAATAAAGACTTTGCAGCCAAAAACTTTAAAGTAATTAACCATAGGCTTCCTATAGTTCCAGAGTACATATGAGGTCTTTTTGAGAATTGGTCTAATCAAGAAACTATTCATTATATATCATGTTGTGTTAATACCTTCATCCCAAAAGTAAATAGGCAAGTCATATTAACTAAGCATCGTTCTAGCGATTTCTTGAAAGGTTCAATTTCTTTTTTCTACAACACCATTTTGGTGAGGTGTTCTAGGGGTAGAGAAATTGTGACAATAACCATTTGTGAGTGAAAGGATTCAAACTCCTGATTTTTAATCTCACGGCCATGATCACTTCGTAAAGATTTAATTTTTAGTCTACTAAGATTTTCTACAGACTTGGTATACTTAGTAAAATAATATCAAGATTCACTTTTGTGAGCCATGAAAAAAGTCCAGGTATATCTAGAGAAATAATCTACTAGAACATAAACATAGTGCTTCCCATTTAAACTAGAAACTATGAATGTTCTAAAAAAATCCATGTGAACCAATTCGAGAGGTTGAGAAGTAGAAACTTTTCTCTTTGATTTGAAAAAGATTTTGTGTTGTTTTCCCTTTTGACAATGATTACACACTTTGTCATTTGGAAACTCAAGTTTGGGTAAGTCCTTAACTAGGCCTTTTCTAGTTAGATTTCAATGGGAGTGAACATTACAGTGTCGAAGTCTCCTATGCCAGAGCCAAGATTCTTTATGAAATACATTTAGGCATGAATCATTTTGAGAGGCTAAGGAATATAAATTAATAGAATAAGCATTCTCATTCCATGATTCAGAAAATACTAATTCATCTTTAGAATTGAAGACATTACAGGCATCATTTTGAAATTTAACATGATATCCATCATCACATAATTGTGAGATACTAAGAAGATTATAAATTAATCCATTAACAAATAGTACTTTAGAAATTTAAATCAAATTATAGTTACTAATCTGGCTTAAGCCAATGATCTTCCCTTTGGAATTGTGAGAAAATGTGACATGTCCTCCATCTACTTTTATCATATTTTGGAAGCATGTGTATTCTCATTTCATGTGCCTTGAACACCCACTGTCCAAGTACCATATATTCTTATTGGATCTCTTTAACAAGCTTTCCTATAACACGATCATGTAAAGACATATTTTGGTACCCGTACTTGTTTGGGTCCAGTAAGATTAGTAATAAGTGATTTAGGAACCCATATTGGTATCATAGGTTTCCTATAAGAATTATGTAAAGGGTTTGAAAAATAAACTATATTTGGTCCACAAGAACTTGAAACAGTAGAGTATGTATCATGACTCGAGCTAGATGAGTTGTGTCCAAAACTGGGAACAAAATTATATGTCATAGACTTGGAAATAAAATTCATTATACCAAGGTTTCTTTTACCAGGTTGATAACCAATTCAAGTATTGTATTTAGGGGCAATTTGTTTTCTTAGAATTTGGGTATGGGTATTTTTCCCATTACTAAACTTTTCTAAGTCACATTTTAATTTCTCATTACACATTTTTAATTCATTGTTTTCATTGAGTAGTTGAGAAATTTTCTCCTTTTCAGTAGTATGTTCATATTCAACATTTTCAATGAGGGCATGCTTTTTCTTCAATGATTTATATTTATCTTTTAATTCAATGCATGTCTCTTCAATAATGTTGCAATATTAAAACATTTATTCATTAGTCATATTTTCAGAGTCACTTTCCTCTTCAGAATAGAATGAATTATGCATAGAGGAGTTCATTGTTACATCATATGTGTTTGTCATAAAGCACATATTGGCTTCGTTAGCCTGTTCATCATGTGATGTCTCTGATTCACTTGAACTATCCTCAGAAGCACTCCAAGTTTCTTTCATTTCCTATTAATACTTGTTGTCCTAATCCTCATACTTTTTTTTATATTTGATCTTTGGACAGTCAGCCATTATATTTCCTTTGAGTTTACATTCATAGAATACCATTTCATCATTTTTTTCATTTCGTTTCCAGTCCTTCTTCCTGTTTTCTTTTTTTCCATACATTCCCTTGAAGTTGGGCTTTCTGAAAAAGATCTTTTTTTTGTAAAAATTCTTGAATCTTATGGCTAGATGAGCCATCTCCTCATCACTGTCAGGTGATGATTGTTCAGTGGTAGATCTTTCTACGGGAGCTTCCAATTTCCCTTTGACTTTGTACTTTGAGAAGGTGGTCTTGAATGCTACAGATTTCCTCTCTGGTTCATCCTCATCTTCTTTGTTGACTTTCAGCACTTCCTCATACATCATCAGTTTCCCAATGACTTCTTTTACAGTTATCTTACTGATGTCGCATGATTATCTAATAGAGATAGTGGTTCCCCTCTATCTGTTAGGTAAACACCTAATGATTCTCATGATCTGTTCTTTGGCAGTGACTTCTCTTCCTATTGAAATCATTATGTTGACAATCTCATTGAACATAATATACATGTCAGAAATAGGATCATTGGGTTTCATCTTGAAATTATCATATTTTATAGTAAAAGTATCAAGTCTCATTTCCTTTACCCTAGATGTGCCTTCATGTGAGATAGACAAAGTATCCCAAATTTCATGGGCAGTTTTACATGCAGAAATCCTATTAAATTATTCATCTCCTAAGGAAAAATATAAAGCATTCATGGATATGAAATTTTTATTGTAAGAATGTTTTTTAGGTTCATCACATGCAATTCTATCCGTCACTGGAAGTTTTTATTCATCTATAATGGATGACCAAATTTCAAAGCTCATACTCTCTAGATGCATTTTTATTTTAATTTTCCATTGAGAATAGTTGGTTCCATTAAAGAATGGTGGTTTTTTGGTTGCAGCAACTTCCAATCTATTATACATACTAACAAATTGTTTTAAGAGAGATCGAAATTTAGAATTAATAGAAATTTACAGTTCTTTAATGTACAACTATAATCACAGTTGAGTAAGATTACACGGAGTCCTAATAAAGAATCCTCTGATAACAAATGTTGGTCAGAGTAGTTCACTCAAGAGGGGAGGGGTGAATTGAGTGACTATAAAAAATTCTATAAAACAAATATTATTTTAAACGAAATGGTTTTACCTAATAATAGATACAACCGGGCTACTCAAGGTTATATTGTTATAAGAGTTTTACTGTTTAAACAACTTCTTAGAAGATTGGTTAATTCTCAGTAATCATAATATGTATTTTTAATATTACTTTTGAAGTTATCCTACTAAGACAAATCAGTTATAACTTCTTTCGAAGACTAACTATCAAAGGGAAATTAGAGTTTTCAGGATTTTTTAATAAAGAAGTAAAACAGAGAATATTAAATTTAAATGGCACAGCGGATAAAATACAAGTGGTTCAATCTCAAGCTGAGAAAAAATCCACTCCAGTTGGTGATCACCTACCGCCAAGAAGTTTATATAAATAAACATTGATCCAAAACCTGTGTTCTTTAGCAAGGTCGGATTGCATGCATGTGAAAGTGCTTTCTTTAAAAAACTTCCAAAAGTGTTCTTCGTGGTCGTGATCACATGCTTGTTTTCTGTTCAGTATCGCACATTATTATCATTGGGCAGTCTCTACTCTTTATCTTCGAATGCATCAGATTAAACAACAGGTTCCATGTGTTTCATGCCTCAAAACTCATACTATGTCAACAACTAAACATTAATTATGTCTGTGCGTTAAAGGTATCAAATATGACCACTAAACATTAAATTGAAAGATGAAAAAATAGTTTAAGAAACTGTGTCACAGTATGTTGAGATAATGGTGTCTCTTCCATGGTGTTGGAGTGTCACAGTTTGAGTGTCATGGTGTTTGAGAGTCACGGTCTAAGTGTCACGGTGTCTGAGAGTCATGGTCTGAGTGTCATGGTGTCTTGTCTTCACGGTGTCTTGGTCACGGTGTCTTGGTCATAGTGTCTCGGTCATAGTGTCTTGCCTTCATCAGGTCGTGTTCATGGTGTCTTGGTCATGGTGCCTCGTCTTCCCGGTGTCTTGACTTACAGTGTCTGATCATTATGGTGTCTGGATAACTGTGTCTGGCTTCACGGTGTCCTGGCTTACGGTGTATGATCATTACGGTGTCTTGTACTTAGGCAAATAACAGTATTCAGATTTAAACCTAAATATGCATAAATTGGATTGAGCCTAACCATTATAAATAATTAGTTAATTTGAAACATAAATACACATGATTGAATAATATGTGTGATCAATAATGATATTTGGGACTGTTAAAGAGATTTGTGATAATTAATGAGATTGTGATCCTTAAAACATGATTAATACATGAGGAGTCCAACAATATTTATTAAAAAAAGAGTGTGACATGTTTGAATTTTCAAGAAATAAAATACATTAAATATCCTAACCTCATAAAATGGCCACGAAATATCATACAATATAATTTTTTAAGATTATGAATAAAATAAATTCATTAAATTTAATTTAGGCAAGTATTAGGGTCATTTTCTTCTATATATCAATTTTTAACATTAATTACTCGATTTACCCTTTACTGTCGAAACAAAAATTATCAAGGAAGCTATTCATATTAACTTAAAATTAAAGAGATCTGACATAAAATTTTAATTATGGAGTTCATTTTTAAAAATTATAATCTTATAAGTTTCATAATTTAAAATTAAACTTGAAAAATGAAAAAAGAATTTTTTTCATGAAAATTCACTTTTAAGTATAAAAATACTTTTATGACAAATTCAAACATAAAATTGATTCAAATTACATTTAAAATTTTTTAATAACTTAATATTACCAATTTTACTTTAAAATAATTTCAAAACAAAATGGATCATTTCACGTGGTTGAAATAAAAAAACAGTTTTGAATTTGTTTTTGTATTTTCAGTATTCAATAGAAAATAAATATTTTTAGAAAGGTCTAAAAATTTCACCCTAATTTAATTTTGAAATGTATATTCAAAAAAAAATTTAATTTTTCCAAAATCAAAATTTAGACAATTGTAAAAAAAATTACATTGTTTTCTCATTAAAAGCAATGAAAATATTTTTTGAGGAAAAATAATTTTTTACAAATAAAATAAACATAATAAAAATATGGGTTCTTAAATAATAGGAATTAATTAATATATTTGAAATGACTTTCACAACCATCCTAGAGGGGCCCACTTCACAGCTTCAAAACCCTAGCTTCAATAGGCCAGGTTTGGTGACTAGATCTATGTAGACATATCACTGACATTAGAGGCCTTAGCCTAAAGTACATGTACATACACACACATCTTCAATCTCATAAAATAAAAAAATTTAAAAAAATGATAAACTATGCATGAATACATCAAAATCGTGCAACCAATGTTTGAAAATAAGTAATGTAAATTAAATAGGTCAAAATAACATCCTATCACAAAGAGTCTAAAAATGAGTCCAACAGGAAAGAAAATATGGGGAGTGTTGTCACGATAGCTCAAGGAACACACGTCGCTCTTTCATACTCACTAATCATTTCATTGTCCTAGTCTAGCTAAGACTCTTTCAAAAGATTGATCATCTACAGAATACACAACAAGTGTGGGTAAATCCCATGTAGGGGTGAGTACAAAAAAGACACATAAGGATACCCTGAAACCACAATGAATATAGAATCATGTAAAATAGTCAGAACTACATGGGTATTTGTCTACAACACATATAACATGAATATATAGATATTCTCAACAACTATATACAGTTTCAAGGTAAATTTACAATTGTAATTCTACCCTTCGATTCCTTCTCAAATATTCTTCATATGACAAATAAAGGAAAACACACTCCATGATTATGAATTCACTAATGATTTCAGTCAGATAATTATTACACGTCGAGTATTGCCATTATAAGTATTCACTGGAAGACTGAAGTGATACGATACACAGATGGATATCACACCCAGGTCCATGGGTTATACAAATAACTCAACTAGAATAACCATATAAGTCGACAATCGATTCCCACATAGTGTTGATCACAATGATACAAGGAACTCCACATAGGGAAATAAAATTATAGAGGATCTCACTCACATCCCCACAAGAGATTCCAAAAAACCTATCAATAAAATCCTTCTAGTGGGATTCCCATTCTATGTGTAGGTTGAGATTCCATGCTATGACTTAGGGGAAATGATATAGGGAAGCACCATAACAAAAATTGTCCATGATATTGAGGATAAGGGCGTGAATCCAACTCTCAAGGAGTACATGGCATGTACTAGGGGTACACGACATGTTTTTTTGGTACCAGGTCTTGCCTGTGTAAACGGATCATGCCCATGTCCATTTGGGATTTACACAGTATGCTCATTCCCATGTACTTATTCCTCTGTCCAAGAACATGGCGAATCCTGAGTACATATTTCCTAGTAGTGTCCATGTTAGAGTACACAAGATTCCCATGTATGTGTAATAATTTCTACATCTGTGTACCCTACATGGTACACATCAATCCACCTGGAATGGTGTCACATGTCATGTGACCGGGTGCACAGTCTATGTGATCCTTAACTTCAACCTGAAACCCTAGTCACCACTATTAGTTTCCCACATGATGTGTATCTCTAATGTACATGTTGTGTTCATTGGGATTTTCTAGAAACCAAGTTCATCCTCCCATGTATTCTTTCTCTACCACCACCTCAGATTCTGGCTGAAATCTCTCCAAGAATCTTGTATCTAATCCAGTTTGTCCCCATAAACATCAATCAGTAGATCACAACCACCAAAACTACTCAAAAATCATATGATTTCTCCATCCACTATTTTACATCAAAGAACATTAAATCAGGTCTCCAAAGCCATATGATCCCCTGGAGATTCTTTCATAACACAATATTCAAGTCATGTTGAGCACAAATGTATAATATTGAATCATTTCACCAAGGAACTGATTTGAAATGTTTGATTTCTTGGTATGTATTAAACTACAGGCCAAAGAATCACCTGTGATGAACAAAGAAATTAGGAATAAAACAAAAAACACACAAGTAAAAATCCATGACCAATGTATATGTTTCCCTTGAATCCTTTCCCTCAGAATGATCCAATAATAGTTAAACACTTACTCACAAGCAATTTCCCGAAACCCCATATGGTTCTATCCTAAACCCAAAATTACGCACAATCTGTGAATCAATTCATTTTTTAATGATTCATGTTTGTCATATTAATCTTCAAACATGAACAAAAACAAATAAAAAACTTCATACGACGACTTGGATCCATTTCTGATGAATAATTAAGCTACATTATCATCATTTGTGAGATCCCTTAAATTTATTCTGCAATGATCATCTAACAACGATCTGTTTTTTGTTCGTATATGAGTGATCCTCTAGAACTCTATCCAAGAATTTTCTAATGACACTAGTGTTATTCCAATAAAATTGGAGTTCCATGATAAAAAATTTACTTATAGATGAAATTAGGTAACTGCATAAATGAATAAATAAAACAAATTTATTTTATTCATTTTTACACATATGTTGACTTTTCAACAAACATCTCACTCTAACAAATGTTTTGTAATGCCTTACGTAAAGCCTATGTTTCAAAGTCTTATTCAAGGAACACTGGGCCTCAAAATCACATGTCGTCCTATCCCAAAGAATAAAAAATAATCCGTACAATATCCAAAAATAATACATGGAAAATATATGTGGCTATATTCTCACCACTTTGGGGATTTGTGTCTCAAAAATTTAGAACAAGTGGTTTTAAAAAATTATGTGGGTATTGAGAATGCATCAGATCCTATCACTCCTAGGTTATCTCTTAATGATTCTCGTGTTCCCACCAGACACAAACTAAATGAATTACTCTAAAATGAAGTATCATCTCCAACCGATCCACTATCTCTACTAGGTACATGGAAAAGGTAGCTCCAACCTTAATATCATGCCTAATGAGTCGATAACACTCAATGGGTCATTAATGTGTCACCTCAACCACGACAAATGGAAGATATCATGTACCTTTTCTAACAATGATAGTAGTGCTAATAAGTATTACTAATCTCCAACTCTACACATTACCTATAATGTTCCAATGAGTCTCACCCTGGAACAATATCTATAGTACTTGATGAGGTGAAACCTAAAGGACTGTGTGGTCTACATCATCAAATTCCAAAGTACTCTATTATCTGTCTACAAAAGATGTCTGGCGACTCTGTGAAATCCTCATCCACTACAATATGATCTGCACATTCTTTGAACTGGCTAGCACCAATTCTGGGCCTATAATTGTTGACTCTCTTGGGTCAGACTAGCCTAGGGGTGACCTACATGGATGCTCATATAAATCCAGAAATGGTGCCATACTAATGGTGGAATGTTAGATATTTTTGTATAGAAACTCCACCAATGGTATGTGATATTACCAACTACGAAATATTTATAACACTAAATATCACAAAATGTCCTCCATAACCTAGATGGTCCACTAATTCTGGCTACCAGTTTGCTCATGAAAAGATGTGACCAAACGCAGCTGAGTCCCAAACACCAGTTATTATCCAATACAAAACCATGCAATGATATGTTATTCATGGTCATATATCATCATCGATGGAACTCCATGGATTCATATTATATCCTAGATATATAGGAATCATAAACCCTCTACATAACTCTTCTCCTTAATAGCAATGAAGTGGTCCAACATGGTGACTGGGTCTTTGATCATGAAGATTGAATTTTTCATCATAGTCATATTTGGTAAGAAATTACCAAATTCATTATATATCCTATGTAACTTCCACTCTGGAAACAGGTGTCCATCATTCACATACTGATAAGCATTGAAATAGAACCTATGTAACTCCATTATTCATTATTCAAAACCAAAACTAATGATGGAGGTCCTAGTACATATTTTACACACCCAGATGCACCACAAAAATGATACATGAAACTCCATCAGAACCTCCTCTCGTAACGTTAATGGTACAATCATGCATCCTCTAAAAAGAACGAAATTATCCCCACTTGTATAAAATCCTTTTGGAGCATATCTAGTGGATATATAATTATATATGGTTTCAAAGATAGAATCCCTATGTTGAACCTACATGAATCACTAAAAAGGTATAGTGGTAAAATATATTTATTGGGGTATGATGCTCTATCTTGATCCATAAAGGGTAGCTGCAACGATGCTAACCTCATGGATTCCTCACTCAACAGTTGTGGGCATTATCTCCTACTAAGGGAATCTTCCACCACATTACCTTCCCAAAAAGTATAGACAAGATCAAATTCATAATCTTAGAGGAACTAAATCCATCATCTATGTCTCAAGATAATATCCTTCTAAGAGAAGATATAATTTAGAATCCTATGGTCGAAATAGATTACAAATCGATCTAACAAAAATTATTTTTCCACTTCTTCAATGAAACAAATAGGGTTGAAAACTCAATATCATGGGTGATGTAGTTCTTATAATGTGTTCTAAAATAGTTTGAACCATTGTTAATCACCACCTTCATTTTACATAGTACAAAATCAATCCATATTCCTAATGCATAATAGAAAACATGTACTTGACACCATCCTATAGAAATCTCAATATGAGGGCACTCAAAAGTCATTGTCTCGACATCTAAAATGCCTATTGTAACCTCTTCATCCACATGAATGGATTCCCCTTTTGAGTAAAATATATCATGTATTATGATATCATAGATTAGATAGGTATGCATATTTTATAATGGCCTTTCAACCGAAGGAATATCTAAACCGTCAACATGCTATTGGGGGGATCGCAAGATGAAATTTCCTCAAACATTATCAGGTCCACTACTAAACCATCTATTGAGATAACATGTCCCCCAAAGTCGAATTATTATATCTAGAATTGAAACTTCAAGAGATTTATATAATGTTGGTGTTATTGGAGTCTTTCTAGAACCATCCTCATGTTTATTGTGTGCCCTTACTTTGATGTGGAGTACACAAGGATATCGTCGATGAAGACTACCATGAAAATATATATGAAAGGATGAAATATCTGGTTCATGAGTCCCCTAAAACTGTTGGGTGGTTCTTCATAGTGAAGTAAATCACCAAGTATTCTTAGTGAATATAGTGAAATCTGAATGTCGTCTTCAGATTATCATTTCCATGTATTCGCAACTAGTGATATCCTTATCTAAGGTAAAAAATTTAGAACCATAGTTACCCTATAAAATGATTAAAGAGGTGATCTATCCTCAGTAATGGATAATATTTCTTCATGGTAACCTTGTTCAATATTCAGTTGTCCAAAAAATTTCTCATGGTATCCTCTTCCTTCTTGGTGAACTACACTGGGGCTACCCAGGGTGAAACAATGGGTCTAACAATTCCCTTACCCTAAATGTCCTACAACTAAATCATCAGCTCAAAAATATTTGCAAGAGACATCTGATATACTGGAGAAGATATCAGGGTCTTATTATAGTGTATAATAAGACATAATTCTATCTCACGGTGGATTGGAAAGATGGGAACATCATTAAGAAAGACATCCCCATACTCTAACACCACTACATGGAACTGGAAACTCAAAAAAACTAACTACACCTATGGTCATTCTTGCTAATTGATGAGTAATTTCTTAAACCCTCATATTCATGAGTCCATTCTAAGAGGCATGTGCATCCTTTTCATCCACAAATGAAAATATAGTACCACCATTATTGTCACATAACATCCTCCATCAAAAATAGTATATTTGAATGTTAACTGTGGATAATAATTTGATACCTAAGATGACATTGGAATACATAATTTATTCTATCTATAGATCCTAATAGGAATCCATTCCTCCAAGAGTCATTAGAAACTATCTTCCAAAGTGTGTGATCCCTGATCCATCTCCAGTTGGGGTCTCCAATCGTAAGGGTTGATCCAATAACTAAAACTAAATTTCTAAGTATTAATCCATATATGTGAAAATAAATGAATAAATATGTCCTATAGATATCGATACTAAAACAATGAAAGAAAAGTCACAGATCATACCTCGTATCATTATATATACCTCTATGTTGTAATCCTGTACTACCTGTAGCATTACCCACCAATGTCCTCCAGAAACCGAGCCTTGTGTGAACCACCTGGGGTGGTGGTGAAAAACATTCAATGTTTAAACCACATAAAAAACAATCCTAGATCCTCTACAACATCCTCCAGCTGGTGGAATGATCCGAACCTATGATTTTCACTAACGTGATGGTCCAGCCACTATCTCCCTTCCAATCACACTATAGGTTGGAAAATCTCATGAAATATTTTCCCTACCATGAAAGGAGTAGAACCACCACTACATTGGCTAACTGAACCCATCTAGTTGTCACTGAACTACTGACACTCTATCCTATGACCTCCTCATAAAGAATTTCTCATGTCCAGGTCCCTGAGACTAACATCGAATATCTACTGCTGAAGCCGCTTTCCATGTATGCTCACTGCTCGTAACCACTGTCTACTTCAACTCATCTAGTAAACTCTTAACCACCAAATAGTTCTCTATCACCCATCATAGGTACTAATTCACATAGGTATAAAATTTTCTTAGGTGTCTCTATATTTTCCATGCTCAAATGTTTGAGATTGAATTAAATTATTTTGAATTATATCCATTGAGTCCCTGGAGAGGTTGGTAAAGTGTGATGAATACTCAGACACTATCATTCTGCCCAAATAAATCTGTAAAATATTCTAGATACGTATATCCCATAGAGTAGCTGGAGATAAATCACCTATATAAAATCACTCAAACTATAACAATTCTAGAGTTGCCTCATCGTATTACATGGTCACAGAGCCCTAATATTGACCAAAAAAACCCAATAGAAGGCCCATTTCCAAAAACACCATCTAATCTAATAGTGTCTTAAAAATATGGAAAAAACATGTCACTACCTCAATGCACTCTCCATCTTCCTGTGGTTCAAGCATTCCTCACAAACTAAGGGGTCGGTTTTACTAAAAATAATGAATGGCCCTTAATTTGGACACCTAATATACTGGAACTACGGGTATGACATACTTCTCAACAGGTGCTGGAATTTATGATGCACCACTTGGAGATAACATCTATATAAATGGCCCCTCTATCATAGCCTCATCATGGAGGGTATCATCCTCATGATATGGATGTTGAATCTTATCTGACATACTTCATGATCAACTCCGAAAATAAACAACATGTACCATGATAAAGTAGTATATATAAAGAGTTAAATCAAGAAGTCAATGGAAAACATAACCCATTCTTATATGATGTGTGTACCTTTTTCTCCCTATAACTAATTTCCTCATAAACTGAGTAAAAAATAAGGTGTCAAGAGACATTGTGTAAGGATACATAAGTTGCCTCACCAACACTAGAGGCTCTGACCAGAAATCCAAACTTGAAACATTTAAAACTATTTCCCAAAACAAATATAATAGACTCTGGTTCGAAGGTATAACTCAATCATCCAATACCGCTCTATCGTGAACCATCCCAGTGTGGCCCGAATTCAAATTCCACATGCCTACATAAAATTGTTCAGGGGATGGAGACTAGTGTAGAGATGAAATATCAAAATCTTGGGAGGAATTATCCTAAAGTACCAGTACACAGACACATCACCACTCCTATAAAAACCTGTAATGTAAAAATAACTGATAAACTATGATTTCATACTTATAAACCCCAAAACCTAGATTATGTAAGAAAAAAATGGAATGTAAATAGGGCCAAATACATGCCAACCACAAAGAGACTGAAAACATTTCCAACCTGAAAGTAATGATTCGAAATGATATTAAGATAAATGTAGGGGAACACCTTGATCTATATGAATCACTATTCATATCACTGTCTTTGTCCCTCTATGTATTTTTAAAAAGGTCGATCATCTATACAAGACATGGAATGTCCATGAAAATCCTATATAGTGGTGAGTATAACAAGACCTAGTAGTAAACCCTAAAACCAAAACCATATATCAAGAATTATTTTTTTGTTCTCTATATAGGTATATGTCTACATCATATATAAAAATAATATCTACATATACTCAAAAAAGAATGAAAATCATATGGTATTGTCACAACAGTAATTCTATCCCATGTTTCCTGATCAATGTTTTCAGATAGAACTCATCTAGAAGAACACACTATGTGATTCTGAGATAAGCAATGGTGTATGTACATGAGGTATTACTCATCATGTTTCTCTATTAGAATCATACGCTGGATGTATGAAGAGATATGATACACAGATGTGGATCAAACCGTATTCCATGGGGTATACCAAAAACTCAATCTACAATAACCCACTATGTAGAGGATAAATAACTGTGTAGTGTTAGTTATGATGATACCATGAGCTCCCCCTAGGTTATTAAAATGATAGAGGATGTCACTTCAGGTCTCATGGAAGGATTATGACAACTCTATCCAAGAGGTCCGACTAAAGAGATCATCACCCTATGTGTTGTACATGATTCCATGCTAACCCTCGGGGAAAAGAATATAGGGAAATTCACCCTAATGGAAAATGTCCTTGATAAAGATTACTGGTGATCCAATCCAACTATAAAGGAGTACACAGTGTGTAGTAGGGGTACATAGTGTGTCCCTTTAGTATCAGGTCATGCACGTGTAAAAAACATGTTCCCTTTTCCGTCTTGAAGTACAAGTTGTTCCCCAGACCATGCACTTCATCCTAGGTCCATGTACACCTATAAGCCTATGTATATATGGAATGTCCATGTCTATGATGGATTAAAAAGTCTTCAAGTGACTATGTACATATAGATGTTTCTTGTGTACCATTTGAGGTGCATGTTGAGCCAACTGAAAAGGGTTCAGACACCATGTGATTGGGTTCACATAATGTGTGATCCTTATCCTTAACCTCAAACCCTAGCCTCCACTCTGAGGGAACCACCTGACATGTATCTATACAGTACACACCATGTTGATCAAGATTTTATAGATACCACATTCTTCCACCTATGTATGCTTATGCCACTATCACCTTGGATTATGTACTCAATCTCTCCATGATTCGATGACGTAACATTGAAGAACCTCATCACCTTTAATCACTATATTTCATCAACAAAACCACTTAGATATCATCTACATGTTCTATATGTTCTTGTATACTAAAGAATATTAAATCATGTATCGAAAACCATCTGATTCACTGATGCTTCCATCATCACACAATCATCAAATCATTCTATTCTCGGATCTACAGTGTATATTTTTTGGTTCCATTGAAGAGTTACACAAAATTTGATTCATCAGTATTTGTTTAACTGTGAACCAAAGGATATCCTTCGATGAACACTGAAACAGGGAAGAAAATAAAAAAACACAACAACATTGAATGAACCTTTTCCAATGTTTTTGTTATACTAAAATAATTTTCATTAGAATGATGAATGAAGAGATGAAAAAATAATCAAAAGAAATTTACCTAAATGTCGGATGAAACAATATTATACCCACAATTACACATGATCTGAAAATCAATTCACCAGTTGATTGATTTGAGTTCATAAAAGGAATTATAAAACATGAAGAAAATAAAATACAAAAAAGGTTCTACCTCAATTCAGATTGATCAATGATGAAGAAAGAATCTATTTCATTTTGGTAGGAAAGATCTCTTAATTCAGTTCTGTACTGATCATTGAAATAACATCTAGCTGTTGTTCTCCTTAGAGATATCCTCCAATGCTCTATCCATCTATTTTCCAATGACTCTATAGTTATATGACAAACCCTAATACTCCATCAGAATTGTTTACTCGTATAATAAACTAGTTATATGCATCAATTAAAAAATTAATTAATTTAGTTAATTAATTTTTAACCATTTTTACACCCGCAATGACTTTTCCACAAATATTCCTTGTCGACAAAGGATATGTCACACCTATGGTGAAACATGCATTCTAAACTAAAAGGTTCCTCAATATTTATGATCTAGTTCTCCATTCAGATATTATAATACATTTTCATGAAAATTGTATTTTTCTGTTATTAAATATATTAAATATATTTTAAATATTTAATCTTGGAACATTGGGATTCAATATCGCACTCTTTCAAAACACATGGTCTTGAAAATAATCCATAAAATATCCAAAAATAATACATGGATAATATATGTCACTAAAAATAGTATAAACATTATATATTTCATAATGTCCATAATCTTATTAATCCACACATATTTAATGGTTATGTTATAATGGTCACTATTAAATAATGATAATTCATTGTTCATTTAAGCTCAATGTTGAGTGTCACATATGCTTGTTGGTTCTAGGCACATTGGAAGCATGAAGTAGTCTGCGATATATTAACATTTATTTTAATAATAATTTCCCAAAATAATGAGGAATGATATTGGACATAAAATTTATAATTAATTTACATAATATATAATGAAATAAATACCTGGGATTATAAAATTTATTTATTAGGGATTTTAATTTTTTTTCAAATACCTTTTAATATTACCGTTATTGTGACGTGAGGATCCACTAATAGAAATACTCTAGTGGTGATCAAGATGTTTGCAAATGATATCTGAGCCACACCACTCAATCAACGGGTTCTATCGTGGTGAATCAAATGACTTTCATTGTTCATTATTGATCACTTGTTCTTTAGTCTTGAAGAATATCTCTTGCACTTCCCATTATTTGGAATTATAGAGAATGAGTATATAGAAAATTAATTATGCAAAACAATTCACTATTTTTAGTTTTTGGATATAATTCACTATAGATATAAATATCTATTTATAGAGTCAGGCTTTAGGGTAAAATATTATTTAACTACAAGTTAGTAATTAAATAACAATTAAAACATTTAATAAACTCCATGACACATAATAATAATATTATTATCATTTAGCACACAGTAACATGCACAAATTCATAAATAATATATATCGTCTTGTAAATAATTCTTTTTCACCGGACGTGGTTATGGTCTATTTGAACTCTTCAGTCATTATGTAATACCGAAATAATTATTTTATTCATAAAAAAATTCAGTGAAAATCCCTCATTAAATTATTTATTAAAATATTTAGTATATAAAAAAATATTTTACTCACAATCATGATAATAAATATTTTATAAATATTAACATAGTCAAATACATTATTTATTAATAAACAAATTATTATTTACTACCTAGTGAATATTAGTGATCAAACATTAATTAAATTATTCCTCAGTCTGGATAATAGTAATTATTACAATAACTAAATTAAAATAGAATTTAATAAAGATTAACATGAATCACTTAGTTTTTCATCCTCTAGGATTGTTTCTCATTGGAAATTGGTGTGCTTTACTAATGTTCGAGTTTACTATCTAGTAATAAATCAAGTCACCCAAGAGAAAAAACTCAATTTAATAACTATAAAAACAATATATGAAGGATCAATGTGTAACATAATCTCTTTATTACAATATCTCATCAATAATGGTGCACATTTGTGATAACAACCAATATGACTGATATGTCTTTCATTTACTATATGAAATAAAGACATTGTTGCATCATGGCAATGAAATTTATGGAGATGGTTATATTTCAATAAAAAATTTAAGATATTAGAATCCATAAACATGGATGTGAAATATCATTCATCAAATTAACCATGAATGATATTTCAATCATGATTCACCCAATATACCCTACTTCTCACCAATATATGGCATGATTTTTTTCATCAATAAATCATAGTGAACAAGTCATGAAATTAATTAATGATAACAATATAATCAATTTACCATTACACATTCTCATAGTTATGAATATCAGATGAAATCAAAAGATGAGGAATTCCTACTAACAGATCAATTCTCATAATCTATCATCTTAGAGATTACCATGTGTGAACTTTATGAGAAGAATCCACATATTCTTAAAACTACTCCAACATGAAATTATATATATTACTCATCAAAACATAGTATGTTATCCAACCACAAAACTATATTATGAATATTATCATATTTCTTCAAGGTTCCCATCATATCTGGGAACTACTATAAACTTATCAATACAAAAATTAAACTAGGACATTGTTAACTTAATGTCAGGTTAGACAGTGTTATATATGTAATAAGATGATTAATTGAATTTCTTTACATAAAATATGCATGCATTAAAATTATAATTTGGTTTTCCAATGACACCAACCCCAAAAAAACTCCCACATAGACTGGATCCAAATTATAGTGTATTTGAACATTGTGCTTTGTCTACATATGTGAGCTTGTCTCTTTTGAGATAGCTATCATTGAAGTATTATCACAATAATTTTCAATGAGACATTTACTACCAGGTACCATGTTTATATCATGGATGAAGTTTCACATTCATAATGCTTCCTTAGCTTCCTCGAAAACAGTAATATACTAAAATTTATCTGTGGAATCTATGACTAAAACCTGCTTTGTGTCTTTCATCTCACATCACCTCTATTCAATGTGAGTATGTATCTTGTTTATGGATTCATTGAATTTTTTTTTCAAAAACTATAATCTGTATAACCTCTGATGGCTAGTTCATAATATCCTCTATAAACCAGGAACATATCCTTTATATGCCTCTTAACATAATTATAGTATTGAATGCCATCCAGTGGAGGTCACCCTAATCAACATGATTCCTCCCACCACACATATTTTTTAACCGATATCTATCCAAGTACATAGAATAACATACATGACTGACCCAATCACTAATGTGTATAGTATCCATATCATTCTATACAATTCCTCATGTGTATGAGGACATATTTTCATGGAATGATGATTTCCATGTAACACTAGAAAAAATACCCTCATGGATTGTTCCTTATTGAATCACATTGGTATATTGTCAATGAATGTACATTGATAAAGACCAATAAACCTATTGGATCGATCGCAATTGATCTTGATCCCATAAATATATTTTATCTCACCAAAGTAGCTAATAGATAAGTATTTATTAAACCAGAAATTAACAGACTATTGGACTGGTATTTAATTTTACATGAGTAATATATCATCAACATATAATGTTATGAAATTGATCACACTCCCAAAAAACTATTTATAGACCCAAATATCACTTTCATTTTTTATGAAACCAAATTCAGTTATTAATTCATAAAAAAGAAACATCCATGAAATATATTCTTTATTTAATACATAAATTCTTTTTATTTTAAATTTTCATATCATATTGGCAACCATTGGAGTCATAAACACTTAGGGTTGTGTCATATATAAATCTTCCTAAAGGTTCCCATTAAGAAATGTTATTTTGAAATCCATTTTTCAAATATGATATTCGTATTATGCAATAATAGTTAGTGAAATTAAGATGGATTTCATCATTTCATGTATTGAAATTGATTCTATTTAGTTGATGCCTTGATGTTATTTAAACCATTTCCCAACCTATCACAACTTACAAATAATGACTTGTCCTTAAATGTACAGTTTCTTCTTGAATACTCATTTTCAATGAACAGGCTTGACAACTACTTGAGGTTCTACCAAATTCAAGACATGGTTTTGGTACATAGTGTCAATTTTAGAACTCATGGCTTCTTGCCACTTTGAATCATCTATGCCACTTATTATTTCCTTTCAGTGTTGAGAGTCATTATTATAAACTACTAATGAGTCACTATCATATTTACTGAAATACTTAATATTACTCTTATTTAAACACCCTTTTACTCTTACATAATACATGTATATTTGGAACAATTTCAACTTCCATAGGGGTTTGTAGAATTCGTTAATGTACCAATTTTTGTGTTCCTTGACCATTGTCTTCAAATAATTTTATCTTTCTCCAATGATATTCTTTATATATTCATACCTCTCAAGGAATCTGGCATGCATTTTCACAATGTAATTTTTTTGGTCTCGTATGGGGGATATTCCCTTGTTTCTATGGGGTATCGTATAAAGGTATACGTTTTTCCTCAGAGAATAAATTTTTTACTAATGATTCCATAAAAAATGTTTTTCTTTCCCAAACATGTTAATTTAGTCACATGGATTTTATATCACTCCAAAATTCATATGGAATACCATTTATAGATTTATTTGGTTCTTTGTTTAGTAAATGTGACATTGTTTGTAATGTTTATCCCTATAAAAATAATTAAATAATCACACGACTCATTATTGATCTCACCATGTCGAATACGGTGTGGTTCCTCCATTCAATTAAACCATTCAATGAGGTGTGTAAGGAGGAGTGAGTTTGGATAGGATCTCAAAATCCCATATGTAATCAATAATGTCTTGATTACGATATTAGACACCATTATATGAGCATGGTTTCTATGTCATCCTACCACGGTTGTTCTCAACTTTATTATTGTACTCCTTAAATTTATAAAAAGAATACCACTTATACCTAATTAATTAGACATATCCATGAATATTAAAATCATAATAAAATGTTGTAATGCATGGATACCCACCCTTGAATCAAATAGTAAATGTTGAACACACATTTGTATGAATGTAACACCCCAAGATTTCATAGTATGATATCTCTTCAAAGTAATTCAATAACTTGTCCAACACGCAACATAGAGTTCGAGCGCCCCACGACTTACCAAACTAGCCATTCAAAAAACGGTTATGAATAGTATTAACTAAATTATAAATTTTATATACTCCATATAATTTTAACATCCATATTATGTGTTTCTCAGACATAATATAAGAACAAATTTAATTTTTCAGCTAAAGGATGTATTTTTCAGAAAATGCCATTTTACCGCATTTTAATGGAGAACAATTTTTAAATAAATTATTTGACATATTTATATATTAAATTTGATAAAATAAACTACTTTTTAAAATTGGGACATAAAAAATTAGTTTCAATAATTTTTTGGTGTTTTATTGATAACATTCATTTTTTGGTGAACTGAAAAAAATAATAAATTTTAATTGAAAAAAACTTTTTTAATAAAACATTTTATAGTGTTAAATAAAACATTTGAATGGTTTGGAAGTATAATTAGTTTATATTTTTATTCTTTAATAAAATTTAGATCATTATAAGTAATTTAGCATTTTAAGTTGACATAAACACATTTCAATCTTTTGATGGTTTTTACTTTTTTAAAACCCATTTTTTGGTTTTGACAACAGGATTTAATTTTAAATTAATTAATGAAGATTATATGTTATGAATTTGGTAAAATAGATTTAATTTTTGAATTTGTAATATCAAAATTAGAATAGGGTGAATTTTTTGTATTTTTCAGAAAACTTTCAATTTTTGATGAATAGTGAAAACACTTCATTATTATTTAAAACTGACTTTTTGTTGATATAGTTATTTATTTTTAAATTTTTTTTAATAAAATATAGATATATAATACATATATAAGTTAAATTTAATTCATTTAAGTCATTTTATACGAAAATTAGGTATATAAAATTTTATTGAACTTTTTAACGTCTTCTACCCACCTTCCAGGCACGTTAGAAAATATTCATAAAAGGTAATTTTACTGCTGTTGTGAATTGAATACCAAAAATACGAGAGACATAGTTGACATCAGTAAGTAAAATTTTGTTCAATAAGATTACAGTAATTTTTGGTGAATATTAACTTTAGAATTTTATTTACCAAGGTTAAAAGTAAATAGGGTAATTAAATGTAAAAATATATTATAATTACCATAACACATGTCATATTTCTGTTGTATATATGTATTTAGACAAAAATCAACCTTAGGAATAAAATATGATCCTTTTGGTACACTTTTATTAGATTATGACATTTATTATTATTTTATTTAAAGAAGAGTTAAAAGAGTCAAATTCAATGTTTAATAACTAAACCATTTTAAATATACATTTATAGATTATATAAATTATACTATAAATATTCATTATAAACATAAGAATATTTCTTAAATCATGGTATTTTATTTATAATTTTTGGACATTAAATAATTAAATTTATTTTTGACACAATGTCTGTGAAGTAATTACCTTATTAATGAAATATTAAAATAATAGATAATATAAATATTAAAATTGATGTAAATTGAGACTTTTGAGGAAATACATGAATTTTATAGTAGAATAAGAAATTTTATGGTATATTTAATGTAGGTTTTGCAAATTAATCAACTTTTTATGACTTCCACAAAAACCAAACAACAAATTGTGTCAAAATTTACAAAAATGAGTTTTTAAACTAGAAACTATATTATTAAATGATATAATATTCCAAAAAATATAAGGTTCAGCCAAAGGACTTATATAATAATATTTATGTCATTAATGAACCACTTGAGGTTCTATTTTCTTTTTATAGTATGTTTATTATCCATTTATTATAATAATACAAGAGGACATGGTAAAAGATAAATTATTTAACTAAGAGTTAAATCTAAAATATAGGCTTAATATGGTGGCCTAAACATGTCTAAAACCTATTTATTGATATTATTTAGACCCATCCCCACCTTATCTTAGAAATATATTATTGTTGAGACATTAGAAAACGAAAATTATTTTCTAATAAAATAACATTTCATAATTTTCCTAAAGTGACCCTCACCTCTCTTATTAAAGGTGCACCCCATCTTTCAAAATCACACCTCCAAAGCCATTTTTCTCAGACAATCCTAGCTCAAATATCATCATAGAATCCCTCACATCAACCTAGAGGCATTCCATTGAGCATAAAGCAAACCTAAGGATCCATTTTATTACATCCAAAGAAGTGATAATTATTTTATCACCTCTTTCAATGTTCTTTTCTTCTTCCTCTTTCTCTTTATTTGTTATTTAAATAAAAAAATAATACCTCTAGTACCTTATACATACTGTGATGTTATTATAATTTTGTTACAACCACTCTCATTATTCCATCCATCCTATGAATGATAATGTCACCATACGTGTGTACAAATGGCATACTGTCTCTACACCGTGGTGTAATTTCTTTATTCCTAAAAATGTAATTTGGATGGATATAATTATGAGTAATAATTATATAAATAAATAAAATAACATTATTATTTATCTGAAAAATTAATATACCATCCAATTTCACACTTTTTAATCATTAATGAAATGATATTGTCACTCCTGTGTACGTAGGACTTACCATCTCCATGACGCAATGAGATTCATTTCCAGGTTCACTATTCAACGATGATTATAAAAATATATATTATTAATAAGTATGTAATATGGTACATAATAAGGCTAATGGAGGTATATATAAATATATGTACTTACATATATCTTATTCACTTAAATCAGTTCAATACGTTATTAAAACAGAAATAGTTTTTATGCGTACATATGGCCTACCATCTCTATAAACGGTGTTTTACATTTCATATTTCTATCTATTATAGATATTTATATTCTAAATATATATTATATAAAAATAATGTTTTATATTATGGAAGTATTTAAATAATGATCTAAATTATATGATCAAGAATAAAAAGTTAAAACATGTACGATAAAGAAAATGATTATTACCCAAAATGATAATTTAACATGGAAATCATTAATAAATGGGTATTATAAAGTACTAAATGAATCATGTATGATATAAAAAAATGAATATAGTTCTTGTATAATTTAATAACATACTATGGTCATTATACAGAAGTTTAAACGTACCCTCGACCAAAGGAAAGTGCATGGTAACGGTTAATTCCTCAATCTCATTATTATCCGAGATTGTTTATGTGTAAGTATTTTATGGGACATATTTATTATCCATGTACATGTTTCATAAAATTCAATTAAAAATGGGTTTTTAGTTACTCTTTAACTGAAACATCATTTTGAATGATTTAAATATTTATTCTTCAAAATGTTTCGCATTAATGTCCATGTCTTCAATATAGTTTTAAGGACTTTTTATATAGAAATGATTGTTTTAAAATGATAATTAATTTCAAAAGTATAAAAGTGGTATCAGACACTTTGATTCAAAAATTTCTTTAAAATGACTTCTTTTAATAATTTGTGAATTTTAAATTATTTCACAAAAAGGGATATTTCTCTCAAAAAGTTTTATTGATCATTTTCAACAATGTCAGAATCCTTTAATTGATATTATTATTGATTATGGTTGATTTATTATAATACAATCTTCCATGTTGTATTGAATGTGTTATGATATGTTGGACTATGGTCGTGCTATTTGTATACCCTTCATGGTTTATGTTTGATGTATTGACATTTCGAAAGCAAGTTTTAATATGAATTTTTATGTTATGCTTCATCATTTTCATATTAGGAATGTAGTAAACATGGTAAGTAATGGGTGGAGCCCGCTATAACTCCTCGATGCATCTGTAGGTCTCGTGAGAAAATTTAGTGTCTTTGAACAAGGGCTTGAAAAAATATTTATTTTTAGTCTTGGCATGAGGCCTTGACTATGTGGTAATGAAGTGAGGCGTTAGGCATTCCTTCATTATGAAATTAATTATTACTTGTTATTATTAGACTAGTAGAATATCCATGTTAATGTTTATATGTTAATGTTTGATTTAATTTCTCAATATTATTTTCACATTTATGTTTAAAATGATTTTTTTTATTACACATATTTCCATAAAAATTTATAGCTTCCTCTAAGTTATTTACCCTTACTGAGCATCTGAGATCACCAATTTCTTATGTTTTATTTTCCCAGGATTCCAAGAATTGTAATCAAATTGATATGCAGGGTTAAGATAGGGGAATAATGGCATTCTCAAAAGATTATTTATGTTCTATTTTATGATTGAATGTTTAATTTAACGTTCATGTATGTAATCTATTTTTCAAAAATGATAAACTGATCTGTTATTTGAGACTTTATTCCTTTTAATCATGATAATGAATTAAAATAATACACCGACTCTAGGCTTCTGAGGTCGAGGAGTTATAGTTGGTATCAGAGGAATTTTAGAAACACCCTTGTAAATAGATTTTGATAATATATCATTATAGAACATTACCATAAGATATATATTGAGGATTATTATAGAAGAACTTACTAGAATTTTTTTAATGTAGAGATTTTGTGACATTTCCAAGAAATACATCCATGTCTGGATACGAGAAGGTAGAAGTTTCTCTACCACAGATGTACCTAGGAGTGAAAACTCTAAAAAGGAGTTTCAAGCTTGACCTATGGTATCCAGGTACATGACAACGGGACTTGCTGCACTCTTGGTTATGAAACTCATGGGGGATATGATTAGGATAATTCACATTTTTTACAGGACATTATGAAGGATTTAAAAGTATATACTTCCTCATGGAAACCATTTTTTTATTATAGATTATATGCATAATATTTTCAATTTACATTTGGTATTTTAAATGATTTAAAATATGAATTGCGATTCACAAAATAACCTAGTGTATGACATTATTAAGAAATGGAACCTGGTAGAATGAATTAGAACTTTAGAAATACACATGATCCAATGGGAAAGAATGATAAAATATTTCATGGAATTAAGAAATAATTTAGATGGGAAATAGTCTGCCACATATTTTCATCACATGAGGAAATATAATCATGTGTTAATATGATAAGTAATGAATTCTCTGATTCTTACAGATTTTAAGGGATGTAAGGGAAGAAAAGGATCGTAGAGAGAGACATGGAGAAAGGGAATATGGGAAAGAAGGATTTTACAATATGTGATAACTATGAAAATAATCACCTTAGTAAATACTTGAAGGGAATGGGTGTTTTTTATATATGTGGAGGAAAAGGATAGAAAGTACGTGATTGCAAGGGTAAGAAAAAGTTGTCAAATTTATAGTACTCTATCTGCAAGGAGTTGAGACACTAGTGAATCAATGTCCCAATCATCAGAGTATACCCCAAATGACACTATTGGATAATAATCAATTTATGATTATACCGTAGATGAATAGGAATGATTAAGGTTCTTAAGTTGTTATTAAATTATTGGGTCATTTGATTATTTTATTAATGATGTACATGTTATTAGAATTATAAAGTATATTAGGAATGTACTGCAGTACGTTTTCATTAAGCATTTGAGATTTTAGGGTACCAAGTAAAGTCACAAAGTTTCAAGTAAAGCATTTTGGAAAATATATGGTTGGGGAACACATAACTCTTAATATGTTTCTGAAACTGAGATAATGATTTCGGAATAAGATATAATTGAGTTGGACAAAGTATACTGTATATTATTGACTACTTTGTAACAAATTAACTGTTTGTTTGTTCCATCATTGTTGGAGTTTACCAAAAAATTATAATGGGGGTATATCCCGTATTATATAAGGAATAAGTGAGCATTAATGTAATCAAAACGATTTTATGGTAATTCCGGGATTTACCATGTTTTAAAAGAATATATGATGAAGGTATTCACAAGTTATTACATGGAAAAATAGATCTTCATTATGTTTACCTTCCTTATAAATTCTACACTGTGAGTTTGGACACATGTATTTTGGATAAGTCTAAAGGTTGGAATAAATTATATTGGACATTGTATTCTATTTTTTAAGTTTGAAATATTTATTAAAATTATTTTTACACTATTATAAAAAGATCTACCTAGAGGTCAGGCAACAACCCATCGTGTCCAGCAACGATGCGAGACATGAACTTGCAACTGAAGGTCGACAAGGGTGCATCTCCTACCATTGGCCTACGTGATGTCCTGGTTTTATAATGTAGTTTTTTTAAATAGTCTAACAAATGAATTATAAATTCATTATATTTGGAAATCTATACTATTAAGATAAATAGAATATTTTTGAATTCTATTATCGTTTGGAGTGAAAGATTAGTTTCTGGTAGAAATTAGTTGAAAGATGAAACTCTACTTGTCAAGTATATATTTTTTCCTCTTATTCTATGAATAAATTAATTCTTTAAAATCAAAGAAGGGATCTTAAAACCAAAATTTTTTTATCCTAATACCTATTGTTTTATTGATCTAATGATATTTTAAAACACCATTGATTGATGACTTTGGGGCCCTCAATTTGACAATTGTTTGTGATTGATAATCTCAATCACTCCCTATAAATATTTACGTTTTTTATTTAATTATGTGTCTCTAATTTCCACCAATGTTCTCCTAATCAAAATCATAATTTGGTGGTGAATTGTTCATTTCTATTTCCATCTTATTAAGACTAACTTTTGTTAACCCTATTTTTGAGGTGGGTTTTCTACAAAGGTATTTTTCTATTTTTAAACATTTATTTTGGAAGAACAATTTCTAATTGTGAGGAGGAAATTTATTGAAGGAGGGGATAATATAACACCCCATGATTTCATAGTACCTTATCTCTTCAAAGTAATTCAATAACATACCCTACACGCAACACCGAGTTCGAGCACACCCGGAATTACCAAACTAGCCGTTCAAAAAACGGTTATGAATAGTATTAACTGGATTTTGAATTTTATATACTCCATATAATTTTAACATCTGTATTATTTTATTCTTAGACATAATATAATAACAAATTTAATTTTTCAGATAAATAAAGTATTTTTTAAAAAAATGCAATTTTACAACCTTTTAATAGAGAACCATTTTCAATCCAATATGTGATACACTTATATATTCAATTTGACAAAATAAACTTCTTCTTTTGAATCGGGACTTAAATATTTAGTTTTGATAAATTTTTGTTGTTCTTCTGATAACTTTCATATTATGGTAAATAGTAAAAAATACTATATAATAATTGAAATCAGCTTTTTAATTCAAAATAATTAATAGTGTTAAATTAATCCATTTAATGGTTTCAAAGTATAATTAGATTATAATTTTATCATTTAATACAATGTAGATCATTATATGTAATTTCACATTTAAATTTGACATAATCACATGTCAATCATTTGATAGTGTTTAATTTTTAAAAACCTTCTTTATGGTTTTGATAACGGGAATAAATTTTAAATTAATTAACGCAGCTTCTATGTTTCTAATTTGGTAAAATAGAATTAATTTTTTAATTTGTATTATCAATATTAACTTAGGGTTAATTTTTGGTATTTTTCTCAAAACATTCAATTTTTGATAAATAGTAAAAAACATTGTCTTATTGTATAAAACCGTCATTTTTTAAATAATTATTTATTTTATTTAAATTAATTTTAAGTCAAAATAAGTATAAAATACTAATATATATTCAATTTAATTCATTGGAGATATTTGTGAATTGAATTAGATGTATAAAATTGTATTGAACCTTTTAACGTTTTTACCCACCTTCTAGGCATGTTAGAAAATTTACATAAAACGCAATTTTACCGCCACTGTAAATTTAATTTTAAAAATCCAAGAGACACATATGACATCAGTTAGTGAAATTGGGTTTAATAAGATGAAAATAATTTTTGGTGAATAGTAACTGTTGAATTTTTTTACAACGGTTAAAAGTAAATAGTTTAATTATAGGTAAAAATTATATTATAATTACCCCAACAAATGTCATAATTCTGCTGGATATGTTTATTTCGAAAAACATAAACCTTAGGAATAAAATATTATACTTTTGGTCCACTTGGATTAGATTAGAACATTTATTATTATTTTATTTAAGGAGGAGTTAAAAGTCTTAAATTCAAAATTTTATAAATAAACCATTTTTAATATAGGTTTATACATAATATAAATTCGACTAAAAATATTTATTAGAATGATAAAATGATTTCCTACATCATGGTATTTTATTTATAATTTTTAGACATTAAATAAATAAATATATTTATGACACAATGATGATGAATTAATTAACTTATTAAAGAAAGATTAAAATAATTTTTATTATAAATATAAAAATAATTGTAAATTGTGACTTTTAATGACATATAAGAATTATATAGGTGAATAAGAAATGTAAGGGTTTATGTAACTTATGTTTTTCGAATTATTCAACTTGGTATGACTTTCACAAAAACAAAATACCAAATAGTGTCGAAATTGACATAAATGAGTTTTTAAAATAGATACTATTTTATTAAATTATATAATAATCCTAAAAATATAAGGTTCATCCAAAAGACTTATATAATAATATTTATGTCATTAATTAACTCCTTAAGGTTTTCTTGACTTTTTAATGTATGTTTATTAACCATTTATTATAATAATTCAAGAGGACATCGTAAAAGTTAAACTATTTAACTAAGAGTTAAATCTAAAAGATAGGATTAATATGGTGACCTAAACATGTCTATCACCTATTTGTTGATATTATTTCTACCCATACCCACCTTATTGTTGAAATAAATTAATTTGGTTCCATTTGAAACTGAAAAGGTTATTAAATTAAAATAATATTTCAAACTTTTCCTAAAATGAACTTCACCCTTCTTATAAAAGGGAACTTACCCTTCTTTCAAAATCACACCTGCAAAGCCATTTCTAATGGCCATACTATTCCCAACTCTCCTCCCAACTTCTCTCACATAAACCTATAGTCCTACCATTGAACCTAAAGAAAACCTAAGGAGCCCTTTTTTTCAAATCAGAAGGAAACACCCAAAGAAGGGTAAACTATTTTATCACCTCATTCAAAGTTCTTTTCTTCTTCCACTTTTTCATTCATGTTATTTACATAATAAAATAATAAATCCAGTAACTTATAAATTTCTTTTATGTTATTATAAATATGGTACAACCATTATCTATATTCTATCCATCCTATGAATGATAATGTCACTATGCGTGTGTACGAACGACTTACCTTCTCCACACTATGATGTAATTTGTTATTCAACACTATGTTATTTGGTTAGATATAATGATGAGTTATATGTATATAAATAAGGAAAATAATATTCTAATTTCTCTTTAATATTAATATACCATCCAATTCCATACCATTTAATCATTAATGAAATGATATCCTCGCTCGTGTGTACGTACGACTTACCGTCTCCACGACGCCATATGATTCTTTTCCAGGTTCACCATTGAACGAGGATTTAAAAAATATATTATTAATAAGTATGTAATATTTGAAATAATAGTTCTACTGGATATATATATATATATATACTTAAATATATATTATTCACTAACTTATATTCAATAATATATGAAAACAAAAACGTTTATGCATATGTACAGCCTACCGTCTTCATAATCAGTGTTTTCCATTTCATATATCTATCTATTATACATATTTATATACTAAATATTATATATATATATATATATATAATGTTTTATATTCTGGAATTATTGAAATCATGATCTAAATGATACGATCTGGAATAACAAGTTAAAACTCGTACGACAAGGAAAGTTATTTTTACCCGAAATGTTAATTTAACATGGAAATCATTATTAAATGAGTAGTATAAAGTCATAAATGAATCATGTATGATATAATAAATATGAATATGGTTCTATTATAATTTAATAACAAACTATAGTCATTATACAAGAGGTTAAATGTACACTCTGCCAAAGTAAAGTCAAGGTAAGGGTTAATTCCTCAGTCTCATTATTATCCGAGATTGTTTATATATAAGTATTTTTGGGACATATTTATTTTCCATGTACATGTTTCATTAAATAATTTTAAAAATGATTCTTTTAAGGTACTCTTTAAATAAAACATCATTTTAAATGTTTTAAATATTTATTCTTCTAAATATTTCTCCTTAGTGTCCATGTTTTCAAAAGGGTTTTATGGAATTATTTATATGGAAATGATTGTTTTAAAATGTTAATTAATTTCATAAGTTTCAATGTGGTATGGGACACTTTGATACAAAAACTTCTTTTAAATGACTTCCTTTATAAATGTATGACTTGTAAATGATTCCACAAAAGGGATATTTCTATCAAAAAGTATTACTGAACATTTTCAACTATTTCAACATCCAATACTAGATATTATTCTGGATTTAGTTTGATTAATTATAATAAAATATTCCATATTTTTTTGATGAGTTATGATTTGTTTTACTGTTTAGGTTAATTTTTTTAACCCTTTATGGTTATGGTTAAAGTATTGGAATTCGTTATGCTAGTTTTAATACGAATGTTTATGTTATGTTTCAATATTTTCATATGAGGAATGCAGTGGCCTTACTAAGTGATGGGTGGAGCCCAATATATCTCTTCGATACATCGGTAGGTCTCATGACACATATTAGTGTCCTGGAACAAGGTATTGAAAAAAAAATTTCTAGTCCCCGCACGAGGCCTCGACTATGTTGTAAAGATTTCTAGCGTTAGGCATTCCCTCATTATGAAATTAATTATGTCATGTGATTATTCAGATAGTAGAGTACCAATGTGCTTGTTTATATGGTAATTTTTGATTTATTTTCTCCATATTATGTACATGTTTATGTTTAAAAGACTGTTGTTTTTATTACCTAACTTTCCTTCAAAATTTATAGCTTCTGATAAATTATTTACCCTTACTGAGCATTTGAGCTCACCCCTTTCTTATGTTTTATTTTCCTAGTATTCTAAGAATGATATATTGATTAATATGATGTGTTTAGATAGGGAATAATGGGGTTCTAAAAGTTTTATTTATGTTATGTTTTATGTTTGAATTTATAATGTAACGTTCATGTATGTAATCTATTTTCCATGACTTCTAAACTGATCAGTCCTTTGGGACTTGAACCCTTGTAATCATGACAATTTATTGAAATATTGAATCAGCTCCAGGCTTCAGGGGTTGGGGCGTTACAATGAACTAATTCCATAATCTCTTTATCCAATTCGTCATTCCCATTAAATGAGGATTTCAAAATTTTCTCTTATAAACATGTGTGACATACACCATGTGGTTTTAGTTAAAAGGAATATAAATATCTATTTTTTGTTAATTTAGTCAATCAAATTTTATTTACAAGACCAATAAGGTGATGAAAATGTTTGGTGTGGAATGAGTCATGTGAACTAACATCATTATAGATTTTCGTTACTTGATTTGTGTAATCTAATATATAACGATCATTATTTAAAAGTGTCAAACCATTAAAAATGTTATAGTTATAAAAGCAGTTAGTATAATTCCTAAATTTGAAACTAAATCCATATTTATCACAGTTTCATATAGAGATAAGGTTTTATGAAATATATGGCACATAATAATGATATTTCAAATCCAATATCATTTTGTTCTGTAACATGATGTGGTAGTCCCTGATTTCTATAAAAGAAAGTTTATCTCCATTTACTTGTTTTAGATGTACCTCTCCTCTATAAATATTTTTTTAATCAACTTGGTCCATGTAATTAAATTCATATGTGAGTGAAAAATCCATATCTAAAACCCAATTTGTTGAAATAGATAAATTTCACTCAATAATCAATTCACCTGAAGTGTTACCTTGCTTCTTATTATGGGTTTAGTTTTTCTTCCAATGCCACTTTTTCACATAAAAAACAATAATATTATTTTTCCCTCACTTACCCTTTGATATTCCACTTATTATAAGGGTTTGAAGAAGATATGTTCTTAAATTTATTTTCAATCCCTTTCCATTTGTTCATCATAATGAAATAAGGATTTTCACACTTCATATCATTATCTATATGGTGAAGAATAGTGAGAAAAACTTAGAAGAGACTTATCAGTGTTGTTCATATTAAATTTCACAAAAAATAGGGATAATCTCTGAGAGGGTGATGAAAAAATGAAATTTGGGACCTGTTCTTTGGGAGTTTAAACCCTATAGAATCTGGGCACCCATTTTACCCAATGACCATGATTACATGAGGCCCATCTAGGTAAGCCTCTCCACTATTTCTCTACAATATCTCCATAGAATTATCAAAAACTTTGGTCTAGTTCTTTCCTGGTGAATTACACAAAGGTTATCAAGAATGATATCCACATACATTTTTTCATGAGACAACATGAGTTCTGTTTACATTGATGAAAACATTAAAAATTTAATGTTGACCACATCAGTCAAATGTTTCTAAAAAAAATTGAACTCTCCATCAGTAACATTCTTACTAGGAAGAACATGCATTGAGGATTCTAGCACGTATGAATTCCATTCATGTCATAGAACAACCACAAAGAACCTAAACCACTCAAAAAAGTTACATCCAGTTAGGAGGCTATCAGTCTCTAGTATTGATCATATAGAAAATTTGGATAAAACTATATCTATTTTATTCAAAAATTAACTGAGAAAACTTTTATTACATTTAGTTGATTAAAAATTATTGGAAAAATAGTAACATAATTTATTTAATTAAATCTCCCAATATTTTGTCAAGTCTCAATATCCCTCACTATTGAACAAATATTTTCTAGTTTCTTTAACATTCTACTGAAGGGGATATATATTCATTATCTCTAAACCCCAAAAGGGTTAGTCAAGACAATTGTTGGTATTTAGGTAGATATTTCTTTTCCGACTGTGGGAATTCACCCCTTGATTTTTTTTCATTAGATTCCCCAATTTGGAAATTGTGACTTGAATTTACTCAATACATACCTCCAAATTACATTAGACTATCAAAGAAATACAATCGTTATGTAAAATGGTTGATTCAATTGAAAACCATGATAATAACTCCAATTATATAAGTTTTTTATGTAAAATGGGTTGGTCAAACACTTATCTCTATTATGTTTTACTCTTAATCAAGTAATGGAAGTCTTATCATGACATAAATTTATATTGAGGGATTTTAATTAATTATTTATAAATATCATCTTGTTTTATTCTTTATAGTTCATGTAAATTTTATATGAATGTTACATAATTAATTAACAACATTTGGATAAGATATTTTTTAATAATTCATTTATTTAATTTATTATTACCAAATGTCATATTGTTTATCCTTACTGTATCTTGTTAATATTATATGGATGTTACAAAAATAATTAACCATGCATGGTAAAATATTTCCACATAATACATTCATTTAGATTCCCCCTTTTCAAATATATTCATTTATTTTTGTGATCGTGATATTTCATCAATAAAATAAATAATTACATAGATATGAATAAATAATTATTTAAATAAACCATTCATGAGATTTTTCTAGTGATTGATTTAATGATATAACATTAATTATTCTTATTACCTAAGGGAAGTAACTTCTTTCGTAATTTGTGGAATAAGTTACAGTATTCCACATTTACACCTATCTATTAATTGAGTAAGAATCATTATGGATCTATATTGAACCACCACCACGAACAATGTGATAATCCATTAATCACGTGTATTTAGGAGTCACACATAGTTCGGGTGAACCGAAGATTTGTAAATAGTGGATGAGATAAATATCATGTAATATATAGGTCCAACATAATAATGGAGGGAGTGATAACTTGAAGACCATCATATATAATTTAACAATAAATTATTGAAAAAAAACATTAAAAAATTAAATTATAACATCCAATGACTACACAGGTCTTGGTCAAGCATAAAAATAGTCATACATTCAATGAAAATGAAATAGTAATTGGCCATCATTCAATTCTTTTTTTAATTAATATTAACATAAAACCCATTAAATTAATTAATTAAATAATTAATTAATTTTCTTTTTTCTTAATGATCATGAAAATTTAATTATAGATACCCATAATTTTTGTAATTCATGTAAAATAAATGGTATAACCAATAATGGCATATATACGACAATAAATACATTGATAATTTTAAAATCATTAAAACCATTATGAAACAATCAAACAAAAATAGGTTTCAATCAATAAATTTAACCTTTTATGTCTTATTTTTCAATTTAATTTAATTTAAATCATCTATTAAGTGGGAGACCACATGAAATGTTCAATATAGATATATGACATGTATATTAGTTTTCATGTATCCAAGTCACATGTACAGAGCTTCATCATGTTAACTCGGTCATATTACACAACATGTATATACCAACTACATTCCATGAATCCACATTCCCTGTTCTAAATTGGTTGTCTATACATGTGTTTTGTAATAAATGAACCATGTATAATTAACTACTTGATGCAAACATGTATCATGTGGATGGTTATATGGCATGGGTTATGTCTACACACCATGTAACCCAGTTTTACCACCAATGAGCCAGCACTTTCAGATGGAATCTCCAGTCATTCTATATTTTTTCTAAAACCTTTTTGAAAACAGAACACTAAATGATAATGATTAATAAGTCGATAACAAAATAATTCATCTTTTATTAAATAAAAATTACATAAACTTAAAATATAACAACATTTTAATGTAGAACAACTATTAAATACATAATTATAAATTAAAACATAACATCCCTTTGATAATAATTGTTTTTTCTGGGCATAGTGGAAGCATGCACTGGTGGGTGATATATTAAAATTTTCTTTAATAATCATTTCCTTAAACCATGAATAGATATATTTCACATCAAATTTATAATTAATTTATTTAAATTATAAAGAAATATAAACCTATTCTTAGGAAGATTCTTAATTGACAACAGCTAATCATCCAAGAACCGCCTTTCAAATTTCCATTATTGTGCTATGAGGATTCAAGGATTGAATCCCTTTAAAAGTGATCCACACATGCTCTAATGATCTTGGAGAATTTCCACTCAACCAATGGGTGTCATCACGATGAATCCATGTCTTGTGTTGTTCATTATAGATTCCTTGTTCTTCGTTCATGAACAAATATATCTACAATTTCTCAATCATGAGAGTAATAGATGAGTATTCAAGAGAGAATTTACAGTGAGAAAAAAAGTTATATTGATAATTTTGAATAAATAAAAAATTGACACAGGCACCTATTTATAGATTTAGGGTTTATGTTAAAATATTATCTTATTGTATGTCAACTATTAAATGAAATTTAAATCCGTTAACAAACTCCTTGCTATAGGATGATAAAATTATTTTTTTCATGTTCTATCTAACCCATATTGATAAATAATATTTACCAATTTGTAATTAATTATTTTCACCAGATGTGCTCTTAGTCCATTCTAAATCCTTGTTATTTATTGAATATATGTATATATATTTTATTCAAAAATATATATTTCAATCATAATCTAGAAAATAAATATTTATTAAAATATTGAATTAATAAAATAAATATTTTAGTCACAATCCAGTGAATAAATAATATATATATTCACGTAATCAATGAAATTATTTATTAAAATAAAAATAACTATTTATTACCTTGTTGATATTAGTGATCAATAAAAATTGAATTAAATTATTCCTCGGATTTGAGAATAATATTTACTCCAAAAATCAAATTCAGATAGAATTTAATGGGGATCAACATAAACACTTTGTCTGTGACCCTATAGGATTCTTTATCACTAGCATTAGAGAATATTTCCCAATGTCCAGTATTATGATCGAGTAATAGGTCAAGGTACCCAAAATAAATAATATAACGTCTCAATGACAATAACCGTATGCGAATGGTGATTGAGTAATTTATAACAATATCTCATCAATAAATTTTCAATTAAGTGTCTCCAAACTATATGCCTGATACATCATTATTTGACTATATGAAATGAACTCATCGTTCCACCATGGACATGTAATTTTTGGTGGAAGTTAAATTCCACTCAAAGGGTCGAGATATCAGCTTCATTAAAATTGGAAGGTAGAAAAACTTTCTCCACATAATCATTAATGGAATGTAAATCATGACCCATCCAACAAACCCTACTTCCCTCCAATATATGTCATTATGGTTTTTGTTAGTAATCTAAGTGTGTGATCCATGAAATGCATTAATGATAATTTTAAACTCTAAGGACCATTACACACACTCAAATAAATGAATATCTAATAACAGCAAAAAAATGCAGAATTCCTTCTGACAGGTCTATTCTCATAAGCTCCCATATTTGAGATTACCATGAGCAGACATCATGATAATAATCCTCATATTCATACCTGTCCCCCACCTGTCATTCTATATAATATGTGTCCATTCATAATATTTTATCAAACTATATATTAATTTTAAGAAAATTGTCATAGCACTTAAAAAATGCCATCATAGTGGGAAAATACTCTGATATTATCAATGAGGCAAATAATCTTAGATAATATTACATTAAATTCATGAAAAAAATGTACAATATGTGATAATAATTTTAATTAATATTCATTACATCAAATATACATGTAATAAAACTATAATAAGTTCATCGTAGGAAACCAAATCCAACAATTCTACCATAAAAAATTCACTTCTTTTAAAATATTTTGGGGTTACACTCTTCCCCCAATAAATTTTTACCTTAATTTTTAAACACAAACATGGTACCTAGGGTTTTACTATTAAAAATATTTTTGTTGAAATCCCACATAAAAAAATTTCAATAAAAATTCAACTTGACAAGAAGGAAATGGATGTATGAATGTCATCTAGAAGAACACATAATAGGATTCTGTGTATTAGAACATAATTTAGAAGTGAAAACATGGATATGGAAGAGAAAAATGACTCCCAAGGTCAAATAGAGAGTGATAGAGAGCATGGTCATTATAATTTTAACCATTACAAAACTATATGTTTGTGATAGGTTAAATATCCATTTATTTCATTAAAAAAAGTTAAATGGATAACATTTTTTCTATAAAATATCATAGATTTGAGGAATTATTTTACTATCCAGATTATAAACATAAATAAATATAATTATTGGATAATTACTATTTCATCCTTTAATCAATTTCCACAATAGACTCGTCTTTTTCTCAAAATAAGGGTGTGAATTGTTTTTTCTAAAGCACTAGATTCAACATCTATAGACCACACAATCCCCAAAAAAAATATTAATAAAAAAATATTGGTAGTATACTAGAAGATAATACCCAAAAAGAATAAATCTTCATGTTAGGGAAAGTACTTTAATCCACAAAATTTCAACAACAATACCCAAAATTCAACTAATATCAGTCAATAAATTATTATCCATAACATTATTAAAAACCATCACATCCTAATATTGTGACCCAAATATTAGAAAGATTTGATCACAAAGTCTTCCACAATAAATTTTATATTTATCCCCAAATAGTTTAATGCTCTAAACATTTTTCCTCCAATATATGCAAACTATATACATAAATAAGATAAATCCCCATATACCCATAAAATAATATATTCCACAAAAATGAAATTGAACCTTTACTCCAAAAATAATATTCCATAATATTTAGTTTAACTTAATCATTTAGGGTTCCAAAAAAATTGAGTGTCTTATGAAATAACATAAATCACATAATGCCAAATAAGTTTCCAATCTCATGGTTATCTATGAAATACAACATCTGTTACAAATATTAACATATCCTTTATATTTCATATCATTTAAAAAAATTTCATACTAACCATGACATCATGTTGGCCAGTGGTATGAGATTCACCCTTGTCACCTTTTTGTTATGGGTTCAAGCCTCATGTCATTGCCGGATGAAACATGTTGTCATCTAACCTATGGGTTTTTCTTTTTCTAAAACAATATGAATATAATCATTACAATATTACCAAAATCATGGTAGACATCCTTATAAATAACCTTAATATATCGAACATCAAGGAAATATATTAACCTCAAAATCTAATTCATAATTTTCATTTTATGTTTCCAAAAAATATAATAACTAATAATTACCATAAAATAAAAGATAATATATACCCTAATGGTCATCATTACCTTTATAATTATTTAAAAAAATTCCAATATCATTCTTCCTCAAATAACAATTTTTTATATGGTAAACCTAATGGTTATATGTACCTCAAATATTTTTCAAAACTCAATAATGGTCTAGAAAATAATATTTCACTTTCACTACACCATATTTATAAGTTGAAAATTCCATCTGAAAATTGTTTCAGAATTTTGAAAATAAAACCTATTGTATAATATAATTTTACTATTTCATTATTCTCATGATATTTAGAATATATAAGAATATCAGTGATAGACACAACCTTCAATCAAAAAACATCTAAAACCATTTACCATACGTTATTTTTTATTCTATATTAATTTATGTTTATAAATAAAAAACATTAAATATATCCTTTAGATTTTTCAACTCCAAATTTTCTATAAATTGATCATAAGAAAATAATTCATACCATAAATATACACATCAGTTTTTTCATCTATGTTTTCTATGTCTTCTATATCTTTGGTCAAGAAGTCCATATATCTAGAAAATAAATAATCAAATTCCTGGTGGTATTCTCTTATTGATGGAGATGGATAAATTAAGATATTTAAATAATATATAAGAGACTCCATGATACATTTAATTTAGGTTAAGTGGATGTGTATTTGATAGATTAAATAGTATCATTCAAGTTATTTGGATGTTAAAGAATATTTCAAAATAGTTTTAAAAATCATTTATTTTGACGGTGAATATTAAATCATCTGGTTTTTATGAAAAGGTTTTGTGAGATCCCATCCCATTCTAATTGATGAACGATTTTGAATCTATGTAAAATAATTGCATTAAAAATGAAATAAATTATAACATGTTAAAATGAAAATGGTCCCCTAAAATATAATACCCTTATAAACTCCATAAAAATTTAACCTTGAAATAATTTATACCTATCTCCATTATTCCTCTAAATCCAATATACAAAAAAATATCATTAATACCATCCACATACACCACATAAACAATAAAATTATTATTTAAGACATCAAACTTATGATCAACTATAGACTTATTAATCAATGATAGTAACTAAATTTTAAAAAAATAATCATCTCAATCACTGTCTTATTATCATTGGGATAAATCTAAACTTTAATCATAATGTTATGTTCCATAATATATTTTTTTAAATCTAATTCCCAAGGTTTCTACAAACCTAATCTTATGCCAACAACATAGGGCCAAACCCTAGATGATCCATGTTAGTGGTTACTTTATTACATCGACACTAGATTCAAGGAATCACAGCCTAATGGACCAAATAGTTTAGTAGTCCGGGTAAACAATATATATATATATGAAAATTTACATTGAATTTCAAACATAAAATACATAAATAATTTTATTTTATAACACAATTATTCGCCACCCCATTACCCTCTATATGAATCATAAAACATTTCCCATCATCCATGGAAAAAAATACATAAGAAAGGGGTGAGATCAAATAATCATTAAGGGTTATGTATAGTTAATGGAATATTGAACAAATAATCCTAATCAATAAGGAAAGGTATATTTTCAGAAACACATTCCATGTAAATAACCTGACTATCATGATGAGACAAGGAATAATCAATTTGACTATCATGATTATATAAAGCAGAATAAATATGGAAAGGTAAATAATTGAACACACATTCTGTTTAATATCTTTTCAATTATGAGAAGATAAGGCATAATCATTATGGAAATATAAATAATTGGAAAAATCCATTTAATCAATAAATAGCACAAAATATAAATCCATGTATAATATTATAGGGAAAATAGAATGGATAATAATAAATTAATTCTTAATGGTGGAAATTATTAATATTGAACTCCCCAATCTCAGACATCATTCGATCTATATTGGGAATGAATTTCAAAATAAAGTTTAGTCATCATGATTAAAACCCCATTTAATTTGGATAACTTATTTGTCTCCTGACACCTATCGATGCATCAAGGGGATTTCTATAAACTATCACTGCATGTACTTTCATGTCCAAATAATTCCTCATATATCTAATAGTTGATTATATTTAGGAATAAAAATGCCTTAATATAAAATATCTATATCGAATAATGTATATGGATCTACCAATATCCAATATTCACAAGTAAATGAAAGATTCAATGTATTTTATAATTTAAACATGTACCAAATGGTGTATAATAAAAATAATAGGTTTATCATATTTATGAATAAAAGTACACTAAAAATATACTTAAAAATATATTTTAAGAAAATATGTTTTTCTCTTTAAAATTGCCTTTTAAAAAGAAAATGCACAAATATAAAGGAAAATATTTTATTTGAAAATAAACATGAAATGTAAGTATTAATGTATTAATTTTTATGATGGTAAGAATATATAATTGTGTTTTATAAGTTAAAAAATCATTCCTTTAGTAATTTTCATTCAAAAGGCAGAACTTATCTCGTTCTGAAAATGATAGGAAAATACCTTTTATTTTTTTCTTATACAAAGTAAAACATGGGTAAAAATTACATCAAACAATTATATTATAATAGAAAAAAGATAAAAATTATTTTAGAAAAAATGGACTTATAAGGGAAATAATTCCCAACAAGGACATTAAAATAAACAATCCTAAATAATAATGATATTTATAAATAAACCCTTACCACTTGGGGATCTGATAAATTGTAAGACCCCTGAAAGAAAAATCATTAAATTAATATTTAAATATAATTAATATAATTTTATTTGTGATATAATATATATAATGGGTAGTATATACACCACAGAAAGTAAATCAGTAGTGAATACGACATGTGTCACAAAGAAATAAACGTTAAATGAAAATCCATTACCACATTGTTAAATTTTTAAAATTAAGACTCATAAAATGTTTTATGGACATTTATATTCAATAATTATCATGGTAAAAAACATAAAATAAATTAATGGAAATTATCTACATAGAATAAATGAAATAAGTAGTGTATAAGATATGTGTCCCATAGAAATAAAAGTGAGATGAAATTCCCTTACGTTGCGCTTTCCTTTAGTTAAACATGAATTAACCTCTTATAAAATGGTTTAAATAATGATATTAATTAATAATACAAAAATAGTAATATTTAATGTTTCATACATGATCCTTATATAACAAAATACCTCCCATTCATTAATAATATGTATTCTTTAACATTGTCTATGATGTTAACATCTTTGTTCTTTCTATGCATGTTTTTTCCACGTAAGATTAGGTTAATTTGCATTTGATATTTGTTATACATTTATATAATTTTGGTAATGATATAATTAAAATATTTGACAATTTAATACATTTTTATAACCATTATTTAAATACTTCTATGGTAAACAAGTTGGATCACTTTGTGGAGACGGTAGGGCGTATGTATGCACGAACGACGACATCATTCCCTTAATGGTTAATGCATTGGGAAACCGATGATATATTAATTTTTTATAATAAATTTAACATAATAAATATCATAAATATATCTTTTATTTCCATAGTTATTATCATCTATATAAACAGGTGTTGAAAAAATAATTACATTGCTACGTGGAAACGGTAAGCTATAGTACACACATGCAATTATTTCATTTTTGTATGCTAGATAAACGGTGGAATATGGTTGTATCATATTCATATTAACATGAATTAATTTTTATTACGATACATTTCTTAATTTATGATGAAAAAATATATATTCAAAGGATGTAGAAGATGAGATAAAATTGGGATAATCGGTAAAGAGGATTATCTCTTCTATGGGAGACCTTCTTTAGATTCATTCATAAGGGACATAAGGATGTTATTTTTGGAACGTTATAACCTAGAAAAATTTGATAAATTTATTTATAATAGGAATGGATTTTACTTTTTAATATTTAATGAATATTTTGGTGTAATTAATTGAACTAGGAATCTTCTTTTCTTAATTAATGTGAGGGGCACTTTTGGAATTCCTAAAAATATTAAATTATAATAAGACTATTCTAGGGGAAGTGACCATAAATGACCAATAAATTCATTGGATATAAATTTTAGATAATATATTATCCTATTTCACATTAATTAGTTTCTTTTATTAATTTTCATCAATTTTATACAATATTATATTCATAAAATAACATTATTTAAAATTTTAACACTATTCATTACATTGACATTAGTAACGCCATTAGAATAATATAACTTCAAAAAATGTTTTCCTACAGACGTAAGATATAATATTAATCTTCTAAATTAGTTTATCACCTTAATTAATTCAAATAATTTTACTTTTAGTTTTTTTAATATCATTTATTTAATTTCTCTTTTAATTGAATAATTACTCCATCAATATTGAGTGATCCTTTAAAATAACTTTTTCGTCACTAAAAGATAAAAATAAATTAAAAATGATTGTATAAATATTTTAGAATAAAAAATAATATTTAAAGTCTAAAATATCCTATGGATAAAACAATAGTAAAAATTTTATAGTTATTTCAAATACGAATGGGACATGTTTGAATTTTCGACAAATAAATACTTTAATGTCATACATTAACCCAAATGGACATAGAATTTCATATAAAATTATTTTGGATGAGTATGGATAAAATTGACTCATAAAATAATATTTTGGAAAGTGTTATGGTCATTATCGTGTCCTTATCATTATTTTATGAACTTTAGTTACCCGATTGACCCTTTACAGTGTAATAAAAATTACAATGGATAATATTCATACTTCCAAAATAATATTGGGATAAATTTAGTAAAAATTTTCCCTATATATCCAAATATTTAAACTTTTTTTGAAATTAAAATTACCAATGTGTATAAATTTAAGATTAGACCAGAAAAACGCAACTACAAGCAGTTTTTTAGAAGAATTATTTTTTTAATAATAATAATGTTTTTATACCAAATTTAATAATGAAATTTATTCCAAATAACATTATTATATTATTAATAATATAATAAATCTTTTTTTATTGAAATAATTTTAAAATAAATTCGATCTTTTTAAATGGTTGAAATAAAAATATAATTTTCAACAAAAATAATTATTTTTACTATTCACTAGAAGATACATCCTTTTAGAAAAATAGGAATATTTCACCCTAACATTATTTTTATATGATTATTTTAAAACAATATAAGTATTACTAATTATTTTTTATGAAATTTTATAAATTTAAATATATTATTTTTTCATAAATAGTTATAAAAATATTTTTTATGAAAATGTATGGTTCCAAAATAAAATAACATTACTAGAAATTTGTGTTTTTATTTAAAAAGAATGAATTAATAAATTATGAATGTGTTCTAAATGTAAATATTTCATAATTTATTTAATATTATTAAATTACACCAATTTAATGGCTAGTTTATTGGGGTTACTTTCAAATTGATATATTTTTTCATTTTTATTAAACTCGGTGTCGAGTGTCATATATGCTATCGTAAAAAATGATACTCTTTTAAAATATCAAGGTGTTATAATAATTGAATTCAATTTTGAGGAAAATGATCAATAGATTTATCAAGTAAATAATTTGATGAAACATCACACCATATAAGGAAGTGTCGTTGCGTGACAGTAGAAGATTAAAGTTGGAATAAAGACTTCCAAATAAGAATGATTTGGGATAACACATTTTCATTTCATGATTAGCATTCATATGGTTTAAGTAAACTTATGAAAATAATTATTTAATCCCATTAGACTTTGATATATAAGAATTCATTCCTCGTACACTTTTTTAGAAAATAGTCTCACATCATTTGTTCAATTGATGATGAAAATTCATCGATTCGAAAAAAGTTGAGAAGAATGTTATAGTGATTCTTACAATGGATTAAATTAATGATGTGTATAGTTGAGTAAAGAGAATATAAGAATATGTTCCTATAAATTTTATGTTTTTTAATACCTATTCACTTTATTTGAATTTATCAACAAATTATTTTTCATTTGCAGGGATTGCCTTCATATTTAAAGGTACTGGTTTGCTGCTGGGTGAGGGAGATCAGAAGACCAATGTAAATGACCATGAATCCATGGTATAGTTACAATTTACTTTGTTATGGTAACCATGTTTTCAATTCCAATCATTATTAACTTGAGTGGGAATTTACATTTTGTTTGGTGATGTCGTTTGTAGGATATTGTGTCTTATATACATTTTTTTTTCAATTTATGTTTTATTTTCTACAAATTTTGTTTTATAATTCCATATCTCCTTTTTTTCATTACATGACCATTGTTCTGCTATTTAATGAGTATCTTTTCAATGTATAACTAATCACTATGGGTTGTGTATGAACATTATAAAAAACTAGAGTAGTTAGGATTAAATAAAGATGTTATTTATAATGTTTTTAATCAATACAAGTATTTTATCTTATGAATTGATATATTAATGGGTTAGTGAGAGTGTACCTAGGAAAAGGATCCTTTGATACCCTATTCAAACAAAAAATTGAATTAATGATAAATCTAAACATCCCATGAACACAAAATTGAAAATCACTAAAACTGGAATACATTTAAATTGATTTCAAACCCAGTATTTTTTTTCACTATTTCACTCACTCACTCACTCTCTCTTCAAAAATATACTTCCAATCATTTTCATTTTATTAAAAAAATTAACTTAAGGATATTCAACCATCCTTATCATTTAAAAACCCATTCTTTTTAATTACTATACATTCCAAGTTACATAGTTTATGTTTTTTATAATATTAAATTTGTGAAGACCTTTATGATTTAACAACGCCATGTGGGATATCAATACATTTCCAAAATAGGGGTGTAAATAATATATCTATACCAAAAAGAGTATTATAAGGCACTCTATTTTTCTTCACGATCTCTCATACATATAGGCACTCCAAATCATCAACCTTATATCAACTCCTTATTGTAAACAAATGATCTGATTTTATAATTTCACAAATGATCAACCGAGTCATATCCTTCCCACCCAGAGTCCATGGAAAAAAAATAAAAGATAATCCTAGATATTTTTTCCAAATTCTATAAGAAAATGGGTAATGGTTGACAAAAATTAACAAGTCTCTAATTATGCATCATATTCTTATAGAAGGTAGGGAATCATGAAATTAAATCTATAATTCACCACATCATCTCAGGACGCCAATGTCGATGTCTCAAATAATGATACATCTTAGTAGTCCCATGGTTCATATAACAACATGAAAAATGTCCACTATCTATAAAATCCACCCTTATTGATATCAAAATGACCAATATTCTTTAGAAACATAGAAAAAAATTGAGAGACTCAAGGTGAAAACTTGAGGTCTCACCACTATTAAAGAATTTATTAAAATTTTGAGAGTTAATTTATGTGGAGTTTCCAAGCTAAATCAAACCATAAAAGAAAAATTTATTGTTCACACAATCTAAGAAAACGAAACAGTCTTCCTATTCTATATCCAATAATAACTTAGTTAAAAGTCACATCAAAGACCACTCTTCCACTGATTACTTCAAGTATTGAGTCAGTAACATTCTTCTCACCACATTAGTGAAACATTACCTTTTATAGTTGTATATTAAATATCAAATTGAAATTACTTTAGATACTAAAAACATTATCTACACCATAAGTATAAGTATATTTTTATAAAAATATACTTTAGGCTCTAATCATCCAAACACAAAGTGTACCACTCACCAAAGAGATAGTGGATTAATGTATTGAGAGCATGAATCACAACAACCAACATGAAATCATGGTTATGAAAAATATTTATCTTTGGTATCAACTAGTAAGATCCATAAGTTACCACATGTGTTCACTACATCAGTACACATAATATTAATGTACCTGAGGCATTATAAAAAATTTCCTAACCCAAACCTAGTTGTAAAAACATCCGTACTTGATCCAAGGTTAGTCTCACCTTAAATTATTTAAATTATACGTGACACTTATAAATCCATTTGATAATAACACCCTTATGTGTTAACTCTATCATAAGAGATGAAATCTTGTATAAATTGTAAAAAAACCACTAATAATAAAGGTTCAACCCCAAGAATTTCTAACTCTCAAACACATTTTTGGGTCTCTCCCACAAAATTACCAGCTGAATCCTATTAGGATCCAACGATATTCCACAATAAGATATAATTCACCCTAGAAACATCATTTCATAGATCCAAAACTAATTTTTAAAGAGATTCCCAGAAATATGATGTTGTTTTAGGGTTATAAGAATAAAATATAGATGTTCTATGTGTTCATTCTCGGACTTAGATTACCCCCAAAATATCATCCACAAAAATAGTGATGAAAGAGTCCAATAACTTATGAAAGATTAAATATATAACATTCATAAATCACACATGAAGGTAATTAATATTGAATGGAATAACTAAATACACATTATTCATAAACCTTCTCTACATTTATTCTTAGGAATATCATCCCCTAAGAATCTTAGCTAATGGTTCCCCAAACACAGATCAATATTAGAAAACCATAGATCTCTCTTGACTTCATCAAATATACAATATATCATTGAAAAATGACATTTTTTTCTTAATAATAACTTGATTATGATTTTTGTAATCATCAAAAAGTCAGAGTATTCCATCAACATTATTTTTGAATAGAACTGATTAATTCCAAGGTGACACACTGAGAATACTAAATCCATTATCCTCAAGGTCTTCAACTTGGAAATTAATTTCCAAAAACTCAGTGGGTAAAATAAGACTATACAGAAAGGATATGAGACTCATCCTATTAATTAATCCAATATTAAAATCAACCTATCTCTTCGGTGGAATCTCATAATATATCATCTAGAATGACTTTAGGGAACTGGTCTACAATAGTAGGTAGTAGCCCACATAAATCCTAGTTGGTGATTTCAATAAACATCTCCAACAACTTGAATGATATTATTATTGAATAAGAAAAAAATAGTCTTTCCCTCCCTTATCTAGGATCCCAATCACCCTAAAAGACATGATTAAATACATCAAGAGATTAAAACAAAACTCTCTAATAATAACGATCGACATGGAATTTGAATATAGTAATCCATTTAGGGATAACAATGAGGTTAATGAAATCCAAATCATGAACTCATAAATCCAACATGACCTCATTGTCGATGATTTGAGTTGATCATTTTTAACATTTAAAAACATATTCCTTCCTCCTTTCTAAAGGAGTAGAAAGATCCATTAATAATGGAATAATATTTTGTGATAAACCCAACATGTCAATCAACAAAGATGATATAAAATAATGATATGAACCTATATAAAATAGTTTTAGGATCATAGAGTATAAAATAAACCCCATACCACTAATCATAGGTGGCCCCACTTCAGATTCATTTAGTACATACTATACTGTATAAATACATTTATCCTTATCTCATCCCTGATCTTTCTTCTCTTCTTGACTATCCCTCATTATACATGAATGTGATTAACCTACCTTTTATGTTTCTGAATGAGCTAGGTTTCCTTCGGTAATAATGGATCTAGCTCTATATGCATCCTCTATAAAAATTATTATAATTATTGTTTTTTCCACAGTGATTCAAAATCCAAGGTGATACCATAAAATCATGCTTGGAATGGTTAGGTCTTCTATACATATAATGAAACACCTATTTTTATCCTAAAATAGCTAATGAAATTTCTACTAATATAAATCAAGCACCCTTATTTCACCTCCTTTTATACCCATTTGAAACATCAAGGATACCTTCTACTACAATAAATTATTCAATATGCCATGTCTTCTTGGTATGTATATCTCATCCATAGCCTCCTTATCAGCTACCATGATAATTTTCAACAATCACAGAAGAATAATCATTGATAAAATATCAAACTTATGAAACATGTCGAACTATATAGAAATTATGTAGTAATTAAAGACAATATTAAGAGATAGATTCTCTAGCTTCAGGAAATGAGTAGCATACTCCATCACAGAACAATATCCATGATCCAAGGTCAAAAAATCCTAAGATTTCACCACATGAAACATTTATGGATAGAACTGTTGATTAAAAGCCTTCTTTAAAGTGGTCCATGTTATACCCTAATGTAACATATCATTAACAATGTGACCCTACTATTTCTATCTAATCCTTCAATCATGTATGTGTAAAATTATATCTTAGATTCCTAAGGAGTCTCCAAATAGAGAGAAATCCCGTTTTTTACCTAAATACACTCCTCGGGTTCTTAGTTAAAATTTCCACCCTGAAATATTACTGGATTCTATTTGGTAAACTCTATAGCTTGATCCACATTTTTTTCTGGTATCCACTACCTTCTTGACCCAAGGGATGAACTGTAAAAATCACTATTTCCACGAATTTAGGGTCAACATGAGGGTTTTATTTTGAAAACATCCCCATAGTTATTTCACTATGATTTTAATATTTCCCTTTAGGAGGTATTATATATTAGAAAGAAGTTATAAATGTAGATTAATTCTGGAATTTAGTTCTTCATCGAAAGGTGAAAATAAATAATCCACATTAAGCCCTTTAAACAACATGAATTTTGAGGAAAAATTAGATTCCACAAACTAATAGCGGTTGTACAAAAAATGAACATATTGTTGTGAAAAGGTTCTTCTAAATAAATCCAAAATATGTTTCATCTAAATATCCACAAAATAAAACCCAAAATCTTAATGACCAATCCATGACTACCCATGATAACTTAAAGTTGGAAAAAAATTTAACTAACTAGAAACCCTTTTTCACATACCAACTAAACATTGATGGTCCTACTCCAATATATCAACCAACCCCTTGAAATAATAGTGGTTTTTGATAACATTTTTTAAGGATGAAATAAAGGTTGTCCTAACTCACCAAAAAAAAATGTCCTACCAAAAGTCCTGAATCTTGTTTTCAATTTTCCACAGGCTGGAGATAAGAACCTGGGAATCAATATGTGATCCATGGGAATGATTTCACCCAAACACCACAAAAAACATGTCTCATGTATAACAATATACATATAATTACTAGTGTATATCATATAATAAGTTAAAAATAACCATGTTGTAACACCCGAGACTTTTATGTTATATAAATCATCAAAGAAATCTTTTTCTACACAACACTTTCTTGGCTTGCTTTACACGTAATCGCGACCTTCCTCGATAGCTTGCGTCGTACGCAATACCGAGTTACAATAAACAACAATATGCTATTAAAACTAGCAGTTATGAATAGTAATAACCACTTTTTGAAATTTTATAAATTTTATTTTTCAAAATGGACTTCATTTTTGGACTCAGAATATCGAAATTATCCTAGGGTGAAATTTTGGTATTTTTCTAAAAACTTTCAATTTTTGATGAATAGTGAAACCACTAAGTGGTAGGTTAAAAAGTGAATTTTGCATAAAACATAATTTTACCGCTTCTGTGAATGGAATTTCAAAAATCCGACATACACGGTTGATATCAGTAAGTAAAATGTGGTTTAATGAGATAAAAATAATTTTTTGGTGAATAGTAACTTTTTACTATTTTTACCGCGGTTAATAGTAAATAGGGTAACTAAGGGTAAATATGATATTAATATTACCCTAACACATGTCCTAATTCTATTGTACAAGTTTAATTCGACCAAAAACAAACTTAGGAATAAAATATGACCATTTAGGCCCACTTGGATTAGATTAGGACATTTATTATTAATTTATTTAAAGAAGGGTTAAAATAGTTAAAATCAAAGTATAATAAGTAAATCATTTTTAATATGGGGTTATACATAAGATAAATTCGATTGTAAATATTCATTAGAAAGATAAAAAGATTTCCTACATGATGATATTTTATTTGTAATTTTTAGACATCAAATAATATAATTTATTTATGACACCATGATGCTTTAGTAATTATCTTATTAATGAAATATTGAAATAATTGATAATATAAATACCAAAATAAATGTAATTTAAGTCTTTTTATGAATTCCACTAATTTTCTAGGTTACTATGATATATTAGTGTTGATTTAAGCAACTTTTTTCGACCATATAATTCTGTTATGACTTTCACAAAAATCATATATCAAATAGTGTCAAAATTGACACAAAATAATTTTTAAATCAAATATTATATTATTGATTGTTATTTTATTCCTAAAAATCTATGGTTCGGCCAAATGACTTAGATAAGGATATATATATATTAATAATAAACAATTTGGGGTTCGTTTGGCATGTTATAGTATGTTTATTAACCATATAGTGAAAGAAAACAAAAAGACACGGTAAAAGTTAAATTATTTAACTTAGAGTTAAATCTAATTGATAAGGTTAAAATAATACCCTAAACTTGTCTAAATCCTATTGGTTGATAGGATTTCAACCCATCCCCACCTTATCTTCGAAATAAGACCCTTTGGAACCATTATAAACCGATTTTGACTTTAATATAAAATAATATTTTGAGATATTCCTAAGGTGCCCCTCTCCTCCCTTATAAAAGGGCACCTCCTCCCCCTCCTCCTCACTCCAATTTGAGCTCTCAAGCTCGGCCAACCCCTGCCATCTTCTCCTCTCCACTTCCCTAGAATAATACTAGAGGTCCTGGTCTTCGTCAAAGACCAATCTTAGTTCCCTAAGTGGAGGATTCAAAGAAGCGTTCCAAAGAAGAGGTAATATCCATTACCGATCTTTTCAATTTCTTTCTTCTTCAACTTCTTCTCCTTTAGTTGTTTCATGATAAAGTAATAACATCAGTATTACTTACATACTGATATGTTATTATAAATATTAAACAACCCTAATTCACCTTCTATCCATCCTACGGAAAAATGAAATCACCACGCGTGCGTACGTACGGAATACCGTCTCCACGCCGTGGTGTAATCTATTTTTCCACCATCACTTTACAAGGATGGTTATAATGGTGTAATGAGTAACTATTTATGATTATTATAAATTAATATTGTTACTGAAATAATATATATATACTCCAATACAGTTCCACGATCATAGGAACGATATCATCACTCGTGCGTACGTACGGAATACCGTCTCCACGATGTGATGCGACTCGTTCAACATGATCATCATTACATAGTAATTATATAAATGAATTGAATGAATAAATATGATATATGTTACACTAATACCATTCTGGATATAAGGTATCTATAACCTTAAAAGAAGAATATGAATGTATTCGGCAAAACACGCATAAGAACAAAAGGCAATAAAGACCCGAGTAACAAGTAACAATGAAATATTACTAACAAGAAGCTAAGAATATGACCATATATGATATCATATCAATATGTATGATTCTGGAATAAGTCAATAACATTATTTAAACCATTATACAGGAGCTTCGGACACATACAAAGCTAATCGGACCTAAGGTAAGGGAAATATCACAATCTCATTTTTATCCGAGATTGTTTATTCGTAAGTATTTACTGGGGTGTATTTTATCATCCACATCCATGTTTCATAAATATGTAATATTATTTCCATCCACCTACAATTGTTTAAATCCATTTTTACCCTTCGGTGAGTTTTTAGTAAAAGAAATGAAAGGAATCTTTTGTAGTTTTTCGTACGAGGTACTTTTTGACTTTTTGGACTAAAGTACGAGAAGAATGTTTTTCTTTAACTTATATGGCATGAATGGATTTTTAAAACATTATTTCCAAGAAGCTTCCTTTACAAGTTTTGAAGTTTATTTCTAATCAAATTCTTTTATTTTAAAGTTGTATGACATGTTATGAAAAGAAAAATGTTTTTGAAGAAGAAAGGATATATTCCTCAAGAATGGAGTTCAAGTGTTTTATCAAAATTATTTTCCATCTAAGATAATAAAGGGTTCTGTTTTTATCCCTATTATTAAATGGATTTGATTATGTTGTGATGGAAACATTTTTATAAATTCCTTTATCTTATATGAATTGTTTTATGATGTCATGTTGTTTAAGAATCCCATTTTTTATTACATGGGTTATGCGATGATGTATGATTTATGATTATGTGGCACACATAAGAAAGGATTCATTATAAGATGGGTGGGACCTATATCACCCTCCAATGCATTGGGTAAAGATTTTATATCTCATGAGATAGACATGGCTGGAACGAAAGGTTATTTCGGTTCAGTGATACAGGACTGAAACGAGGAGTGAACTCGGTTCAGAAAGGGACTTTGTCCACTAAGATAGTCTTGGAAATGAGTCATGACTAATAAGAAATGATTTTACATGATTATGTGTGCATGCCACAAAGTTTCAAGTTTTATGTTATGATTATGGGGATCTCATTTTCACTTCTATGATTTGTTCCATGTTAAGATATTATGATCTCTTTTGCAGGTTATGATTTTCAAAAAGATATGATTTTTATTTCCTTTATTTGCCTTGCTGAGCATTTGAGCTCACCCTTTTATGTTTTCTTTTCCCCAGGTCAGGAAGATGGATATTAAGTAGAATATGCTAAAAGGGACCCTAGATATGATGAAATAAATGGGAGACACTGTAGAAGATTTATGAACCAGTTGTTTATGTTTCCCAGTTTCTAAAGACACTATACCTATACGGTCCTTTGTGGTTTTGTCATATGTTGTAATAACTGTGCTTCAATTTTGAAGTATTAACAATGTATGTAAAGTATGGTTCGTTATAGTTGGTATCAGAGGAAAGGTATAGTCAACCTTTGGAAACTAGGATGTGAAAGCCTTAGTAAGAACCCTAAGGATAAGTCTAACCATAGAACACAATCTTAGTGTTTTAGAAATGGCCTTGAATAACCTAGGATAAGACCTTAAGCATGAAAATTTTATTCTTGAATTATGTGGTTTTCCTATTATAATTAGTGTTGCTCACACTATTCTTCTTGGTTTTAGTCAATGGCTGGAACCCGAAGGAACCATGTTAATGCGGAATGCGATGGGAAATGCAATGATTGTCCCCCTGAGCAACCAAACGATATGGGAGCTGGAATGCAAAATATTGTAGCCATGCCCACACAACTTTCTCAAGCTATGAATCATGCAGGACTTCCAAACGAGCAAAGGAAGGAGCAACATTCTGTTGAATCCGTCATGAGGCAGCGTCCAACTTCTTTCAGTGGGTCTACTGATCCATTAGTTGCTGAACAATGGATTAGTACTACTGAAATGATATTTTCAGTTCTTCAATGTTCTGAACATGATAAAGTCATCCTAGCAGTGTATCGTTTGGAAGGAGATGCTGATCAATGGTGGAATATTATTAAGAATACGAGGCAAAGGGATGAAATTGAGTCTATGGAATGGGATGAGTTCAAGAACTTATTTTTCAATAAGTACTTCCCACGTATTCTCCGAACAAAGATGGAGGAAGAGTTCCTTGAACTGAAGCAAAGGGATGATGAATCTTTTAGTACCAATGAAGCGAATTTTACAAGACTTGCAAGGTACGCTTATGGTATTATAATCCAACCTGAGAGTAAGATCGATCGATTCTTTAGTGGCTTAAAACCAAGTCTTCGAAGGGCGTTAGCCATAAGAAACTTCAATAGCTACGATGAAATCGTTCGATGTGCTCTCAAAGTCGAGATGGAGATTGGAGTAACCCATCAGCCACATGGGTTTGATAAGAAGAGGAAGATGGAATTCAAAGAAAAATCTAAAGAGCACACTGAAAAGAAGATGAGCTTTTCCTTATGCTCAATGTGTGGAAAGAAACATGGAGGGAGTTGTCTTAAAGGGACAAGTAAATGTTTTAAATGTGGAAAAGAAGGTCATCGGGCATTTGAATGCCTTGATAATGGGAAGAAGATGTCTAATGACGCAAATAAAGGAAGGGATACACAGAATGAACCTACTACACTTCAATGTTTCAAGTGCAAGGAGATGGGGCATTATGCCAATCAATGCCCAAATCCAAGGGTTGATGTTGATGGTCGACGTCAACAAAATCTTAAGGCTAAAGACAAAGGAAAGTCACATGCAATTTCTATCAGCGATGTGGAGTACGATAACGAAGTGATGAAAGGTACACTTACCATCCACTCTAAAGTAGAAAATGTTTTATTTCATTCTGGATCCACCCACTCTTTTATTTCTAAAGAATTTTCTAAGGTTATCACCGTATTACCTCAACAATTAGATGTTGAGTTAGCTGTGACAACACCTAATGGCACAACAGTCGCATCAAAAGTTTATAATTCTTCTCCGATCGAAGTTTGTGGGAAAGTGCTTCCTGCAAATCTTGTGATCCTTCCTTTAGTGGAATTTGATGTGATTCTTGGCATGGATTGGATTTCTCTACATGGAGATCATATCAATTGCCAAAGAAGGGAAGTCACATTTCATATTCCAGATCAATCTACGATCGTATATCAATGCAAGGATGAACATAATCTTCCAGTGGAAATTTCTTCCATCTTATGGGTATTGATTCCACTAACTGAAGGTTATTTATCTCAAATGGTTGGTGAGAAACTCACGATTAAGAATATTTCCATTGTACAGGAGTTTGATGATGTCTTTCTGGAGGAATTACAGGGTCTTCCACCAAATCGTGAAGTTGAGTTTTCAATAGAACTCATACCGGGTGCTTTTCCTATTTCAAAGACACCTTATAGAATGGCCCCAATTGAGTTGCAGGAATTGAAGAAGCAACTCCAAGAGAATCTTGATAAGGGATTCATACGCCCTAGTGCGTCACCTTGGGGAGCACCTGTTCTATTTGTTAAGAAGAAAGATGGATCAATGAGACTCTGCATTGATTATCGAGAACTTAACAAGATCACTATCAAGAACAAATATCCTCTCCCACGCATTGATGACTTATTTGACCAACTACGCGGAGCTCAATACTTTTCCAAGATTGATCTTCGTTCAGGGTATCATCAATTAAGTGTCAAAAGGGAGGATATACCAAAGACGGCTTTCCGTACAAGGTATGGACACTACGAATTTATACTGATTCCATTTGGTCTTACTAATGCCCCTGCTATCTTCATGGATCTAATGAATAGAGTCTTTAGAGACTATCTTGTTCAATTTGTGGTAGTCTTTATAGACGATATTCTTGTCTATTCAAAGAGTAAGGAAGAGCATGAAGATCACTTGAGAATTATATTGAAGACCCTGAGACAGGAGAAGCTTTATGACAAATTTACCAAGTGTGAATTTTGGCTTCAAAAAGTTGCATTTTTGGGTCACATAATCTCAAAAGAGGGGATATCTGTGGATCCAGCAAAAACAGAGGTTATCGAAAGATGGTCGAGACCAACAACAGTAACTGAGATCCGAAGTTTTCTTGGTTTGGATGGATATTATCGACGTTTTGTAAAAGATTTTTCACGATTATCTAATCCACTAACCAAGTTGACTCGGAAAGGAGTTAAGTTTGTCTGGACAGAGGAATGTGAAGAGAATTTCAAGGAGTTGAAAAGAAGGTTATCCAGTGCACCTGTGCTCACATTTCCTTGTAGTGGAGAAAGGTTTGTGATCTACAGTGATGCATCCAAGAAGGGATTGGGGTGTGTTCTTATGCAAAATGATATGGTGATAGCTTATGCCTCACGACAGTTGAAAATCCATGAGCAAAATTACCCAACACATGATTTGGAGTTGGCTGTGGTAATCTTTGCATTAAAGATTTGGAGGCATTACCTTTATGGTGAAAGGTGTGATATTTATACTGATCATAGAAGTTTAAAGTATATTTTCACACAAAAGGAGCTGAATATGCATCAAAGAAGATGGTTGGAGGTGATTAAGGATTATGACTGCTCAATCCATTACCACCCTGGGAAAGCAAACAAGGTGGCAGATGCATTAAGTCGACAAGACCATGCTAGTTTATCCATGATGAGGATCACAAAGGATCCAATATTTATGTATTTACAAAGGATGGATCTTGGAATTATAATGGAAGAGGAAAAATCTTATTTTTCTCAAATGAATGTTCAACCATCTATACACGTGAAGATTAAAGAGGCACAGAAAGAAGATGTCGAGTTACAAAAGAAGGTGAGAAATGTTCCTGAATTCAACCTTGATTGTGATGGGATAATAAAGTTTAGGAATCGGGTTTGTGTTCCTTCCATCCCCGAATGAAAGAAGGAGCTGCTGGATGAGGCTCATAGTTCTTCATTCTCTATTCATCCTGGAAGCACGAAGATGTATAGGGACCTGAAAGAGTACTTCTGGTGGGATGGCATGAAAAGAGATGTTGCTGAATATGTCTCTCGATGCTTGGTTTGTCAACAAGTTAAAGCTGAGAGGCAAAAGTCTAAGGGGATGTTACAACCATTACCCATACCCGAATGGAAATGGGAAAACATCACTATGGAATTTGTCACAGGACTTCCTAAAACATCCAAAGGCAATAATGCTATCTGGGTCATAGTTGATCGTCTTACAAAGTCTGCACACTTCATTCCTATTAGAGAGGATTTCTCTCTAGATCAGCTTTCCAGGATATATGTAAAGGAAGTGGTAAGATTGCATGGAGTACCACTTTCTATTATATCTGATCGGGATCCGAGATTTACCTCGAAGTTCTTGCGAAGTCTTCAGCATACTCTGGATACAGAGTTGAGTTTCAGCACTGCTTATCATCCCCAGACAGACGGTCAGTCTGAGAGAACAATTAAAACCCTAGAAGATATGTTGAGAGCTTGCTCTATTGATTTCAAAGGAGTTTGGGATCAACACCTACCTTTGGTGGAATTTTCTTATAATAATAGCTTTCACTCCAGTATTCAGATGGCTCCTTATGAAGCTCTCTATGGAAAGAAATGCAGGACTCCAACTTGCTGGGATGAAGTTGGGGAAAGAAAGCTATTAGGACCTCATCTCATTGATGAAATGGCAGAAAAGGTCAGATCTATTCAACAACACATAAGCGCATCTCAGAGTCGACAGAAAAGTTATGCCGACAACCGAAGAAAAGACCTAGAGTTTGAAGTGGGTGATAAAGTGTTCTTACGAATATCTCCCTGGAAGAGGGTTATGAGATTTGGAATGAAGGGTAAGTTGAGCCCTAGATATATCGGTCCTTTCGAAATACTGGATCGTGTTGGGAAGGTAGCTTACCGATTGGCGCTTCCACCGAATCTCTCTCAAGTTCATGATGTGTTCCATGTATCTCTCCTGAGAAAGTACATACCAGATCCTTCACCTGTACTCAGCTCAGAAGTTGTACCGCTAGAGTAAGATCTTTCTTATGAAGAACAGCTGATAGAGATTCTGGATCATAGCGAAAAAGTCCTACGAAACAAGACCACTCGATTGGTGAAAGTTTTATGGAGGAACCACCAACTTGAAGAAGCTACATGGGAGCTTGAGGATATGATGAGGGAGAAGTATCCTCATCTGTTTGTTACAAAGTGATGAATTTCGAGGGCGAAATTCTTTTTAAGGGGTGTAGAATGTAACACCCGAGACATTTATGTTATATAAATCATCAAAGGAATCTTTTTCTACACAACACTTGCTTGGCTTGCTTTACACGCAATCGCGACCTTCCTCGATAGCTTGCATCGTACGCAATACCGAGTTTCACTAAACAACAATATGCTATTAAAACTAGCCGTTATGAATAGTAATAACCACTTATTGAAATTTTATAAATTTTATTTTTCAAAATGGGCTTCATTTTTGGACTCAGAATATCGAAATTAGCCTAGGGTGAAATTTTGGTATTTTTCTGAAAACATTCAATTTTTGATGAATAGTGAAACCACTAAGTGGTAGGTTAAAAATTGAATTTTGCATAAAACTTAATTTTACCGCTTCTGTGAATGGAATTTCAAAAATTCGACAGACACGGTTGATATCAGTAAGTAAAATGTGGTTCAATGAGATAAAAATAATTTTTTGGTGAATAGTAACTTTTTACTATTTTTACCGCGGTTAATAGTAAATAGGGTAACTAAGGGTAAATATGATATTAATATTACCCTAACACATGTCCTAATTCTATTGGACAAGTGTAATTCGACCAATAACAAACTTAGGAATAAAATATGACCATTTAGGCCCACTTGGATTAGATTAGGACATTTATTATTAATTTATTTAAAGAAGGGTTAAAATAGTTAAAATCAAAGATTAATAAGTAAATCATTTTTAATATGGGGTTATACATAAGATAAATTCGATTGTAAATATTCATTAGAAATCTAAAACTATTTCCTACATGATGGTAGTTTATTTGTAATTTTTAGACATCAAATAATATAATTTATTTATGACACAAAGATGATGCAGTAATTATCTTATTAATGAAATATTGACATAATTGATAATATAAATACCAAAATAAATGTAATTTAAGACTTTTTATGAATTCCACTAATTTTCTAGGTTACTATGATATATTAGTGTTGATTTAATCAACTTGGTTCGACCATATAATTCTTTTATGACTTTCACAAAAATCATATATCAAATAGTGTCAAAATTGACACAAAATAATTGTTAAATCAAATATTATATTATTAATTGTTATTTTATTCCTAAAAATCTATGGTTTGGCCAAATGAATTAGATAAGGATATATATATATTAATAACAAACAATTTGGGGTTCGTTTGGCATGTTATAGTAAGTTTATTAACCATATAGTGAAAGAAAACAAAAAGACACGGTAAAAGTTAAATTATTTAACTTAGAGTTAAATCTAATTGATAAGGTTAAAATAATACCCTAAACTTGTCTAAATCCTATTGGTTGATAGGATTTCGACCCATCCCCACCTTATCTTCGAAATAAGACCCTTTGGAACCATTATAAACCGATTTTGACTTTAATATAAAATAATATTTTGAGATATTCCTAAGGTGCCCCTCTCCTCCCTTATAAAAGGGCACCTCCTCCCCATCCTCCTCACACCAATTTTAGCACTCAAGCTCGGCCAACCCCTGCCATTTTCTCCTCTCAAATTCCCTTGAATAATCCTAGAGGTCCTGGTCTTCTTCAAAGACCAATCTTAGTTCCCTAAGTGGAGGATTCAAAGAAGCGTTCCAAAGAAGAGGTAATATCCATTACCGATCATTTCAATTTCTTTCTTCTTCAACTTCTTCTCCTTTAGTTGTTTCATGATAAAGTAATAACATCAGTATTACTTACATACTGATATATTATTATAACTATGAAACAACCCTAATTCACCTTCTATCCATCCTACGGAAAAATGAAATCACCGCGCGTGCGTACGTACGGAATACCGTCTCCACGCCGTGGTGTAATCTATTTTTCCACCATCACTTTACAAGGATGGGTATAATGGTGTAATGAGTAACTATTTATGATTATTATAAAGTAATATTGTTACTGAAATAATATATATATACTCCAATACCGTTCCACGATCATAGGAACGATATCATCACTCGTGCGTACGTACGGAATACCGTCTCCACGATGTGATGCGACTCGTTCTACATGATCATCATTACATAGTAATTATATAAATGAATTGAATGAATAAATATGATATATGTTACACTAATACCATTCTGGATATAAGGTATCTATAACCTTAAAAGAAGAATAAGAATGTATTCGGCAAAACACGCATAAGAACAAAAGGCAATAAAGACCCGAGTAACAAGTAACAATGAAATATTACTAACAAGAAGCTAAGAATATGACCATATATGATATCATATCAATATATATGATTCTGGAATAAGTCAATAACATTATTTAAACCATTATACAGGAGCTTCGGACACATACAAAGCTAATCGGACCTAAGGTAAGGGAAATATCACAATCTCATTTTTATCCAAGATTGTTTGTTCGTAAGTATTTACAGGGGAGTATTTTATCATCCACATCCATGATTCATAAATATGTAATATTATTTCCATCCACCTACAATTTTTTAAATCCATTTTTACCCTTCGGTGAGTTTTTAGTAAAACAAATGAAAGGAATCTTTTGTAGTTTTTCGTACGAGATACTTTTTGACTTTTCCGGCAAAAGTACGAGAAGAATGTTTTTTTATCTTATACGGCATGAATGGATTTTTAAAACATTATTTCCAAGAAGCTTCCTTTACAATAATTCAAGTTTATTTTTAATCAAATTCTTTTATTTTAAAGTTGTATGACATGTTATGAAAGGAAAAATGTTTTTGAAGAAGAAAGGATATTTTCCTCAAGAATGGAGTTCAAGTGTTTTATCAAAATTATTTTCCATCTAAGATAATAAAGGGTTGTGTTTTTATCCCTATTATTACATGGATTTGATTATGTTGTGATGGAAACATTTTTATGAATTCCTTTATCTTATATGAATTGTTTTATGATGTCATGTTGTTTAAGAATCCCATTTTTATTACATGGGTTATGCGATGATGTATGATTTATGATTATGTGGAACACATAAGAAAGGATTCATTATAAGATGGGTGGGACCTATATCTCCATCCAATTCATTGGGTAAAGATTTTATATCTCATGAGATAGAAATGGCTGGAATGAAAGGTTATTTTGGTTCAGTGATACAGGACTGAAACGAGGAGTGAACTCGGTTCAGAAAGGGACTTTGTACACTAAGATAGTCTTGGAAATGAGTCATGACTAACAAGAAATGATTTTCCATGATTATGTGTGAATTCCACAAAGTTTCAAGTTTTATGTTATGATTATGAGGATCTCATTTTCACTTCTATGATTTGTTCCATGTTAAGATATTATGATCTCTTTTGCAGGTTATGATTTTCAAAAAGATATGATTTTTATTTCCTTTATTTGCCTTGCTGAGCATTTGAGCTCACCCTTTTATGTTTTCTTTTTCCCAGGTCAGGAAGATGGATATTAAGTAGAATATGCTAAAAGGGACCCTAGATATGATGAAATAAATGGGAGACACTATAGAAGATTTATGAACCAGTTGTTTATGTTTCCCAGTTTCTAAAGACACTATACCTATACGGTCCTTTGTGGTTTTGTCATATGTTGTAATAAGTGTGCTTCAATTTTTAAGTATTAACAATGTATGTAAAGTATGGGTCGTTATACATGTGATGTATCAAAATAAATCCAAAGGGTTAATATTCAAAAAAAACCGTAAACCAAATCCAATTATCCATGTGACCATACATCAAAACCATGTCACCCCACAATGAAGTAAACATCATATAGGGGAATCAAATGAAATACATGAAGCCCTTCCCCTTACTAATATCTTGTAAGACAAAATATTCACACACCCAAAGAAATATGCATTGTGTGAGACAAATTCTTACTATGATTCCACTATGATTTTATAGAGCAGCTCATTTCACAAGGTCTCCCGTATAGTTCATAGATTATCCACATTATCCTCCATGGTATCAGAGTATATTAGAATAGAATATATAATGCCTATCTCAAAATTGTCAATATAATCACTAAAGACACTATTAATCATTTCCAACAAGATTTCTGGAGCATTAGTGAGTCCGAAAAGCATTACTATTAATTATTAGTGCTTGTACCTTGTATGAAAAGTAGTCTTGTAGATCCTCCTTCTTCACCCTTTAATGGTAATGTCTTGTCTGCAAATCCACCTTGGAAAAGTATTATGCTCAACGTAGCTGGTTGAACAAGTCATCAATTCATGGCGGATGATACTTTTTATTTATCGTGATTTTGTTGAGCTCACTATAATCAATGAAAATGTTCATTGACCCATACTTCTTCTTGATGAAGATTATTAGCGCACCCCATGGTGAAGCACATGGGAATATAAATCATTTATCTAGATTCTCTTGTAATTGTTTCTTCAAATCCTCAATCACCACGACAATCATTCTTTATGGAGACTTGGATTTTCGAAATGCACCAGGTATCGAGTCAATTAATAATTCATCATCTCCTCTAAGAGGAAGACTAGGAAATTCCTCGAGAAACTATTCAGCAAATTCTCTCACAATAGGAATTAATTCAACGATGGTTGCTTTGTTAGACTCAATCATTTGAGCCATATACGCTTGCTCATAGGGTAGTAATATCCATGCTTGATATGATGGTGCTATAGAAGATTCATCTTCCTCCATGCACTTGTATAGAATTAGCGGTCGGTTCTCTATATGGAGAGTGATTTTTATCTCACCAAATTTATTTGTATCTATATAAGGAAAGCCAATTCGTGCCATGAATTGCATCGAATTCCGCTAGATGAATTATAATGAGGTTCGTTGGGAAGTTCAATCCACAAATTGTGACTGGGGAGGAGTTATATTCATGGGATGCAATGATAACCCAATTTGACATTCTCATCGATGTCATTAAATCCATGATTTGAGGAATTGTTGGGAGTTTTCTACTAAATATTCAGGATATAAAATAATGGGAAGAACCAGAATCAAAAATTATGTTCGCTATTCTAGAATGACTAACTAGCATACATTTCTCCACTTCGTTGTTGGGGTTTACTTCGGTGGTAGTGATGGAAAAAGCTCCCCATAGCTGCCTTGGAGGTTGCTGGTTCCCTCCAAAAACCCTTGGCATAGGGCATTGATTTGCAGGTTTCCTGGTTCATTGCAGTTGAAGTAAGGAATAAGGCGTTCAGGGTTGAATGGATCATTCCTCTACTCTATCGCAACCATGGGTTTTTTTTTAGTAGTAAATGGCAAGGTTTCTTTATCTTCCACACCTAAAGAATTTTCTTTATCCCCTTCATGAAATATATGGGGTGATAATTTCTACATATTTGGTATGTGGGGTGTTGTATTTTCTTAAAACTATTTGGTTTATCCATCAGAACGTTCGAATTGAATTCCTCTTTAGGCTTCTTATTCCCATGATACCCATGAGATTTTATGATATCTATTTTGACCTTGAGGACACATCATACAATTTTCTCATAACTATCGAATTCACAGATCACCAGGTATTTCTGTAGGCCTGGTTTTAGCGCACCAAATATTTATTCAACCTTGCATTTGGGGGTAACGACAAAGATGCACGCATAATGTTCAATCCTTATGATGTTTTCCTCGTACGCTTCGATGGATTCATCGTATTTTTTTCTTGAGGGCAAGGAAGTACCTTTCTACATTAAGTCATAGGGTGCAAGGAAAATTTTTTTTGGAAATTTTTTTCCAAAAATTCTTCCATTCCAATGCCTTGATCTCCTCCTCATGCTTTTTATATTTGATCAATGTCCACCACTGATCAGCTTCACCCTCCATACAATATGCAGTCAGAAGAACATTCTCTTGTTCAAAACATTTAAGGATGGAGATGATCTTCTCAATGGATTTGATCCATTTTATGACAATTTATGGATAAGATGATCCATAAAAAATAGGGGGCCTTTTTATAATGAAGCTCTTGATTTAGATTTATTCTTTCTTAGGGGGTAATGTTCTTCTTTTCCCATGTGTCTATTCAAATATTGAGTTAACTGATAGACTATCATGTAATGTTTTGTGATTCCCTATCCCATTGGATTGGGCATCTCATTAGAACAATCATCACATTGATCATCACATCGGTTGTTAGCTCGAGTCCTCCTATTACCGACCATTGGCTTGAATAAAATTAATGTTAGGGGTGACACATAAAGGCAAATCCATTGACAAAAACGGATGACTTATCAATAAATTTTATTTCCTTAACTTATTAATCTATAGGCTTCAGTCTATGTTATCCCTGATCTACATCAAAACATTCATTCTTATGGGAATTTCATTTATTCCAAAAACAATGGTTCATACTATGCTTTTGAATTTACCAAAGTATATCCCCCGAGAGTGTTGTAACCAAGAGTGCAACAATGCCTTTTTTCCTATACCAGGATTCCCTGGGTCAAGCACGAAACTCCTTTCCGGAGTTTTCACTCCTAGGTACATTTGTGCCAGAGCCGCTTCTACTTACTCATTTCTTAACATGGATGTATTTTATTGATAAACCACTTTCTCAATACTCACCAAAATTTATGGATGTTTTTATTATACTTATTCTCAACTCTAAGGCTTCATTATGGTTTTCTGATCCTAGCCCCATAAATAACTGAACCTCCCTCTGATACCAACTATAACAACCCTACTTTTTATTACACACTTAAACTAGATTTATTACCAAAAACCATCACTTGATTCCATATAGTAGATCAAGAGGTTTAGTGTATTTGTGGCTTAAGAACATTACCTAACGACGAAAAACATGAAACTCAACATCTTTATTGAAAACATCCTTTACATGACCACTACATTCCCTCGTACATAGCATTGCATGTGATATCCTGAGGACATGAGTAAGAAAAGGGTGAACTATAAAGCTTAGTAAGTGAGTAAACAAGGAATATAATAAATAATACAATACATGTTAGGTAATTGGAATATCAATGAAGCATAAAATAAACATGAACCTAGTGGTGCGGAATAGCATGATTATCATAACATGGAAATGTGGCAACAACAATTAACATGGTATTAGCATGAGCCAAATCTCATTGCACATGGATCATGAGTAAAACCTCATTTCAATTGAATTTTCATGATTAAACCCTCATTTCACTTGATGTATCATTTTACTTATCTGTACCCACTATAGTTTAGTTCTATTAGGGTGAAACCTTCTTAATCATTTCATATAATGCATAAGTGTGCCACATGGATCATATAGCATGGAATCATTCAACATCGTCATTTATTCCACGATAAGAGAATGTGTAATACATAAATTAAACTATATAATAAACAATTAAATGTGTGTAAATGTGAATACCCTTGATAGAGAAATGAGAATGGTATTCACCACTCAATGACTTTGGCTAGGAAAATCGTGGTGTAATTCCGCCTGCATAACGGCGTGAAATAAGAATTCATAAAAATGGTTGATGATAGATAAATTGGTGTCTCATCATATGTACATGAAATGGATAGTAAGGGGTAATATATATACATGTCCAAATATATATAATGTAATTCAGATTCATAATACAAAATAATTTCTTGAATGTAAATGAGGAGTGATTAATTTTTTTGTGGAATTTCTTCATGGTATCAAGTGTCCATGGGAGGAATTAATGAGAGAGAAATAGGTATATCAACATTTAAAACATAGAGATTGAAATATAACGGAGGGGATAAATCACACCCCAAAATTATTAATTGATATAAAAGGGTATTAAAATATAAAGAAACATTGATAAAAATAAGATATGAAGGAATCCCTTACTTAGAAGTGTGATCCAAAAGGCTTGGGAAAGGCTTGAGAGAGGCTTGAGAGAGGATTCCTATGATAATAGGGCGCCTTGTGAATATTCTAGAGAGATAAGGGAATATTATGGTCGAGATACAAAGGATTTTATTGAAAAATAAGTTGGATCGTGGGTGGGTTTATATAGGAAAAGAGAGGGAATTCTTTATTTTTTAGGTTTGGGAAACCACACATTAAACTAATCAAAACCACAAACCAGAATGTGGTTTTTGACCACGTTTTTCTCCAAAAGAGAGTGGAAAAAATTATTTTATAAGTCCCATGCCCGAACATCTAATAATATTAGTCTTTCTAATGTAGATGTGAGTCACACTATCAAGGAAATGTGTTTAAAAAGATAAAATGTTTTATAAGCCTTGGAAGATCCACTAAAGCTTTGTAAAATAAATAAAACACACCTAAAATAAAATTATTTTAATTTTAAATCATATATTGGACGAAAATACCATTTATTGTATTTTATTACATCACTATTGGGACATTATGATGTCATAAAATACATTATATAATAAAACTATAATTAATTTTTACCCAAAAATTTGACTATCTTGGAAAATTATGAAAAATTCACATTTGAATAATTTCAACATCCTGATTCCAAAAATAATATTTTTTTTATCAAAATAATTTACTAAATATGTAAATTTTTTACTTTTAAAATAAAACTGACATTTATCAAAAAAATTTGGGTTTTGAAAAAAACGGAATTCAAACCTTAATAAAAATCACAATTGTATTCATAATAATTATATGATAATTTTTTAAAATATTCACTTATTGACAATATTTTATTAAAATATTATTAAATTAAAAATACATTAATTCAGCAAAATAGATTTCTCAATTGAATATTAACTAAAAATGAAATTTTTTCTTTAAAAACTATTTGAAAGGAAATAATAATAAAATGATTGTATATTCTATATTATATGAACATAATAATAGTGTTACGGTCTTGTTACATAACCCCATATAACACCTGCATAAGTCCAGAGGGTAAGGTGTGCGATGGTGAGAGACTCTTGGGGTGACTAGGATAACGTCACTCGGGTGGTGATCTCTATCAACTTCAACATCTTCGGTAAACAGCTATGCTCAAGATTAACATGTTGATGCTTGGATTGGGCTTGGTCAAGAGGGATCCTAATGACGCGGCCTCATTTTTGCGCTCTAAAAAATGGGCTTCATATGGATCAATTCTACTGGATGAGTCCATTTCTTACTTTTTTTGAGTAAATTGGATTTTTAAAGCCTTATATTTATAATAATAATGCTATCACTCTTTAACGGCTATATTAGAAATGACCACAATGCTTAATAGTATCTTAAAATCCAAAAACATAAAACTAAGGAAGTGAATTTGTTTTATATATCTATAATAAGACATTTATTTATACGAAGATTAATTTTCATTAATGAATGCCATGGTCATTACATATAACATTTGGAAGAATCTATCATGGTCAATAGTTCCCTATTCCAAGTGTTTCTATGTGAGTTGTGTGTTGGTGTGTATTTTATTGGTGTGGGTAAATTTTGAAATAAAAAATGGTTTAAAAAAATTAATTTTCAACAGGAAATATTGCTCATGTTTTTTATTTTTTTTAAATTCATGCATTGGTGTTTAAAACATGATTAAAAAGATGATTTCAGTATTGGGATAGTGTTCATAGAAGAAGGAATTTATGGAATTTATAATGAAATGGTTGTCTAAAAAGGATTATACTTTTTTCAATGTGATGTTTCATATTACATATTTGTGTTTTAATTTGAGATGTTATTTTCAGTTAGGTGTTGATTTGTGTCATGTTATTTTTCTTTTTTTAGATAATTCAACACAGAATGGTCCCAAAGGCTTCCAGTGAATGTCTCCCTATTGTTAAACCAGTCCAGACACTGAGTGGAGTGTCATAGTGAAGTTTATATCAGTTGTTTCCTATCGTTCGTGGTGATATATGTTCATTAGAGGTATGGGAGTTGATTGAGGAAGTTGAACGTTTGTTTAGGTTATTGTAACCTCCCAAATCTTTGAGTGTCTTCCATTTTGGGTTCCCTTGAAAGTCCAACATTGGATTGGGGGAAGTTAATCATCCTAGAGTCATTATTGGTTGGGTTTCCCTATGATATGTTTATGTCCACTTTCATGCAATTATTTCTACCTATGGAGGTGAATATGAAAAAAGTTTTTGTGATCAAGAGTGTTCAATAGGGAGAGTGGGTGGTAGAGTCTTATATTGATAACATCAATGAGTTGTTTATTTTTTTGGTGGTATAATTGTAGCATTAGTTGAAATATCCTATTTTTCCTAGGGTCTATGTTCAGATATTAAAGAGATAATTTTTTCGCCAATGGAAGTTTAGTTCGAGAACTTGATGGATTATGTGTTCTTAGATGAGTTAATTCTAGGAGCAAGATTTATATAGTCAAAAATCTAGTTTCTCTTGGTTCTTATTAAATTTTTCCATAATGAAATAAGTGTTCTCCATAAGAAATTGTTCTTTTTGGTTCTTTTTCGATTTTCCCATTTCTTCACTCATTGAACCAATCATTTGTGTACTTTTAGTGTGTCTAGTTTGGGCATTTGATGCCATCTAGTTTTAATCCAACAAAGGACTATCTTTTAAGCGGATTTTGGGGTCATCTAGATGAATTATATAATAATAATGGTTAAAATAGTAACTCTTGGTTGGAGGATGTTTGCACCTGACTGTAGGGTAGTGGATGCATTAGTCATTAGTGATCCTACCGTAGGCACTAAATTAATGCTTGTACGTAGTTAGAAATCATTAGATGTGGGGTTATGTCCCATATTTTAATATATTATGTTATAATATAAAATTTTAGGTCCTATTTTGTATTCATCTTTACATTTTTATGTTTTCATTGTTGTAATGGTCTTGGTAGTTCTGTTTTATTTATAATTATAATTTTTTTATATTGGTTTTTAAAAGGTTATCTTTGTGGATCGGTTTTGGTTTCATGTTGTTCGTGTTGTGAATATGTTTGAATATTTTTTAAATAATGAATCGTGTTCTAGATCAAGGTTTTTTATTAGTCTCTGGTCATTCTCATTTTGGATATTTTTTCTTCTTCAGAAAATAATGGATCATTTTTCAGTTAGTTGATTTTTTAGAACCATCTTTGGGTTACACATGTGACAATGATTTTTTCTTCATGTTTGACGTTCTTAGCCCCATAAATTTTTTATTTGTTCGGTGCTAGGAGTTTTAATGATAGTTTTAGTCGGTGGGTTTTCATGTTGTGGGGAGACCCATCATAGATCATGTTGTTTTTTCTTTTAGGGTTGGTCAGTGTTAGATGGTATCTTGTAGTGGGGAGAACCCTCAATTTCTCTTCCAAAATGGTTATCCATATTGTGGTTTTATATTGAGCAGGTATGGTGAGACTTGTGGAAAAAAAGATGTCACCATGAGGTTCATGGTTTTTTTCAGCCTCATTTGGTTCTGATTTTCGGTTTTGGTTCTCATTCATCAAAATGTATTTCTGGGGGATGAAACTTATGCGGTGTGGGAAATTTTCACACCCCTAAATACATTTTTATTTATTTATTTTATTTCTATTTTCTTTTAGATTATTAATATTTTCTATTGACGCTTAGTTTGAAGTTTCTGTGAGCATTTATTTGATTTTTGGAGGGTTTGGGTGATATTTTCCCTTATTCATGGTTACTGTGAAAGATATGGGGAGAAAATGGAATGGTGTGGAGTCTGTGACACCACCGGTGTTGCTTCTCTATGGGTTGTGATTGATGTATAGTTTATCCCCATATGTTAGAGGAATTTTGGGGTAAAAAGAGTGATGTTTGGGGACTTATTACAGGTCACACATTTTAGTCACAAGTCTAGTCTAACCATACAGCCTATGTGTGCAGCCATCAAAACATTTACCATTTGTGAACTACATGGTTTATGCATGGTTTGTTTAACCATGCAAGATAATCATAAAACTAACCTAATGAAGGGTATTTTGACGTTTCTCCTTATTTTTAGTTGGGGTTTCTTCACATGGTTATACACATTTGAACCCCTTGACCTTGACACCTCCCATGTAACATTTTGGATCCTCCAATATCATATAAAGTTATTTTTGGTGGTTTATTGGTGATTATTTTCCCTTAATGTAAGGTTAGTCATCCTATATATATATATATTCATTTTTTATTACATTTTTCATTTATCATCTAACCCTAGTTGAAATTTTGGGATAATTGGGATACCTGGGGTTGTGTGAAATTTGGGGGGAGGGGTTCTCTTTCTTAGGGTTGTGAGTTCTAGTAGGAGTGTCTTTTCAGTGGATTTCGTGGAAGGTGACATGATTCATCAACATGAGGTATAATTTTCATTAATTTTACTTTCTAGAACATCTCATAGAGTCTTGAGATTTCCTAATTGTTTTCAAAATTGTTTGTTCAAGATTTTGTTGTGTTGTCACTAATGTTTTTGGTGTTCTGATGATAGGGTATTGATGAAAATGGCGTTTTTAGTGGTTTTACTTAATTATATATATTTATATACCTGCAAGGTTAATGAAAAATATTAACTTGTTCTTTTGAAATAGAATTTTGAATTTTGAATGTTTTATTGATCTCGTTTTACCATTTGTTATGTTTTTGTTTCTTGGAATTTTTTAATTAAATTTTGATTGGAAATTTTGGTGATTTTTATTGTTTAGTGCCTACTTGTGGATGTTGTGATTAGTGGTAAATCAAGTGGTGATTATTTTGGGGGGGGGATATTTATGGTTTAATAATGATGTAATATTGTATATGGGAACATTCATATATGCATTGTGTGAACATATGGATGGTCACAAAAATGAATATGATCCTTGATACACATGATAAACATAAACTCGGGATTTTAAAACACTTATTCCCCCTCCATCCTTTATTCATCAACCCTATTCCCCTCAAGTGGTTCCATAAAAACTATATTGTCTTTATAATGGCCCCTTGGTTTCAAAGGTCACAAATGTAATTCCAAATTGTTTGTTCAATATCATGGTATGTTTGGAATGTTGATATGTGGTTTGGTTTCTAAATGATCTAAAGGCTTGTTTAGAACCTTTCATACATATTTTGTGTTAGTTTGTTTGTTTTGGAAATGAATTTGGAAATAGATTTCAAACAGAAAAATGGAAAAGGTCCTGTTGGTATTTTATAATATCATGACAATTGGTTTTGAAACTCATGAAATGTTTCAGTCCAGTTGGAACTTTGTATTGTGTGATGAGTGATGGGAACCTCTACTATTGACCCTCCAAGGTTAGGTTCATCATATAGGTGGTGTAAATGTTTGGGCTAGGAAATCATGATGGCTATGGGTTATTGGATTGAGTCATGCATGGGATGACCTCCCTATTCACAATGTACTGTAATCTTGGGATTCATAGGCATAATCATGGGGTCTAGTGATGGTTTCATGAGGAACCATATTAGATGGGTTGGTACCCACTGGATTTGTAGAGTGGTCTGGTGGGAGGTTCCACTAGATTGGAATGTTTTTGAGCGGATAGTTGGTTATTGACTAAGGAGATGCAACATACACCGGTAGGTGAATCCAAAATAACTATGTCCAATTATATATTCTAGATATTATTAGTAAATTACAATGATTATATATAATGATGTTCCTTCTTATATTTGTTGTTCATGGCCACCTATTTTTCTTGTATACACTTGCATATATTCATATTACATTCATAGTGTTTTGTCTACTTATTATACTAAAATTAATTTTCAATGTAGCGATTTTTATTACATGGTTTGGATTCTTCTTTAGGTTTTGGTAATGAAAATGGTATGTTTTAAAATGTAACACAATTCTATATAGTATAGTGGTGTGTGTTGTTTAAAAAATTGGATTTCTCTAGGAAGATGTGTTTTTTATTTTGAAATAAGAAAAACTAATTTCTATATATGTATTTCAAAAAATTGATCTTGTATTTTTTTGGAATGTGAATGTATGGAATCTGTGGTTATTTACAACTGAGATGTTCATTCTCACACCGTACTTGTTCCTCTCAACATCCGTAGACCCGAACCGTTTTAAAGGTTTGGGTTCTTTTACAAGTTTCCTTGGAGTGGGTTGGTGTGGTGGTTGGTGGTGACCAAGTGGTCATGTGGAGACAATATCATTTACAGATCAGTTTTGTTTTCATTTTTAGTTTCTATCTAGTTAGTATCCTCTATAAAAAGATGTGGTTTTTTATTTATTGGTGGGTTATTATAGTTCTTGTTGTGTTCTTGGTTTGGTTCTTTAATCCAAGTTCATTCGGAAGAATTCATTCCCAATTGAATTATCTTTGATGACTAGTGCTAGTTGCATGCTTGGGAGCATCTTGAACACCCCTCGTGACTTTTTCAGACCAGGTCAGGAGTGAGATTAGATGGCGGCCCGATCTATTTCATAACTCATACCCTAATTGATCCCCCATTGGTGGATCACACAAAAAACATATATATAGGAAAAAATACAACATGCTTTAAAATTAACCCTATTATAGTCCCAGATACTTCATAGTTTTCATTTCTATACTCCTCTTCATGAAACCACAACAAAAACAACATCGGCCTTACCTTGAACATGTACCTACCTAGAAATAGTCTTGTTCTTGGGTACTCCATTTCTAGGGTGACCTGTGTAGGTTGTCAGTAAAACATGTTAGGCCACCACCAATGGAATTCATAAAATAACCAATACATTATATGGTGAATTCAGTAGTTCTATTAATTAAGAATTACCATTTGGAATATTAAAAAATAACAGTTTAACAATTAAAACAAAAAGGCAGTTAGACCCCACAACTAATAAGGTTCTACAGTTACACACATGATCAGTATATGCATGCTTCTTTTATCCTTTATGTGTCTCAAATCATAGTATATATCATGTATTAACTAGTTTTAAGGTATACTACCAATGAATCCACAGTTGAAAAAACCTCAGGGAATCCACAAGGCTCAACTGATCATTCCACCTCCAAAGATCACAAAGGAAGTCCTAGGGAGGGGACACCCCAGGAATTTTACAAATTACAACTACCTTTCAAACTAAAGGAACTATCATTGAAATTAAAAAACTTTAACTGATTGGAATCCCTATATTACACTTGAGGCATTCCACTCAATGTATTCAAGGTGAATCTAGGGGGCTCATCCCCTAGAATTCATTAAGGTACCTTGCAAGAATCCATCACATTAATCTATGGAATTCTCTAAATATATACATAAAAATAATCCAACGGGTATATTCCTCATGTAATTCATGATAATTAATCTTAGAGTAATTCAGTGTATTACTCAAGGAATTCAATATAATTCTACCTCCAGGAATCTATGTCTTTTATCACATCATGGAATTAATTTAAGTCTCGTAGTGGAGTCTAAGGCTCTCTTGTGGAATTCCACAGATGTATAGGTAAATGATGAATTTAAGGAATCCTCCTAAGGTATTATGACCCATCATCATTTAAATAGTCACAAATTTAATAATTATTTATTTAATAGGTATTCGTTTTAAAATAGGTGGAGCATCCCCCAAGATAAATACCCCAAGGTCCTCTACATGGACCATTTCACTAAATTATCATCATGGAGTCAATCCTTCCCATAAACCCCATCCCATTTCATAACATATATTCCAATATAACCTTTTTAAAAAATTATGAAACTCCTAACCATAGGCCAATTCAATTTTAAAAAATACCTATCATTTCATAATGGAATTATTCATTTACCAAAACTTTTATCAATACAAGGTTATAATTATATTTACAACATCAATTGTTGTAAAATTCCATTTCCTAACCATAAAATTAATTCATAACCACATTTTAACCATTTCAAACATATGTTTCCCTGTAATAAAATTCAAATGATCTTTCCAAAATAACCATAGATTTCAAAAAAAAAATCTATAGTTAACTAATTTCTAAGAGGACACACAAGGAATCCCACTATTCTATGGATCTTCCAATGAAATATGGTGTTTCAAGTTAAAAGTTTTATTTTAGAACATTCCATATAAGTTAGTCTAATTCCCAAAAATATATAATGACTACCCAACCTAATAACATGGTAAAATAACGAGGACTATCGATTAATTTACAAGTACCAGCTACCTTAGCGATAGGGAATTCCACACATCCGATATCAAATTTTGGTTGGGTCTAAATTGGAATAAAATAAAGAAGAAGACAAAATTTCTTACTATAGTTTGTATTAGACATATACAGTGATGGGTTACTAGAAAATGAAAGAAACAGAGAAAATTTAAAGGTGAAATCAAAGACTTACCAAAATATAACAAATTCCACAAATAAATGTTAAATTGGAAATCTGATGAAATAAATCAACCATCATGGATAAACAAGACAAATCCCCCCTTAGAAAATTCTACAATATGGGTGGGGGAGGAAAACCTTGAGTGGGCTATTAAGGGGGTGGACTCAATAAAATTATTTGGTATCACATATTTTAAAAATAGATTAAGGGTCATTGGCTAGCCGATTCACCCCACAAGCAAGTATTTGTGTACCTAAGAGCTTATTGTGCTATTAGACAATCCATTAGCAAACTTATGGCACTATAAAAATATTGTTACAGAAAATATCTCCTCTCGATCCCTTTCAAAGCCTCTGTTTCCACCACAAAACCCGTATACAATTCCAAAAACACTTATTTAATTGGATTAGATCCTCATAATTCTATTTAAAACTCTTTTTTCAAAAAATAACTGACCTACAAATCCAAAAATCTAATTCCTCCTGAATTTTGAACACTCATATGGGCATAGGGATTTACATTATAGAATGAAGTTGTATGCATCAAGATTCTATACCTTTTTACTGATAACCTTCTATATATTAGTTCTCATTGCTAAATCCTTTTGGATATGAACATCATGGAGTTATCCTCTCGTAGATCCAACTCCTCTTGATGAAACAAATTCTTGTTGTCCCTACTACTAATTTGGTTTCTAAGGTAGCTATTACTATGTTTAGAATAGAAACTGACAATCATCATGATCCGTTAAGATGACCAAACAATAAAATATCCCATAACCATTTCTCTCATAATAGATAACACACCAGAACAAATCCCCATGTCTATGTATAGTAACTTACTGCCTTAGGGAAATGAGAAGGAAATTACTATGGATTATAACCCACTGATATAAAACTAGATGAACAAGATACCAAATATCCTCCACGAACATCTTTTCTCCTTGAAGATATTTTATAGATCCCTAATTAATATGACACTGATATAGTATACTTCCTATAAATAGGATCAAAATTATTTTACACTTCTAAGTATATTAGCATTGTAAATAGGGTAATTTTATACCCAATAATCGGGAACAATACCTCCTTTAGACTCGGTTTTATTAGCTCTTCATCATGGAAAAAATATAGAGATAAGTGGAGGATGCCTTTAAATTTAATCACAGGAACCCACACACTCAGGATCCCCTATTGAAGGGGATGAACTGTTCCCCATTCACTTCCCTTATCATTAAATATATTTACATCATATGAAACATTATTACAAACTCACACCTTGAAAAATCTTCCACCTTCTACTCCATGAGATACCAGATCCCTGAATAAGGAGCTACCCCTCACATCTAACTAATATCTTGTGGAACAAATCACTCTTATCTAGATTGGACAAAACAAAAATAAAAATCAGCATCCTATATCTTTCAATTTGTCTCGACATTAGTATAATAATGGATGATGGCCAATAAGAATATCTAAAATAAATAAATAACTACTAATCCTGATAACATACAATTAATTAATGTTTCATTTATTATATTCATTTAATTTCTATAGAACCAACCCAATTCAAACACATGTCCATACATACATAATGATTCCACCTCTCATAGGTTAATACCTCACAAAAAAACATCACATATCATAGTTGAATACACAATCTTAGTACACTTCATCGGATCATAGGTGTCCCTAAAATCCTTTTTCCAATACGGTCTCCCATGTTTACACCACAAGATATGTTCAAATTATTTTGTTTCTCTATCATCCTATGAATTTCTCACATGTTCCTAAAAAATAACCCAGCCTAAAACTCAAAGAAAAATTTGATAACATTTGTTTCATGACATTACCGCATTAGGAACTCCTCGTGTGTCTTGAATAAGGATGAAATAAACCCCTAAATCCCACCTTAAATTGGCCATGGGGAGGTGGCTAGTACTAAGGGTATAATCACCCAAAAAGAGGTATTAATCTAAAAATTCCCAATAATACATAAAAAACCACCGTTAAACACCATGATATATTTTAAATAAAATAATATCCCATAATAATTTAAAAATTATGAAATGAAATATATATATATATATATATACATGTCTATAAATAAATTACCAAAATAAAACCCAAAGTAGTTGTTCCAATAGAAATCCCAAGCACCATGTTAGTTTTTTCCTTCATAGACTCCTAACTCACCCTAGAGATCTAAAAAATGTCTTATATATATTGGGTGATCATAACATGTATAGTTAGTGTTATCGTACTCAAGACCACCCATGAAAATATAGAATAATCATATTATTGCTTCAGTGAACCAATAGTAGAATCAACAAGCACCTATTAGGTCAAGTACCACCATGCTTGTCCAAGGCTCGCTCACTATGTATCATAGCCAATCATAGTAAACTAATATCAAGAATATAGTATAAACGATAACTTTTATCACTTCTCCACTAGTTTGATGCTCTCATGGGCCAATGATAGACGCATTTTTCTTCCGTACATTCTATAGTCATGCCACAACACACCAAACAAATCCAATATCACAACCTTGCCATATATCATTGCCACATCATCACCATCATATATCTACTTCCACATATCATAACCTTCTTATATATCATATTACCACTACAGTAGAGTGTAATGAAAAATAACTACATTGACCTTATTCCCTCTTACTCCCATATATTCCCCCCATTATATCTAATAATACCAATACCTCACTGGGTCTACTAGTACACAAAATGATAAATCACATGATAATACCTATTTAAATTTATTATTGTATTACCACACCTTCAATGGATAGGTGAAGAGGAAGTATCAAACCATTTGTTTCCTTGGAAACATGTATATTAGTGAAAACGCATGGAATACAAAATATTTCTGTATATGTCAGGTGATTTGACATAGATGGATTTATATATAAATCAAAATAAAATTAGAGTATATAGAGTCACACATAATCCAAAACTAGGGTTCCTAACCAAACTACACTTGCACCACCCTTAACGGACATCAAATCCTCTAAAAGTTCTAGTAAAAAAATACATTCATACAATTACAACCACTTCTAAATATTAAACATTCAATACATCCCCACATAAAATCCAAAAAATCCACTATATTCTTCCATAATTATCCCTTTAATCATATCATCTCACTATTTCTATATTTACCATTTACTATTCATATTACATTTACCATGAAATTAAATTTCCATATTTAATCAAAACCCATTATTAGCCATTACCCATGTTTAATCCATACATTACACCTCTATTTCATTAATAAACATTCCAATAATAGCCCATGGTAATTATTGACCATATTTGGATTCTACAAAAAAACTATAAGACATCCCACAACCATTAACTAACCACTATTTAACTATCATTGAACACATCCCATTCTAACTATAGAAACCAACCACATATCCCACCGCACATCCCAAAAAATCCTTATACCCCCCTTCCAACTATAGAAAGGTATCCATACCCATGTTAAACAATCACACCAATAACCAAAAATAACCAACATTAAAATATTCCTAACCAAGGTCCACAAATAAAAACAGAATAACAAGGAAGATAAATGTTACTTAAAAATTTAGTTTCTAGTTTTCATATATCTCCTCTTTATTAAGATGGAATCCAGATTAATACAATGTCTCACACAATATATTTAACACAACAATTTATATATTCCACATAATAAGTTCATTTCCAAATTTACATGATTTAATAGTTATGAATAGTTTCTACATTATTTAAATCATTGAAAACAGAACAAGAGTCACAATTATAATATAAATTTATAGAAGAAACCATAAACTTATAACAATCACATATGAAACACCAAGAAATTATGGAAACACATCAATATCATCCCATCCCCTTCCATTATATCTAACATGATTCATTAATTTATTAATCAGATATAAAATTTTCACCTAATGAATGTAAATTCATTATAGTTCTACATTATACAAAAAATAGATGATAGTTCTTGAATAACCTACCCGAATCAGAACTTCTAAAACTAATGGACAATAAAGAACGATGGAGATAACTGTAGAACCCCAAGGCTTGATGAAAAAATAAAATAAACATGGATTATAGAAATTCCACATCAATATTTCATTACTACAATACCCAAAACCAACAAATAATATTGCCACAATATTCTATGCACAAGGAATATGGATCTGACTAAGAAGAAAGTGGAAGGATCGTAAATTCGATCATTAAAACTGACTCCTTGAATCTGAGGATCAAATATAATAATATGAGTTGAAATATCTCCAAAAATATTTCTATATTTCCCCAAATAATTTATGAATAAATAATTGGAAGACTGAAAATTATAGAAGAACCCAAATTTAAACCTATGAAATATAAATGGAATGCTGCAATACAAGGGTGATCACCACACAATAATGCATTTAAGTTCAAAAACTCCTAGAAATCATGTTGTGGTTGACAAATAGTTACTATAATTCCAATGGAAACCCACAATGAAAGAGTTCTTTTCCACAATGTATAATCTTAACCACTTAAATAATAAAAAAACCTACAAAACAGGATACAACATAACCCTTGTAACATTGCATGGTTACACAAATGGAAGAAGAACCAAAATCAACCACCTAGATTCCATGTTGTAGTAGGAAGGACCACACTACATCCATATTTACAACTAGTATTCCATGATACAGTAGAAGCATCGTGATGAAAAAATAATTAGAATTAATTAACTAAATAGTCCATACCAACGAATGAGCATGACACAACACTAACCAACAAGTCACAATACTAACCTACAACTAACACTTCAGCCCAAACTCCACCTCCCCTTCTATAAACATCCTCCCAACATCTAAATACTGAAAACATAAAATATTATAGGTCAGGAAGTTTCAGTCCATTAAAATAATTTTAAATAGTATGTAAATATTTTTTTAATTTATATTGTGGCTATTGTAGATATTTATAAGATATATATATAATCATAAGAGGGATCTAAATTGCACAGCATTGTCTACTGAAATCTTGAACCAGAGTGAGTGTCACCCAGAACTGGCCATTTGAAATTGATTATTATAATGGTAATGTGTATGGTTTATGAACCTATTTAATTCATCCTCCATTATAATCCCCATTATTATCCACCATCATCCCCTCTCTTGTCTCATTATTTCACCATAATATTTCATTCGATTGATTTGCGTCACCCTGCATGAACCCCTAGACTGTCATTCAGACACCCAAGAGGCTAATTTATATTTATTGTAATTATAAATTAAATATTTTTCTATATATATACAAATATATTTTAAAATATTTATTATAAATATTAATTTAATTATTATACTTATTATAAATATAATAATATTTATTGTATTGAAAAAACTTTTTTATTGTTAATATAATTATATATGTAATTATGTGAATAAAAATAAATATTTTATATTGTAAATATATGTTGAATATAATGAATTATACTTTCATTATGCTTAGAATATGTTAGTATAAAATAAAATGAGTCTTGTAGATTAAAATATTTAAATATCCATGTAACCACTATTTATTCATAGACTAGTTTGGAATAAAATTAATAGAGTAAAATAAAAGTTTTCCATTTTTTCAACATGGAGGTTATGTGTTGAATTTATTCATAATAAATAAACATATATTATGATCATTTATGTATAAGAAGGACGTGTGTTACCAAAAAAATTTGAGAATGTTTTTTTATAGTCACATGTGTTGGATTTTTTGAAGACACAACTATAAATAATGAAGACACATTGGTATCACTATATATCAAATACATGGAATGTGAAGAAGTTATTATATATTTAGATTGAGTGTAATATAGTTTGAATATTTATGAAGAACAGTGACAAAGTTTGATGATGGTTAGATAAGGTTGAGATGAATTATGGTCTTAATATTTTGGACTTTTATATTTAAAAAATTGCAATGTCTTATATGGAAGGGTTATAAGAACCTAATATGTATGAATAATAAGTGTGAAGAAATCTATATTTTTTAAATTTGAAAACGTATTTAACTATGCTAGAATACAAAAGGTTAAAAAAATGCTAAAGTGATATAGAAGAGTAATATATATTCTCTAAGTGATACATAAGAGTAACACAATATCATATGTAAAGGTTATAGTGAAAATTCATAAGGGCTACTAAAACCTTTAATGTGATACTTAAGCGTATGAGAGAGCATATATAATTTTATTTTGAGATCTAGTCCATAAATAAGGGTTTTTTTGATTTTTTGAGGTGAAGTGTCATAAATATGTCAATACAAAAGATTTATTTTGGAATAAGTAGTCGATCGGCGATTATAGTGTTCTACGTTTTTGGACATGATGAGATTCCGTGGGAATTTGAGTTTTATCATTTTTTGTGTGGTCCATTTATAAAAGTAAGACTCGTTATTTAAATATGAATTATTAAAAAGTTAAATTAGTTGTTTTTAGACATGTTTAAAATCCTGAGTGTTGTATCGGGTAGTTTGTTGAGTATCAAGTGATTCAAACCCTAGAAAATTGTGTTTTGGTGGTTAGAAAGGGTCCACGGTTTTTCTAAAATTGTATAGACCACTACTATAAACTGTTCACAGTGTGTAAATGAGTAGAGATGACCTACGTGGGGTTCACTGGGTTTTCCTAAACCATGTGTCTATCCTACACAATTAGTGTCATTTAGGTAGTATGTGCATATTTATTACGCATGTTTGGCACATGGTTTGTCCAAACCGTGGGGCCAAATCAGGAAAACCCTCCCCATATGTTTTACCCCTCATGCAGTTGGTGCATGGTTTGGAAAACCATCTGGTCAAAATATGTGTAATGACCTAAACATTTATTAATGGAAAATTAATCTTGATATAAATTAATATATTATTATGTGAAAAGGTTATGTAACATATTAACTTATTTGGTTTTATGTTTTTGGATTTTAAAATACAATTATGCATTGTGAATGTTGCTAATATAGTCGTTAAATAGTGATTAGATGATTAGTATAAATATAGGGCTTTAACAAATCCTATTTATTTAGGCAAAGGAAGTGATGACCTCATCTATTAAACTTTCACCGTACGAATCCCATTTGTTGGAGCTTCAAAAGAATGTGGTGTCATTGGGCTTCTCTCTTGAAAATTCCCATGTTGAGATTCAACACCTGATTCTTGAACGGAACTGCCTAGGAGAGAAGTGGAAGTTGATAGAGATTGCCACCCGAGGGATGTTATCCGAGCCACCCCAAGAGTCTGTCACCATCGCACACCTCACCCATCTGTCATATGCATGTGTTATAAGGGGTTTTGTAACAAGACCCTAGCACAATGATTCTATACATTATTATTGTATAAATAATATACATTCATTTTATTATTGTTGCTTTGTAAAAAGTTTTTAAAGCCCAAATAGTATTTTTAATTAATATTCACATAAGAAATCTATTTTTATGAATTAATGGATTTTTTAATTAATTAATATTTTAATAAAATATTATTATTAAATTAATTTTATTAAATTTAAATTATTGAATAATTTTTATGAATACAATTTTAATTTTTATTAAGGTTTGAAAGTTGTTTTTATCAAAACCCATGAATTTTCGATAAATGTCAGTTTTTATTTTAAAAGTAAAACTTTACATATTTAGAAAATTATTTAGATAAAATTAATATTTTTTTTGGATTCAGTATGTCAAAATTATCCAATGGTTAATTTTTCATTATTTTATGTGACAGTAAAATTTTGGGGTAAAAATTAAATATCGTTTAAATATATATTGTGTTTTATGATATCATAATGAAACAATAGTGATTTAATAAAATACAATAAACATTATTTTAGGAAAATATATGTTTTACGATTAAAATAATGAGATTTTAAATTTGTTTGAATTATTTTATAATGATTTAGTGGACCCTTCAAGACTTATAAAACATTTTAGCTTTTTAAATGGATTTCCTTGAGAATGTGACTCACCTCCACATAAGTAAACCTATTATATTATGAATTTAGGCCATTTTCCTTATAAAATATTGTTTTTCACTCCCCTTTTTCAAAAACCGTGGGAAAAAACCATGGTTTGGTTTGTGTTTTTAATTAGTTTAATGTGTGGTGTCACAAAGCTAAATAATAATGAATTCCCCCTCATTTCTTATATAAACCCACACATGATCGCACTTAATCTTCACTAAAAGCCTTTGGAGTTCATCTAACCTCTTCCATAATCTCTATATAATCCTCCCATGGCACCCCAATCTCCCAAGAAGCCTCTCCCAATCCTCTCCCAAGCCTTTGGGGTCACACTTCCATGTAAGAGTTTCCTCCCTTTCCAATTTTATCCATGTTTCATAATATTGTCAGGCCCTTTTATTTTCTGTTATAAATGTTGGGATAAGATTTTCCACCACCCCTATACTATACTATTTATTTTTGGATGATGAGTGACCCCTTTCTCTCTCATATATTCCTTCCATGTAAACCTGTTACCATGTCGAAATTCTGTAAATAATTTCTCCCTCCTCATTTACATTCAAGCAATTATTTTGTATTACGAATCTAAATTTACATTACTCATGTTGGGACATATATCTATATGATCCCCTTACTGTCAATTTCAAGTACATATGATGAGACACCCCATTCTCTCTCATCAACCTTTTTTATGAACACTTATGTCACACTGTAATGCTACCGAAATTGCACCGTAATTTTCCAAGCCAAAGTCATTGTGTAGTGATTACCATCCCCATTTCTCTATCAAGGGTATTCACCTTAATTCACATTTTAATTATGTTTAAAGAGTTTCATTTATGTATTCAAAATCCCTTTATCATGTAATAAATTATTATTTTGAATGATTCGACGTTTTATGATCCAAGTGGCACACTTTTGCATGAAATGAAATGTTTATGAAGGACACACCCTAATAGAACTCCATTGCATTGGGTAAAGATTAGTATCATGATACTTCAAATGTAATTATGGTTTACTCCTGCTAATTGAAGTGAAATGAGGGTTTACTCATTCTAATTCAAAAAAAAGAGGGTTTACTCATGCTAATTCAAGTGCAGTGAGGGTTTAATCGTGCTAATTCAAGTGAAATGAGGGTTTACTCATGATCCATGTGCAATGAGTCATGGCTCATGCTAATACCATGTTATGTTTGGTTTCCACATTTCCATGTTATGATAATTATTCTATATCATGCCTTTATGATCATGTTTCTCTTGTGCTCCACTAATATGCCTATTGCCTAACCTGTATTGTAATCTTCATGTTATTCCTTGTTTACTCCCTTAATGAGCTTTATAGCTCACCCTTTTTTCTGCATGTCCTCATCTATCCCATGAAATGCTATGTATGAGATAATTTAGTGGTCATGTAAATGATTTTTTAAATAAATATGTGTGTATTATTTATTATGTTGTTATATAATTTTCTTAATCCCCAAGGACACTATAACTCTCAATATTCCTTTTTGTATCAAGTGAAGGTTTTATGTAATAAATATTCTTAATTGTGTAATAAATAGAAGGGTTGTTATAGTTGGAATCAGAGGATAGTTTTAGTTATTTTTGGGATTAGGATTAGAAACCCCTTATGAATGCCTTATGGATAAGAATTATTATAATAAAGTCATCTATAAATTGTGGAGAGTATTGAGTAAGTGGTTTATCATGAAAATACATCATTGTCTAGATACGAGAAGGTAGAGGTGGATCTGGCACATATGTACATAGGAGTGAAATATCCAACAAGAAGATTCAGGCTTGACTCGGGGTATCCTGGTATATGACAATGGGTCTTGCTGCACTCTTGGTTACACCACTCTCAGGGATATGCTTTGTCAAATTTACAAGCATAGAATGAACCATTATTAAGGGAATTAAAACAATGCCCCTAAGAATATAGTAGATCATGGATAACATAGACTGCAGCATATAGATTCTTAAGTAAAAAAATAAAACATATTTATAAGTCTTCTATTTTTTTCCTTGGATTACCCTTTATGTGTTACCCATAACATTCCTTTTATTTTAGCCAATGGCCGGTAATAGCAGGACTCGGGCTAACAACCGATGTGGAGATCAATGTAATTATTGTTATAACATGATTCCCAATCTAATGGGAGTGGTAATCACGAAATTTCTCACAATACCCTCTCATTTAACAAAAGTTTTGAATATTAGCATGGTTCAAGAGGAACTTTCAACCCCCCCCCCAACGAACAAATCGCTATCTAGATCTTCATTATGAAAAGGCCTCCAAATTTTAATGGATCATTTGATCCCTCAATCACCAAAAAATGTATCAACTCCATTGATATGATATTCCCCATAATTCAATGTTTTGAAAAAGAGAAGGTTATTCTGTATTCTTATCTTATGGAGGGTGAATCCGATCAATGGTGGACATTGGTCAAAAATACGAATCCTGAGGAGGAAATCGAGTCGTTGGAATTGAAGGATTTCTAAAATATGTTTTTTGATAAATGTTTTCCTCACACCCTTCAGCTTAATATGAAAGGGACTTGAAAGAGCAATGTCATGGGCACCCTCAAATGATTAGTGGTTTTTGGGGTTCTTAGGTGCAGTATAGTGGCTGACCAAGGACATTTCTCAAAGTAGAAAGTAAATTATGAAATCTTCTTAAAGGTATTGTAAAAATAAAATAGAATAGAATTAAAACACTACATAAATGTATGGGGTTTGTTTATATTTTATAAATTGAGAAGATGTTTGCTGGAAGGAGATTGTATTTTATTTTATTTTTTTATTTTGAAATGTAGGTTGATTAACAAAGAACAACAAGAAGATGTTTTTTTAGAAAACTATTTTTATAAAGTGTAAATGATCAAACTCTGCCTCTTTGTACACTTATTAATCATTATAATTTTAATAAATATCCACTTAATTATGATCCCCTAATTTTTTAACCCTTGAACCCTATGAGAGTTAACATAACCACAAAGAGGAAATTACTTAAACCCTAGGCTAGTTTCAGAACACGCAATCGCAACACCCTGGATTGATTGTTGTTCTAAGTTTAGGTTATGGTAAGTGGTAAATTAGAGCACATATCCATTCTTTAAATGAGTATGAATTGTTTTTAGGTATCATATTTGACTTCTATAAAGTTATCTCATGTGGTCTTGTATTACCGATTAAGATTGCGCCCTCACAATCTACACAAAATCTCAACCCCGCGTGTTTTTGGTTTAATTGTTATATTTTGTGAATAGTTTCGCATAACATTAAAAACAATTCATGGATCATGTTAAGTGAATTAAATGATGAGTGTAGAAGATAGATCGATCACTAAGAAAATTACTCTTCCATGGGCAGTGTGGTCATTATAGAGACGTTTCACATGAGCAAAGGATTGAAAGGGTAGAACCCAATATTGCCTCCACACTTTATTCCAACCCAATTAGGAATTTTAAAAGGAGAAGAAAAGGTAAGATCACATAAGATTAATTGAATAAAAATTCAATAGACAAACATGAAGGAAAATAAATACAAAGAGGAGGTGGGAGAGGAGAGCCTTTTTTGAAGAGAGGTTTGCACAAGACTTACTTCTTCCAAGCACTATGAAGGGCTCCCAAGAGACATAAATTCGGCCACACATTCCCCAAGCCTCTACCATCCTTCCTAAAGAGTGAAAACTCCCATTAAATAGAGTTTGTGAGGGCTAGGGTTAGATACAGTTTTTAAGTGTGAAATGAACACCGGGCCAAATATTTTTTTCCAAGTTTCACAGCATAGTGGACCTCTAAAACGCACGACTTAGCCAGCCTTCTAGTAGGATTATTTGTTCCTAATTATGTCCCCGAGATTCCCTCAAAATTTGGGCTCAATCCAAGTCTATATGAAGACTATGTGGCCCAAATGGTGAAGTAATGTCAAATCTGGATGGTTCTATCCATCTTTGTCTTCATGGCCCATTTACTCCCCTCGATTGCACGATCCAGCTCCCATGTCCTTAATAGAATTTGTATCCCATTAAGTCAGTAACACAATTATAAATGTATAAGTCAAAATATTTTAATTAAATATATTTATTCCCTAAATACTACAATGAATTTTAAAATGGTAAAACAAGATTTTTCATCAAATTTGAAAATGAATGATTTAATCCAAAATATTTCATAATTGAACATTATTAGAACAATTTAAAGAAATTATGTCATTTATTGTCAATAAAATATTCAAAAAAATAGTGTTTTATCAACTCCCCCACATTTATCCTCTTTCACTATTGGGAAAAACCTCATATCAAGTATAGATCAATATTAAATCAAATCAATTTTAAAACACATATCCTTGACATCCAACAATTATACACCAAGAAATAGAAGGCATCATACATCATAATAAAAAAATTATTCCAAGTTATCCATTTATATCATTTAATATATTTCCACATCATTTTCCTCCCCTACACAAATCAATTACCTCACTTGAGTTTTCTCTTATCACACAAATGTCAATTTTTTGCAATGTCTTTCTCATCCAAACTCAAATAAGGGTCACCATAGGCTGGATAAACTCATACAACGCTACCTGACTAGAGTCAAGGACAACTGTTTATCATGAATCCATTTTACGGTTGTTCTATGACTTTCGATTGGAAGGATTTAGATGTGAAAAACTCTGAGGCTGAATGAGGAGGGATTGTCTCTTATTGAAGAAAAATTGCATTAATCTAATTTTCACTTAAATATGGTCTCCTAATTAATATCCCCCTCATCAATTCAACTCCATCATCATGAAAAGTGATGGAAAGTTTACACCATTCATAATTCAGTAACAAAAATTTCAATCTTCTCAAACAATATTTTCTTGAAAGCTCTGGATAGGCACAACTTTCTACCTCTATTAGATGCTCCAGAAAAGGAACAACTTCACTTATTATGAAAGATCTAGAAATGTAAAATCATTCAATATAATGATTTTTTTCAGCAGCAAACACATATCTTCATAATTTAATTTTCCACCGAAGGTATCATAGAATGTAGGAGCACAACACAAGACAGCTTCCCCCACACTTAAGTTCAACTAGATTATTCAATTTCACATCAATAGTTGGTTGGATAGGGAAAATTGGCTTGTAATGTGGCTAACATAACTGGGTGATCATGGATTATAAAGGATACAGGGATTAAATGTTCATGGTAGGCCATTATAAAAAAATATTATATAAAATAGGGGCTTTAATACCAAAAAAATTCCTCAATCATTTAAACTTAAGTACCACAAACACTCATGTTTTGACTGGAATAAATAAAATTCTTGTTAAATAATGAATGGTTTAGTTCTCTCAAGAAGTGATTTGAATGTAAAGAATGTGAAAAAATGGTTTAGCAGCCTCACAGGAAAGTGATTTCAAATATAAAGATAGTGAGATGTGGCATGGGATTCAAAATTTAGTGTAATTTTCATGAAATTAATAAATATTTGAACTTGAAACAAACTCATTTCAGAATAAATTTAAGCTTAGTTTCAAGGGATAAAGTGTTTCACATATTAATATAGATTTAAAAATGGTGATGAGAATAATTTCAGCTCAAAATTTTTAAAAACACACAGATTATTGAAAAATAAAAAAAAATAAAAAAACACAAATTTTCATTTGTTTTGTTTTGTTTAATAGGAAAACAATTGAAATTACTAAACTAAAATGTTCCCTCCCCCACACATAAAATATTTTATTTTCCTCAATCCGAACACATGAGATGATATATGCACATGAAATTCATATTTTTAAATAGGTAAAATAATAAATAAGTTAAAGGGTTAGGAACAGCCTAATATTCTAAAGTGATGACGGGGTTATGCAGTGTGATAAAATCCACTACATCTGTAGGAAGTCCCTCAATGTATCTACTCAAACGTTGACCATTGATTATAAAGCTCTTTCTTGTGTCCTCTTCTGTGATCTCCACTACACCATAAAGTAAAACATTAGTCACAACATAAGGACCTCACCATTAGGAATGCAACTTACCAGGCATCAGCTTTATTCGTGAACTATAGAGAAGGACTTTCTCTCCAACATGAAACTCTCTTTATTGGATCATTTTTTCATGAGCTGATTTTGATCTTTCCTTGTATATCCTTGAGTTCTCATATTAAAACAATCTAATCTCCTCAAGCTCTTGAATTTAAAACTTCCTTTTTATTCATGCTTGGGACAAATCTATGTTTCATTTCTTTATAGCCCAATAGGCCTGATGCTCAACATCCATGGGGAGATGACATGGTTTCCCAAAAACAATCTGAAATGGGGACATACCAATGGGTGTCTTGTTTGTTTTCCTATAAGCCCACAATGCATCATTCAAGCGCTTTCTCCAATCCTTCCTATTTGGCTGCACGATTTTCTATAAAATCTGTTTCAACTTATGATTTGAAACCTCAGCCTGTCCATTTTCTTGGGGGTGGTATGGTGTTGATGTTTGGTGTTTCACCACATACTTCTGAAGGAGGTAATCCAAATTCTGGTTGCAGAAGTCAAAATTATAGTTCTACATAATAAGTTCATTTCCAAATTTACATGATTTAATAGTTATGAATAGTTTCTATATTATTTAAATCATTGAAAACAGAACAAGAGTCACAATTATAATATAAATTTATAGAAGAAACCATAAACTTATAATAATCACATAAGAAACACCAAGAAATTATGGAAACACATCAATATCATCCCATCCCCTTCCATTAGATCTAACATGATTCATTAATTAATTAATCAGATATAAAAGTTTCACCTAATGAATGTAAATTCATTATAGTTCTACATTATACACAAAATAGTTGAGAGTTCTTGAATAACCTACCCGAATCAGAACTTCTAAAACTAATGTACAATAAAGAACGATGGATATAACTGTAGAACCACAAGGCTTGATGAAAAAATAAAATCAACATGGATTATAGAAATTCCACATCAATATTTCATTACTACAATACCCAAAACCAACAGATAATATTGCCACAATATTCTATGCACAAGGAATATAGATCTGACTAAGAAGAAAGTGGAAGGATCATAAATTCGATCATTAAAACTGACTCCTTGAATCTGAGGATCAAATATAAGAATATGAGTTGAAATATCTCCAAAAATATTTCTATATGTCCCCAAATAATTGATGAATAAATAATTCGAAGACTGAAAATTAGAGAAGAACCCAAATTTAAACCTATGAAATATAAATGGAATGCTGCAATACAAGGGTGATCACCACACAATAATGCATTTAAGTTAAAAAACTCCTAGAAATCATGTTGTGATTGACAAATAGTTACTATAAATCCAATGTAAACCCACAATGAAAGAGTTCTTTTCCACAATGTATAATCATAACCAATTAAATAATAAAAAAACCTAGAAAACAGGATACAACATAACCCTTGTAACATTGCATGGTTACACAAATGGAAGAAGAACCAAAATCAACCACCTAGATTCCATGTTGTAGTAGGAAGGACCACACTACATCCATACTTACAACTAGTATTCCATGATATAGTAGAAGCATCATGATGAAAAAATAATTAGAATTAATTAACTAAACAATCCATACCAACGAATGAGCATGACACAACACTAACCAACAAGTCACAATACTAACCTACAACTAACACTTCAGCCCAAACTCCACCTCCCCTTCTATAAACATCCTCCCAACATCTAAATACCGAAAACATAAAATATTATAGGTCAGGAAGTTTCAGTCCATTAAAATAATTTTAAATAGTATGTAAATATTTTTTTAATTTATATTGTGGCTATTGTAGACATTTATAAGATATATATATAATCTTAAGAGGGATCTAAATTGCATAGAATTGTCTACTGAAATCTTGAACCAGAGTGAGTGTCACCCAGAACTAGCCATTTGAAATTGATTATTATACTGGTAATGTGTATGGTTTATGAACCAATTTATAGATTCCACATAATAAGTTCATTTCCAAATTTACATGATTTAATAGTTATGAATAGTTTCTACATTATTTAAATCATTGAAAACAGAACAAGAGTCGCAATTATAATATAAATTTATAGAAGAAACCATAAACTTATAACAATCACATAAGAAACACCAAGAAATTATGGAAACACATCAATATCATCCCATCCCCTTCCATTACATCTAACATGATTCATTAATTTATTAATCAGATATAAAATTTTCACCTAATGAATGTAAATTCATTATAGTTCTACATTATACACAAAATAGATGAGAGTTCTTGAATAACCTACCCGAATCAGAACTTCTAAAACTAATGGACAATAAAGAACGATGGAGATAACTGTAGAACCACAAGTCTTGATGAAAAAATAAAATCAACATGCATTATAGAAATTCCACATCAATATTTCATTACTACAATACCCAAAACCAACAAATAATATTGCCACAATATTCTATGCACAAGGAATATGGATCTGACTAAGAAGAAAGTGGAAGGGTCATAAATTCGATCATTAAAACTGACTCCTTGATTCTGAGGATCAAATATAAGAATATGAGTTGAAATATCTCCAAAAATATTTCTATATGTCCCCAAATAATTGATGAATAAATAATTGGAAGACTGAAAATTAGAGAAGAACTCAAATTTAAACCTATGAAATATATATGGAATGCTGCAATACAAGGGTGATCACCACACAATAATGCATTTAAGTTCAAAACTCCTAGAAATCATGTTTTGGTTAACAAATAGTTACTATAAATCCAATGGAAACCCACAATGAAAGAGTTATTTTCCACAATGTATAATCTTAACCACTTAAATAATAAAAAAAACCTACAAAATAGGATACAACATAACCCTTGTAACATTGCTTGGTTACACAAATGGAAGAAGAACCAAAATCAACCACCTAGATTCCATGTTGTAGTAGGAAGGACCACACTACATCCATACTTACAACTAGTATTCCATGATACAGAAGAAGCATCATGATGATAAAATAATTAGAATTAATTAACTAAATAGTCCATACCAACGAATGAGCATGACACAACACTAACCAACAAGTCACAATACTAACCTACAACTAACACTTCAGACCAAACTCTACCTCCCCTTCTATAAACATCCTCCCAACATCTAAATACCGAAAACATAAAATATTATAGGTCAGGAAGTTTCATTCCATTAAAATAATTTTAAATAGTATGTAAATATTTTTTTAATTTATATTGTGGCTATTGTAGATATTTATAAGATATATATATAATCTTAAGAGGGATCTAAATTGCATAGCATTGTGTACTGAAATCTTGAACCAGAGTGAGTGTCACCCAGAACTGGCCATTTGAAATTGATTATTATAATGGTAATGTGTATGGTTTATGAACCTATTTAATTCATCTTCCATTATAATCCCCATTATTATCCACCATCATCCCCTCTCTTGTCTCATTATTTCACCATAATATTTCATTCGATTGATTTGCGTCACCCTGCATGAACCCCTAGACTGTCATTCAGACACCCAAGAGGCCAATTTATATTTATTGTAATTATAAATTAAATATTTTTCTATATATATAAAAATATATTTTAAAATATTTATTATAAATATTAATTTAATTATTATACTTATTATAAATATAATAATATTTATTGTATTGAAAAAACTTTTTTATTGTTAATATAATTATATATGTAATTATGTGAATAAAAATAAATATTTTATATTGTAAATATATGTTGAATATAATGATTTATACTTTCATTATGCTTAGAATATGTTAGTATAAAATAAAATGAGTCTTGTGGATTAAAATATTTAAATATCCATGTAACCACTATTTATTCATAGACTAGTTTGGAATAAAATTAATAGAGTAAAATAAAGGTTTTCCATTTTTTCAACATGGAGGTTATGTGTTGAATTTATTCATAATAACTAAACATATATTATGATCATTGATGGATAAGAAGTACATGTGTTACCGAAAAAATTTGAGAATGTTTTTTTTATAGTCACATGTGTTGGATTTTTTGAAGACACAACTATAAATAATGAAGACACATTGGTATCACTATATATCGAATACATGGAATGTGAAGAAGTTATTATATATTTAGATGGAGTGTAATATAGTTTGAATATTTATGAAGAACAATGACAAGGTTTGATGGTGGTTAGATAAGGTTGAGATAAATTATGGTCTGAATATTTTGGGATTTTATATTTAAAAAAATTGCAATGTCTTATATGGAAGGGTTATAAGAACCTAATATGTATGAATAATTAGTGTGAAGAAATCTATATTTTTTAAAATTGAAAACGTATTTAACTATTCTAGAATACAAAAGGTTACACAAAAATGCTAAAGTGATATATAAGAGTAATATATATTCTCTAAGTGATACATAAGAGTAACACAATATCATATGTAAAGGTTATAGTGAAAATTCATAAGGGTTACTAAAACCTTTAATGTGATACTTAAGCGTATGAGAGAGCATATATAATTTTATTTTGAGATATAGTACATAAATAAGGGTTTTTTTGCTTTTTTGAGGTGAAGTGTCATAAATATGTCAATACAAAAGATTTAATTTGGAATAAGTAGTCGGTCGGTGATTATAGTGTTCTACGTTTTTGGACTTGATGAGATTTCATGGGAATTTGAGTTTTATCATTTGTTGTGTGGTCCATTTATAAAACTAAGACTCATTATTTAAATATGAATTATTAAAAATTTAAATTAGTTGTTTTTAGACATGTTTAAAATCCTGAGTGTTGTATCGGGTAGTTTGTTGAGTATCAAGTGATTAAAACCCTAGAAAATTGTGTTTTGGTGGTTAGAAAGGGTCCACGGTTTTTCTAAAATTGTATAGACCACTACTATAAACTTTTCACATTGTGTAAATGAGTAGAGGGGACCTACGTGGGGTTCACTGGGTTTTCCTAAACCATGTGTCTATCCTGCACGATTAGTGTCATTTAGGTAGTATGTGCATATTTATTACGCATGTTTGGCACATGGTTTGGCCAAATCGTGTGCCCAAATTAGGAAAACCCTCCCCATATGTTTTACCCCTCATGCAGTTGGTGCATGGTTTGGAAAACCATCTGGTCAAAATATGTGTAATGACCTAAACATTTATTAATGGAAAATTAATCTTGATATAAATTAATATATTAGTATGTGAAATGGTTATGTAACATATTAACTTATTTGCTTTTAAGTTTTTGGATTTTAAAATACAATTATGCATTGTGAATGTTGCTAATATAGTCGTTAAATAGTGATTAGATGATTAGTATAAATATAGGGCTTTAACAAATCCTATTTATTTAGGCAAAGGAAGTGATGGCCTCATCTATTAAACATTCACCGTACGAATCCCATTTGTTGGAGCTTCAAAATAATGTGGTGTTATTGTGCTTCTCTCTTGAAAATTCCCAAGTTGAGATTCAACACCTGATTCTTGAACGGAACTGCCTAGGAGAGAAGTGGAAGTTGATAGAGATTGCCACCCGAGGGATGTTATCTGAGCCACCCCAAGAGTCTGTCACCATCGCACACCTCACCCATCTGCCATATGCATGTGTTATAAGGGGTTTTGTAACAAGACCCTAGCACAATGATTCTGTACATTATTATTGTATAAATAATATACATTCATTTTATTATTGTTTCTTTGTAAAAAGTTTTTAAAGCCCAAATAGTATTTTTAATTAATATTCACATAAGAAATATATTTTTATGAATTAATGGATTTTTTAATTAATTAATATTTTAATAAAATATTATTATTAAATTAATTTTATTAAATTTAAATTATTGTATAATTTTTATGAATAAAATTTTACTTTTTATTAAGGTTTGAAAGTTGTTTTTGTCAAAACCCATGAATGTTTGATAAATGTCAGTTTTTATTTTAAAAGTAAAACTTCACATATTTAGAAAATTATTTAGATAAAATTAATATTTTTTTTTGGATTCAGTATGTCAAAATTATCCAATGGTTAATTTTTCATTATTTTATGTGACAGTAAAATTTTGGGGTAAAAATTAAATATCGTTTAAATATATATTGTGTTTTATGATATCATAATGAAACAATAGTGATGTAATAAAATATAATAAACATTATTTTAGGAAAATATATGTTTTACGATTAAAATAATGATATTTTAAATTTGTTTGAATTATTTTATAATGATTTAGTGGACCCTTCAAGACTTATAAAACATTTTAGCTTTTTAAATGGATTTCCTTGAGAATGTGACTCACCTCCACATAAGTAAACCTATTATTTTATGAATTTAGGCCATTTTCCTTATAAAATATTGTTTTTCACTCCCCTTTTTCAAAAACCGTGGGAAAAACAATGGTTTGGTTTGTGTTTTTAATTAGTTTAATGTGTGGTGTCACAAAGCTAAATAATAATGAATTCCCCCTCATTTCTTATATAAACCCACACATGATCGCACTTAATCTTCACTAAAAGCCTTTGGAGTTCATCTAACCTCTTACATAATCTCTATATAATCCTCCAATGGCACCCCAAGCTCCCAAGAAGCCTCTCCCAATCCTCTCCCAAGCCTTTGGGATCACACTTCCAAGTAAGAGTTTCCTCCCTTTCCAATTTTATCCATGTTTCTTAATATTGTCATGCCCTTTTATTTTCTGTTATAAATGTTGGGATAAGATTTTCCACCACCCCTATACTATAATATTTATTTTTGGCTGATGAGTGACCCCTTTCTCTCTCATATATTCCTTCCATGTAAACCTGTTACCATGTCGAAATTCTGTAAATAAATTCTCCCTCCTCATTTACATTCAAGCAATTATATTGTATTACGAATCTAAATTTACATTACTCATGTTGGGAAATATATCTATATGAACCCCTTACTGTCGATTTCAAGTACATCTGATGAGACACCCCATTCTCTCTCATCAACCTTTTTTATGAACTCTTATGTCACACCGTTATGCTGCCGAAATTGCACCGTAATTTTCCAACCCAAAGTCATTGTGTAGTGATTACCATCCCCATTTCTCTATCAAGGGTATTCACCTTAATTCACATTTTATTTTTGTTTATAGAGTTTCATTTATGTATTCAAAATCCCTTTATCATGTAATAAATTATTATTTTGAATGATTCCACGTTTTATGATCCAAGTGGCACTCTTTTGCATGAAATGAAATGTTTATGAAGGGAACGCCCTAATAGAACTCCAATGCATTGGGTAAAGATTAGTATCATGATTCTTCAAATGTAATTATGGTTTAATCCTGCTAATTGAAGTGAAATGAGGGTTTACTCATTCTAATTCAAAAAAAAGAGGGTTTACTCATGCTAATTCAAGTGCAGTGAGGGTTTAATCGTGCTAATTCAAGTGCAATGAGGCTTTACTCATGATCCATGTGCAATGAGTCGTGGCTCATTCTAATACCATGTTATGATTGGTTTCCACATTTCCATGTTATGATAATTATTCTATATCATGCCTTTATGATCATGTTTCTCTTGTGCTCCACTGATATGCCTATTTCCTAACCTGTATTGTAATCTTCATGTTATGCCTTGTTTACTCCCTTAATTAGCTTTATAGCTCACCATTTTTTCTTCATGTCCTCATCTATCCCATGAAGTGTTATGTATGAGATAATTTAGTTGTCATGTAAAGGATGTTTTAAATAAATATGTGTGTATTATTTATAAGGTTGTTATATAATTTTCTTAATCCCCAAGGACACTATAACTCTCAATCTTCCTTTTTGTATCAAGTGAAGGTTTTATGTAATAAATATTCTTAATTGTGTAATAAAGAGAAGGGTTGTTATAGTTGGAATCAGAGGATAGTTTTAGTTATTTTTGGGATTAGGATTAGAAACCCCTTCTGAATGCCTTATGGATAAGAATAATTATAATAAAGTCATCTATAAATTGTGGTGAGTATTGAGTAAGTGGTTCATCATGAAAATACATCATTGTCTAGATACAAGAAGGTAGAGGTGGATCTGGCACATATGTACATAGGAGTGAAATATCCAACAAGAACATTCAGGCTTGACTCGGGGTATCCTGGTATATGACAATGGGTCTTGCTGCACTCTTGGTTACACCACTCCCAGGGATATGCTTTGTTAAATTCACAAGCATAGAATGAAACATTATTAAGGGAATTAAAACAATGCCCCTAAGAATATAGTAGATCATGGATAACATAGACTGCAACATATATATTCTTAAGTAAAAAAATAAAACATATTTATAAGTCTTATATTTTTTTGCTTGGATTACCCTTTATGTGTTACCCATAACATTCCTTTTATTTTAGCCAATGGCCGGTAATAGAAGGACTCGGGCAAACAACCGATGTGAAGATCAATGTAATTATTGTTATAACATGATTCCCAATCTAATGGGAGTGGTAATCACGAAATTTGTCACAATACCCTCTCATTTAACAAAAGTTTTGAATATAAGAATGGTTCAAGAGGAACTTTCAACCCCCTCCCCCAACGAACAAATCGCTATCTAGAGATTCATTATGAAAAGGACTCCTAATTTTAATGGATCATTTGATCCCTCAATCACCAAAAAATGTATCAATTCCATTGATATGATATTCCCCATAATTCAATGTTTTGAAAAAGAGAAGGTTATTCTGTATTCTTATCTTATGGAGGGTGAATCCGATCAATGGTGGACATTGATCAAAAATATGAATCCTGAGGAGGAGATCGAGTCGTTGGAATTGAAGGATTTCTAAAATATGTTTTTTGATAAATGTTTTCCTCACACCCTTCGGCTTAATATTAAAGGGACTTGAAAGAGCGCTATCATGGGAACCCTCAAATGATTAGTGGTTTTTGGGGTTCTTAGGTGCAGTATAGTGGCTGACTAAGGACATTTCTCAAAGTAGAAAGTAAATTATGAAATCTTCTTAAAGGTATTCTAAAAATAAAATAGAATAGAATTAAAACACTACATAAATTTATGGGGTTTGTTTATATTTTATAAATTGAGAAGAAGTTTTCTGGAAGGAGATTGTATTTTATTTTATTTTTTTTATTTTGAAATGTAGGTTGATTAACAAAGAACAACAAGAAGATGTTTTTTTAGAAAACTATTTTTATAAAGTGTAAATGATCAAACTCTACCTCTTCGTAAACTTATTAATCATCATAATTTAAATAAATATCCACTTAATTATGATCCCCTATTTTTTTAACCCTTGAACCCTATGAGAGTTAACTTAACCACAAAGAGGAAATTACTTAAACCCTAGGCTAGTTTCAGAACACGCAATCGCAACACCCTGCATTGATTGTTGTTCTAAGTTTAGGTTATGGTAAGTGGTAAATTAGAGCACATATCCATTATTTAAATGAGTATTAATTGTTTTTAGGTATCATATTTGAACTCTATAAAGTTATCTCATGTGGTCTTGTATTACCGATTAAGATTGCGCCCTCACAATCTACACAAAATCTCAACCCCGCGTGTTTTTGGGTTAATTGTTAAATTTTTTGAATAGTTTTGCATAACATTAAAAAAAATTCATGGATCATGTTAAGTTAATTAAATGATGAGTGTAGAAGATAGATCGATCACTAAGAAAATTACTCTTCCATGGGCAGTGTGGTCATTATAGTGACGTTTCGCATGAGCAAAGGATTGAATGGGTAGAACCCAATATTGCCTCCACTCTTGATTCCAACCCAATTATGAATATTAAAAGGAGAAGAAAAGGGAAGAACACATAATATTAATTTAATAAAAATTCAATAGACAAACATGAAGGAAAATAAATACAAAGAGGAGGTGGGAGAGGAGAGACTTTTTTGAAGAGAGGTTTGCACAAGACTTACTTCTTCCAAGCACTATGAAGGGCTCCAAGAGACATAAATTCGGCCACACATTCCCCAAGCCTCTAACATCCTTCCTAAAGAGTGAAAACTCCCTTTAAATAGAGTTTGTGAGGGCTTGGGTTAGATACCATTTTTAAGTGTGAAATGAAAACCGGGACAAATATTTTTTGCCAAGTTTCACAGCACAGTGGACCTCGAAAACGCACGACTTAGCCAGCCTTCTAGTAGGATTAATTGTTCCTAATTATGTCCCCGAGATTCCCTCAAATTTTGGGCTCAATCCAAGCCTATATGAAGACTATGTGGCCCAAATGGTGAAGTAATGTCAAATCTGGATGGTTCTATCCAGCTTTGTCTTCATGGCCCATTTACTCCCCTCGATTGCACGATCCAGCTCCCATGTCCTTAATAGAATTTGTATCCCATTAAGTCAGTAACACAGTTATAAATGTGTAAGTCAAAATATTTTAAATAAATATATTTATTCCCTAAATACTACATTGAATTTTAAAAGGGTAAAACAAGATTTTTCATCAAATTTGAAAATGAATGATTTAATCCCAAATATTTCATAATTGAACACTATTAGAACAATTTAAAGAAATTATGTCATTTATTATCAATAAAATATTCAAAAAAAATAGTGTTTTATCAACTCCCCCACATTTATCCTCTTTCACTATTGGGAAAAACCTCATATCAAGTATAGATCAATATTAAATCAAATCAATTTTAAAACACATATCCTTGAGATCCAACAATTACACACCAAGAAACAGAAGACATCATGCATCATAATAAAAATATTATTCCAAGTTATCCATTTATATCATTTAATATATTTCCACTTCATTTTCCTCCCCTACACAAATCACTTACCTCACTTGAGTTTTCTCTTATCACACAAATGTCAATTTTTAGCAATGTCTTTCTCATCCAAACTCAAATAAGGGTCACCATAGGCTGGATAAACTCATACAACGCAACCGGAATAGAGTCAAGGACAACTGTTTATCATGAATCCATTTTACGGTTGTTCTATGACTTTCAATTGGAAGGATTTAGATGTGAAAAACTCTGAGGCTGAATGAGGAGGGATTGGCTCTTATTGAAGAAAAATTGCATTAATCTAATTTTCACTTGAATATGGTCTCCTAATTAATATCCCCTCATCAATTCAACTCCATCATCATGAAAGGTTAATGAAAGTTTACACCATTCATAATTCAGTAACAAAAATTTCAATCTTCTCAAACAATATTTTCTTGAAAGCTCCGGATAGGCACAACTTTCTACCTCTATTAGATGCTCCAGAAAAGGAACAACTTCACTTATTATGAATGATCTAGAAATGGAAAATCATTCAATATAATGATTTTTTTCAGCAGCAAACATATCTCTTCATAATTTAATTTTCCACTGACGGTATCATAGAATGTAGGAGCACAACACAAGACAGCTTCCCCCACACTTAAGTTCAACTAGATTATTCAATTTCACATCAATAGTTGGTTGGATAGGGAAAATTGGCTTGTAATGTGGCTAACATAACTGGGTGATCATGGATTATAAAGGATACAGGGATTAAATGTTCATGGTAGGCCATTATAAAAAAATATTATATAAAATAGGGGCTTTAATACCAAAAAAATTCCTCAATCATTTAAACTTAAGTACCACAAACCCTCATGTTTTGATCGGAATAAATAAAATTCTTGTTAAATAATGAATGGTTTGGTTCTCTCAAGAAGTGAGTTGAATGTAAAGAATGTTAAAATAATGGTTTAGCAGCCTCACAGGAAAGTGATTTCAAATATAAAGATAGTGATATGTGGCATGGGATTCAAAATTTAGTGTAATTTTCATGAAATTAATAAATATTTGAACTTGAAACAAACTCATTTCAGCATAAATTTAAGCTTAGTTTCAAGGGATAAAGTGTTTCACATATTAATATAGATTTAAAATTGGTGATGAGAATAATTTCAGCTCAAAATTTTTAAAAACACACAGAAAATTGAAAAATAAACAAAACAAAAAATAAAAAAACACAAATTTTCATTTGTTTTGTTTTGTTTAATAGGAAAACATTTGAAATTACTAAACTAAAATATTCCCTCCCCCACACATAAAATATTTCATTGTCCTCAATCTGAACACATGAGATGATATATGCACAAGAAATTCATATTTTTAAATAGGTAAAATAATAAATAAGTTAAAGGGTTAGGAACAGCCTAATATTCTAAAGTGATGATGGGGTTATGCAGTGTGATAAAATCCACTACATCAGTAGGAAGTCCCTCAATGTATCTACTCAAACGTTGACCATTGATTCTAAAGCTCTTTCTTTTGTCCTCTTCTGTGATCTCCACTACACCATAAAGGAAAACATTAGTCACAACATAAGGACCTCACCATTAGGAATGCAACTTACCAGGCATCAGCTTCAGTCATGAACTATAGAGAAGGGATTTCTCTCCAACATGAAACTCTCTTTCTTGGATCATTTTTTCATGAGCTGATTTTGATCATTCCGTGTATATCCTTGAGTTATCATATTAAAACAATCGAATCTCCTCAAGCTCTTGAATTTACAACTTCCTTTTAATTCAAGCTTGGGACAAATCTATGTTTCATTTCTTTATAGCCCAATAGGCCTGATGCTCAACATCCATGGGGAGATGACATGGTTTCCCAAAAACAATCTGAAATGGGGACATAACAATGGGTGTCTTTTATGTTTTCCTATAATCCCAAAACGCATCATTCAAGCGCTTTCTCCAATCCTTCCTATTTGGCTGCACGATTTTCTATAAAATCTGTTTCAACTTATGATTTGAAACATCAGCCTGGCCATTTTCTTGGGGGTGGTATGGTGTTGATGTTTGGTGTTTCACCACATACTTCCGAAAGAGGGAATCCAAATTCTGGTTGCAGAAGTGTTACCCTTTTTCACTGATGATGGCCTTCGGTACTCCTAACCTTCAAAAAAAATTGCGCTTTGAAAAAGTTCACAAATACACGAGAATCATCAGTCCTCGTGATAATTCAAGTGAAATTCGGGTTTACTCATGCTAATTCAAGTGGAATGAGGGTTTACTCATGATCCATGTGCAATGAGCCTTGTCTCATGCTAATACCAAGTTATGTGTTGTAGCCTCATTTCCATGTTATGATAATCATGCTATATCGTGCTTTTATGTTCCTTTTTTTCTTATGCTCCCTTGATATGAATATTGCCTCACATGTATTTTAATCTTCATATTAGGCCTTGTTTACTCCCTTACTAGGTTTATAGATCACTGATTTTTATGCATGGAATCATGTTATCTCATGGAATGCTAAGTACGAGGGAATGTAGTGGTCATGTAAAGTAATTTTTTAATATAGATGGGAATTTTATTTTTTATGTTGTTATGTAATGTTCTTAATCAAAAAAGACACTAGACCTCTCAGTCTTCCATGTTGTATCAAGTAAAGGTTTTTATGTATTAAATCTTATTTAAGTGTGTAAAAAAGAGAGTGGTTGTTATACTATGCACCTTATTAATGGAGTTAAATCAAACTTTTCCCCTCTTTTCTCATTAATGTTTCCTCTTAATTTCCTCTACCTACTTCAGGTATAATATCCTCCTATGTGAGTTTTCTTACCTTCTTTCAGGTATAAGGGGATATCACTCATATAGCCTCCAATTAATTAACTTTCATGTGCATTGAACGTGTCTATGTAATTATATGACTCCTCTTACATCCATTATGATGTTATCTTACCAACTCTTATGATATTTTTCTGTGAGATCATTCACCCTATTTTCAATATAGATGACCATTTCATCGATTTCTCTCAAACGTTACCAAATTAAGCATCGATATTAGACATGTGGGTCATCCTAAACATTAAGTAGGTGATCTCTATATTTTTCCACATGATTCAACATTTTTTATAAAAAAATCCATGTGTCATGCACTGTACTTACCCTTTGTCACTTATAAATTAAAAATTAGCATAAATTAAATTTCATAGATTCCCTTATGATGCATTTATAGTCATACTCGTAGGGTTATAGGTTATGACCTCAAATCGAATCAGCCTTGGAAGGTTATGTTTAATTTTTTTACATTAATAAATGTTCCAAAATTTGATAGAACATTCCATTTTGGTGTGCCTTTGTTTTTAATGTATTCAATAGTGATGATCGCTTTTAATAAATCCATCTTGAGGTGGGTTGGTTATTTTTTATGTTGTAGTTTTTTTTCATAATGTAATGTAAATCAATTCATTAATAACAATGTCATGTTTCCTAATCAAACCCCTTTATGAGGTGCACTTTGTTCAAATTTGAAACCTAATTTTTGTGTAATTCCTTCCTTGGTTTTATGGTATGGGTGTTATCATGGATTCTTATTTAGTCTAGACTCTTTTGGTGAATTACTTTTGTTTGTGGCCCCTTTTCATTAATAAGTGAACTGGAAAATAGTTTTGGCCCTTTTAATGGATCCTTGTTTCATATATCTTTCCATTTATCATGGGATTGTTTGGTTTTTAAACTAATAGATTAAATGAATTATCATTGTTGTTAGTGATACATGGGTTTCCTTCAATATAATTCCAAGGATGGGCTCACCACGCATATGATCAGTTTCGTTTAAAGATTGTGTATACATAGGGGTTGAACTTGTTTTCAAGGATGGGCTCACAATAAATTACTCTTAACTAACTATGAGTGATATATGTTCCCTATAAGATAAACCATGGATATGTTCTTTGTTGAGATGGTCATAGAAGGCAATGAGTGAGACATTTTCCCCTATGTGAGATACCAAATATGAGCTCAATGTTTATTTTTTCACATTATGGAAAGAGTGATACTTGTGATGCCCTTCATGGATCACATTGGACAAACTCTAATGGAAGTGATCTCTTACAACACTCTTGGTGAAATTAATGGGTTCCATATTGAGTTTTTCCTCAGATAGGCTAGGATTATTATTATTTAATTTTCATAGTTACATTCATAGAAAACTATAACAATAATTATTTTTTATCCATGGGATGTGCCTGTCAATCCAAATCACATGCTTGGGTTCGATCAATCTCATAACACCTATTTATGGAATTTTCATCCCTTCCCATACATCTAATTTGTACGAGTCACCTATTGTTCAGACATCCGAGGAATATGCTAAAGCTTGTATGGTTATGTTAGGTTTCATTTAGGAACCTGAGCCTAAACTAATTATTTATTTATTTCACATTGATATATTAATTTTTTTTTTCAAATTATGAATTCTTATTTTATATTTAGAAACTATAATATACTTAAAACACTTTTATTGGTAAACTACTATGTATTTCTCACACCCTCCTCAAGCCACCATTTCACTAGGGCACCTGAGCAGATCCTCTTGTTTGCAGGTCCTCAATTCTTTTCATTTTATATGCATTGTACCTAGTAGATAAGAGTAGTGGCAAAGATAGTACTATGGATTATTGATGAAACCACCCTCTATGAATTTTTATTCATTTATTTGTTAATTTATTGTTTCAAAAAACCTATTGTATGTTTCCTTACTTATTATGTATCACACCAGGGACATGCTTTCATGGTTATAGTTGACATTCAACTCATTTTCATAGTTATTGTATTTATCTTCCACTACTCTTTATTTCATTTATTACTTCGTATGATAATATCTATTACATATATTATGCTATAACATTGTTCTTATATTATCATGAGGGTATAGTCTCCTGTCATACCAAGATTAGACCATCGCTACTTGTCGGTAGCCTCAAGAATATGCAGAGGCTCACTTGAGTCCATGTGGGGACCAGTCTCGTAACTATTTTTATATGAAGTCTCGTTAGAATGTTACAAATTGGTATCAGAGAGGTTTTCTATATATTATGTATTTGGGGTGGAATCTAGGAGACTAGTAATGTGTTAGGACTTGGTAAATATCCATGCATGGTAGTCATCAACACACATATGGGGAAAACAACATGTGGCTAGGGATCAGATTGTTATCCATATTGTTTGAAATTATATTTCATTATGATTTCACCTTGAGTGATTGCAGTATTCTATACTTCTTATTGATTTATAATATTTATAAAATTGGACATTTTTTTAGTATAGTAATAAAGTAACATTACATGCATCATCCTAGGAACATAGAAACTCATATGCCATGTATGTTCCATACTATATAGATTGAAATTATATGCTATTTGAAATTGTTGATGTGAATTTTGTGTTATATTCCATCCTGTTATACATGATTCTATGTTCTTTGGGTAACATTTTAAGCATTATATTCTAAATTATTTTATTGAATGATACTATATAATAGGTTTAAGTGTTTAATTACTATGCTTTCATTGATTTTTATGTCATGGTTCCCTATTTCTTTTCCATGCTTATTTTACTTTCAAGAACTTATTTATCATTCCTAGAAATTCCTTTAGCATGTATAATTTCTTACGATGTGAATTGACTAATTAATGTGATGTTTCTTCATATTACATGTTTTAATATTATTTATCATGGTTTTAATATGTTGGTTGTGTTAAATGGTAGTCAATTAGGAATTTGTTAGGTGTTTGGGTGCTTTATAAATTGGAATGTGACAACCCATATAATTGAACCATTATAGATTCACTTTACACACAAAAAGAATATTTTATAAATGTTAAAGTAGTTAAATTTGACATTCAACCTAAATAAATTAGGTGCGATTAAATGTCATTCTTTTTTCTAGTTGTAAAGTGTATGAGAACATTACAAATTCTGAAGTGGAGACCAATATAACCAGACCATCCTTTATGAGGATTATTTTTAGAAACTATTGTAAATATAAATTTTGTTCAATTTTGACATTAAATGATTTTCTTTATTTTATAAGGGTGTATGTCTCTATTATTTTGGCACAATGATTGTATGACTAAATTCTTAAATTCCCAAATGAACCAAAGTAGGTCAGTTTGGGCCTGATTATTTTGAGATAAACCCATCAATGATTCTTTAAAAATATTAATTTTTAAAATAAAATTTTTGGGATGCCTCTTGATGAACCTGAGATTCCTTTATTTGGACCCATTTAGGTCACCTTCATTGGGTTCTACCTTGAGTATTAAAACCCATAGGGGTATTCTTATATTTTTTTCAATTATCATTTATAGTGTGTATAGCCATATATATGGTTCTACATACATGTGTATGGTGACATATGAATATAATACCACCTCTTTAATTAATTGAAGTCATTTTAATATGCTCTAAGGTGTATTGTTTAGAGGCCTTGGTTAATTAAAATTAAAATTACAACTGAAAGGGTGTTTTCCTCTATAAGTTTCAATTAAAATATTCTTTTAATTATCCAAAAATAAATGATTATAAATAAATTGTGGATGTTTAAAATGGGGTTCATGTGATAAAATGACATAATTATGGCAGTTTTTCAACTAAATAATTATGTTTTGAAGGATTTTGTAAAATAACATGGTTTTTTTTCTTGTGACCTTAGCTAAATAATGGGTAGGATGATTTTTCCTTATGACTTGTATTATATTTTTTATAAATCTAAAAATTTAAATGTTTAAATAATAATTTTATTTTTGGTTTAATGTCGTAAAGTTGAACCGTATGAGGTTTTCATAGCCTTGACCCTCATGTAAGGGTGGATTAAATACGTTTTTCGAGTTCTTCCTTGAAACTGAGCATGATTGTTTTCCATATGATTCTTGTAATGCCCCAAGATTTTACGGTACACTTTCCTTTGAATAAAATAGTGCCGTGTGTTGTACGCAACTTCGAGTTCTAACACACACCACGACCAATCAAAGCAGCTGTTATGAATATTAATACCCACTTTTTTAAATTTTATATATTTTATATTTCACAATGGACTTCATTTTTGGATTCGGAATATCCAAATTATCCTAAGTTAAATTTTTGGTATTTTTCTAAGAACTTCCAATTTTAATGAATAGTGAAAATACAAAAAAACTATCTTTTTTAATCAAAATAATTTATAGTTATAAATTATACTATTGAGTGGTTTTAAAGAATAATTAGAATATATTTTTACCATTTCATCTAATGGTGTTCATTAGAATAGATTTCACTTTGAAATTGGACATAAACAATTGTCAGTCTTTTGATAAATATTGTTTCTTAAAAACACGCTATTTGTTGTGACAGTGGGAATTAATTATAAAATTAATTAATGCAACTTATATTTTGGGAATTTTGTAAAATAGACATAATTTTTGAATTTGTAATATCAATTATTTATTAGTGTGAAATTTTGTCATTGTTCTGAAAAACTTCAATTTTTGATGAATAACAAAACTACTATGTTGTAGTTAAAAAACTGAATTTTTCATAAAACTTAATTTTACCGCTTCTGTGATTGGAATTTAGAAAATCCGAGAGTCACAGTTAATATAAATGAGTAAAATGTGGTTCAATGAGATGAAAAATTTTTTTGGTGAACACTAACTTTTTACTTTTATTTATCACGGTTAAAAGTAAATATTGTAATTAAGGGTACAAATGATATTAATATTACCCTAACACATGTCCTAATTCTATTGGACAAGTTTATATCGACCAAAAACAACCTTAGGAATAAAATATTATCATTTAGGTCCACTTGAATGAGATCAGGACATTTATTATTATTTAATTCAAAGAAGAGTTAAAAGAGTTAAAATCAATGTTTATTTACTAAAACATTTTTAATATATCGTTATACATAAGATAAATTCGATATTAAATATTAATTAGAAATATAAAAGGATATCCTATATAATGATATTTTATTTATAATTTTTATACATTAAATAAGTTAATTTATTTATGACATAATGATGGTGCAGTAATTACCATAATAGTGAAAAATTAAAATAATTGAAATTGTAAATACCCAAATAAATATAATTTGAGACTTTTAATGAATTATACTAATTTTCTAGGATAATATGACATATTAGAATTTATTTAATTCACTTTTTTAGAAGTAATAATTCTGTTATGAGTTTTACAAAAATCATCTATTGAATATTCTCAAAATTGACATAAAAGAGTTTTTAAAACAAATATTATATTATTAATTGATATTAAATTCCTAAAAATCCAAGGTTTGGCCAAATGACTCATATAATGATAGGTGTATAATTAAGGGACCAATTGGGGGTCGCTTGTATGTATATAGTATGTTTGTTAACCATATAATATAAAAATACAAAGAGACATTGTAAAAGTGAAACTAATTAACTAAGAGTTAATACTTAATGATAAGGTTAGTATAATGACCCAAACCTATCTAAATTCTATTGGTTGAGTGGTTATCGACCTATACCCACCTTAAAATTTAAATAATCTACTTTGGAGAAATTATAAACCGAATATGAATTTATTATAAAATAATATTTCTAGGTTTTCCAAAGGTGCCCATCACCCCTCTTATAAAAAGGCACTCTCCCTTCTCATTAACTCACAACATAAAAGCCTTTTTCTTCGGCCAACATCTGCCCACATACTCTGTCAACTCCACTCACTTAATCCTCGAGGCCTTCTGTTAGTATAAATCCAACCTAAGATCCCTTTTGATCAAATCAAAAGGAATAACCCGAAGAAGAGGTAATGATTTCACCACCCTTTTTCCAAGTTCCTTTCTTCTTCCACTTCTTCTTTATTTGTTATTACCATTCTAAAATAATAACTCCAGTATCATATATATAATGTGATGTTATTATAAATATGGTACAACCATATTCAGTTTTCTATCCTTCCTTTGAATAACATGTCACCATACGTGTGTACGTGCGGCTTACCGTCTCCACGTCGTGGTGTAATTGTTATTCAATAAATTATTATTTGGATGGGTATAATAATGTTGTATAACTCATGTAAATAATAAATATAACATGGGAAAAATTCTTTATATATGATATACCATCCAATTATATATTATATTAATATCAAAAGAATGATATTGTCGCTCGTGCGTACGTACGGACTATCATGTCCATGAACGTGATGAGATTCATTCTCCATCGTATCCATTCAAGTATAATTATCATTTTATGATTTAAAAATAATGTTTAAGGACTTGATATCATTCTGGATATTAATAAGATACAACCTATCCATGAAAAACATGGCTTACATAACAAAACATATAAAAGAAAACGAGTAAGTTAACACCCAAAACAATGATAATAGAAAGATATTATTAAAAAATAAATGTTAAAAGATCATATATGATATCATATTAATGTATATGATTCTTGTATAATTTAATAACAATTATTTTACCACTATAAAGGAGGTTAACCTACCCCCATCCAAGGAAAAGTACAAGGTAAGGGTTTATTTCGCAATCTCTTCATTATCCGAGGTTTTCTATACGTAATAATCTACTGGGACTTCTTTATCATCCAAATCCATGTTTCTTAAAAAAGTATTTCAAAACATTTTTACTATTTACTATAATATGGTTTAAAGTCATTTATACCCTTGTTTGACTTTTTATAAGAGTTTTATAAAGGAATCCTTCCGTCGTTTTCCAAACAAGGTGCTTTTTAACCTTTTCGACATAATTAAGGTAAGAATGTTTTTTTAACTTATATGGCGGGTGCAGCTATTTTCCGCCATTATAAAATCGTCTAAGCTTCCCTTAAAAGCTTATAAGAATATTTTCAAAGAAAATGTTTTTTAAATATATGACTCTTAAATTATTTCAAAATAGAAAAAGATATTTCCCTAAAAAGAGTTTTGATTTCATCTATGTCAACATCCTTTGAGGTATTTTAAGCATATTTGAAGTTGATTTATTATGATACAAAACTTTTATATTGTATTGAAGGTTTTGTGATATGTTTGTCTGTGGGTGTGCTATTTTTATACCATTCATGGTTTATGGTGAAAGTATTGAAATTTCGTATGCTAGTTTTAATACAAATGTTTATGTTATGTTTAATCCTTTTCATATGGGAATGAATTGGACTTAATATATGACGGGTGGAGCCCGCTATAGCTCCTCGATGCATCAGTAGGTCTCATGAGACAAACAAGTGTCTTGACGCAAGGCCTTGGCAAAATCTTATTTGTAGTCTTGGCACGAGGCCTTGGCTATGTGGTTATGATAGTCTGGCAATATGCATTCCATCATTATGAAAGTTGTTATTGATATTGCATGTGACTATTCGATTAGTAGAATATCCAGGTAAATAAGTAAATTTCATTATTTCATTTTATTTTTTCCATTCTATGTTGAATTTCAAGTTTAAAAGGATTTCGTTTTAGTTATACACTGCCTTAAATGTTTATTCTTATTTATGAAAGTTTCCGCTATATTGTTATCCTTACTGGGAATTTGAGCTCACCCCTTTTCTATGTTTTATTTTTTCCAGGATGTGAAGAAGTAAATTATGAATGACTTGCAGGTATATTATGAGGGGATAATAGTGTATACTATGGAGTCAATATGTTTTTGTAGTAGTTTTCCACTTTATGATGTAATGTAAAACATTATGAATATATCTAGTGTTTCCAAGGCTACTAAACCAATCGGTCTTTCGAGATTTGATCTTTCTTGTGATCATGCCAATGTTATGTAATAATGCATCGACTCTAGGTTACTGGGGTCGGGGCATTACAATTGGTATCAGAGAAAGTTTAGTGCAAACCTTGGAAGCTAGATTTAGATAAACTCTTATTAGAGCACGTATACCTAAGATGAACTTTGAGGATTAGTATAGAAGGACTTCCTAGAATTTTGGTATTGTAGAGATCTTGTGAGTTTTCCGAAAATACATCCCTGTCTCGATACGAGCAGGTAGAGGCAGCTCTGGCACAAATGTACCTAGGGGTAAAACCCGAAAACACCGCTTTGAGCTAGACTCGAACGGGAACTGGTGCACGACAACGGGCCTTGCTGCACTCTAGGTTACGACACTCCCGGGGGATATGCTTAGGATAACTCTCATTTTCTTTACAAATCATTATGAAGGGTTTATGATTATATACTTCCTAAAAGAAAACATTTTTTAATGATTATGGATTATATCAATAAATAGTTCAATTTATGTTAAGTGTTTTATAAGTATGGAATTATGTATTTTGTATCATAAACTGATCTAGTTTATTCCATTATTTAGAAATGGAGCCTAGTGGAAGAAATGGAAACCATATCAATGCACGCACTCCATGTAGGGATTTCCCTCCTGCTCAAGATAATTATAGTGGAGCTGGTGATGCAACTGGTGCCGATCAGCTAATCACCATACTGGGACAACTCACTCAGGTTATGAATAATAACCTTACCCATATGGAGCACCCTGATCCACAGCGTGGAGGATCAATGTTAGATCGATTCATGAGGAAAAAACCACCAACATTCAATGGGATTAAAAATCCCTTAGTAGCTGAGCAGTGGATAAATTCCCTAGAGAAAATATTTCAGGCTTTGGGGAGTAGTGAAAGGGAAAAAGTTATCATGGCAGTTTACCGCCTCACTGGAGATGCTGATCAATGGTGGTCATTGATTCAAAACAAGAAGGAAAATGATGAAGTATCAAATATGTAATGGAGGGAGTTCAAAGATCTATTTTTAGAAAAGTACTTTCCTCATGACCATTGAGCAGATATGGAAAGGCAATTTCTGAGTCTGAGACAAAAGGAGGATGAGAATGTCTCAACGTATGAGGCTAACTTTACAAGGTTAGCAAGGTATGCTGGAGATTATATACGTAACCCCAGAAGTAAGATTTATCATTTCATTGATGGGTTAAAACCATTTCTCCGTTGAGAATTAGTTTCACAATCCTTCTATTCGTATGAAGAAATTGTCTCATGTGCTATCAAGACAGAGAAAGAATCCTCTAAGTCTTATGACTTTAAAGCAAAGCAATAGAATAAGAGATCTGCTGATCAATCTGGGGATGGAAATAAGGGGAAGAAGGTAATGGTTGAATATCCATCTTGTGGTAACTGTAGGAAGAAACACCCCGGTACTTGCTTAAAGGAAATGGGTGTCTATTACAAGTGTGGTGAAAAAGGCCACCATGCTCGTGAATGCAAAGGGAAGAAGGAAGCTACCAATGTTCAATGCTACAATTACAGGGAGATGGGACATTATGCAAATGAATGTCCTAAGAGTCAGGGGAGCTTACCTCAAAAAAGGCCAAGGGATCAAGGCCAAGATTATGCTATCCCTACTGCTGAGGTATAAGCTCCGAAAGACGTGGTGGCAGGTAACTTAATGGTTTCCTCAAGTTTAAAAAATGCATTATTTGATTCTGTATCATCGCATTGTTTCATATATTCCCGGTTTTTCTAATAAAATTAGATATTTCCAATTTGATTTAACAAGGGAGTTTTTAGTTAAAACTTTTAAGGGAAGTATCATTGAAACAATGTTTTCTGAATCAGTCCCCATTAGAGCACATAAATGTTCTTTATCTTCTGATCTCATCATCATACTTATGTTTGAGTTTGATATAATCCTCGGTATGGATTGGATTTCAGATTATGATGCGATGATTTTTTGTAAGAAGAAGGAGGTTACGATTTTTGATCATGATGATAAGGAACACCTTATCATTAGAGCAGAATCGTCACCACCTAATTCTTATCTAGATCCACCCCAATTAGCTCAACTAAATTCAATTATTGGGGAGGAAGAGAATTAAATGATTGTGGGTGAGTAAAGGAATGTTCAAATAGAGGATGTACCTGTTGTGAAAGAATATGTAGATGTATTTCCGGAAGATTTACATGGACATCCTCCAGAACGAAAACATGAGTTTTCTATTGATTTAATTCCTGGATCAAGGCATATATCGAAGACCACTTATAGAATGGCCACTGTAGAATTAGTTGAACTAAAGAAACAACTAGGGTAATTGAGTAATAAGGGATTTATTCTCCCTGGTGTTTCTCTATGGGGAGCCCCTGTTCTTTTTGTTAAAAAGAAAAATGGATCTATGAGGTTATGTATCGACTATAGGGACATCAATGCTATAACAATAAAGAACAAGTATCACCTACCTTGCATTGATGATTTATTTGACCAACTGCATGGTAATCAATACTTTTCAAAGATTGAACTTCGATCTAGATACCATCAGTTGTATGTAAAGAAGGAATACATTCTGAAGACATCATTCTAAAACAGGTATGGGCATTACATGTTTATTGTAATGCCTTTTGGATTGACTGATGCTCCCTCTGTATTCATGGATCTGATGAATAGAGTATTCAAGGAATATCTCGATGAATTTGTGGTGGTATTTATTGATGATATCTTAGTATACTCCAAAAGCTACAAAGATCATGAAAATCACTTGCGCATTATCCTGAATACTCTGAGAAGACATGAATTATATGGGAAGTTTAGGAAGTGTGAATTCTGGCATCAAGAGATTTCTTTTCTTGGCCATATTGTCTCTAATGATGGGATCTCTGTTGATCCTTCTAAGAGCAAGGCAATCCAAGAATGGCCAGCACCTACGAGTATAACCGAGGTACACAGTTTTATTGGTTTGGCAGGTTATTATCGATGTTTTGTCCAGAATTTTTCCCGATTGGCTAACCCATTAATGAAGGTCACACGTAAAGGGGTTAAATTTGTTTGGAAAAAAGAGTGTGAAGAATGTTTCTAAGAACTGAAGAGAAGATTAGTCAATTCTCCTATATTGACTCTACCATCGGGGAATGATGGGTTCGTTATTTATAGTGATGCATTGAAGAAAGGACTTGGTTGTGTCCTTATACATAATGATAGGGTTATTGCCTATGCATCACGACAGTTGAAAATTCATGAAAAAAAACTATCATACTCATGATCTCGAGTTAGCAGTTGTGATCTTTTCTTTGAAGATATGGAGCCACTACCTCTATGGTGAAAAATGTGATATTTATACTGATCACAAGAATTTGAAGTATATTTTCTCACAAAAAGAACTCAACAGGAGGAAAAAGGGATGGATTGAATTACTCAAGGATTATGATTACACGATACACTACCACCCGGGGAAGGAAAACAAGGTGGAAGATTCTTTGAGACGAAAAGGCCATGGAGTTTTGAACAATATGAGAATTGAAAGGGATCTAATTTTCATGGATCTTGTGAAGATGGACAAGGGAATAACTAGGGAAGGTGAAACATCAATGCTTTATCAAATGGTTGCCAAACCATCTTTACTAGAAAGGATTAAGAGTTCTCAGACCGATGATGAATAATTTCAAAAGAATATTAAAGCTTTGAATGATGGGAGATTGAGAGACTTTGTGTATGAAGATAGAATTTTGAAATTTGGGAAGAGACTTTGGGTTCCCGATATACCTGATCTAAAAATGGAATTGCTGGATGATGCTCATAGTTCCAATTTCCATATACACCCTGGGAGCACCCAAATGTATAGAGATTTGAAGGAACATTTTTGGTGGGACAACATGGAGAGGGAGATTGCTGATTTTGTGTCAAGATGTATGATTTGTCAACAAGTGAAAGCTGGAAGGAAACAACCTGGAGGAGTCATGCAACCTCCTCCCATATTGGAGTGGAAATGGGAAAATATTGCGGTGGACTTTGACATGGGACTACCAAAGACTCCTAGAAGGAACGATGTAATATGGGTTTTTGTTGATCATCTTACCAAGACAACACATTTTCCTGCTATAAGAGAAGATCTACCACTGGAATGTCTAGCAAGACTATATATTGATGAAGTTGTGAGACTTCATGGAGTACCCCTATCTATTGTTTCAGATCGTGATCCCCATTTTACTTCAAGATTCTGGAAGGTTATTCAGATATCCCTGGATACTGATCTTCATTTGAGCACTACCTACCACCCTCAGACAGACGGACAAACAAAACGGACTATTCAAACCTTATAAGACATGTTGAGATCTTGCTCACTTGACTTTCAGGGTATGCGGGATCAATATTTACCTTTGGTCGAATTTCCTTGTAACAATAGCTTCCATTAGAGTATTCAGATGGCACCATATGAAGCGTTATATAGAAAGAGATGTCGCACACCAACCTGTTGGGATGACGTTGGTGAAAGAAAATTTGTAGGTCCAGAACTGGTAGAGGAAACAATGGAAAAGGTGAAGGTAATCCAAAATCACATCAAAGTAGCTCAAAGTAGGCAGAAGAGCAATGCCGATAATAGAAGGAAGGATTTGAAATTTCAAGTCGGTGATCATGTTTTCCTGAAGGTATCTCCATGGAAGGGAGTCATACATTTTGGTAAGAAAGTTAAATTCAGTCCCAGGTACATCGAACCTTTCGAAATTCAAGAACGAATTGGGACTGTAGCTTACTGTTTGGAAATGCCGCCCAGTCTCTCCAAAGGTCATGATGTGTTCCACGTATCTCTACTGAGGAAATACATGCCTAACCCAATGCATGTACTCACCTACAAGGAATTAGAACTAGAACCCGATCTGTCTTATTGCGAATAGCCCGTCAAGATTCTTGATACGAGAGAATAAGTGCTGAGAAATCGGACGACGCGTTTGGTAAAAGTTTTATGGAGAAACCATAAGATAGAGGATGCAACGTTGGAACCTGAGGAACTTATGAGGAAGAACCACCTGAGTCTTTTCATGCGGTATAATTCTAGATATTTCGAGGATGAAATTAATTGGAGGGGAGAATGTAACACCCCAAGCTTCTACGATACGCTTTCCTTTGAATAATACAGTGGCGTGTGTCGTACGCAACTTCGAGTTCTAACACCCACCACGACCAATCAAAATAGCCATTATGAATAGTAATACCATCTTTTTGAAATTTTATAAATTTTATCTTTTAAAATGGACTTCTGTTTTTGATTAAGAATATTGAAATTATCCTAAGTGGAATTTTTGTTATTTTTCTAAGAACTTCCAATTTTTTTGAATAGTGAAAAATACTTAAAAAAAACTTTTTTAATAAAAATAATTTATTGTTATAAATTATACTATTGAGTGGTTTTAAAGTATAATTAGAATATATTTTTACAATTTTATCCAATGGTTTTCATTAGAATTAATTTCACTTTGAAATTGGACATAAACAATTGTCAATCTTTTGATATATATTGTTTTATAAAAACACGCTATTTGTTGTGACAGTGGGAATTAATTATAAAATTAATTAATGAAACTTATATGTTTGGAATTTTGTAAAATAGACATCATTTTTCAATTTGGAATATCAATTATAGATTAGGGTGAAATTTTGGAATTGTTCTGAAAAACTTCAATTTTTGATGAATAGCAAAACTACTAAGTGGTAGTTAAAAAACTGAATTTTTCATAAAACATAATTTTACCACTTCTGTGATTGGAGTTTCGAAAATATGAGAGAAAAGGTTAATATCAAGAAGTAAAATGTGGTTCAATGAGATGAAAATAATTTTTGGTGAATAGAAACTTTTTTCTTTTATTTACCACGGTTAAAAGTAAATAGGGTAATTAACGGTAAAAATGATATTAATATTACCCTAAAACATGTCCTAATTCTATGGGACAAGTGTATCTCAACGAAAAACAACCTTAGGAATAAAATATTATCATTTAGGTCCACTTGGATTAGATCAGGACATTTATTATTATTTAATTCAAAGAAGAGTTAAAAAAGTTAAAATCAACGTTTATTTACTAAAACATTTTTAATATATGGTTATACATAATATAAATTAGATATTAAATATTCATTAGAAATATAAAAGGGTTTTCTACATAATTATAGTTTATTTATAATTTTTAGAAATTAAATACTTTAATTTATTTATGACACAATGATGATGCAGTAATTATCATAATAGTGGAAAATTAAAATCATTGAAATTGTAAATACCCAAATAAATATAATTTTAGACTTTTAATGAACTAAAATAATTTTCTAGGATAATATGAAATATTAGGATATATTTAATTGACTTTTTTCGAAGTAATAATTCTGTTATGAGTTTTAAAAAAATCATCTATTGAATAGTCTCAAAACTGACAAAAAAGAGTTTGTAAAAACAAAATTATATCATTAATTGATATTAAATTCATAAAAATATAAGGATCGGCCAAGAGACTCATATAATGATATTTGTATCATTAGAGAACCAATTGGGGGTATCTTGGATGTATATATTAAGTGTATTAACCATATATTATAAAAATACAAAGAGACATTGTAAAAGTGAAACTAATTAAGTAAGAGTTAATACTTAACGATAAGGTTAGTATAATGACCCAAACCTATATATATTCTATTTATTGAGTGGTTTTATACCTATCCCCACCTTAAAATTTAAATAATCCACTTTGGATCCATTATAAAGCGAATATGAATTTATTATAAAATAATATTTCTAGCTTTTCCAAAGGTGCCCCTCACCCCTCTTATAAAAGAGAACTCTCCCTTATCATTAACTCACACCTTAAAAGCCTTTTGGTTCGGCCAAAATCTACTCACATACTCTCTCAACTTCCCTCACTTAATCCTAGAGGCCTTACTTTAGTCATAAATCCAACCCAGGAGCCCTTTTGATCAAATCAAAAGGAAGAACCCGAAGAAGAGGTAATGATTTCACCACCCTTTTTCCAAGTTCATTTCTTCTTCCACATATACTTTCTTTGTTATTACCATTATAAAATAATAAATCCAGTATCTTATATATACTATGATGTTATTATAAATATGGTACAACCATATTTAGTATTATATCCATCCTTTGAATAACATGTCACCATACGTGTGTACGTACAACTTACCGTCTCCACGTCGTGTTGTAATTGTTATTCAATGAATTATTATTTGGATGGGTATAATAATGATGTGTAACTCATGTAAATAATAAATATAACAAGATAATAATTCTGTATATATGATATACCATCCAATTATATATTATTTTAATATCAAAAGAATTATATTGTCGCTCGTGCGTACATACGAACTACCGTCTCCACGAACGTGATTAGATTCATTCTACATCATATCCATTCAAGTATAATTATCATTTGATGATTTAAAAATAATTTTTATGGAATTGATATCATTTTGGATATGAATAATATACAACCTGTCCATGACAAACACGACTTACGTTACAAAACATAAAAAATAAAATGAGTAAGTTAACACCCGAAACAACAATAATACTAAGATATTATTAACAAATCAATGTTAAAAGATCATATATGATATCATATTAATTTATATGATTCTTGTATAATTTAATAAAAATTATTGCACCATTATACAATATGTTAACCTACCCCCAACCAAGGAAAAGTACAAGGTAAGGGTTTATTTCGCAATCTCTTCATTATCCGAGGTTGTTTATACGTAATAATCTGCTGCGACTTCTTTATCATCCACATCCATGTTTCTTAAAAATATATTTCAAAACATTTTTACTATTTACTATAATATGGGTTAAATTCATTTATACCATTGGTTGACTTTTTATAAGATTTTTATAAAGGAATCTTTCCGTCGTCTTCCAAACAAGGTGCTTTTTAACCTTTTCGACAGAATTAAGGTAAGAATGTTTTTTTTAACTTATACAACGGGTGCGGCTATTTTACAATGTTATAAAATCGTCGAAGCTTCCCTTAAAATATTTTAAGAATAATTTCAAATAAAATTTTTTACAAATATATGACTCTTAAATGATTTCCAAATAGAAAGAGATATTTCTCTAAAAAGAGTTTTGATTTCATCTATGTCAACATCCTTTGATGGATTTTAAGCTTATTTGAAGTTGATTTATTATGATACAAAACTTCTATATTGTATTGAAGGTTTTCTGATAAGTTTGACTGTGTATGTTCTATTTTTATACCATTCATGGTTTATGGTGATAGTATTGAAATTTCGTATGCTAGTTTTAACACAAATGTTTATGTTATGTTTAAATCTTTTCATATGGGAATGCATTGGACTTAATATGCGACGGGTGGAGCCCGCTATACCTCCTCTATGCATCGGTAGGTCTCATGAGAGAAACTAGTGTCTTGGAAAAAGGCCTTGGAAGAATCTTATTTGTAGTCTTGGCATGAGGCCTTGGCTATGTGGTTATGATAGTCTGGAATTATGCATTCCATCGTTATGAAAGTGGTTATTGATATTGAATGTGACTATTAGATTAGTAGAATATCCATGTGAATAAGTAAATTTCATTATTTCATTTTATTCTTTCCATACCATGTTGAAGTTCAAGTTTAAAAGGCTTTCGTTTTAGTTATACACTGCCTTAAATGTTTATTCTTATTTATGAATGTTTCCGCTATATTGTTATCCTTACTAGGCATTTGAGCTCACCCCTTTTCTATGTTTTATTTTTCCCATGATGTGAAGAAGTAAATTATGAATGACCTGCAGGGATATTATGATGGGATAATAGTGTAGACTATGGAGACAATATGTTGTTGTAGTAGTTTTTCACTTTATGATGTAATGTAAAACATTATGAATATATCTGGTGTTTCCAAGGCTACTAAATCAATCAGTCTTTCAAGATTTGATCTTTCTTGTGATCATGCCAATGTTATGTAATAATGCACCGACTCTAGGTAACTGGGGTCAAGGTGTTACAATTCTTCTTTCTTATATGGAACCCAAAAAATATTCTCTTAATCATAGTACCCTTTTATAGGCATGAACTCATTTTAGGTTTACAATTTCCATTTTGGTGAGTGGTGAGCCCATTTTAGGTAGTTACATTAGATCTAGAAAGTCTTTGTTAGTTTATTATGATTAGTTTCTCTTGTGTGGTACTACTCAGGTAACATTTTTCCCTCATAGGATGCTTATATTTTAAAAGTGACACCCTTTCTAATATCAGTGTTTTTTAGATATATTGAATCCTTCTTGAGGGTTTTATCATCTTGTGATACTCAGTTTGAGTCGTTTAGACATGCCTAGGAAATGGTCAGCCACAAAGTAGGTCCTCTGAAACTTATTACTCATCTCGAGTGATGGAAAACATGATACACCTTCTGTCAGGTTAATAGTCATATTGAATAGTATGAATTTTAGTTCAATATTTTGAATTCTATCATATACATGAATATGTGTCACTATTTACACCTGTGGATAGTGTCATAGATGTTGTCTCCTAATTCAAAAACCCCTCGGTAGTATGCATTGATACACACGATACCCATCATCATGTTATATCAATAAACCATTTAAGATTATTCGTACTAGGTTAAGACTTGATTCTTTCGGATTTGAATTTCTATCATCTCCTAGTTAGAGTGACATGGGAATTAGAAAAGATCTTGACTCATCCCAATATTTAGAATTATGTTCCATGATGGATTAGGCGTTTTGACACAATAGTGAGTTGTTTTGGATTTTACACGTAATTTTATGTAGGACATGGGTGAAACTCATGAGGATAGACATGTGCACCTCTAGGAATGGATATAATCTAGACTTCTTCTATGAAAAGTTTTTCTTTATCCTCAATTAAGTGATTATTAAATCATTTTTTCCACATCTAATAGAAGTCATCCGGGGTCAATGGAGTGTATGTCATGGGATAAGTTTCTATTTCCTTTAAATATAATAGGAAGGACCTTCCCAAGATGGGTAGCATCACATCGATTTGGGTGATTTTTGTCCTTCCCAGTGTAAGGAATGCGATGAGGATAGGACATTCATATTTTTTCAATTCATCTTATGATTTCCCATGAGGCTGGTAAGTGGTTATCATGTCAGTTTATGAAATAAAGTGTGGTGGTGAAATTGTTAGCTCTATATTTGACCTTTCGAAATGGCGTTGGCCTTGAATAGAATGTGGTGGTTGTTCTTGAATGACCCTAGAATGCCTTTTCTATTAAAATAAATATGGTTGGGTATTAGTAATGTATTATATGGAGTAAAAAATCTCTTATAAGGAAGTCAACCTATGGTGGTTCAACATTCATTCAGTTTTCCTAGTATGTTGTAGTTGGTTCGGATTGTACAAGACACTTCATTTGATGTTGCGAAAGTGTCTCATGACCTTATTGGAGATCACCCAATCCTCTTGGGGTGCACTTAGTTTAATGATGATAATGTCACCTATATTTACGTCATCCAGGTTATGTTGGTAGAGTGTAAGTTATACACCATTTAAAAATTTAAAAGTTATTGGGCTTGTTAAGGGTTCTCCATCATAGTTGTGTGCTAGAAACATGGTTTTTTAGGAATAGTTCATCTTGAATGGTTATTTGGTTCCAAAGTCAGAACACCTTATATGGACTCATAGAGACCATCCAGTCCAAGACCTAACTACCCAGAAAATTCCACTTTGGGATTACTAATTTTTGTTGATATGTGGATGTTTTTCATGTATAAACAACTCGCTTATAAAAATATAAGTACAATTTACATTCGTTGTGCTCCTTGGCCTCCGGTATTGGATTATGAGGTTACCCCAGACATCATTTGAGCTTGGGTTTAACACTTCAGTTATAATGATCCATGTCTATTGGAATAGTTAGACAACTATGTTTATGATGAGTTATGACATTTTAAAGTTATGTTATGGAAAGAGACATAACCGAAAGCTAGTTACAAGCTTCAGTGAGCATACTTAAATAAAATACAGAGTTACCTTCATTTAGATGAATCATGATTAATTTTTTAAATTTTTTTTCATCTATGCTTAGTTCTTTTAGAATAGTCAATGAGTACTTCCTTGATATATCTTCTTCTTTATCATTTAAGTGAGGTAGATGTAGTGTTGTTTTTGGCACGTCATCGAGTGGAGAATGGTGAAATGTAAATTTCATCCAATGTTTTCCACAAAAAAGGTTAATCAAAACTAGTTCAAATGAGGTCAGTTTGGAATTCACCCTTTGATCGAATTATGAATCGCTTCATGGGAATTGTTAGTATTCTACAGGAACACTTCAAAAGAAAAATACAATGATAAAGATACTATGATTTAAATTTTTTACTTAAATGGTATAAACTTTCGTGGGAAGTTCTATGGGATAGATGTATAAATAGATGTTGTTCATACTTTGTGTCATGTTAGACATGCAGGGGTAATCCTTGTCTCTATTTTTCAGTTTTAAATTTGAGTGTTCCATCAATTTTTTAGGGATTTTACATTGTATGCTTAAAATGGTGCTTGTAGGTGTTTTATGTGTTTGGAAATTGATCATGAACATTTGGATGAGATTAAAAACTTGTGTAGGTTAGTTGTTTCCTCCATTTTTTCCCTATGGCTCCTCAAGGATAATAAATTCTAAGGTGGGGAGATTTTAGCATCTTGTGTTTTTGTATTGGATGAAATTCCATGGGAAATTGAATTTTATCATTTATTTAATGGTCCATTTTTTAAAACAAGAATTAGTATTTAGATTTTGGTTTTTGAAAACATAAAAGTGTTCTTTTTAGATGTAGCTTAAAACCTGAAGGTCATCTCGAGTGATTTGTTGAGTTTCAAGAGCACGAGGACATGTAAAAAAAAGATTGGGTGGGCTAGTAATGGAAAATGGTTTTTCATAAACCATGTTTCCCACCCATGTAAACCATGAACATTTAGTTGGTTTGAAAATGTGAATAATATTGGTTGGACAAGTTTTTCCTAAACCATACACCTAGACTAAAACCTTAGATCCATTTAGGCAGTACATGTGTACTTTTTTCTGCATAGTTAGCTCGCATTTTGGTTAGTATATGAGCCAAACCATGAGACCCCTCCCCTTATGTAATATCCCTCACACAGTTCATGCATGATTTTTTCATTTGTGCGGCCAAAGTATGATCCTCATTAAAGGAGTAAAATTATCCTTTTTCCCTTTTTGTAATTTATTTCTCTTACTCCCTTCTTCCCACTCCACTACATGCAGCAGCTTCCTTCATGGGGTTTTCTTCTGCTTCCCTAGTTATGAGGAGATCTCCCACAAAAAAACCTCTAATTAAAGTGTCGTTAGTTTCATTGTATGCATCTCGGTATGTCTATGGATCCTCTTTCTTCCATTCTAATCTTATCTTTCCACCTCTTGATCTATTTTAGTGCAATATTAGTTGCCCTATTTTCAAGGAGGATGTACATTTCTTCAATTTATCTAAAATAGAATGGAATCAAGCCATGATATTGGATTCCTAGGTCATCTTAGGAACACATTTTTAGTCTATATATTTTCCCTTAATTTGATTCATATTTATAAAAATATTTCATGTGTCTCACATCAGACTTACATAGTGTCACTTTTAAATTTTAAATTGACTTAAATTAAATTACTTATACCTCATTATGATTTCTTTACAATCCTCCTCATATGGTATGAGGTTTTTTACTCAACCCAAACCGGCCTTGGGAGGGTTCATCTAATTGTTCATGTTTAATAAACATGTGTTCCTTTGTTAGATACACCCCTTTGGGCGTGTCTTTTTATATTTACGTATTAAATGTTTACTCTAGATTATAAAAGAAACCATCTTGATGTGGTTTTTTATGATTTCTATTAGGATTATTTTTCCTAAAGTGAAATAATTGAATTTCATGGATAAAAATGAAATGTTTTCAAATAAAACCCCTCAATGAGTTGCATTTCATAAAATTTGAAAAGTCATTTATGTGTTATTCCTTCGATAAATTTATTGTCGGCGAGTTTCCATAGATTCTTTTGTATTATTTCCTTCTGAGTTTTCTTCCTTATGTATGTGATGCCATTTATATATAAGTGAAGTAAAAACCATGTATGTCCCTCTTATTCTATCATTGTTTCATATGAAATTCCGTTTAGAATGGAATTTTGTAACATTTAAATGAATTGATTAAACTAATTAACGATGTTGTGAGTTATACTTCGGTTTAATTCCATAGAATGATAAGGATGTGATCATCATTCCTATGATCATGTTTTTGTGATAGATTATGTATATGATGGGGACGATACTGGTATTACACAATAGGATCATCATATGTTCCTATTACCTCAATAGGAGATATACTAGTTCCCTATGGGATACACCTTTGACAAGCTCATTTTTTAAAAGGTTTTACCAGGACATGAGTGAGACTTGGTCCCCAAAACAATATACCAGGTACGGGATTAGAGGTCATTGTCTAACATTAGGTTGGGAGTGATACTTGTGAGGGCTTTCGTGGATCACACTGAATGGACTCTGCCATCATGAGCTCTTATGGAACTCCTGGTGTGATGTTTGGTTTCCTTGTGTTAGTTCACCTCAAATGGACTAGTATGATACTTATGAAATTTTGGTATTCACGTTCATTGAAAACAAAAATGATAACTATTTTTATCCAAGGGATGCGCCCACCATGTCAAATTTTATTCTTAGGATTAGTCTATCTAATGACAGTTGTTTATGATTATTATTATCTCTTCCCATATATTTCATTTGTACAGGTTGAATACTTTTTTATTCATCCACATCATAGGCCAATGTAGGTATGGTCAAACCATGCTTCCTTGAGAATCATATTCCTCACTTGGTTATCTATTTTTTCTCATTTCTACTTTTCTTTTGTTACACACCCATACTTCTTATTGTTTATACATGAAATGGGTTATGGTTTATGAACCATTGGTGGTAGACTAATCAGTATATCTCACACCCTTCTTGGGCCACCATTTCACTAGGTTACCTGAGAAGATCCTCTCATTCATAGTTCATTTATCCTATTCTTTTGTTGTGCATTATACCTAGGTTTTAGGAGCACGAGACTGAGCTAGTACTCATGATTCTTGAAGAAGCATCCCTAAGGGACTTTTTCATTCTTTTCTATATTCATGTATTATATCATATTACATGTTTTATGTTTACTTCCTTTTTAGATAGAATCACATGGACATGCATGCATGGTTATATTTCTTATTGGCCTCATTTACTCAGTTATTATATTTATCTTCTGCTACTCTATCGTTAATTTATTACATCTTTATCTATTTTGTGCTACTTATTTTTTGATATACCATAGTGGTACATTGATCATGAGGGTATAGTCTTCCCACCGTACCAATATTATACCCTCGCTGCTAGTTGATAGCCTCTGGTGCATAGGGAGGTGCGCGTGAGGCCATGTGAGGAATGACCTAGCTACAAATTCTATAGGATGTCAGTACAGGATGTTACACTTCGTGGATTATGGTATACATTTAAAATAATAAAATATGACATTGAAGAAACAATGAAGGTTGAGATAATTATGTTATGGGATGTTTCTGAAACATAAATTAAGGTTGTACCATGAAGCTCTAAATCACAACATGATATAACTGTATGATCAACAAGGAACCAATCCTTCATGATGCAATATAATATGTTACACTGTAATTCAGGAATTTTAAATAATTCAAATAAAATTAATTTATTAGTATTTTAAAACTATTCATAAGTTATTGAATGAACTTCAACATTATAAATAGATTCCAATGGTGGAAATTGACTTGAAAAAGATCTGATAGATGAATTTGATGTATATAAAGGTCATCGTTGTTAATTTTTGAATTTTAATTTAAAAATAAAATCTACTAATTATAAATTTATGGTGACTGATAGAGTAGAATAACGAAGAAAGTATTCAATAGAATAAATATTGGAAGGGATGAATGGAAAAGAGAGTTCCAAGAATAGAGAAGGATGAATAAGGAGGGTTTTCAACAACACGGGAATCATTTAATATCAAAATTAATGATGATTGAGTTTTTTATAAATTAAATTTTATTAATGTTCTAGTTTATAAGTTTAGATTTATTGTGCATATCTATGAATATCTAGAAGTGCATAATTCCTGAGATAGAATTATTATATTTAGAGTATTGTAATTTTTTAGAGTTTCTTGGATTATATTACTTCAACTATTCTAACATATATATGGATATATGTAGACATGTAATTTTGTATTAGAGCATAGGATACATCAGAGCATCATATCGAAAATTATGATGTTTTTTTAAACTGATATACATGTTCATCATAGATATACCTTCATGTCGATAAACAAAGAAGATACCCAGTAGTACATAAAATAATATCTTCTATAGAAGTGTGTGAATTAGAATAAGGTAATTACCCTTATATGGTATTTTTTTATTCCTTAAACCATTTTATAGTTAACGAGCCTTGGTGAGGAGTAAATTTTCACAATTTCAAAGGAAGTAATCCTTAGTGAGAAGTGAACTCACATAAATATTTTATCCCCTCAAATAGTGAGTTCATATTCTATTTTTGTAACACCCCAAGCTTCCACGGTACACTTCTCTTTCAATAATACAATAGCTTGCATTGTACACAAGTTCGAGATTCTAACACACCACGACTAATCAAAGTAGCCGTTATGAATAGTAATACCAACTTTTTGAAATTTTATAAATTTTATATTTCAAAATTGACTTCATTTTTGGTTTCTTAATATCAAAATTATCTTAGGGTGAAATTTTTGTACATTTGGATAACTTTTATTTTTTGATGAATAGTGAAGACCACTAAGTTTTAATTAAACAATTTTTTTTAATCGAAATAATTAGAAGTGATAAATTAGAAATTTGAGTGGTTTTAAAGTATATATAGAATATATTTTTACAATTTTATAAAATGGTGGTCATTATAATTAATTTCAATTTGAAATTGGACATAAACAATTGCCAATCTTTTGATAGATATTGTGTCTTAAAAACACGCTATTTGTTTGGACAATGGGGATTAACTATATAATTTATTAATGAAACCTAAATGTTTTGAATTTTTTAAAATGGAAATCTTTTTTTAATTGGGAATATCAAATATAGCATAGGGTGAATTTTTGTTATTTTTCTGATAATGTTCATTTTTAATGAATAGCGAAAAATGTTGTATTTTAATTCAAAACATCATTTTCATCCAATTTATTTATATAGATATATTTTCATTTTAATTGGTTTTAAAGTATAATTGAATTAATTTTCTATCACTTAATACAACTTTTTTCATTGTAAGTAATTTAAATTTTCAAATGCATATACAAACAAGTCAATCTTTTGATTGATTTTACTTCTTAAAAACTCGTCTTTGGTTTTGAAAACGGGAATTATTTTTAAATTAATTACTGCAGTTTATGTCTTTGGAATTGGGTAAAATTGATTCCATATTTGGAATAATAAGGTCCAAATTATTTACTTATAATTCTTTTGTTTTTGGACATTATGAATAGTAACGAAGACAATTATCATTAATTACCATTATTAATTAGTAATTAGGTAGTTAAGGGTAATGAAATAATATCATAATAATATAAAATGACCCCAAAATTTATTCTAATGATATTGTTTCTGTAATTTCCGACCATGGTATTCCTTGTGCCAACTTTGGGACCCCATGGAATCACTTTTGTGTGATAGCGACATTTTATCTTTTTATTTTTAAAGAAAGGAAAATATAACAAAGTTAAGTATCACCCAAGTAAAATAATTCTAATGTTGTCTACGTAAATGATCATATAGACTATAAATAATCATTGGAAAGATAAAAATATTTCCTACATCATGGAATTTGTTTTATAATTTTTAGACATTATATAAATAAATTTATTTATGACACTATGATGATGCAGTGATTACCTCATTAATGAACGATTTAAATAAAATGATAAATAAGGTAAAATATAAGACTTAGACTTGTCTAAAGCCTATTGGATGGGTTTATTTTAAACCCTTATCACCTTATCCTCGAAATATATCACTGTGGGACCTTTAAAATCCAAAAATCATTTCATAATAAAGTATCATTTCATGACTTTCCAAGAGTGCCCCTCCTCTCCTCTTATAATAGGCCCCCACCTCTACCACCTTATTCACACCTTCAAAGCTATTTTAATTGGCCAAAATCTGACCAAATACTCTGCCAACTTTCCTATATTACTCCTAGGAGCCTCACTTTTGGCATAAGTCTTTTCAATGAAGCCTTTGGCTCAAATCAAAAAGAGTTACCCGGTTTTAAGCTAATGTCTTCTCTTATGTTCTTTTGTTTTATTTTGCTTCTCCAACCCCTTAAAGTATTTTTATTTATTTATTTTGTAACAACACCAGTATATTCAATATACTAGAATTTTTTTATGAGATTTATTTTATTTACACTTACACACACCTCCATCTAATGGTTAATGAAAACACTGTTTCTATGGGTGGTGAATTACTGCCTCATGAAACGATGATTGTTCAATCTTATTTTAACACCTTTCATGGTATCCATTAAGATGTCACTATATTTATATATGATATATATTATGTTTATGTTTTCCTTATGCTTCTGTATTTTTCATTTATGTCACAACTTTATGGTTTCCATTATGGGTAAACACGATAATTTCATTTTAGGAAGTGCGGACTACCGCCCCCTCAAAGTGATTTGAATCGTTAATGCAATATGTGGGAAGTATAAAGGATGTAGTTAATGATATTATATATGATATTATACTAAAATTATAATATACCATTATATCATTATGATTTCATTCCATTAAATATGAAAAAGAGATGAAATTAGTGTCCATGCGTATGTACGGCTTACCGTCTCTGTGAACGGTGCATTTCATTTCTTACCACTAAATGTTATGTAATATTATAAATGCATGTATATACTAGATATATATGATATATATGATATCTAAATCATGAATATAAGTCTTGATATAATGGATATTTTACCACATGAACAACTTGTAATTATAAAAAGTTTATTTTTGACTCAGGTACCAAAGATCGACAAAACAACTGTTATTAACGTAAATAATTATATAATGTTAATAACATATTAATAAGTGATATAAAAGGAATAACGAGCTTGAAAAAAGAATCTTCAGCAAGTAGAAATTAACTCTAGTTTATTATTCAGGATATTAAATAATGATCGAGTCAAGTCGGACACGAGGTAAGGGACTTCGTCTCAATCTCCTTTCATTGAGGCATATTTTGTTTTATACACAACATTATTTTATACAGTGTATAAACCCCTTTTCACATTTACTTTTATTCAAAAGGAATCTTTTTATATGAAGAATTTTACTAAATGACAAAAGGGAATTTTTTTGTCTTACGTATGCGGCGACAATTACTTCTCCACCGCCGTGACCATTATTTGAGTTTCGACTTCCTCTACATGCCATAATTTTTTTTGAAGAAAAATAAATACCATGTTTTAATTTTCTTTTGTTGAAAATGGTTTTGATAATGTTTTTATTATATCAATGTGTTGTATTGATATCTTGTGATTGAAATATGGAAATGTTATGATCCCCTTATGCCTGTTTTATTTGATATGATTATGTTATGATATGTCTAAACATTTTCATATAAGGAATACATTGGACTTAGTAAGTGACGGGTGGAGCCCACTATAGCTCCTCGATGCATTGGTAGGTCTCATGAGACAAACTAGTGTCTTGGCACACGGCCTTGACAAATTCTTATTTGTAGTCTTGGCACAATGCTTTGACTATGTGGTTATGGTAGTCTGGCATTATGCATTCCATTATTATGAAAGTGGTTGTTGATATTGCATGGGATTATTCGACTATTAGAATATCCATGTGTATAAGTAAATGGAATTATTTCATTTACTTTTTCCATATTATACTGAAGTTCATGTTTAAAAGTCTTTTGTTTTAGTTATTCATTACCTTAAATGTTTATGTTTATTTATGAAAGTTTCCGCTATATTGTTATCCTTACTGAGCATCTGAGCTCACCCCTTTCTATGTTTTATTTTTCCCAGGATGTGAAGAAATATTTTATGACTGACCTGCAGGGATAGTCTGAAGGGTATATGTGTGTGGACTATGGATAATATGTTATTTTAGTTTTTCATTTTAAGATGTAATGTAACATTAATGAATATATCTAGTGTTTCCAATGCTACTAAACTAATTGGTATTTCGATACATGATCTTTTGTGATCATTCCAATGTTATGTAATAATGCACCGACTCTGGGTAACTGGGGTCGGGGCATTGTAGTTGGTATCAGAGTCATTTTAGTACTCACCTAGGAAGCTAGATTGAGATAAACTCTGATTAGAGCACATAGACCTTAGATAGAATTTTAGGATTAGTAACGAAGAACGTCCTAGAATATTTGTATTATAGAGATTTTGTGAGCTTTCCAAGCAATACATCTCTGTCTGGATAAGAGCAGGTAGAGGAGGCTCTGGAAAAGATGTACCTAGGGTTAAAACCTAAAAAAACCTATTTGATCTAGACTCGAATGGGAACTGGTGCATGACAACGGGTCTGGATGCACTCTTGGTTTTGACTCTCCCGGGGGTTATGCTTAGTATAATTCTCATTTTCATTACAAACCATTATTAAGGGTTTATGAGTATATAATTTCACAATGAAAACAATTTTTTTATTATTATGGATTATATCCAAAAGTTGTTCAATTTATGTTAAGTGTTTTACAATTATGGAATTATGTATTTTGATTCATGAAATGATCTAGTTTATGCCATTTTTTAGAAATGGTGCCTAGTGGGAGGAATTAAAACTGTATCAATGCACGCACTCCATGTATGGATTTCCCTCCTGCTCAAGATAATTATAGTGGAGCTGGTGATACAACTGGTGCTGATCAGCTTATCACCATACTGGGACAACTCACTCAGGTTATGAATAATAACCTTATCCGTATGGATCACCATTATCCGCAGCGTGGAGGGTCAATGTTAGATCGCTTCATGGGGCAAAAACCACCAACATTCAGTGGGAGTAGAAATCCATTAGTAGTTGAGAAATGGATAAATTCCCTAGAGAAAATATTTCAGTCTTTAGGGATTATTGAATGGGAAAAAGTTGTCATGGAAGTTTACCACCTCACTGTAGATGTTGGTCAATGGTGGTCATTGATTCAAAATATAAAGGAAGATGAAGAAGTATCAATTTTGGAATGGAGAGAGTTTAAAGATATTTTCTTAGAAAAATACTTTCTTCATGACCATCGAGCGGATATGGAAAGATAATTTCTGAGTCTGAGGCAAAAGGAGGACGAGAATGTTGCAAATTATGAGTCTAACTTTACAAGGTTAGAAAGGCATGCTGGAGATTATATACATAACCCAAGAAGTAATATTGATCCTTTATTTAATGGGTTAAAATAATTTATCCATCGAGCTTTAATATCACAATCCTTATCATTATAAAAAGATATTGTCTCGTGTGCTATCAAGACAGAAAAGGAATTCTCTAAGTTTTATCACAACAAAGTAAAGCAAGAGAAGAATGGAACGGTGGAGCAAGAGATAGATAAAGGTAAAATGTGAAAGAATGATCTTCTATTATGTGATAATTGTGGGAAGAATCGCCCTGGTACTTGCCTAAAAGGAATCGGATTTTGTTATAAATATGGAGAAAAAAGGTCACCAGGCTCGGGATTGCAAGGAAAAGAAAGAGGATATCAATGGTGAATGCTACAATTTTAGAGAAATGGAGAATTATGAAAATGAATTAACTAATCACCAAGGAAACTTACCTCAGAAAAGGTCAAGGGATCAAGGCCAATGGTATGTTGTTATTACAGTTGAAGTGGAATAATTAATGTATTTGTGTTTTTGGACTCAAGGATTATATTCTGGTTATAAGAATAATGTGATATATATAAGGATTATACTGTAGTACTTTTTGTTTTCATTAAGGTTTTAATATGATGAAGGTAATAATTCATTTAGGATGTGATAATAAGAGAAACATTACTTTGTTTGGGGAATCTGATATTACAATTGACTTTAGAATTTAGAGACCTTTTAGAGGGAGTCTGGACATAGGTATTTTGGATAACTATAAAGGTTGGAATAGATTAAGTTGAAATTTGGATAGTATTGTTTAATGTTAAAACATTTCTAAAGATTATTTTTGGAATATTATAATACTATAGTTTTTGGAAAAGGAAAAACTGTAGGTTGGGGGATAACCTGTCGCGTCGGACAAAGCTGCAGGAATCAAACCCACAACCATAGTGCATCAGCCCTTTATTACCTACCAATAGCCTACAGGAATTCCCCGGTTATTATAAAATAGTTTTCCTAATCTAAATGGTACGTGTTAATATTTGGAACCTTGTACGATTAGGATAAATATAATATTTTTGAGTTCTAATACCTTTTGTAGTGAAAGATGGGTTTGTGGTAAATATTTATTAAAGAATGAAAGTCTACATGAGAAGTAAGTATATTTCCTTACGTTCTTAGTAAATATCCTAAACAAATTCGTCAACTTTATTAAAGGTAACTTAAAACAAAAAGGTTGTCGGTTAACTTTTATTATTGGGGAATGAATGATCGTTTAACCAATCACAAGTCTGTGATTTTCTTGTAGTTAACTTTCTCATAACCTTGTTTTCTACAACTCTCCATGAGACCTTGATGGTTTGTTTCTCCACCACATCCATGTTTTCATAGAATCCTAGTATGGGCTCTCTCGGGTGACCTATGTATTTTTCTTTCTTTCGTTAAAAGTTATATTTTTATTAACCCTATTTCCGGTATAGGTTTTCCACAAAGGTATTTTCTATTTTCAACATTTTAGTTTATAAGAACATTTTCAAATTTTGAAGACTCAATTTATTGAAGGAGGGGAGAATATAACACCCCAAGCTTCCACGATACGCTTCTCTTTCAATAATGCAAGAGCTTGCATTGTACACAAGTTCGAGATTCTAACACACAACGAACAATCAAAGTAGCCGTTATGGATAGTAATACCAACTTCTTGAAATTAAATAAATTTTACCTATCAAAATTTACTTCATTTTTGGTTTCATAATATCGAAATTAGCTTACGGTGAAATTTTGGTACTTTTCCGATTACTTTTATATTTTGATGAATATTGAAAATTACTAAATTTTAATTAAAAACTATTTTTTAATCAAAATAATTAATATTGATAATTTATGAATTTGAGTGATTTTTAAGTATGTTTAGAATATATTTTTACAATTTTATAAAATGGTGGTCATTATAATTAATTTCAATTTGAAATTGGACATAAACAATTGTCAATCTTTTGACAAATATTGTGTCTTAAAAACACGCTATTTGTATGGACAGCGGGAATTAACTATATAATTTATTAATGAAACCACTATGTTTTAAATTTGGTAAAATGTACATCATTTTGGAATTTGGAATATCAAATATATCATCGGATAAATTTTTGGTATTTTTCCGATAATGTTCATTTTCAATGAATTGTGAAAAATGTTGTATTTTAATTCAAAACTGCATTTTCAAGCAATTTATTTATATAGTTATATTTTTATTTTAATTGGATTTAATTTATAATTGAATTAGTTTTTTTATCACTTAATACAATTTTTTTCATTTTAAGTAATTCCACTTTTCAATTGGATTTAAAAACAAGTCAATCTTTTGATAGATTTTACTTCTTAAAAACCCGTCTTTGGATTTGACAATGGGAATTATTTTCAAAATAATTTCTGCAATTTCTGTGTTTCAATTTGGTAAAATAGATTCCATATTTGTAATAATAAGGCCCAAATTATTTAATTAAGATTCTTTCTTTAGATATTATGAATAGTAATGATGACAATTATCTTTACTTATCTTGATTAATTAGTAATTGGGTAGTTAAGGGTAATGAAATAATATCATAATAATATAAAATGACCCCAACATGTGTCCTAATGATATTTTTTGTGTCATGTACGACCATAGGATTCCTTGTGCCAACTTTGGGACCCCATGGAATCACTTTTGGGTGATAGTGACATTTTATCTTTTTATTTTTAATGAAAGGAAAATATAACAAAAGTATGCATCACCCAAGTAAAACAATATTAATTTTGTCTACATAAATGCTCTTATGTACTATAAATAGTAATTAGAAAGATAAAAAATTTTCCTACATCATGGTATCTTTTTTATAATTTTTAGACATTATATAAATAAATTTATTTATGACACCATGATGATGCGGTGATTACCTCATTAATGAATGATTTAAATAAAATGAAGAGATAAGGTAAAATATAAGAAATACACTTGTCTAAAGCCTATTTTATGGGTCGATTTAAAACCCTTATCACCTTATCATCTAAATATATCATTGTGGGACCTTTAAAATCCGAAAAGCATTTCATAATAAAGCAAAATTTCATGACTTTCCAAGAGTGCCCCTCATCTCCTCTTATAAAAGGCCCCCACCTCTACCTCCTTATTCAAACCATCGAAGATATTAATCCTCTTCCCAAAAACACTATCAACTTCCCTCTCTTACTCCTAGAATCCTAACATTGGGCAGAAGTCTTCCCAAAGAAATCCTTTGGCTCAAATCAAAAAGAGTTACCCGATTTTAAGGTAATGTCATCTCTTATGTTCTTTTGTTTTATTTTGATTCTCCAACACCTTAAACTATTTTTATTCCTTTATTTTGTAACAACACCAGTATCATCAATATACTATGATATTGTTATGATATGTATTTTATTTACACTTACACACACCTCCATCTAATGGTTAAAGAACATACTATTTTTATGGGTGGCGAATTACTGCCTCACGAAACGATGATTGTTCAATATTCTTTTAACACCATTCATGGAAGCCATTAATATGTCACTATATTTATATTTAATATATATTATTTTCATGTTTTCTTTATGCTTCTGTATTATTCATTTATGTCATACCTTTATGGTTTCTATTTTGGGTAAACACGATAATTTCTTTCTAGGAAGTGCAGACTACCGCCCCCTCAAAGTGATTTGAATCGTTAATGCTATATGTGGGATGAATAAAGGATGTAGTTAATGATATTATATATGATATGATACTAAAATAATAATATAACTTTATATCATTATGATTTCATTCCATTAAATATGAAATATAAATGAATGTAGCGTTCATGCGTGCGTACGGCTTACCGTCTCCATGAACCGTGCATTTCATTTCTTAACTCTAAATGTTAAGTAATACTATAAATTCATGTATATAATGGATATATATGATATATATGATATCTTCATCATGAATATAATTTTGGATATAATGGATATTTTACCACATGAACAACTTTTAATTATAATAAGATTATTTCTGACTCTAGTACCAAAGATCGGCAAAACGACCATTATTAACTTAAATAATTACATAATGTTAACAACATAGTTATAAGTGATATAAAAGGAATAATTAACTTGAAAAGGGATCTTAATCAAGTATAAATTAACTCTAGTTTATTATTCAGGATATTAAAGAACGATTGAGTCTTGTCGGACAGGAGGTAAGGGACTTCGTCTCAATCTCCTTTCATTGAGGCATATTTTTTTATACACAGCTTTCTCTTATATGGTGTATAAACACCTTGGACTTTTACTTTAATTAAAAAGGAATCTATTTATATGAAATTTTTTACTAAACAACAAAAGGGAATGTTTTTTCTTACATATGCGGCGATAACAACTTCTCTGCCGCCGTGACCGTTATTTGAGTTTCAGCTTCCTCTACAAGACATAACTTTTGTAAAATGAAAAATAAATACCATGTTATAATTTATTTTTTTGAAAATGGTTTTGATAATACTTTTATTATATCAATGTGTTGTATTGATATCTTGTGATTGAAATGTTGAAATGTTATGTTTCCCTTATGCATGTTTTATGTGATACGATTATGTTATGATATGTTTAAACCGTTTCATATAAAAAATGCATTGGACATAGTAAGGGATGGGTGGAGCCCGCTATAGCTCTTCATTGCATTGGTACGTCTCATGAGACAAACTAGTGTCTTGGCACAAGTCCTTGACAAAATATTATTTGTAGTCTTGGCACAAAGCCTTGACTATGTGGTTATGATAGTCTGGCATTATGTATTCCATCATTATGAAATTGGTTATTAATATTGCATGTGATTGCTAGACTAGTAGAATATCCATATGAATAAGTAAATTGAATTATTTCGATTTACTTTTTAAAAATTATGCTGAATTTCAAGTTTAAAAGGCTTTTGTTTTACTTATACATTGCCTTAAATGTTTATGTTTATTTATGAATGTTTGTGCTATATTGTTATCCTTACTGAGCATCTTATCTCACCCCTTTCTATGTTTTATTTTCCCTTTGATGTGAAGATATATTTTATGACTAACCTACAGGGATAGTCTGATGAGAATATGAGAGTGGACTATGGAGACTATGTTATTGTAGTTTTTCACATTATGATTTAATGTATCATTTACGAATGTATCTAGTGTTTCCAAGGCTACTAAACTAATCGGTCATTCGAGACATGATCTTTTGTGATCATGCCAATGTTATGTAATAATGCACAGACTCTGGGTAACTAGGTTCAAGGTGTTACAATTTTTGGTACATAAGAACAAATTTTAATGTAGGATATTTATATGTAATATAATGTTGGTGAACTAATAAAATTTTATTTGGCCTTTCATATTCGACATTCATAAATTGTGTATAACAATTGATATGGTACATTTGATTAATAGATAGATTTAATATTGTTTCTTTTTTAGAAGAGAATAATATCTGAAGAGAAAAGGATAAGGAAGGTGTTTAATTTTTTGTAACACCCTAATTCACTCACCTCTCAGGGTGTCTCAGGTAACAATAATTATTATAAGAGACAATAGGACTTATTATCAATTCAACTTGAAATATTTGGCAGGTGATGATTTCATGATTATACAAGATATAGATTCTATAGTTAATTTTTTTTATTTGATGGAAAATGTTTTTCTAACAAGAAGGATGAGTTTATTTAATATTTGTAATTTCATTTTGGAGTCATCTAAATTATCCTATTAATTTCATTTTTTTTCTATGTTGGCGTGGAATTATGTTGGAGATATACAAAAGAAATATATAGATTGATTCATATTCCATTAATATCATGAAATATACCTTGGATATAATGGTGAAAGAGTATATTGGACAGTATAATACTTAAAAGATCATATGGATAGATTTTGTAGAGTTTTGTTGTATGATTTGGTGTAGAAAGTTGAAAATTTGGATGCTTCTAGTAGTATAGGATATGAATAATTTGAATTTAAGGGTATGAATTCTATTATAGAAGAATTTCAAATTTCTTGAATTAATAATAAGAAGAAGAACAAAAGAACGAATAAGAAAACAAATAAATTGGGTATTCCAATTAAGGTGAGATAATTCTATTCCTTATATATGTGTATATATATATCTGAACATAACTATGCAGTATTAGTTACTTGAAAATCCAAAGGTAAATATTATATATCACCATTATACTTCATGAAGTATTTTAGAAAAGAGGAAACTTCATCATGTCGTAAATATAAAGATTTTTTTTTAATAAATAAGATACGATTAAATAAATTACGAGTGTGGTCTAATTATTTAAGGCTAAATGTGAAAAGAATTATTCTTGAAAAATTGATTTTGAGGAAGAGAAAATAATGTTAATGAAGGAAGAAATGTCTTCAAAGGACCCCATTGGAAGAATTAATAACAAAATAAATAAATAAATGATATATTTGAATATATTATTAACCAATTGAAGTTAAAAATGGGAAAAAGAGAAACTCCAAGAATAATCAATGTAAGTATTAAAAGGGAAGTTTAAATGGATTGTGAATATTTATATAATGAAAAGAATTATCACTTTCAGGATTTAGTAGAACAATTGAAGTAAAATGGTTTCAGAACTAATAATTGAAGGGAATATCTTCTTGGTATGAGAAATAAGACAAACAATAAATATTATCACAAGGAGACATCAGTTTCTAATATAAATAAAATAAATTAAGAATCAAGAGAGAGAAAATGAAGAATGCAAAATTTATTGAGAATGTACAGACCCAAAATTATAGTACATAGATATTATATCATCATAGAAGAATATTCATTAAATTTCACAATTACATTCCCAAGGACCATAATGGTTTAGTTTATTTAGAGACTAGGTGCACAATATTTTTATTTAGGAAAATATATTCAACATCTCCCATAAATATCTTCCCTAGTTGTACTATTCAAAAACATACCCTACTTATAACTTTTATTACTAACATGGAAATGAAAACATTAGATGAAAACCATAAACTACTTAAAAACCTTCTCATATATATATTTATATATTAGAACTTAATTGATGAATATTTATTACATTTCATAATGAAAATCCCATGGGGTAGATTAAATTCTCAGTAAGGGTAAACATGAAAAATACATAAAAATAATGTGAGGATAAGGGAATGAGAACATGTGAAGAGAATATGAATACTATATCCTGTATATAAAATATCAAATTATTTTTTCATAGAATAAATAATATTATAAAATTAGTCCAGAATCATAATGGAATAAATGAACATGATTCATGAGAACATAACATCGGCATAAGGCATAGATTTTTGGCATACACGTTAGATTACAATATTGTGAACAACTAAAACTAAAAATAGGTTCACTTTTTAATTTAATGACATGAAATCTGACCCTCTAATAAACTTATGTAAATGAAACTGGGTATACACATAACATTATTGATAAAAAATCTATCTTCATTTATAACACCATGAACATGTAATAGGGTTCACATCATTACCTTTTGATCATTTCATTAGGTATATGAAAAACATTGAGAATGTGTAATTAGGATCACACACATCGTATTTCCTAAAGATTTATAAATCATTAACAAATGATTTTAATTGAGATATAGGTCACACACATCACATAATCTATACACATGTATATCATAAGATCATAAAACATTCATCCTATCATAACCTGTTAAAATAGTTTTGGTATGATAAATAATTCATTATAGAATAACCAATTGAATGAAATGGTATTCATAAAAATCTTTTCATCATAGTCATAAACCATATAGAGAAATACAAAATATTATATCATTGGATAAATCCCCAGTAAATCTTATATAAAATCAAAGAATTTTATATTATATGGAAAATTATTTGGAAACATCAATAGAAACATTTATTGATGAAAGTATCCTTTACACATTTAAAAAAATATATAAAAACATAAAATAATTTTAAAATAATTTTCATTGAAAATAAAATTTTAAACTCATAAAAAATATTTATAACACTGAGTGGTCATATTGGTGGAAAATTTCATACATGTAAAAACAAAAATTCCATTCACATTTCCGGTAAAAGACCAAACATGACTTTTTTTTAAAACATGAATATTAATTATAAAAAACTTTTTAAAAATAAAAAATGGGTAAAAAATTAATTGATAAATAATTTTTAGAATGAGAATTTTTTTTAAAAAAATTCGATTTTGATGAAAATTTATTTTTGATTGAAGAGAGGAATTAAGATGGTTTTTATTAAAAAATTGAACTATTAAGTACATAAAGAGAGAATAAAAAAAAGAAAATATATATTTTCATGAAATTACTAGGGGATATGAAAATTCATGATGTTCTTGAGAGATTAATTATAATATTTAATCATCATAAACAAAAACATAAAGAGTTCGGATAATTGATGAGATTATATCATAAAACCAATACAACTTTGGTAAAATGAAATCGTAAGACCCCTGAAAGAATAAAATTAAGTGAAACCTAAAATATAATGATAATGAATAAATTCATGGTATTATATATAAAAGTGTATATTTACACACCTCATAAAAGAAGATAGGATTATAACATAAAATATGTCTCAAAGAAAAAAAATTGATACAAATATTCCTTTCCGTTTTAGTAACATCAGAAACATACAACCCATGAAATGTCGATCATAAAATGACAATTTAAATATAAATAATGTTCATTAAATTTATCATAAAATACATTTATGTTCATTATTTACATCAAATAAAAAATATGTGGTGAATATGTCATGTGTCTCACATGTGTAAAAAAGTAAGCTGATAATATATTACCTTAAGTCTAGACTTCTTTGTACTTGTTAGAAACTATTATATAATAAATATAAGTATATTATGCATATATTACATAACTATAATTATCTATATAAAAAACCTTATATTATTTACTTATGAAATTTTATTAACCATTTATTTACCATTCCCTATTAAAATCACGAAATAATTAATAACTGATTTTTTCCATGTATGTTTTGATTTTTTATTTTCATTCATATTACATTTATCATAGTTACATAATATAAATAATTTTATCCATTTTATAAATATCATATATATTAATTAAATATGTATTTATAGTATTCAAGAAAAGTTAGAGATGGAAAATGAAATACACCTTTCATGGAGATGGTAGGTTATACGTACGCATGAACATTGTTTCCATTTTATCGATGGATGAAATGAAAGAAATGTAAATAATATATTTTATTTTAATAACAATATTTAATTAATGTATATCAAATATGTTTATTTAAAAATTTTCCTATTACATTTCATGTAAAGCATACGTGAAGAATAAATCATATTATTTTAGGAGGTGGTGGTCTCCCATACACATGAAGAACATTATCGTATCCCCAATGGAATGTAAAGTGATAACATATATTCCATATCATACATTAAGAAGTTAGTTTTTTAAAAGATTACATATATTCATTTATCCAATACCTATTACCATCCAATTAAAAAATAACTTAGAAACATATCACTGAATGATGTTGGGGCTCTACCTAGAGTCTAAGAAGATAAAGGGGATCAGTGGGATGGAAATTTTTTCCATTAGGTTTTTTAGTGTTCTCAATATTCTACCATAGTTCATTGTATGGAATCTTAATGGGTTATCATTATGGATTCAAATATTTCCTCCTCACAATAGCAGTGTGGTCTTCATATCCCTTAGGTGTCTACATGAAATATGTCAAGAGGTGGGGGGGGGGGGTTAGTCACGTTTTCCCCTCGCTGGATAAATTGGAGATTGTTTAAAATAAAAATTATTCATAGAATCATATAATTAATAGATGAAAACTACATGTGGTTTATTAATATTGTTTTACTATTTACCGATGGAGGAGGAAAAATTTTTACAACAACTATTTCTCATCCAAAATTGAATGCTTGGTTTATCATAGAGGTGGTTATCTCACACACTATCCTTGATTCATGGAAGGGAGAGAAAGAATTGGTATTGAGGATCCACTGAAGCTAGCATTAGAGACATAATAAACCTTGGATTTGTTCTCTTATTTTGAAATCACTTCATCTAGTATTGGCATGGAATCTTTAAAATATTATTTTTGACAAAGGTGGTGGTTATACTTCTCAAAAAATATTTTTTGGAAATGAGGTGAGACCTAGATTGTGCACCCTTAACCCAAATATCTTTAATTCCCCTCCCCTATCCATGAAGGGATAGTTTAAAAACATGGTAAAAGTGAACTCATATAACTCTATTTACACATGGAGTAGAACCAAATGATTAGTCAAGTGATCGACTAAATGACTCCCAAGACTAAGCCAAGAATTATTGCATTATTGAAGGTAAGTCCAAGTATATTTCAAGAAATATACTTAGTTTTTAAATTTATTATGGAGAAATTTTGTTATGTATAATGAAACATTTCACCCTTTTTTTATTTGTACAATTTACAGGTTCTCACTCAAATCCTAAAAGTGATTTCTTCCCCAATAAAATATTTAATCTTTAATCAGTCTAAATCCTTCATAGATAAGAGTTTTGATCCCAAAAATTAGTAAAATATATATTTTTCGAATGTATGGAAGATATTTTGGTAGGTATTTTCTGAATCAATGGGTTTTTGAAATTTTGATAGGAGAGTATATGGGTTTCCTTTTATATGTGAGGTGACTGGAACAGTTGTAATTTTAAAAACGAAAAATTTATACACACATTTTTATCATGCTAAAATTCTCCAAAAATGTCCATTATCCAGACTAATTGGTTATAACATCACAGTATGGTCATAAAATACGTTTTGTACAATTTGTGATGTCATTTTATCACTTGTCTAGTTATTTTATCCACCTGGTAAACCCGTTTTAACCTTAACGGTTGTTATTGATTTTTACTATTTTTACACTTCATTAGGAAAAAAGATTAATTTAACATTATTAGATAATTTGGTTTATTATTATTCTAAATATTCTATCCATTTTTATAAATACCAGTCAAAAAATAATAAATTTATAATTTAAAAATAATCTCACAGAAGTGAAAAAAATCAATCCAAAGAGAAAAGATTCAAAAGTTTAATAAATTATATCAAAATTCAATATGAAGATGATTTAAATGAACAAAATTGGATTTATGGATATATATAGTTGAATAAATGATACTTTTAAAATCATTCTCTTTTAAAATAAAATTTCAACCTTTTAAAATAATCATTAAAACATTGAGTGACCATGATGTCAAAAAACTTCATACACATTAATGCAATGATTCTATTAAAATTTTTAGTAAAATAAAAAAGAACTTTTTTGAAAACAACATTAGGAATCATTTTAGATAAATTTTAAAATATATAAAAAATAGACTATTTAATTAAATGATTTGGAGAATTTTAAAAATATTGTTGAAAATATTTCTAGAAAAAAATAGATTTGGATAAAAACGTATTTTCAACTAAAGTGAGGAATATAGTCATTATTTCATTAAATTGTTTTTTTAAAATAATCAGAATGTAAATAGTGTAAAATTAAAGGATTTTATTACAATTAAATAACTATAGTAAAAGGAAATTAAGGGGTATCTTAAGATATGGATCATAATATTTGATCATTGTAATCTTGAACATAAACGATACTAATAAACGATGATATTAGATCATCAAACCACTACCACTTTGGTAACATGGAATCATAATACCCATTAAATAATAAAAAATAAATTAAACATGAAATATAATTATAATAAATAAAATCAAGATATTATAATTCAATGGGTATTTAAATAAACCTCATAAATGAAGATTGGTTCATGTCATAACAGATGTCTGAAAGATGGAAGATTGAGGAAAAAAACCTTAACTCTTTGGTAAATTTTGAAATTGTAATCCCCATGAAAGAGAGAAAGTAAAATGGTTGTGTGAACCAAAAAAATATTCATGAAATAATCATAAAATACATTCATATTGAGTATATACACCTCATAAATTAAATAGGTGATGAATATGGAATGTGAACCATAAAAGTAAAAAGTGAGATAGAAATCAGTTACCTGAAGTCTCAACGTCATTCGTACTAATTCAACCCTCGTGTAGAATAAATAATTCTTTTAAAAAAAGACATTACATAACAATAATTATATATATAATACCATATATGATCACATGTGCCCATTTATTAACAATTACTTATTAAAATCACGTTACGGGTAATAACACATTTGTTTTTCATGTATGTTTTGATTTTTAATCTATAGTCCTATTACGCTGATAATGGTTATATAATATATATAATTTAAACCATAATGTTAATAAAATATAAATTAGTATATATTTATTTATATTAATCCATTAAATTTATATATTGAAAATGAAATACACCGTTCTGGGAGTTGGTATGACGTATGTACGCATGAATGTTGTTAACATTTTTTCGGTGGAAAAAAAGTAAATGATATATTTAAATTATAGTATAATTTAAATTTTCTTTATATCACATTTTTTTAAACATTTATTTATTTTATTCCATGTATATTGTATGAGAAAAATTAATCACATCACTTGGTGAGGTGATAGTCTTCCAAACACATGAATGACATCATTTTATCCCCTATATTAGGGAAATTAAGATGTTGTATATGATATAATAATAAAAAAACTATAATTATGTTACAAATATCATATACGTTCATTTAATCTATCATTATTACCATCCAAGTAAAATATAAATGAAAAAAATGTCACATCATTTCATGACGCGGTAGTCTATCATACACACGAGTGATGTTATCATTTTCCAACGAGTTGGGAGGTAAAAAGGTTGTGGTGGAATTATAATTACATAGGTACAATAATATTCTAAATATTATATATAAACATTTAATACATTATTATCTCTAGTCATGAGAGGTGTTGATGGAAAAGGAATAACAACTATTTATGAGGTTGTAGTCTTCTATACACAAGAATGATGATTTCATATCCCATTTCATGGAACATGAGAAGAATATAGGTTATTAAATTTAAATAATTACATATAATTATATAGGAGATATTTTTCTATAATTTTAGTATAGTTATAAAATATTTTATGTATTTATAATAATAAATAAAACCAATACATATAGTTAAAAACAATACCTCTTCTTCTGGAAACCTATTTTTGTTTAAACAAAATCCTTCATATTAGGGATTTATGATCTAAAAAAATCCAATAGTATGTAGGGATAGTTTTGAATAAAACACTTTGGTAGGTATTTACCAAACCAAAGGGTTTTCTAATTGTGAATAACATAGGATACGGGGTGGCCTTTTATAAGTGAGGTGAGTAGCCCACATTTAATTTATGAAAATTAGAAGGTGTGCCCGAAATTTTCACATTGCACAACCCAAAATTGGACATTATTAATACTTAAAGGTGATTATGTTTCCATGTGTCCAAAAACATAGTTCTTAATAAGTTTATATTTAATTTTACCCTTGTCTTTTTTTAACCCCCGAAAAATGTGTTTTGTCATTAACCGTGGTAATTAATTTTTATTTTTTTAACTATTCATTATGGTAAAAAATAATTTTAAATAATTAGATGATATAAATTATGAGGATTCCAATTATTTAATCCATTTTTTAAAATTCCATTCACATGAGTGGAAATTTTTAATTTTAAATGAATCCCGTATGCGTGATGAAAAAATGGTTTTCCAAAGAGAAAACATTCACAAGTTTAAAAACATTTTATATATAACATCAATATTAAATTAATTATAATTAATTATATAAGATTTATAGCTTTATAAATGAACTATTTTTTACCTTTAAAACCATATTAAAGAAAATTTTATGTTTTTAAATTATTTAAAAGAATTGAAAATTCTTATTAAAAACCATTATTTTTCACTATTCATCAAAAAATATTAACTTTTTAAAAAATTATCAAAAATTAAATCTAATATAATTTTAACATGGTGATTTTAAAATTTAATTTAATTTTTTTAATTATATATTCTAAAATTGGAAATTTTATAATTTAAAATAAGTGTAAAAATACTAAAACAAAATGCTTTTGAGAAAATTATCATTTTTATGTAAAAAATAAATTTATCTTTATCTCTTACCAAGAAAACACACCAGATAGATATTAAAAAAATTATTCGATATTTAATATATTAATTTCATTAAAATCAATCAAAAAAGTGATTTTTAATATATTAAGGTAAAACATGTTTTTGCGCATAAATATAGTTTTTCAGGTAATTATTTTCTTTATTTTCAAATGGTTTTTATTTTCATTTATAATTAATTGGTAAAAAAAGATTTTATTATATATATATGTGTGTGTGTGTAACACATTTATTTTCATTATTTAGTTATTTTTATTTATAACCATCATTCCAACAGCTTGGGGATAACTATCATATTAAATAATACTATTTTATAGTATTTTGAGTTTCGTTTAAACTTTGTGTTGTATGTAATGAAAGATAAACATCATGTTACACCTAATAAAGGAAGCTGAAAAAAATTAATTTCATTAAAAAAAAAATAAAACAATCTCATGGAATTATATAGAAAAACACTCAATGTAATGTGTTTATATGTTCTATTTTTTGAATCATTTGAAACATAATAGATTCATGAGAAGAACATTTAGAGGTGTGAAACCAAAAAAGATATACCTATATATCTCATCTATAGATGTATACTAAAATATATAAATATTTCATCATGATGTGTTATATTTGTACAATTCATTGTCATAAATAAATTTACTATATTATCAAAATTAATGGAGGTTTTGAGATGATAATCCCTATACATTTTATTATATGGAGACTTTGATGGAATAAATAACAAACTTATACACTCAAAAATAAATTCATGGTGCTGGATTATTTTGAAGTGAGAATGAAACATATGAATCCTTAAGTATCATTGATGGATTATTCATAGAATCCATCACAGAGAGAAAGAATGATATTAATTTACTTTTGAAGGATTAGAAACACAATGTATGTGTGTATAAAGTCTATGAAGACAATGCTTTAGAGAATGGGTGAACAAATAGTGAAAGATAAAACATGTATTATTTCTAAGGGGAGAAGAATATAGAATTTTGAAATATTATTTTCACTATATATTAGTCTAAACGATTGGTGGAAGGTAATAAAGGAAGGAAAAAAATATTTCATGAAGAATCAAAGGCCTTCAACTGAAGATAAAATTCCTAGAAATAGAAGAAGAAATCATTGTGATAAAATAAAAAACAATTGGTCTATATAATGGTTGTGAAGGTTATTGAGAAAAAAACCATAATTTTCCAATTTGTAGGAGGATCTTCCCTTAAAAAATTTGATAGATGTTCCAAAAACATTTCATCAATGATAAAAAAAATTAATTGGGTTTATTCATATTCATGGAGGAAAAGAATTTTGTTTGTCTATGTGGTTTCAAAGGTACCCCTACAAAGTATGAAAATAAGACTGGTGGAGTAAATATCTCAAGGATAAAGATGCATGGTGATAGAACTAGCACTAGTAGTATATAAAAGGAATAAAAATTCATTATTATGATTAAAGATATTTTTGAAAAGTTTATCCAGATAAAACTATTAGAGTTTATGAAATCAAATTCTCAGAAGTATGTTTTTACATGTTTTTATAATCAATGAAAAATCAGTATAAAATATTTTAAGAAAAAAAATAAGAATACATATGGTTATTCATGTCTATCCAATTTACACTACTTCAATATTTTAAGTGGTACCCCTCTACCGAATCAATTAATTTTTATATTTTATGATTCGAGTGTCGTATGATTAAGTGGGGAGATATGGTTTGGGGAGTGTATGCATTTAAAAGAGATGAGTACATAGTAAATGTTAACTAAATTGATATAGAATAATTTATTTCCGAATACATAAAATGAATACTGTGTTATTGGAGGTATAAAATATGGTATCAATTACACACCATGAAAAATTAAATATTAATTTAGTTGTTCATGTCATGATGATGAATTAAAGTGGTATGGATCCTAGATTGTAGTGAAACATTTTTCAAACCATATTTAGTTTTTATAAATGATATCTAATTCATTTTATGATTTAAAATTAGGTATGATACCGTTATCAAGTGGTGTAAATAATTAAAAAATGGAAAAATTAATATAGTAACATCTATTTTCATATAGTAATACTAGTTCTATTTGTTTTAACTAAAAATGTTGCGTCTTCTGGTTTCATTTTAAGGTACTAAAATCTACCGAGGAGAAAATATTATGGACAATAAGTTCCCTCGTCATGATGAATATTATCACAATATTTTGTGTTCGAAGCTGATTAAATTATGTGGAGTTGATAATAAGAATTTCAAGGATGATTAAACACATCTCGAAAAGAAGAATCCCTACGAATAAAATAAGATTATGGATATCAAGTGGAATTACTTTTTTATCATGAAAAAGTTGTATAAATTTTTTCAACATGTCTAATAATTCATATAATTTTTGTTTTATTTCATATAATCTAAATGAAATGTGTAAGTGAGAATGTGATCCTAGGATGTTTATTTTTGAAGGAAATTAATTACTTAGTATGAATAATATTATATAATTAAGTGGGTGACATAGAAATAATTTAATTTATTGACATTGTTTCTTGTCTCCCAGACCAATTTCCAACATACTAGGCTTATAGTTTTTTTATGGATCATTTCAAGTGTAAAATTATCTCATTATAAATTATGGGAAACAATATAACTAAAAATAAAATTGTGTTGAAATTGACGTTATTATAGAGAATGGGTAAAATAAGATCGTAGTTTTAATGGTATTTAATATGAGTTTGGAAGAGCTTAATTTTTTGAATATGATATAATGTGGATGAAATATATGAATTTATAGGACAATAAATAAGAGATTTATATCTCTCTAAATATGGAATTTTTTTATTTAGTAAAAGGAGATCATGGTTTGTTAATTTGGAATCTTACGAAGAATTTAAGTGAATATATAGGGGGATAACAACCTCAATAAACAGATATGTTCTTAAATTAATGTCATGATTATGAAATATCATGAAAAAATATTAAAGTAATAATTTTATCAAATATGCAGTGAAGTAATGATTATACCCCCATTAACATTATAAAAACAAAATGGGAAAAATAATTATAGCATCAAGTGAGGATGAACTGTGTTCATTTTATTAACAAAAGTTGAGGGAATATGTCCATAAAATCTCATTATTTCTATGATATTTGATTAATATGTAATGGTTTATTATCTATATCTCTTTAATGCTTGTATATTTTAAGTATGTATTATCAAAAAAATACTAATGGAATGACTGTTGAAACAAAGAAGTTTTATGTTGTAATTATTGAAAATCACTGAAGGATTACAATGATAAAAGGTTGTAAAGGATGTGTGTTTCCAATAATTTTTTATAAGTGTTTATTGACAATCTCTTTGGATGTATTTTTTGAAGACACAACTATAAATATTTAAGGCACCATGATATCACTATATATCAAGGACATTGTTTGTGAATCATCTATATAGAAATTGGAAGAAGTGTGAGTATGTTTAAGGTGGTATGGTGAAAGATTATAATATTTATGGGGAAGTATTATAGTTAGGGTTTATAAGAACCTCATACATAAGGGTAGTTAATTTTGAGGAGACTCTATTCTATAAAAATGTAAATGTGTTGAACTTCGCTGGAATAAATAATAGCACTCTAAAATAATGAAGTGATGTGTAAGAGTGACTAAAATTTGATAAGTCATACGTATGAGTCACCCGGACTGATATGTAAAGGTTAGTAGGATGATACATAAAGGTTTCCAGAATATATGTAATGGTTGTTCTTTTGATACACAATGGTTATAAAAACCATTCATGTGATATGTAAGGGTGAAAAAGATTATACATAAGGGTACATTAGAGATATGATCCATTCATATTTGTTTTTCCTTTTTTTTATTTGAGTAAAAGAGTTGAAACTGTGGATATATATAAGTGTTATTCTAGAAGAATTCATCATCCAGATATATATTATGATATACATTATTAATCATAAAATATGATTGATAATATGTCTTTTCATGGGTATTTTCATGCTATAATACAATTTTAACATCATGGTTAAATGGAATCTTCTTGGAAATTTAGACCCTAACAAAAGAAGATATTTCATGATAGTTATGCTTCTTTATATTTTTGTAATTTTAATCATGATTTCACCATGAATCTATAAATCACACCATGATGAAACTCGTGGTTGAAGCAGTTACCAACCTATGCTTCCACAATGTAATATTTCATTTCATGATTTCTAGAATTTTTAACATTTGAACATAATTTATATGTTTTCAATTTAAAACCATTTGGGCTTTATGGATCAAACATCAATAATATATATAATATTCAATGGTTTGTATTTACTTTAAGATGACCATGTATATGAATTTCATACATAGTAAGTTCAAATTAGTTATTTGAATGAATTAGAAATTTAAATTTATATTTCCTAACTAGAAATTTAGGATGATGGATTAAATATGAGAGGTAGAAAAAATTGATTGAATGAAGATAAAGAATAAAGGAAAAGAATAGAGAGTTCTAAGAAGCTAGAAGTAAGAAGAAAATATGTAGTAAGAAACATGGGATTTATAAAATTTATGAAAACAGGATTTTGTTATAGCATTGATTAAATTCTATTAAAGATCACTTTTGGAATTATAGAGCTATTGTGAATATATTAGATTTTTTTAAGTGGATAATTCCCATGTTCAAGTTATTATATCTATAGTTTTTCCACCATGTGAGTTTTGTGGGAAAAAAATTATTTAACACTTCTAACACATGGTATATTATATCTCGCCTTAAAATTTTGTAGTAGCACATGGTATACATTAGAGAATAACAATTGGAATTACGATATGATTTAAAATTGATGAACGAGTTGATCATAGAGTTACCTTCATGTCTATAAACTGATAAGGGACCTACAGATCTATAATCTAATATCATATAGAGCATTGTGTGGAGGTGGATAAGGGTGTGACCCTTCGGAAGGAGTTAGCTAATTCTTAAACCATTCTATTGGTATTCAGACTTGTTGAGGTTTCAATTGACATAAATTTTATAGTAAGTGAGACTTGGTTATGATTAAATTCAAATAAATCTTATATCAATAAAAACAGTGATTTTATAATGGATTTTGGGTACATTGATACAATATTGAGTATATTATCCTTGGATATAGCCTGATGCGGGTGCAAAAAATAAAATATTGTACATTATATATTTTATAATCAAAATAAGTTATTGATATTTTATATAGGTGTAATAGGAAATGATATAGGCTATATGGTGTTCTTTATAATAAGTAAATATGTTTTAAATATAAAATAATGAAGAATGATTTTATATTTCGTTAGACCTTCATTCACCCCCACTCAGTGTATCTCAAGTCACAACACGTTTTTATAATGTTAACCTCTCTCTATCTGTTAATAATGAGGGGAAAATATATAAAAGATTAATATAGTAATTTACACTAGATTTAGGTGGACACCTCTTTTCTATCTACTAATTGGTAATAAAATACCATATATAATAACATCTCTACTTTCCAATTTCTACTTATTTATCAAATCACAAAATCATTAATTAAATTTAAAAATGATTCATAAATTCTTTCACATAAAAAATAAGCATAGAAAATAAATATTAACATATACAATGGAAGATAAAAAAATACCTTTAATAACTATTAAAAAATTAACGTATCTCATTAGTAGATAATTATTCAATCAATAGAATTATAACACCATGAGAATTCAATATCTAATTTTCCTTTAAATAAATACTTGGTTAAATAGCTTGTTTATCACACAACATTAAAATAAAATGATTGATGGACCATTACATGAATATTATTTTAAAATTTATAAGAATAATAAAATCTTGGGTAAATAAAAATATAGTAACCAATTAAAAATTCTTACATTTAAAGAACGCATAACTAAAAGAATTTAATGTTAGAAATAGTTGTTTTTCAAGAATATAATTTTTAAAGTGTTGTTTATTTTATCCTAATAAATTAAATTTATCAATTTTTAAAATTTATTATAATAGTATGTAATATTTAAATATATTAAATAACATATTAAAATTCATTTAATTACTGAATGATATGAAATAAGATTAAGAACACTTAATGATTAAAGGTCCTTTTTTCAGCAAATGTAATTTTTTATTTATGTTTTTTATTTTCATTTAGAATATAAAAAAATTAATTTTATAAAATTAATTTTATGAAAATATTTTAATTTTTTAGTTTATCATTTCAAATTTATCATATGTAATATTTTTGGGATGTTTCTGAATTGGTCGAATATTTGATAAATAGTGAAAAATACAATTTTTACCGAAACTATTACTTTCAGGACATACTAATGATATAATAATGAAATAAAAATATATAACCTATTTTATAGAAAAAATATTCATTTAATAATTTAAATAAAACATTTCAAAATATAATTTTGACTTTATAAGCCATTTTGTTCTATTTTAAAACCAAAGTGTTGTTTTATTCTACTAAAGAATTATTTTTTATGAATTTAATTAATAAGAAATTTACATGGTTAAATTTGGTTTTGTATTGGTTATAAAGATGAAAAAATGAATTATTTATAAAAAAATAATAAATTTCATAGGGATCAATTTTACACAATTATTTTGCGTAAATTATTTTGTATTCTTAAAAATACTTTTTTTATAAATAACTATTTTTCATTCTGTTTTCTGTACTTATATTTAATGTAATTTTTAACACCTATATAAATTGAATCATTTAAATTAGATTCTATATTTATAATAAAAATAGTTAAATTATTTAATAATATTCATTTCTTTTTTAGTCATTAAATTAAGTTAACATAGTTAAAATTAGTCACTAAGGGAAAAAAAGATTAAAGAGTGGGTTAATCTAAGCGATAAGGCTTCAAAAATCACTAAAACATTATAAATTTTTATTTTTTTGAGTTTATTTGGCCCTAAATTATCTTATATTCTAAATTTTTTCCATTTTCCCCCTCCCCAAAAAATTGTCTTTATATTATTTTAAATTTAAGAGTGTTTACATGAGTCTCAGTCCCCTCACTTATAAAAGAACCCATCATATTCTCACATTTTCACGAATTAAGATCATTATATTGAAACATGTCATAAAAATAACTTAAAACACCCTTATAAAATATTTATTTGTTCTGGTTTTCCTAAAATATCAATTTTAAAAGTATTAAAAAGAGATTTAAAGGAGGATTCCCAAGGAAGAGGTCATCATCCTAACTGCGTTCATTCATGTTTATTTATTATTCCACCAACTCTAAATTTTATATTACCATTTTAAAATAACAACCTAAATATCCTTATTTTATTGTTTTTTTTATATTTATGGAATAAATATCATCTAAATCTTTTCAAACCATTGGAAAATGAATATTTCACATCTGTGTATGTGCATATTACCAAATCCACAAACGTTGTTTTTAATTTTTCATCACCACCTAACATAGAAGTTTATAAAAGATGAATTTATAAAATAAATATTATATTTAGCATATTATTTTTATTGTACAAATATATAAAATTATCTACATTCCATTTTCCTATTCATTTGATAATTAAAACATAACTCATGTCAACCTGAAGACTACCATGTCCACAAATGGCGTATTTTATTTTTGATAACCTCTTAAAATGGATGGTTCAAAAAAAAATTTAATTAATAAATATTCTTTTTTAACATTATTAAGGTTGTTTAAATGATAATTTTTCAACTTTTCTAATAATAATAAAAAATAAATAAATTTTGTAAAATTTAATATTCTAAAAGGAGAATTGTGAGAAACTTTGAAAGTAATATCTTCTTCCCATTATCTTTCATTTATATTTGTCATTGTAATATTATTAAAAATGATATATCATATTAAAAAAAAAGTTAAATAATTAGTAATATCTAAAATTGATATTATCATTCGGAAAAAGCATGTTCTAAATCATTCAATCTCTATAACAATCTCTTGTTTGGGTTGGTTTAACAATGTACATGAATGATGTTATAATGTTTATGTCTTGGATGATTAAAAAATCATAGGTATGGGTAATATTCAATAAATTTAATATGTTCATATTTTTTAAATTATCATATAATTGTTATATACAAAATTTTATTCACCTATATAATCAATTATTTATATGGAATCAAAGTTTCTAAAACATTATATTAATAAAAATCTCATGAGAATCATCACCATGAGTTCCATGAAGTGACCATGAAACTAAATAACTATATAAAAAATACTATAATCCTTCATGTAAATATTTTGGATAAAGAAACAATGAGTAGGGTGTAAGGAATAGAACTATTGAATGGGAACATTTGTGAAAAACTAAATAGTTAACACAAAAATACACATTTTAACCAAGAATAGTTATAAAATGAGTAATAAGAATTCATAAGGGAATGAAATATAGTATTAAAAATTAATATATGGTTCTAATGTATATTTACAATAAATATATATTTATTATAATGGGATTTTTGATATTTTATGAAATCAATAATCCTACATAAGTGGATTTTTAAATTACATACCTTTTATAAGGTTATATAACTTATTCATATTCTAAGTTATGAATATATTATTGTTTTTATGACCTACAATTGTTTATTTTTACAATTATTTTATTTTTATATAAAATGATTTCAAATAATTTCATCATTGATTTATTCTTATTTCAATTGCTACTCTCTTGGTAAGGGTTTCTTATCTCAAACTTCCTTCTTTGAGACATGATTTTAATTACGTTCCTATTTAAATTATATGGTATATATGATATCGATTTGAAATATTATAAAATTAAAAATCCATTAATCATGGTAATTAAAGTTCCATTTCAAGTTGTCTCATTCAAGAGGTTTTTATTCATGTGTTATAAATTTATAAGGGTTCTTGGTCTCAATTTTGATTTTTCACGACATCTTTTATAATGTAAACCATGCTCTATTTTTATTTTGTATTTATCAAACAATGAATATATTTGGAAACATTTTTTTTAAATACATGGTATTTATATAACCATATTATTCTCGAACATTCAATGGAATTTGATTCAAAATATACCAAAGTCGTAAAGGTGTATTTAACAATCTCACTTTTATCAGGATTGTTTATATTTCAATAACAATTGTGGGGTTTATATATTAATACTCTCTTAAACACTATAAATTTTATTATACATTGGTTATTTTATGTTTTTCAATTATTCTTTACATTATTCCTCTCATTGGTACCCAAATCAGTTGAAATCTTGTTTTAAAAAAATTGATAGTATTTCTTTTTTTTTTGGTCGAGACCTTTCTCTTCAATATTCATATTTTTTATATCGTTCCAAGAAAGTTGTTTTCTATAATTAAATTATATCTTTAGGCAAATTTTAATTAACTTTTAAATTTTATTTAAATTTTTAAAATTAATATTTTCAATTGTTTTTGAATAATTCATTTTTATAATTCTTTACAAAAGAGTAAAAAAGAATCACATTTTAATCATTTTAAGAGTGAATGAATTTTCCCACCATTATGACCATTATTACTTAATTTTATTAATTTATAATTTTTAATTCTTTTCTAAAGTAATATATATTTCCATTACTCTATTAATTTTCAAATGAAAATGATATTTTATTATTAAAATTATTTATAATGAATTTTGTTCCACTTATGTATAGTTTTATCTTTTACTCTCTATTTTTTTAAAACATATTTTATTTCCAAAATATAATTATTGTAATTTTTTTTACAAATAATTATTTATATTTATTCATTAAATATCATAAAAATAGTTTTTAAATTTTCTTTTATCATTCTTTTACAACAATGTTATAAAATATTTAAAGAAAAACCTTTTTTAAACTTTTCTTCTATTTTATTATCTACTTTCCGAAGGGATTGTATTAATTGAAATGGATTACTTTATAATGAATTGATGGTTTCTTTCATGTCCATGATCATTATTATCATAGATGTATTCAATTCTATTTCTAGTCTTGACTTGGATATATACACAATAATTCATATTGTGAAAAACTTCATTTTATAAAAGTTACATTGGGGTGTTTACCAGGAAAGATAGATAATTTATTAAATATGTAAATGTAGTGTCCTAAACCTCTATGGTTCATTAATTGTTGAAAATATATTTTTGGGGTGTTTTAAGAGGCAATTATAACTTCTTTCAATAGTTTCCCAAATTTTTAGTTTTTCATTAGTGAGTTTGGTGTTGGTGAGTCGCTTCGGTAGATCAGTTTCGGTAGGTTGGTGTCGGTATCTCAGCATTATTAGCTCAACATCAGTGACTCCGAATGTCAGTCACTCAATGCATCGGTAGGTTGGGTAAATGGTAGGTATGTATTTGGTAGGTCGATCTCTCGGTAGGTCGGGCATCAATGAGTGGCGTCAGTGAGTGGCATTGTGGACTCACTGGCAGTGAGTCGCGTAAGTGGGTCAGTGTTAGTGGCTCATTCATACGTGTCTCACTCATCTCAGTGAGTCGCATCGATTACTCACCCATCGGTGAGTCATTTCTAGTTTTTTCTTATTTTACACTTTCTCCCCTAAAAAATTTAATTTGATGTCAAATGGGTTAAATGCTGTATTTAATGATTTTTTGGGTGGTTTAAAATGATATTTATCTCATAAAAACCTGAAGCATCTTTTGACTCATAAAATTCATGGTCATGATCATGATCCAGCTTTAACGACCTTTAAAATAGTTCCCCGATAGATTTAGTATATGGACATTCTAATGCCATAATCAACTCTTCCTTTAAACAATTTCGTTTTCCCTTCGTGCATCTAGAACCTTTCTTCTAGGAGGAGTCGTGCGCCTGTGTTGTAGCAGTTTGTTTCTTTCCCCTGGTGTCATTCTGGCTACCCATGTGACCCACGTTTTTTGATGCAAGGATGAATTTTTGATCATTGGTTATTCCATGAAGGGAATTACTTCATCTCCCTTTTAATTGTGTATCATGTAGGGTTGATGTAATCGTGAAGCCTTCTGGTTATGGTTAAAACCAATTTAAAAAATATATTAAGAATCAATAAATTATGGGTTGGGAAGACAATGATGAGACCTTTTTTTATATGGTAGCCTTGATCCATGTCATGTTTTTTAAGGGATGTATGCCTTCAGAAAATCATGGTCATTGGTGGTCTTTGTTTGAGTACTTGTATTACTTATGAATACTAGTTTTTAATATTCAATGAATGACCTTATGATTATGAAATTGGTTAACCATGTATATTTAGTTAAATAATTGAGATCCCCATGATCAAACTTGTTCTTTGAAAACCCTGTATTATCATTTTTGAAATAAAGGATGATTTTTTCTAAATATGAATAATCCATGCCTAATTGTTGTGGTTGTGTGTTTTGTGTGGTTCTATTCGGCCGTGTGTATCTGCTGGTAGTGTGGTTTTTTGGTTGGCAGTTTGGATGAGTGTATAGGGTGGTACGGGGGGTGAGATTGTCTCTCAAGCTGATATATTTGTTGATTGGTGAATGGATGAACTTGATATACAGTGGGACTACATGTGGGAAGTGGTTGGGTAGTGAGGTTATAGGGTTGGGTTTTGTGATGTTCATATTTATGGGTGTATTGTGTGTGGTGTTGTTATGAAACGAGGCTACCGAGTGTGGTAGTAAAGAGGTGTGTTGTGGGTTTTTCTTGTTGAGAGGAAGAAGTAGGAGGCATGACATGGAAGTATGATATTAATGGTTCCCTGAAAATGGGAGTGTGCAGTGGGACTGCAAGCTGGTTGAGTTTTGTTTGTTTTCATGAATGGGTGTTAGAATAGATTCTTTTACCTTTCCCTTAATTCTTCATTTTTCTTTGGAATTGGTTGGTATGGTTGCATCAACTTATAGAATTTTCATTATTTGGTAGTTTTTTGAGTAGGGATTGAATAAATAATTGAATGAAAATATAATGTAGAATGAAAACTGGTTAAATGAATTGGTCGGGGGTATGTTTTGAGTTGTGACTTGTAGTGAAGTGGCCTTCGCATATCGAATTTGTAAGTAACCGTCGTTCCTTTTGATATTTTCATTTAGAGGTGGTAGAAAGGGAATATTATGGGGGGTATTAGTTTATTTAAAACACATATCATGGGATGAGTGGTTTGTACATATATATAGACATATATATATATACTTGTAGTTCCTTGTGATTTCTATATGCGCCCTATACGTGTTGAGCACTATGTTCCGAACACCCCCATTATTATGGGAGAGGTTGTCCTTTCCCAACCTCACTTTGGGAGTATGGATGGATTGTTATTAGAACTTCTCTTCTCTCTCTTCTAGGAATTGGTAGCCCTAGACACTTTGGGTGGGTTGTGGTGTGGTTGTGAGGCCCAGATGTCTCCATGAAAGGCATGCTTCTCATGAGTTTTTGGGATGAGTTTTGTGGTGATTCAGAAGCCTCTTTAGGATGGTTTTTTAGTTTTTACCCTATGTATTTGTTGGAGATATTTGATGTGGTATGTGTTCCAGGTGTGTGCGGGTAGGTTGTGATAGTGGGGCTTGTAGAGAAGTGTGATTGTGTCAGGACGTTCGTCATTCAGGAAGAGAAGTTAACATGTGGGAAGTATTGTGGGTACCCATATATTGATTTGAAAACTACATCACATTACATTACTTTTGTTATTTGGTGAGAATTACAAGGGGAATTTGGAGTGGATAGTTTACCTTGTTATTTGTTTTTTAGTTTCTAATGTTTTCTCATGGGGGAATTATGTTTCTCCCACTTGTGCATGGGCGACCTTGGTTTTTCCTTACTAAGTATATGTGTATGCTCAACCAACGTATATAAAACTATTTTCAGGTTTCCATGGGGATTACGCAGACCGTGGTCAAAATTAATAGCTCAGACATTGGGGATGGTTGTTGTGTCACATATTAGTTTTATATTTTTTACTTATATAGGAGTTTTCTTTATATTTTCTACAATTTTTATTTTAAACATTCATTTGGAATGGATTTGTTTTCTTTATATATGTTTGTGTGTGTGTGTGTGTCATGGAGTTTTTTGAGATTGATGCATCTTATATCCTGATCCTGGTTACTATAAAAGGGTAATGTCATCCGTATTTTGTGAGATTCATATACCCTTGGTGATGGCCTCCTCCCTAGGTCCTATTGGGGGTCGGTGTTAGGGGTCATTATCTCTCCTTAATCTTGTGGAAGGAAGGTCTCAACATCTTGTTATCCCATCCCTCGTCTTGAAGAAGGAGGGTTATGAAAAAAATGGTATCATATGTGATGGTTGAGATATTTTATGGAGTTTTGAGTTTGGCAGAATGAGGATTGCGTTGGTTTTGTAGGGAAATAGTGTTAGGTGATCTGGGTGCATGACATAGGCAATGGAAGACCGACTAATACATGCGATTTTAGGGACCTCCATGATCTGATGTAAGGACTATGAGCTTACCAAATAACAAAAGGAGGATACACCAATTGCGGGGTAGAAACCCTAGGAAAGATACATGCATCATGATGACTTGGGTTCTTGTTTTTTGGGGCTCTTTTGGAAAAAAAAAATAAAAAATTATTTAAAATGAATCCTAAATAAATTCCATACTACTTGGGCTTAATAATTCCTTGTTTACCTTTCAATTATGGCACCCAGGTGTCATCAATGAGTGGTTAGAGTAGTGGAGGCTGAGCGTGACATTCTGTCTCATTGGTAGAGGGTTGATCTAGAGGGGGAGGACAATTAGTGGTAGAAGACACTTTAGGATTTCTAATGATAGACACTGGGAAAGTATAAAGAAATCGTTTCATACAAAGAGATGGAGATTTGGATTGGGGATATGGTGATCACTTATAGCTTGATCTTGTCTCTAACGTAGTACTGAGTTATCCTAGAAATGAGATAGATGAGGAGAGCAGTGTGTTAGGGTAGACAATTTACCTTGTGGAGAGGGTGGAAAAATATGTTTTTTTGGTCGACTTTGAGTAGGAGTTTTGGGCAGAATTATTTTCTTATATCATGAAGGTTGAGAAGTGATAGAAGATACTCTCCCGTCAACAGGCGAGTATTTCAGAAAGGGAGGTGGGGATCATGTTTAAGGATCTCCATAAATTTTCCCCATACCACTTTCCTAATGAGGAGTCTCATGAGAGACGTTTCGAGGGGCAATCTATCCTTCCCTTTGGTGTGCAGTTACTCTCTTCACCATACCGACATACATAGAGGTTCATAAGAAGGATAAGGTGGTAGAAAGGATGCAATTGTGAGGAGATCTATCATGACAGGGGATTCAGTAGGGTTCTACTAAGGGTAAGGCTTCCAAAAGTAGGTCTCAAATGATTGGGCCTTTTAAGATTTGGATAGTTGGGAATCGACCTCAATAGCTTCAATTATGAAATTTGGGTCCTCATCCCTTTCAAGTAATCTTGGTAACGAGGTGTTTTACTTGTGGATGTTTTGGGAACTATCAAATTCAATTCCTAGTTCATGTTACGCATGGTGGAGGTTGGAAGGTCGAGTACCTTCCCATCAACAGTTTTCAGGAAGACTGTTTCAATAGCATGGACTACAGGCTTCTACTTGACCAAGGGGAGACAGATTAGGTAAAGGCTAACTTAAGGGTGTTCCATAGTATCCATGACCCGAGAATGGTCAGGGAGGAAGCTGAAAGTATAGGGTTAGAGGAGCTGGGCATGTTTAGTTGTACGATGTAGAGGTAGCAGTTCCAGTAGGGCCAGATATCATTCGAGGTACAATTAGTTCTTTCAAAAATCTTGTTTGTTCCTAGTTTGATTCAAGATATTCACACTACTTAGTTTCAATTATTCTATATCGTTCTCTTGGACTAGTGGTAGAGATACTTTTCGTGCACCAAGTGTTATGTATTCTAGTTGGAGGTCACACCAGCTTGTTTGATGTTTTATGCGGATGTATACTGGTGTTAGAGTCACATCAGTCTAGTAGGGATATCCTTATTCTATAGATGAAGTCATATGGTGTTAATCATTGGCATAAACAAGTTAAACTTTGTGTTTTCTCTTATCTACTACTTCTATAGAAGATTTATGTTTTTAGATGTGGGTGGACAGCGTGTCACTTTCATTGGTGAGAAGAGTTGTCTGACTAGTAGTAGACCTGTGGACACATTCCTTTCCGTGTTGGATGATCTGTCAGTGGAATTAGTGGATGATGAGATAGTGGAGGTATTAGGAGTGGTTAGGGAGTTCTTGAATGTTTTCCCCATGATGGTTGTGACTCTACCTTCTTGATGTGACATTGAGTTTGGGATATACTTACAACTCGATGTTAGTCCAATTTCAATGGATCCTTATGAGATGGCCCCTTCTGTGCTGCAGATGATATGGATCCAAATTGGTGATCTATTGAAGAAAGGATTTATCCAGCACGGTGTTTTCCCATAGGGTGATCCGATCTTGTTTCTGAAAAAAGAATATGGTATTTTGAGGCTGCACATAGACTACCGGAGGCTGAATCCAGTAATGGTCAATAATTATTACCCACTCTTGGGGATAAAAGATCTTTTCTACTAGAAATGGGGATAAATATGGTTTTCTATAATCAATATGTTGTTTGAGTATCCGCAGTTGAGGGTGAAGGAGGGTAACATCCCAAAGACTACATTCAGGTGAAGGTATGGGCACTTCAAGTACATGGTTATTCCATTTGGTGTTACGAACACACCAGTAATGTTCATGTGGCTTATGAACTCCAACATTCATGATTTCCTGGACCTGTTCATCTTCATATTCATCAGTCAAATTATGATCTACTTGAAGTCAGAGGAGAATAGCAGGAATCTCAGGACTATCATTGATGTCCTTCAACACCACTAGCTCAACGAAAAGCTATCCATGAACATATTTTGGAGATATAAGGTTTAGTTATTTGGAAATATGGTGTCTCAAAATTGTGTATAAGTGCACTTGTTGAAGGTCAATGCAGTCATTTCATGGGAAGAACCCAAGAATTATGAATAGGTTCATAGTTTTCTCAATCTTGATAGATACTACCAGAGTTTTGTACCTAATTTCACTTGAATAGAAGCTCATTGATGAATTTGACCAGAAATGTCCATTCTTTAGTGTTGATCAAGCTATGTTTGGTAGTGTTTTTATTTTTTGAAATTTAATTTGGTCAGTGCCTCGGTGCTCAGGTTACCATCGGATGGTTTAACGTTCGTGGTGTTTTGTGATGCTTTTTGTTTGGGCTTGGGGTGTGTGCTGATGAAATAAAGCAAGTGATCTCCTATGAATATAGGTGGTTACATTCTCGTAAATGCAATTATTCCACCCACGATATGGAGCTAGTAGCAGTGATGTTTCCGCTAACGTTTTCTGGATATTACCTCATTGGGAAGCACATTATGGTCTTTATATATCACAAGAGCTTGAGGTACATCATTTCCAAGTCAGATATGAACTTGTGGTTGTGGATGTGGATAGTTTTTCTCTAGGATTATGGTTTTTAGATCTTCTACAGCTTATGAAATGGGAATTTTGTGGTCGATGCTTTGAACAGGAAGCCGCAGAGGGAAGTGGTTGGGGAATCTATGTACTCTTGTAAGGAAATGGAGGATTTACCGGCCTTGAACTTAGATGTAGTAATAGATGGAGGTCGAGGCTATATATTTCAGATGACGTTGCAATCATATATATGTTAGAAGGTGGAGGAATCTCAGTTGAGAGACTCAGAGGTAGAGGTAATGCGTGATCACATTGACTAGGGTGATGCCCCGAAGGGATGATCAAAATGTAATAACCCAATGTTTTATCAATAAAATTCCCTTATTAAAATAATTTCTTATAGTATAATCACACTTGGAATAACAATTACATATAAAAATACTAAATTTTATGTGACCATTAAACATAATTTTTCCACTTCTATGTTTTGAATTTCGAAAATCTGACATACACGATTGTGTTCAGGATGATTTTTGGAGTCTAAAAGAACAATCATAATTTTTGGATGATAGTTACATACCCTTATGAGTAGTAATCTACCCTTATTAATAGTAATATGCCCCTTATGAATATTAAATCGTCCAAAATAATATTAACCCTAACCATTAATGATTAAATAAAATTTAGGCATCTTATAAGTGATAATTTGACCAAGTAAAATTATTGGTATTTTTGAAAGTCATAAAGAATTAATTTTTTTTATTTAAAAGAAAATGAATTTTCTTAAAAAAATTATTAAATTAACAATTCAATGTCTTTTATTTTTATGAAAATTTTACAAGGCCTTCTGTAATTTTTGAAAACAGTCTAAAATCAGTTTTAATTTTAAAAAGTGTATTTTCCATGTAAATTATAAATTTATTTAAAAATTAAATTAATCATATTTAGAAACTATTTTAGGAAAAATTTAATTACTTTTTGGATTATACAGGTCGAAAATGGTTGGGGTGAATTATTTGAATTTTTCAGAAATACATGAATTTTTGATGAATAGTGATATACCATAATTTACAAAATAAGCTAAATACACTAATTATATAGTCATGTATGATTTCCCGCTGATGTCAGCCCAATTTATTTGTATTCACATCATAATATTACTATTATTGTTCATGAAAGACTCAATATGCCTTGTCTTGTGGAAAAATAATAAATTAATTTATATAATATTGAGAAATCCTCTCTCTCCTCCACAATAAATACCACCCTTCTCTCCCTCATTTCCTCACACCAATGAAGATTTAGTAATTTTATATACTCTACCCAATAATCTTTCCTATCCCCTCCCATATGTCCAAGAGAATCTGGTATCATCAAGAGACCAATCCTAGGTCTCCTAAGGAGGATTTTAGAGGTAATTTCTCCCCCTCTTTTCCATTAATTTCCATTCAATTTCATGTTCTATTCTAAATCTCTCCCAACTTTTCCTCAACCAAATGGTTTGGAAACTCCATTAGCATGAATATTTTGTAGTATTATGATAATAATGGGATTTTATATCATCCAACCCCCTTCTCCTCTTTTTTTTTATTTTAGAAATTAAAATGTTGTTCGTGAGGTGTTAATTTAACACCTTTAACAACGACATGTTTTCGATTTCCTTTACAGCTTTTAGATCTGGCCATGAAACCATTTTTATGGTTTAGAAATACTATATTATATTTATTATATCTTATTTAATGTTTTGGAACTATCTTATGCACTTTTTTATAAACGATAATGAAAAACAAGTTTGTTGTGATAAAAAACCACACAAATTAACCAAAAATGATCATCATTAAATTTTAATGATTCTCCTTCAGGGGACATAACAAAATTCATTATAAGATAAATTATATCTCTAGAATATCACTAATAATATATATTAACAATTTTGGATGTTCAACCACATTTCCAATGAGCATCCATTTATGAGTACAACTAAACCGTTCATAAAAGCTATGAAAATGAACATTCTCAAACAATGTTTTTAAACTCTATAACTCATCTGTAGGCCAAAAAAATAACTTAATTAAACAATAATGAAACATATTCCCGTATATATAGTTCTATAATGTCTAATTAATGAATATAATGTCATTATACAGGACATTGATGTAATGGAATCATTCGAATACAAGTTAAGGAGAAATTCTCGAACCCAACTTTCTTTCTTCATGTTCTCCATGTTTCACTCAAATTTTGGTATGTTAACATGTTAAAAAGAATTTTATACTCATTATATTAAATTTTCTGGGATATAAATATTTTCCATTAGAGTTTATGTCAAACAATTGTTTTTCTAAAATAACTCTTCTTTCAAAAACACACCTTCTTTTTTCTCCTTCAAGGTTGATAATTATTGTATCATGTATGTTATTACCACATTCTTTTGGGAACCCAATGATTATGAATGTGTTCTTGTGAGATGAAACTAATTCCCTCAAATGGTTAATTTATGTTCATATTTTATATATGTTATACGTGGCATGCATGATAATGATAATTTTATGATGAGACAGCCAGGGATTATATAATGCAATATGAATGTTTGAATGTGACTAGTGTTCCCAGAATTATACAGAGCTCTAATGAATTGGTTAAGGTGATTAATATCATGAGTTAAAGTGAATATATGTTTAAATAAGAATATATCTTTGTTCACAAGTATTTGTGGTATTTAACCACTAATACATGACGTTACATTTTTTATGCATTTCCACATTACATGTATTTTATTAAATATTCCTCTCATGTTCATGATCTATTACCAATGTCATGTTTATTCTCAACCATTTATATATTTTTCTTATCTACCCTATTACTGATATTTTAGCTCACCCACTTTTTTATGTATATCCCTAGGTTACTACATGTACTATGTTGAGGTCAAGTTCCAATAAAAATATATAAAAGGAGGAATTAAATAAATATTTGTGTTTGATGTTGAAAATGTTATGTATGGTCCTAGTTTTCCCAATACATGAAAATTTTGGATCCTCTATATGTAATAATATTATGTTTTTTATATTTATAATGATTTAATAGTAATATATGAAAAGATTTGGTTTCTATAGTTCATATCATAGAAAGGTTTTTGTTAATTTGGGAAATAGGATTAGTGAACCCTAGTGAAGAACAACTAGTATGAGACTAAGTACATATATGAACACAAGAAGAATTATATTGGGATCTAATAAGTTACTATTTTTGTGATAATAATGAAAATGAATATTTTATTCATGAATTTTTGACTTATTTTTTTTCGAAACTTTTCTATTTTAGAAAATGGTGGGAACCAGGGGAAACCAGGACAACAACTCATGCGAGGGCCAACACAATGATTTCCCAAATGAGAGCCACAATGATTTGGGAGGTGGAGTTCAAAACATCATGTAAATGATTACCCAACTATCCTATGTTATAAAAAATAAACAATATAATGGGGAATGTCCTCCTTCACTAGAGAGAGAGAAAATCTTTATTGAGTGTTTTATGCGGCAATGGCCACCGATGTTTAATGGATCTTCTGATCCACTAGTTGTGGAATAGTGGGTCAAATACATTGAGAAGATATTTTTCTTTGCTCTAATGTTCTGAGATAGAGAAGTTGGCACTATCCATTTGTTGTCTAGATATAGAGTGTGACCAATGGTTGTATTTGATTAAGAACACCAAGCCCAAGGAGGAAATTGAAGAGATTGAATGGGAATACTTTAAGATAATGTTTCTTAATAGGTATTTTTTCACAAAATAATCATAACAAGATGGAGAGATAATTCATAGAGCTCAAGAAAAAAAATTAAAATATGTCACAACCTATGAAGAGAATTTTATGAGGCTTTCAAGTTATGCTTTTGATTTTGTTATAAAAAATGATAGTAAAATTGAAATATTATTTAGTGGATTAAAAACACACATTAGAATGGCTCTTGAAATTTGAGACTTTGGGGGTTATGAAGAAGTAGTTCGATGTGATCTCAAATTGGAGATGGATTTTAGAGAATGGTCCCATGGCTATAGTGATAAGAAATGAATGATAGAGTTTCGAGCTAGAGGATCTAATGATAAAGGTGTGAATAAAACTCAATGTCCCACATGCCAAAAATATGGGAAGTTGCATCATGGGAACTACCTCAATGGGATGGGGAAATGAATCATGTGTGAGAAATAAGTACACTATGATAAAGATTGTCGAAAATACATGAGAAGGATGGATAATGAAGCAGGATAAAGGAGAGAACCACCCATGGGTCAATGAAAAATCTGTAGGGAGAAAGGGAACTATGCAATCTAGTGCACTAAACCCCGATTCCACGAGGGTAATCAACTTTAGCATCCACTAAAGCCAACAGAACAAGGGAAGTCATATTCCATCACTACTGCATAAGTGGAGAAATATAATGGTGTCGTACAAGGTACAATTCCAATTATCTCGAGAATGGAATAATTATTATTTGATTCTACTTCTACAAATTCATTTTTATCATGACCAATTTCTAGAACTATAGAATGAAAGCCTCAAAACCTTGAAGTAGAGATATCTATAAAAACATCAGGTGGTGCAATAATTTCAACCCAAGTGTTTGACTCTTCTTTTATTGGCGTATGTGAGAATATTATTCTATCTAATATCATAATACTTCCCTTGGTGGAATTAGATTCTATAATTGGAATGTATTGGATCTTGTTATATAGAATACATGTCATCTGTTGGGAAAAAGAAATATCATTTTATATTCTGAACCATCTCGTGATCCTCTAAAAATGAATAGAAGATCCTGAATCTCTATGAAAAATCATTCAACTGTGCGGGTGATGATTCCCTATGAATATGAAAACCACTCCCAAATGGTTGACTCAAAGGAAAGTACCAAACATGCAGAAATTCCCTTCATGGAGGAATACGATGATGTATTTCCAGAAGATTTACTTAGACTTCCCCCGGATCGTGAGGTGGATTCTCAATAGAACTCATACCCAGAGCTACACATATCACAATGTGTCCCTATATGATGGCTCCTCTCGAACTGGAGGAGTTAATGAAGCAGCTTCGAGAGCATTTGGACAAAGGTTTTATATGCCCTAGTGCATCACCTTGGGGTGAACGAGTTCTCTTTGTAAACAAGAAGTATGGAACAATTTGGTTGTGTATCGATTATCGGGAAATCAATAAGATCACCATAAAGAAGAAGTATCCTCTTACAAGGATTGAAAATATAATTGATCAATTAAGAGGTGCTCATTACTTCTCAAAGGTGTATCTTCGTACTGTATATCATCAGCTAAATCTCAAGAAGGAAGATTTTCAGAAAAATGCCTTTCGTACAAGGTATGGGCATTATGAGTTTCTGGTAATTCCCTTTAGACTTAAAAATCCCTCCGAAATATTCATGGATTTAATGAATAGAATCTTTAATATTACCTTGTAAATTTTTTGGTAGTGTTTATCAATGATATTATCATCTACTCCAAGAGAAAGGAGGAACATAGAGAACATATAAGACCTATGTTGGTGAAATTTAGAAAGGGGAAGTGGTACGCCAAGTTTAGAAAGTGTAACTTTTGGATGAATCAAGTCACATTCTTGGGACATGTGATCACAAGTGAGGGAATTTTTATTGACCTTTCAAAAACAAAGGTGATTGACGAATGACCCAGGCCCTCTAGTGTTATAGAAATCCATATTTTGCGTAGATTACTGGGTACTAATGATATTTTTTTGAGAAATTTATCATGATAGTCAATCCCACTAACTAAGATAACATGGAAAGGGGTAAATTATATTTTGATAGAAGAATGTGAGGTAATCTTCAAAGAGATAAAGAGAATGTTGATCACTGCCCATGTATTCACATTACCGGAGTTTATAAAAGGATTTTTTAGATACAGTGATGCTTCAAAGAAAGGATTTGTTTGCGTACTCATGTAAAATGATGATGTGATATCCTATGCCTAACAACAGTTAAAGATCCATGAGCAGAACTACCCGACACAAGATCTATAGCTGGTATCCATGATTTTTTCCATACAAATCTGGAAGTACTACCTTTATGGTGATAATTGAGACATATACACAGACCAAAGAAATCCTAAAGTATATATTCACACATAATGAGTTGAACATGCATATAAGGATATGGTTAGAACTAATCAAGGACTACGATTTCTCTATTCACTATCATCCTGGAATGGAGGAAAAGTTAGAGGATGCTCTATGAAAAAAAGAACATGCTGCTCTATCCATGCTGTGGATTGAGAAATACCCAATCTTTTGGATATGAAAAGGATGGATTTGGAAATCATAATGGAATGGGATACATCCAACCCTTCCCCAATTATTTCACAACCATCAATCCATGAGATGTTTAAGGAAGCACAAAGGGATGATCTAGAGTTACAAAAGAATTTGAATGCAGTAATGGAAGGGAATCTGTAAGAGTTCCATATTGACTATGAAGGGGTGATTCGGTTTGGAACGCGTCTTTGTGTGATTTCATCACCTAGGGTAAATAAGTTTCTATTGGAAAATTCTCTTAGCTCAACATTCTATCTCCATCCTAGTAGTACCAATATGCACTGAGATCTATGTGAACACTTCTGGTGGCATAACATGAAAAAGGAGATCATGGATTATGTTTCAAGGTGCTCGGTATGTCAGAAAAATAAATCAGATAGACAAAATTCCAAAGGGTTGATGCAACCATTACCTATACCCATATAGAAAAGGGATAATGATTCTATGGACTTTCTCATGGGTCTCCCAAAGACATTGAAGGAAAATATTTTTCTATAGGTTGTGGTTGACTGACTCACCATGACTACACATTTTTTCACTATTCTAGAATACCACTCGCTTGAACAACTTGAAAAGATATATGCGAAGGATGTGGTGAGACTTCATGGTGTGCCACTCTCAATTGTCTCTGATCGTGATCCAAGGTTCCCATCTAAATTCTGGAGAAGTCTTCAACATTATTTGAGTACAGAATTAAATTTCAACACAACTTATCACCCCCAAACTGATGGCCAATCTGAATTGAATATTGAGATGCTTGAAGACATGCTAATATCCTCCTCTTTAGAATTCAAAGGTGTATGATATCATCATATCCCATTGGTTGAGATCTCATATAACTAGTTCTTTCAATCAATTATTCAGATGGATCCAAATGAGTTTTTTATCGAAAACGATGTAGAACACCAACCTGCTGGGATGAAGTTGGAGAAATAAATCTTTTTGGACTCGATCTTGTGCTAGAGATGACAGAAAAAGTAAAATTCATCAAGAAAAAAATCAAATATGCTCAGAGTCGGAAAAAAAGCTATGCTTCAACTATTGATGGGACATAGAGTTCGACATTGCAAATATATTCTTCCTTCAAATATCACCATGGAAGAGAGTCATGTTTTTTGGAAACAAAGGGAAGTTAAGCCCAAGGTACATTGGCCCCATTGAGATCCTTGACCGCATAGGAGTTGTGGCGTATCAGCTTAAACATAAACTGACTATGGATCATGTTCATGATGTGTTTCACGCATCACTCGTAAGGAAGTACATACCAGATCCCTCTCATGTACTGAACTCAGAGGTGGTGCAGTTGGAAGATGATCTCTCATATAAGGAGCAACTAGTAGAGATTCTGGACAGGAGAGATTGGGTTATACACAATAAGACAACCCACCTTGTCAATGTGTTATAGAGGAACCATAAGTTAGAATAAGCTACTTGGGAATCATAAGAGGCGATGAAGGAGATGTACCCTCACCTGTTTATGTAAAACAAAATTTCATGGGTGAAATTTAATAAGGGTGAAAGAATGTAATGACCCAAAGTTTTATCAATGAAATTACATTCTTATAATTGTTCCTTATAGTATAATAACAATAGGAAGAATAATTTCACATATTAATACTAAATATTATGTTACCATTATACATTATTTTTTAACTTCTATGTTTTTAATTTCTAAAATCGGTCATACACAGTCATGTTCATGAAGCTTTTTAGAGTGTAATAGAACAAACATAATTTTTGGTGAAAAGTAACATACCCTTTTGAATAGTAACCTTCCCTTATAAATATTTATATTATCCTTCTAAATATTTAATTTTGAAAATAATATTAACCATAACCATTAATAATTAAATAGAATTTATGCATCTTATAAGTGACAATTTGACCATAGTAAAAGTATTGGTATTTTTGTAATTCATAAATAATAAATTATAACTAGTTAATTTATTTAGAAGAAATTTTATTTTCATAAAATATTTTCATAAATTTACAATTATATGTCTTCTAGTTTTAAGATAATTTTATAAGATCTTATGTAAATTTTAAAAGCATTATGAAATTAGATTTAATTTTAAAAATTGTATTTTTCAAGTAAATTACGATTCTAATTAAAAATTGAATTAATTATATTTATAAAATCATTTTTGGAAAATGGAATTCATTTTTGGATTATACACATCAAAAAATGGTTGCAGTGAATTTTTGGTATTTTTCAGAAATACCTGAATTTCTTAGGAATAGTGAAATACTAGAATTTACAAACTAAGATAAACACGCTATTTATAGAGTCATGTATGATGTTATGATGATGGAAGCCCAATTGGTCCGGATTAATGTGATAAAATTACTATTTTTTTAAATTTAAGACTCACTATTCCTTTTCTTGTGGAGAAATAATATAATAATGAATATAATATTGGGAAATCCCCTCTCCCCTCCACTATAAATACCAACCTTCACACCATCATTTTCTCACACCTCTCAAGCTTCAAGAAATTTCTAAACTCTACCCATGAATCATACCTAGCCCCACCCCCACATCCAATATCATCTGGTCTCATCAAAAAACCAATCCTAGGTCCCTTAAGGAGGATCTCAAGAGAAGGATTCAAGAGGTAATTTCTATCCCTATTTTCATTTAATTTCCTTGCAATTTCATGTTATATTCTTAATATCCACTAATTATATTAATCTACATGGTATGTTAACTCCATTATAATAAATATAATGGAATTTAATGATACTAATGAGATATTATATCATCCAACCCCCTTCTCCTCTTCTTTTTGTTTGAGAAATGAAAACATTGTTCATGAGGACTTAATTTATCACCTTCAAGAATGACATGTTTTCAATTTCCTTTACATATTTAAGATCTAGTCATGAAACCATTTTTATGGTTTAACTATATTATATTATATGTATTATATCCTATTTCATGTTATGTAACTATCTTATGTACTTATTTCTAAATGATTAAATAAAACAAGTTTTTGTGATAAAAAACCACTAAAATTAACCAAAAATGATCATCATTAAATTTTAATGATTCATCCTCATGGTACATAATCAAATTCATTATTATATCATTAATATATCTATAATTTCCCTAATGATATATATTAACAATTCTGGATGTTCAACCACATTTTCAACAAATATTCATTCATGAATACAAGTGAATCGTTCATAAAATCAATGAAAATGAACATTCTCAAACAATGTTTTCAAGCTCAATATCTTTTCCAAATTACCAAAAAATAACTTATTGAAACCATAATGAATCATATTAATGTATAAAAGGTTATGTAATTTCTAATTAATGATATAATAACATTATAAAACACTTTAAATTGAATAAAGCATTCAGATACATCGTAAGTAAAAATTCTCGAACCCATCTTTCTTTCTTCAGCTTCTCCCTCTTTCACACCATTTTTGGTATGGTAACTCCTAAAAAATCAATTTTTATCATTATCTTACCTTTTTTTGGATATACATGTTTTCCACTAGATTTTATGTCAAACAAATGTTTTAAAAAAGAACTCTTCTTTGAAAAACACCCCATTGTTTTCTCCTTCAAGCTTCATGGTTTTTGTGTCAAGTATGTTATTCCCAATTTATTTTGGGAACCCGAAGATTATTAATGTGTTATTATGGGATTAAACCCATTCCTTTCCATGGGTTAGTTATGTTCATTTTTTATATATGTTCTATGTGTCTACATGATAATTATAATGTTATGATGGGATGGGTGCACCTAGAATTATATAGCGCAATATGAATGTTTGAATGTGATGGGTGCATCTAGAATTATGCAGTGCTTCAATGCATTGGGTAAAGTGATGATTCTCATGAGTTAAATTAAAATGATGAGAGAACAATATTCTAGCTCTGGTCACATGTATGTGTGGTATTTTTCCATTAAGACTTGATGTTACATTTTTTTATGAATTTCAACATTTCAAGTCTTTTTAAAGATTCCTCTCATGTTCATGATTCTTTTCCTATGTTATATTTATTCTCACCCATTTTTATATTTTTATTATCTACCCTTTTATTGGGATTTTATCTCACCCCTTTTTTGATGTATATCTGTAGGTGAGTACATGTACTATGGAGAGTTCATGTGCCAATAAAAAGCTAGAGAAGAAGAAACTAAATAAATGTTTATGTTTTATGTTTTAAATGTTATTTATGGTCCTAGTTTTCCACATAAACTATCCCTTTGGAACCTCTATGTAAAATATTATTATGTATTTTATCTTTATAATGATGTAATATTAATGTATGAAAAGGATGGGTCGCTATAAAGAATCAAATGTTTTTCCATGAGAAGCTATTTGTTATAGTGGAAAGTCATGAGGGGGTTATCGTTGAGATTCATTTCTCACCCCTAGAGGAACCCCAATAGTTTCCAAGATGTATTTTGGCTTGAGGGAATAGTTTGTGTGGCTCAGGATGAAGTGTGCAGTGGTGGAGTTTTTAGCAAAGTTCCTAGTGTGCCAGCAGGTGAAGCCTGAGCACCGTGTTCCTGATGGTTTATTTAGACCTTATACTTCCCCTAGAGGAAGTGGGATGACATGTAAATTGATTTAATCATAGGATTAACCAGGTCATAGGGATGATGTGATTCAATATGGGTAGTGGTGGATCAGTTGATGAAATCAGCTCACTTCATAGCGATCATGGAGTCGGGCATTGAATATTCCTTAGCGTAGAGGTATGTGGATGAGTTGGTTTGGATTCATGGAGTTCCAAGATCCATCATCTCAGATTGGGATACATTTTTAACATCACAAGTCTAGAGGGAATTGAATCATGCCTTTGGAACTCAGTTACACCTCAACACTGCTTTCTACCCACAAATATATGGGAAAAAATATATGACCCTCCATATGTTGAAGCTGGTCTTGTGGGCATGTGTCTTGGATTGTAGTGGGTACTGGGTTTGACATTTCACCCAGGTATATTTTTAATAAAATAATATCTATCACTCTTCCATTAGAATGGATCCATCCGAGGATTTATACGGAAGGTTGTGTTTTTCACCTTTGTGCTTGATAGATGTTGGGGTGGAAGCAGTTCTTGGTCCAGACGTGGTGTAGAGTATGACCAAGAAGGTTCATCTTGTCCATGAGAGGATGAAGGTTGTGTATGACCAATAGAAGTCATATTCCAATCATAAAAGAAGGCTCTTGTAGTTCATGGTTAGGGACCATGTGTTCTTGATGGATTTCCCTCCACCTGGGAAGTGAAGGTTCGACAGGAGGAGTAAGCTTTCTCCAAGGATCATCTGGCCCTTGGAGGTGCTGGGATGATTTGAATAGGTGGAAAACCAGCCAGAATTTCCACTTCAGATTAGAAGGATCCACAGTGTCTTTTATGTCTCCTAGCTTTGTTAGTATCTTCATGATGACTCCCATGTCATTTATTTGGGAGAGTTTGATATTGAGGATGTCGTTATTTTCATGGAGATTCCAGTAGAGATCCAAGATCATCAGGATAAGGGGACTTGTGGTTATACCATTTCATTGGTTTGTGTGTTGTGGAGGTATGGTGTCCTTTAAGAGAGTACATGGGATCGAGTGATGTAGATTCATTCCCAGTACCTGAAGTTGTTTTGAGTTTTTCTTGCATTTTTTTATATGGGACAGAGTGCTTGAGCCTTCTTTGTTATAATATGGGTTTCTATATTTTTAATTAGTGTGTGAGGAAGCCAAAAATTTGAAAAGGGGGAGACCTAATTCCTAATCAAGATACATTAATTGAGATATGATTAAACCCATGGGGGAGAGTTAGTGCCAGCTAAAGGTGAAATTATCTTGACATGGAAGAAGGAACTCCCTGATTCATATGTCCAGATTTTTGGCACTAGCATAGGGTATATTGTGGGTGTTAGGGGTGGTAGATGATGGGGGATTTGTTCTTGTATGTTGAGGGTTCACTCTAGCTTTATAATAACTCATGGCGGTTTATCCTTGTGAAGATTCTTAAATGGTGGTTGTTTGGCCCCTCTTTCTTCTGGGATTGGTTCTGAATTTTCAATGGTGATAATATTTTGATAGGTACTTTATGTAATGGATAAGACCTTTTTGGTGGATTAAATTTTCAAAATCTAGTTTTAGGGGTGTTCTGGGAGGCAACCGTTTCTTATTTCAAGAGTATTCCAAATTTCGAATTTTTCTGTTGGTGAGTCATCTCTCAGTGATTCATGTCAATAGCTCAGCATTAGTAGGTTGGTGTTGATATCTTAACATCATTTTCTCAGCGTCGGTGACTCCATGCGACGGTGACTCAAGTCGTCGGTAGATTGGGGCATCAGTAGTTCGGGCATCGATAGGTTGAGGAATCGGTAGGTTGGATTTCGGTGAGTGGTGTAAGTGAGTGGTGTCAGTGGGGGGTGTCAGTGAGTGGCGTCGGTGAGTCATGAATCAATGAGTCGCATCAGTGATTCGATGTCGGTGAGTGATGTTGATCGCTCATATTTGGGCGTCTCACTCATGTCGGCAAGTCGTGTCAATGACTCACCCATCGGTGAGTCATTTATAGCTTTTCAAGTTTAACCCTTTTCACATTTCCTTTCTCATTAAATGAGTTAAGTTTTGTATATAATGGGTTTTTGAGTCGTTTAAAATGGTATATTTATCCTAAAAACCTGAATCTTCCTTTCACGCCTAAACCAAGTGGCCTTCAAAATGATCTTGCTTTAATGGACATTATAAAAATTTCCCCACAGATCAGGGGTCTATAATTTCTAAAGTTAAAATCCTCTCTTACATTGAACCCTTTTTTTTCCCCTAGTTCTCCAAGAACCATTCTTACCTAAGGATTCATGCACTTGTGTTGTAGTATCCTATTCGGTTTTACCCTAGAGTATTTCTTGCTACTCATTTGACCCCCTATTTTAGATTCAAGGAAGCATTGTTGATCGTCAGTTGTTCCAATTATGGATTTCCTTTGTCTATCTTTTAATTGTTTATAATGTGGGGTGGGTGTAATCATGTGCCCATGTGGTTATGGTTGAAATAAATTTGATGAAGATAACCAAAATTAATAAATAAGTGGTTGGGAAGATGATGATGATCTCTTTATTTTATATTTTTCCCTTTATCAATTTCATATATTGTATGTGTTGTATGCCTTCTAAAAAACATAGTCATTGGTGGTCTCTATTTAGGAACTTGAATGACTTGTGAATAATTTTAGTTGATACTCCATGAATGACCATATGAATATGAAATTGGATAACCATGTATATTATGTTAAATAAATGGAATCCCTAGGATCAAACATGTTATATGATAACCCATGTTTTATAGAGTGCAATTAAATAATGATTTCTTGCTAAATTTAAATAATCCTTTCCTTGATTGTGTGGATTTGTGTTGTGTGTAGTTCTGTTCGGCCTTGTGCTTTTGATGTTAGTGTGGTTATGTGGTTGGGAGTGTGGTTGTTTGTATGTGTTGGTATGGGCGGTGAGATGGTATCTCATGTAGATATGTTGGTTGATTGTAGAGTGGATGAACTTTTTATGTAGTGAGACTTTATCTTGGTAGTGGTTGGGAAGCATGATTGTAGGAATGGATTGTGTCATGTTCATGTTTATGGGTGTGCCTGGTTTGGTGGTGTTGTGCAGCGGGTCTGACAAGGGTGGTTGTAATGATATGTGTTGGGGGGGTTCTATTGAGTGGAATGACATGGTGTCATGACTTTGAAGAATGATGGTAGGGGTGTCCAGGAAAATGGAGTGTGTAGTGGGATTGCATACAGGTTGAGTTTTGTTTGTTTATATAAATGGGTGTTATAATGGAGTCATTTACCTTGTCCCTTCTTTCTTTGTTTGGATTTGGTAGTGGATGGTATGGTTGCATCACCTTATAATTTTTGAAGGGTTTGGTAGTTTACTGGTTTGAGATAAAATAAATAAATGTATTGAATGATAATGCAGAATGACAATTGGATAAATTAATTGGATGGACCTTACATTTCCTTTCTCATTATGTTGACCATGTTTGACCTTACTAGCTTCGACACTAGGGAAGGTTGTTATGTCACTGCATAGTTTAATTTTTGGTATTACTTTGTAGTTTTCTTTTTATTGTCTAGTATTTTTACATTAAACATGCATGTGGGATGGATTTTATATATATATATATATATATATGTCTTGGAGTTGTTTTGAATTGATACATATTACTTACATATCTTGGTTACTATAAAAAGGGTAATGCCTCTTATTTTTTGAGATTCATATACCCTTGGTGTTTGTCTACACCCAGGGGCCTATTGGGGGCGGGACTCGGTAGTCATTATCTCTCCTTTATCATCAGTAAGGAAGGTATTAGAATATTTCTATCCCTTCCCTCATCTGGAAGAAGGTGGTTTGTGATAGGAAACCTTTACAATATGTATACTTGTTAAAATTATACGGATGATTTTTTAATTTTATGGTAGGATGATTATGTCTAAGATAAATATTGACATTTCATATACTTGATTCAATATAGAAACATATTAATTGATATGTAATATTAATTATGTAATGTAATATTATTAATTTCATAAATATAATTAATTAATTAGACTAAGTGAAGGTTGGGTACCGATATTAGATTCTCCTTTGATGAATCAGTATGTCTAAGGAGACAATCTATTATGGGTATTCGATGTTTGCCTTCCCAATTATTTATAATGTCTTGGATGAGGCCATAATGTAATTTATTATTTCTTGGATAATGCATTGATGGTATGTTATGATATCTTGAATTATTCATTATTTCATTATGAAATCATTTTTAATTGAGCATATGTGATTAGTTTTAGTGAGTTGTTTTTGTCATTTATTCTCACGATATCATTCATGCCTTTTTGATTCTATTATAGCTTTGAATATATGTTACCACTTTTTGAATATTTGGGATTATCATTCTTATGATTCCATTTCCTCTAGTAATAAGGATGAACAATACATATGATATACCTAGAATTTTGTCATGTGTGAAGAATGTTTTAGATGGTTTTTATGACTTATTATTAATTAAGAAAATTTGTGTATAATGGGGAAAATTCCCATTGGTTGAGAAATATAAATTTTTTTAAGTAATGTTATCCAAAATTCTATAAATCTATAAACATAAAAAGGACTTCAGTATGTATGTGACTTAATAGTTTCTTTTGATTATGGATGGTGAACATCAGGTCTCATTAGTTGGTATCAAGCTACTATGTAAAGAGTGTATTTTTTACACCGGATTCAAGTGTAAAAGTTTAGGTTTACTACTATTAGTATCAAAGCATGGTTTATATAACTTTATATATTGTGATGTTATCAGATATGAATAATTTAAGAATTATAAATAAAATTATAGGCTGATAAGTTTATGGTTGATCATAAAATAAAAGGTTTCAGTACCCTTTGGAGATAGTATGTGAATAGATATTAAAGGGATTAAATATATTTCGGGATACATTAATGAGAATACATGATTAATGTATAAAAAATCCTTAGATTAAGTATGAAAATTAGTGTCATTGTTTTTTTATGAATTTGTTTTTTTGAAAAAATGTTAATGGTATAGATAACTATTAGGGTTAGTATATGATCTTATGTTGAAGTAATTATGGTTATTCGAGGATAAAGGGTAATCATTTTTTTGAACATATATATAACCTTAAGGATTGAATTTTAATTTGGTGAAAATCTTATTCAGGAATATTTTTACAATATTTGTGGATTATGGTATATATTATCTAGTTTGTAAGTGTATGATATTATTTAAAGGATAATTATTAATTTTATTTTTGGAAGCATATGGTTTTTAATCATGGTGGTACATGTTATTTTGCGAAAGATTATTATATTTTGGAGAATATATATATTGAACATCTATGTGTTTAAAATGGAATTATTGAAAATAAGGTAACTTAATTATTAAATTATGATTATTTATGAACTACTATTACATAAAGTTACTTGTTCATGTTACAGAAGAAGAATGCACATTTCCTACTTCATGGAAGAATGAAGTCGGTCCATCCAATGATGTTTCTTGTTTGGATAATGTGTAATGACATTAAGGGAAATTTTTAAAATAAGGTCATGAGAAAAATGTCGTGAAAATATTAATTTTCAAAATGAAATTTTGAGTGGGCCACAACAACAAAATGGGCCGACCATAGGCTATGTAATGAACCTCTTATTCCCATTGTCTTAAGAATACAATGAATCATTTCTAGGCCTTAAGAGACATCACAAATATAACCGTGGATAGAAATAAATGAAAAAGGGTTTCAAATAAAAGTGGGGGATGATTTACCCTTTAAGAATTAAACCATTAATCCAACAAAACATAACAAAACCATTCACTATATGATATATGAACAAAAGATAGACATCTTAATTACTTCATTCACATCAAAACCAATCCATAGTATGCAATAGTAGAAGAAACAAAAAATATCAAAGTAAATAGTAGAAACCAATATAATACTCCAAGAAGAGAACAAGACTCCAAGATCCAAATAACCCATGCTCCAAGATCAAAAATCAACCCGAGCATCATGATGTGGTGTTAAACTTGTGCGAAACGTTATCTTTTCCCCTGTATCAGAAGATAGCATCAACAAAAGCTTGACCATGCCAAAGAAGGGGTGAGTAAAAAACATGGTAGGTTTTCCCCCAATGAATTCCCTTCCCATTCCATTAGGATAAATGACTTGGAAACAATAATATAAAACAGTTCATATAAAACAATTTCTCAAAAACAGTTTATAACTAAATATAAAAAATTCTCCAAAACCATTTATAACCAAAAGCATACATGTGAAATTGAATCCAATTTTCAATAATTTTGATTCTAGAAAATTAACTAAACAGATCTTTAAAACCATTTCTCAATATTCCTTTGTAATACCCCATCCATTCCACACATCCACACAACCAACCATGCATACTACATGATGACAGTTCCATAATCATGAGTGCGTTCTCGTCGATCTACCATGTCATCACAAGGTAATTATATCTGTTCTGAGCCAATTGAACTGAGAACAAGGTCATATTTCAACCAATCCCTAGAAATCCAATTTTAACTCACATTCCAATATGCCCAAGGATCATTCCAAAAAAATCATTTACAATATAATTACAATTTTATTATAAACCATTTTCAATCAAAACTATTTTAATGCCAAACCATTTCAATAATAAACCATTTTTATTGAATCCACATTTCCATCAAACCATTTAGAAATTACAAGAAATCCTTAATTAAAAATTACCATTTAAAATTCAAGACACTAAAATAATTTTCACAACAATTCACCGAGATTACAAAATTCCACAAAAATGATAAATCATCACTAGAGAAGATTCATTCCATGAATTGAACCAATATTTAACAATAAATTCCATTAAATTTAATAAATTCGACACTAATACAATCATTCTAGTAATAGGATATGAGTGTGAAGCCAGCTACCTCAATAGTTTTGACAAAACCTAGAAACGGATGAAGATCACTCTAGAAAACAGGGTTGACTCTTCATAGAACAACCTTTGATCTCTTATAATAGGAATATAGTGACCATATATTAACTTATTTGGAATAAACACTCATATATCTACCCATCACAGGTGTATATATAATATATCAAGAGGAGAGGATATGTAGATTAAAGTATTTATTATAAATCGATCAAGAACGATGAAGAATGATCACATACATCAATAAATCATCTTAGAATCACATAGGGAAGCCTTTGGATTCACCCCAACTCACTTGGGAGATGTTTTAATACCTTCAAAGAAAACAAATCCCAAGCTGAGGCCACACTGGAGAAAAAAAAGTTGTTTAGATGCAAAAACGTTTGAGATCCACTTTTTTAGGATATCACTTTAATCACACAGATGGTTAATTCCAAGGGTTAGACAAACCAAATGCTAAATATTCATTATCTACTCTCTAGAAAGACCCTCACAAAACCTCCTCACATGGTCTTATTAACCATGCGCACAACATGCCTAAGCTCTCTTCCTCAAACATACTATTTCTCATGGTTTCCCCTATGATTTTTGCATGGTGTGGATAAAATGTGAGCAGCCCGTGCGCCTCTCCTTTCGCCCCCTAAACTAATTAAAAGTTTAACAAACATTCCCATAAATATCATTCAAACATTATATCCATAAAAACACAATTAAAGGGTTATGAAAAATAAATTGGGGGTACTACATTCTCCCCACCATATATCATTTTGTCCCTAGAAATTAGAATACCATCACTACCCTAAAAGATATCTTGCCATTGCCTTTTCATTTCCTTCTCATGTTCCCAAGTCTCTTCTTGAATCTAACCATGGTTCCCTAAAACCCACACTAGACCAATTTTTTTTCATGAAATACTTTCTCTTGTCTATCATCAATCTGCCCTGGGATATGTACCGATGAAGTATCCAGTTCTAGGTCAATGTAATCCCATCTGATCACATTGTCAGGATCTGGCAGGTACGTTTTCAACTGGGATGCATGGAACACATTATGCACTAAACAGAACTATGGTGGAAATTCCAACCAATATTCCACTTCTCCAACTCATACAAGAATCTTTAAAGGTCCAATTTATCAAGGAGATAACTTTATGTACTTTCGAAATTGTTAATGTCCAAGTCTTTGAGGGATACACAAGAACACATGATCCCTCAAAAAAACAACAATAGCCTTTGACAATGATCTGGATAGGATTTCTGATGACTCTGATCCTTCTCCATCCTCTTTCGGATTAATAGATTCTTTTCTACTACTTTTTCGATAAGGCTCATCCCAACTAGTGATGTCCCACCTATTTCCACCCTGTATAGTAGAGAACGACAAGGACCCCCATACAATTATTTAAACAGATTCATGTGTATCATGTCCTGATAGATGTTATTATATGAGAACTACACTAAGGGTAAGTGATCCTCCCATGAGCCACCAAAATCAATTACACAATCTCATAATATGTCTTCTAATGTTTTTATTGTCTTTTCGGATTGGTCATCTGTCTAAGGATTAGACACCATACTCATATTCAATTGAGTGCCAAGGGGTTTCTATAAGGATTTCCAGAAACAAAACGTGAACCTCATATCTCTCTCTGATAAAACTGAAACTGGTACTCCATTTCTCTTTACAACATCTTGGAAATATATTTTGGACTGATCCTTCACTGTAAGTGTTTCATGAATGGGGTTGAATTGGGTAGACATGGTGAGATGATCCACTATCACCCAATGGAATCGTGTTTCTGAACCATTATTGGGAGACCTATCACAAAATCCATAGCTATCATCTCCCATTTTAATATTGGAATCTATAAATACTACAACATATATGATGATCTCTAATACTCTAATTTAACCTGCTGACATGTTAAGCACTAGAAGACAAACTCATCCACCTTCCTTTTCATGCCTCTCTACAAAAATTGTGCCTTGAAATCCTTTTACATCTTATGGGTACCTTGATGTATAACCCATCTCGAATGGTGGTATGCATGAATAATTTTTTCATGACTAGACATCGGTACAACACTTTGATCTTTGAAGCACAAAACTGAACTCCCATTTTTTTACCCCTCAATGGTCTCCCCACTATTGGGTTTTGAACTCATAACTGTGAATTCTACATTAGATGTTTGGGCCTCTTTGACCATCCTTATAAAATCAAGAATAAGTGTAGTTGAAAATAAAATGGAAAAATCACCATGGTCAACACATTATATGTGCATGTTGGCTAGGACTGACATCAACTTCCATTCATCTGAAGCTTATTTCACTAACTAATCATGTGACTCTCTTCTCAATACATCTTCCACCGAATTATATTTTCCAAGAGTATACATCAAGTCAAAGTCAAAAATTTCTAGATACTTTATATATATCTTTTTCCTCATATTCAAATATTTCAATGATAAAATGTGTTTCATGCTTATTTCTTCTTTGAACGCACTAAATTTCTCCCCAAAGGGATAATGATGAAAATTCTTCAGGGCCTGAACGGCTGCTTCTAATTCCAAGTCATGTGTTGGGTAATTCTTATCATGCACTCTCAATATCCTTGAACTATAAGAAAAAACATGGTATCCTTATATTAGAAAGCATCCCAAACATGACCCTGAAGAAAGATCGTACACCACATACCCCTCTCATAGTTCTGAAAAAATTAGGATAGGTGCCGAAGTAAGACGAACATTAAGCTCCAAGAAAGACTTCTAGCATTCCTATATCCAGTTAAATGGATCATTATTCTTTGTCAATGTTGTCAATGGAGAGGTTGACCATGAGAAGTCCTGTACAAAGTGTCAGTATCAAATTGGTAGACCATGAAAACATCTTATCTCAAATAAATTCTTCTACGGTTTCCACAAGATCACAACATTTATCTTTTTGGGATCCACCGAAATAAAATTTTCAGAAATCACATGGCCAGGAAAGCGTACCTCATATATCCAAAAATAAAATTTATATAGTTGGCATTGAAACAGTGATCTATCAAGATTTGTAACACTGTCACTAGGTGTTCCTCATGCCCATCCCTTGTCTTTTAATACCCCAAGATGTTGTCTAAAAAACCACAACAAAAGAGTCCAGATTTTGATGAAATATCCAATTCATCAAATCCATAAATACTATTGATGAATTTGTGATACAGAAAGTCTTGAATACATATTCTTAGTGCCCATATATGATTCTGAAACATGTCTTCTTAATATATTCCATCTGAACTCGCAATTGATGATATCCTGATCACAAGTCAATTTTAGAGATCCATTGAGCTCTCCTCAATTGATCAAACAGATCATCAATGCTTAGAAGTGGATACAGACTCTTTATCTTAAATTGGTTAAGACTACGATAATCAACACACAACGAAAGAGTTCCATTATCATTCTTTATGAACAAGAATGGTGATTCCCATGAAGATGCACTTGGATGAATGAAACCCTTTCTATCTAGTTCCTCCAACAATACATTCAATTCCATTAACTCTATTGGTTCCATAATATAAGACAGATGGGAAATAGAACAAGTCCCTTGAAGGAGATCCATCATAAATACCACTTCCTGTATAGGTTGTGACCTTGATAAGTTCTCAGGAATGATATCTAGAAATTGATCCACCTTTGTCAAAAAACTGAAATCATGTATCTCTTCTATGGATTCCAAAGTAAATGCTGCCAACTAGTAAGATATTTTTCTCACCACTTGTGCAAGAAATACAGTTTCACCATTCCTCACTACCTTTTATCCATTTAAGAGATGCTCGACTACATCCTCGGTCAAGAAACTAATATTCCTTTTATAATAGTTGTTGTGATCCTTGAACATTTTCAGTCAATCCATAACCAGGATTACATCATAGAAATCCATCTCCAACATCAAGAAGTCTCATTTTATCTCAACTCCATAAATCCTTATAGAACATAAACTAAAAACAAATACTTGAAATTCATTTTCTCCTTGATTATTTTTCAGTTTTATCATAGATGGCATCATTTCATGTTTTAAACATAGAAGTTCAACATCTGGAGAAGCAATAAATGAATGAGATGCACCCGTAACAAATAGCACTTTCATAAGGATAGAAATAAAAAGAATTGTACCTCTCACTATTGATAGTGCATACAAATCATCCACACTCATCTGCTCAGCTCCATATAGTTTCTTTATCACAGCAAACTACTCATTGTTACTTTGGTGAGATTTCCTGTGCTGAGGAGTCATTGTATTATGAGTTTAACCATGGCTAGAATTTCTCTGCTGATGAGATTGATTCTGCTGGCCTCATCCTGTCGAAGAATACGATGCTTGCGACACCTTATAAGTGTCTTGAGTACCTGAACTCATATCAATACAACAAAAGTGCTTAAGGTGTCATATCTTGTTGCAATTTTAGAATGTTCTCGGTTGTGTTGTACACTCTCGCATGATGTGACTCAGTGGACCACACTAAAAGCATTGAATCATTCTCTTCGGTCATGGGGGAAGGTTATTTCCTTTTGTGTTAGGATTCATATGTCTTCCACCTTCTTGAGAATAGGTTTCTTATTTCCTTTTCATGGTAGTTCTAGAGTTCTCAGCTCCTCCAATAAAGACAATTTTACTTCCTCTACATGGCGAGTTTTAGTAGTGACATATGTCTTAAACAGATTATCTGGTTTCAGTCCAATATAAATGGAATGAAAAGATTAAGTGATTATTTGGACCAACTGTTGGTTCACCTGTGGCCTAGGTGCAACCACATTCTCTGCATCTTATTTCAGTTAGTTCTTAAGATTCCTACCAGGTTCCATTTACTAAACAAAAAACAAACGTTGTAAGTATCACTCTCTAGCAAGTGATGTCTTATTATTTCAAATTATATCACATGAATAATCACAAAAATGTTTTCCAATAGCAATATTCTTCATGTTCAACCATTTTTGAAAAAAAATAAATTTTTTATTTTGAATATCAAACCATTTTTAAAATTCCATAACCATTTCCTTTTTCAAAATCATTCTATGAAATTAAACAATTTAAAACTCTTTCAAATATCATAACATTTAAAAAACATAAATAATTTCTCCAAATGAATTATGAACTCCTAGTGGTAGGTCATTAATATAATCTATGGCATTCTCTTATCATTGTCTAAACCCATGAAAATGAGATTGCATTATCCTATAAATGTTTCCCAAATTATTATGTACCCAAAACCATGGTAACATTAAGTTCAACCTAAACGGGATATCTACATCCTTTTATACTATACATTTCACGTCCTGACAATCCTACTCTTTTCTATGATCGCAACCCAAAGAATTATCCATGGTGAATCAAATCCAAGACCAAGAAACTATAACCTACTTGTTTGGAAAGGACCAAACAAGATGATACCATTTGTAATGACCCACTTATTCCCATTGGATTGAGAATACAAAGAATCATTTATAGGCCTTAAGAGACATCCCCAAGATACCAAACGCTATAAATAAATGTCAAATGGCCTCAAATGCAAGTGGGGGATGATTTAAACTTTATGAAATAAACAATTAAACCAACAAACAATAACCAAACCATTCAATAAATGATGCATGAAAAAAAGAAAGACATATCAACTAAATTATTCATATCAACTCCACTCCAAAGTTTGAAACATTGAAAGACTCAGTAACCAACATGACAAAGCATGGTTGAGTGTAAAACTCAGTTGGTTTTCTCCCCCAATGACTTCCATACTCAGGACACTAAGATACAAGAGTTGTAAAATATTATACAAACCTTTTTATATAAAACTATTTCTCAAAAACAGTTTATAACTAAATATAAACAAATTTACAAAACCATTTATAACCAAATGAATACATGTACAGTTGAATCTAACTTTACATATTGTTATTTTTTTCAAAAAAATTACTAAATAATGATTTAAAACCATATCCTAATATTCCTTTAAATACCCAATCATTTCTACACATCCACACAACCAACCATGCATGTTACACAATGATAGTTCCATACTCATGAGTTAGTTCTCATTGATTTACCAAGTCATCACACGGTAATTCTATCCCATGTTCTATTTGAACTTTTGAACTGAGCACAATGTCATATTTCAACCAATCCTCATAAATAAAAATGATCTCACACACAAATATACCCAGAGATCATGCCAAATAAAAGCCTTTTCAATAAAATACCTTTTTATTGAAATTTATTTTCTATCAAAACAATCTTAATACCAAAACATTTCACTAAAACACAGTTTTTATTGAAACCCATTTTTCCATCAAACCACTTATAAATTCTAGAAATCCATACTGTAAAATTTCCATTTTTAATTCATGAAACTAAAATAATTTGCACAACAATTCACCAAGATTACACAATTCCAAAAAATTGATAAATCATCCCTAAAGAACATTTATTCGACACATTGAACCAAGATTTTTATTATCAATTCCATTCAATTTGATCAATTTGATACTAATACAATCAATTATACAAAGATACGATGAGACTGGATCCACCAACATCAATTTTTTTGATGAAACATGACAACAGATGAAGAATGCTCAAGAAAACCAAATCGATTATTTATAGAACTGCCTTAGATCTCTTATCCTAGAAAGATAGAGACGAAATCTAGACATATTTGGCATACACACTAATAGATAATCGAATAAAATTTGTAGATATCAGTGTCCTAGAATATAGAATAGGTAGATCTAATTAGATCTATGAAACCGATCAAGAACGATGAAGAATGATCACATATCTCAAGAATCCAATTTCGAATCACGAAGGGAAGCCTTTGTATTGACTTTAAATCACTTCTGAGAAGTTATACTACCATTAAGGAAGAGAAATCCAGAGTTAGGGATGCTTAAAATCGAAAAATTAGTTTAGAGGAAAAAATGTGTGAGATCCAATTTGTTCAGATCTCACTTTAACTATGTGCACGATCAGTTCACATGGTTAGCCAAACTATGCACTAATCATGTGTTATCTACTATCTAGATAGACCCACGAATAGTCTCCATAACTGTGTATACACCATGCCGAATCTCTCTGCCTCAAACATGCTATTGTGCACAGTTTCTCCTAGGATTTCTCCTCAGTTTGGATAAACCATGTGCGGCTCGTGTGCCTCTCCTTTAGCCCACAAAAAACATATTGAATGTTAACCAAACTCTCCCAATATCCCCCCCTTAATCATTATATTATTAAAAACACTATGAAAGGGTTATATACCAGAAATCAGGGGTGCTACAAGCCAACCAATAACCACCTCAATTACCCATGTGGGACTCTAGGTGTCAACCACATGGTAGGATGTGATTCCTGTTAGTATTATGGTGGGAGGTTTGTCGGAATGGGTGCATAGAACCTGAAAGGTGTGAACCAGATAAGAATTAGGATCATAGGGTGAATATTTCTTATAAGTATGTCCATGGATCATACAACGATATAGCACATCCTCTATGGGCAGCATGTGGGGGGGGTGTTGCTGGTGCTCATCCCCATTATTTGTTCAAAAAATATGTGGGAGTATCTTGCTTATTAAAATAATTTCATCCATGGCACAAACTATTGTGGGATTCACATATATGGGTTATTGTTCCCACATTTAAAATTTATTATATATATAACAGATCAGTCTAATAATCATTGATCTAATGATCTCTGAGCCTCTACATCATCATCTTCAACCTATGTTTGTCTGGTCTCCCTAACACCACTATTAGGATAGGTTTTAAAGGGGAGTTTCTTCCCCTAATTACACGGATATCAAGACTCCCATTCAATAGTTTCAGTCTACACCATGGAGGGTTAGAAATTGATAGAGGTATGGATTTGGAGAAAAACACTATCATGTAGTAGGTTACATTGTAGTTTCATCCAACGTTGTGTGTGGTTTAAATTTGGTAGAAGCATCGTACTCAGCCTTCAATGTTTTACACTATGATGTATAATATTTCACTACAATGAGATATTCTAATTTTCTATGGTTCTTGAAAATATTTTCATTTTAACTATGTAAGAAGGGATATGTTGTGGTAGTTAAACATTTAAAAAAATGAAGAGGATGGAGCACAAACAAGCATACCACAATGTAGCAAGTTTGGTGTGATAATTTCTTTGAGGAGATAATGTCAAAAAATGATATAGGTTAATAATGATTTATTTCTCAAGCATAAGTGTATATAGTCAAACATAGATATCCATTTCGTAGTAAATCTTATGGAATTGAAGCTTAAACCATGGCAGATAATACCACACTGCAAAAAATTTACAATGGGAGGTGCTATTCAATACTCCTTTATACCACACCACATACATGATTTTTATAGGTGTCCCTAAAAATTTATCTATTGACAATTATTTGTGGAAAACATGAAAGAGTTAGGTAGGATTTATGATATGTTTTCAAATATTCTAAATGACCCATACATGTTCTTATTAATAAGAGAAAATCCACCCTATTTTGAGCAGAATAGATCATCTAGATAGAGTATAGGAGAGAGATCCATGTTTGTGTATATTATGCATATCCAAATGAACAATATATAATTTGAATAAGGAACTGATTGTACATAAATTTTTTAGATGAATAAAGAAGTCGTATTTCTAGTAAGGGGCTGTAAATTACTAAAAAAATTAATTTCTATCCATTTTGGGTTTTTTTAAAGATGATGAATGTGTTTTATATACCCATAAAAAAGTGTGGTTGTTCTAGACAGAATATGGAAAGTGAAGAAGAAATGATGCCATATTATTTTCATAGAAGTGAAGAATCATTCCAGTGAGGACTTCAACAGTGCATCTATCTATAGTGAATGATTCATTTCTAATATATAATGATGATAAGGGGACCTATATGTCCATAAACTCTATGTAGGTCCTTTACAAGATAGTGAGAAAATAAATATATATAATTTGATTCTTTCCACCAGAATTGATCCAAAAAAGAAAGGTTTGAGGGAGTGATCCTTGGGAGGGTGTGTGATATCCCTTAAATTTTATATAAGTGACTTTAGAAATAGAATTTACTTATCCCAAACCATCAAGTATTGATCTTAGTAAGTTTGGTGTAGCAAACAAATGTTGGTAGAAAGATCCATGGATGAGAAATTTGTGGTGAACCACGTAAATACTCATTTCTATATTTACATTATGAATTCACACAAAAATAGATCAATAAATATAATGAATATCTAGTTAGATATCATAAAATATGAATTTCAGGGATGATTGGTCAAGATCCATAAGGTAAAGTGAGAATTAAATGGAGTGAAACTTTTTATTTACCACATGTACCACAAACCCTGATTGAACCCCTCCCCATATCTCAGTAATCTCTCTCTAGGTCCCTTGTATATGTATAAGAAGTTCTATTAGTGTGAGGTTCACTTTTGAATTTTTTATTGATCTGATCTGAAGTTGTTTTAAAATTATATCCATTGTGAAGACTCACTTATTAGATGAAAATAATTTCAATGCATGGAAAATGGAGTTAATCTAATTCATGCATGTTTATCTATGAGTTTCTAGAGAAGCTGTAGAAGGTGAAATTGTTCTATTAAGTTGACAGAGAGTTATCATTTACATATATCCAAGAAATATTCCAATCAATGCCTCAGTCAAATGAACATTTGAGGATTCTCTAAATAAGATACATACACAAAATGGTGAATCATATACAGTTCTCAAATGACACATGTATGCAAATGGATGAATTTTTTTGAATGAAATAAAATCCATGTCAGAAGTTTCTTATGCCACCAAAAAAGAATAAGAATAGTAAAAAAATCATCCCAAATGTTTTATTCTCCAACTGAGGTGAAATATGAGCCTAATACAATCATTAATTCTAAACCTCATATAGAAAATTTATGTGAAATTCCAGACTCCCTTAGAGAGAATTTGATGAGATATTATTGTGGTGATGAAATGGAAGCAAGATAATGTTTTTAATCCATGTTATGTCCATGAAATATAAAAAAAGTAACAGTGGAGTATCATGTATGGATTATACTACTCAATGATTAAAGATTTATACTAGGAGAACAATATGTAATGAATAAAGAAGTGGACTTGGATAAACTGTGAACTAATGAGAAAGGAAAAAATAGATGTACTTGAGAGATTTCCCAAAGAAGTCTAAAAAATGGCCTTAGATAACGAATTAAGGAAAAAATTTATTCCACTAAGAAAAAAATCTGAATAAAGGAAATTGTTTCTGAGATATACTGGATCATTGATTAAGGATTTGGATGCAAAATTGAGGTAAAAATACAATAAGATAAGATAGATTGAGGAGGGGATGAACACATCATAAGAGAATGTGAATATCTCTCTATCATCTATATCTATTTATGTAGAAACAAATAGATGTAAAGATATGAAATATGAAAGAAATGATAAAATCCAATTCGAATCTATAGTTGTTCCTTAAAAAATGTTGATGACACCAATGTGATTTTATCTTAGAAGATTTGGCAACGTCATGGGTAGATTATTTGAAGCAAATATGACCAAATATGTATGAATAAATAAATAATATAAATATCTCATTAAAAGAGATACAAAACGAGGTATGATTATTATGGTATATGTTTCATTTTTTAAAAACTTATTTAATTGGAAGGGTACTACAAAAAAATTAATGCAAGTAAGGGTAAATATTCATTATAGATACACTCTAATCCTGTGATTTATAAAGAGACTTCGTCTTATAGAAAAAGTCCTTCTATGTTAGAAAATATGTTAAATGTTTGGAGGTTGACAAAGAACCTCGATGAAGGAGGTATCAAGAAAACATAATCTAGTTTGTCACAAAAACACTCTTAGAGGAAAATAATACAAATATAAAACCAAAAAACAATAGGTTCTTTCAGATATGAAGATAGTGGAAACGAGTGTGACCATAAACCACCTAACATGTATTATTCTAATATATCACTCTTTTACATAAAGTAATAGGTTTTAAAATGTGTTCTTATACAAAATACAGACTATAAAAGTTTAATATGGAATATAGAAGATTGATTTAGGGGAGTTCAACTTCATTTTCAACTCATGAAGATACATGTTCATGTGTGAATTATTTTACAACTATGGAGAATGAAAATGTAGGGAGTGATGAAAATGTTTGGATTAATGGAAAATAATGTGAAAGTGGTGTCATATAAGAGAAATCCTTTATAACGAGGGTCAGTTATTAAGCTAAAACAATGAAGAAAATCCAAAATAGATAAATATATTTCCATTGCAAAATATGAAAACGGGAAAAGGATTGGTGGATGGTTATGGGTTTGTTCATATTGACCAACTATATTTATCATATTGAGAAAGATAGATGTACCCCTCTCCCTATATGATTTATTGTATCTAATTTTCTGTGAAATGGTGTAGAATTACAGGAGAGATAAAATCCCTGGTGTGATTATTCATGAAATGAACATGGTAGATAATTATTGAAAGACACATGGTTGTTTGTGGTATAAAAGCATCATTGTATGGAGACAAATAAAAATTTGTACTATAATAATTTTACATAAAAATTATGATTTAATTTGTAATCCAAAACTCAATTTATATTTAATTTTATCAGTTGGTTTCATGATTACATATTCATATTTGGGGAATATTTCCATACCAAAATTACAGGGAAATAAGGCATGTATAGTGAACAACAATGTTGGTATCATGATATGTGTTCGGAATAGGCCACAAATAAAGTGTATTCAATCTAGTTCGGGGGGATTGAATGGGAAATATAAGTTTCCAAAGAATTGAAATCTATTTTCATACTTTTTATAATGATTGATTTGGTGTTTAGTGTCATAATATATTTTTAGGATAACTTAATGATGTTGAAATATGTTTTTTCACAAGAAATTTGTTCCCCCACTATTAAACTCCAATAAGTTGTATAAAGAATTGGTGTCTATAGAAAAATATGTAGTGGGAGTTGTGATGAAAATAAAAGGCTACTAAGAATAATAATAATTGTTTTTGAATCATGGGAATATCTATAATTCATGAAATTCAAAAGAAATCATTTATTCAAATTGAATCTCTTTTGGAAGAAGTGGTGTATGTTTATCCAGTGGTATAAATTAATTCAGAAAATAGTATTTTTCTCTTAACCTATAAATTTTTATGTACTAATGATTTTGTGTGAATTAATAGATATCATAGGTTATCTTTTGAGAATGGAAACAAAAATTTTCTATGTGTCTCTTGGTATTCATGAGTTACATGGGAAAACATGTTCTTGTCTATAAAAACTCTTATTTCCAAAGATGAACTACAAATTAGTACGATTATAGGATTTATATGACATATCATGTTCCAAGTGGTCAATTAACTTAGTGTATCTATTGATAAAATATAGTAATAATGGAGATTTGTTTGTCTAATATTTGATTTCAAAGGATTTCACAGTTAAATATGTGGTTGATTCCAAATAGTTAGGTTCATTTGAAATATGTGGGAAATAAATCTCTAAAGGTCGTTTTATTTTCTTATATTCTTCCCATACACTAAGGAGGATAAATACCTAAAAATGATAGAGGGGATGTTATTTTCATAGTGGGATACTGTAATGACCCACTTATACTTATTGTCTTAAGAAGACAGTGAATCATTACAGGGTCTTAAGCAACATCCACAAAATTCTAAAGGCTGGAAATAAAAGCATAAGGGTTTAAAATGAAAGTGGGGATGATTTACCCTTTAAGAATAAAACCATTAACTCAAAAAACAATATCAAAACATCTCAATATATGATTCATTAACAATGAAAGACAACTCAACCACTTTATTCAAATTAAAATGACATCAGAGTGTTCAACAACAGAAGACAAGTCAAATATTAATGTAAACAATGATAGGAAGACTAAAGACCCTAATAATAACATAACACTCTTTTCTCCACTATCTCATTTCTCCAAGATCACTAAATAACCCAAGTATAACAAAGTGGTGCTAAAAACGTGTGATATATTACCTTTCCCCCTATCTTAGAAGATAGCATCAGCAAAAGAACCTATGTTCCAATGAAAGGGTGAGTATAAAACATATTTGGATTACCTAATTACTTCCCTACTCACTCCACTAGGCTATAAGAGTTATAAAAATTTATATAAAATAGTTTATATAAAACAACTTCACAAAATAGGTTATAATTAGATATAAACAACTTCCAAAAATCGAAGCATAAAAAATTACACAAGTTGTATTAATACTAAATTTAAAGTGAGTTCTAATTCCATAAAAATACTAATTAATGTTTATAATTGTAATTCCCTAACCCTAGTTGCCCAGAGTCTGTGCATTATTACATAACATTGGCATTGTCACAAGGGATCAAGTCTCAAAATACTGATTAGTTTAGTATCCTTGGAAGTACTAAATACATAAATAAGTTTTACATTACATCATGAAATACAAAAAACAACATTTTTTGTCTTTTTAACATACTCCTATCCCTTATCCTATCCCTACAGGTCACTCATAATATACTTCTTCACATCATGGGAAAAATAAAACATAAGAAAGGGGTGAGCTTAGATGCTCGGTAAGGGTAACAATATTGGAGAAAATATCACAAATAAGCATAAACATTTATAGAAATGTATAAGACTAAAACAAAAGCCTTTAAAACATACACTTTAGAATAATATGGAAATGATAAATCCAAAAAATCTATTTAATTATTCGCATGAATATTCTACTAGTCTAGTAATCACATCAAATATAAATAGCTAATTTCATAATGATAGAATGCATAATGTTGGACATCATAACCACATATTCAAGGCCTCGTGCCAAGACTACAAATAATATTTTTTCAAGGCCTTGTTTCAAGACACTAGTTTGTCTCATGATACCAATCGATGCATCTAGGTGATATAGTGGGCTCTAAACATCACTTACTAAGTCCAATGGATTCCTCATATTAATATTTTGAAACATAACATAAACATTCGTATAGAAACTAGTATAAAAAATGTAAATACATTAACTATAACCCATAAATGGAATACAAATAGTACATGCATAGTCAAACATATCAAAAAAACCTTCAATACAATATGGAATATTGTATCATATTAAATCAACTTCAAATAAGCATATAATCCAACAAAAGATGTTGACATAGATGAGATCCAAACTATTTGAGAGAAATATCTCTTTCTATTTTGAAATATTTTAAAAGTCATTTAATAATAAAAGAAAACTATTCTTTTGAAAAAATTATTAAAATATTGTAAGGGAAGCTTAGAAGGTTTTATAACGGCAAAAAATAGCTACCCCCATCGAATAAGTTAAAACGGAATTTTGTCCTTAATTTGTCAAAAAGGTCATAAAGTACCTTGTTTGGAAAACAATGAAAATATTCCTTTCGAAAAAATTTATAAAATGAAAAATAGGGGTATAAATGACTTTAAAACGTACTCTAGTAAATTGTAAAAAGGTTTTGAAAGACATTTTTATGAAACCGGGATGTGGATGATAAGGAGGTCCCAATAGATACTAACATATAAACAACCTCAGATAATAAAGAGATTGTAAAATTAACCCTTACCTTACACTTTTCCTTAGTCGATGGTACGTTAACATTAGGTATAAAATTTAAATCATTTTTATTAAATTATACAAGAATCCACATAAATAAATATGATATCATATATGATATTCAAATATTTCATTGTTTATAACATATTAGTAGTACCATTATTTCGGGTGTTAAATGATTCATTTTACTTTATATATTTTTTAACGTAAGTCATGTTTTTTTGTGGATAGGATGTATTTAATTAAAATTAAGAATGCTATTAATTTCATAAATATTATTTTTAAACATCAAATGAAAATTATTATTGAATGGTTACGATGGGGAATAAAATCTCATCGTGTGGTGGAGACGGTAAGTCGTATGTATGCATGAGTGACAATATCATTCTATTAGTGGTGAAATCGTATATAATTTGGATGGTATAATATATTTAAATAATTATTAACATGTTATATTTGTTATTTATCTCAAATATAATCATTTTTATACCCATACAAATAATAAAGTGTTTAATAACAAACTACACCGCGATGTGGAGACGGTAAGCCGTACGTACGCACGTATAGTGAATTTTTCATTCATAATATAGATAGAATAATGAATATTTTTGTACCATATTTATAATAACATCTCAATATGTATAACATACTGAAGTAATTATTTTAGTATTGAAACAACAAAGAAAGAGGAAGTGGATGAATAAAATAACTTGAAAGAGGTGATGAAATAATTACCTATTCTTCGGATATTTCCTTTTGATTTGATCAAAAAGGCTACATAGGTTGGATTTATGATCAAATTAAGTACTCTAAGTCTAATTTAGGGTAGTTGGTATTATATTTGAGCAGGGGTTGGCCGAGCCAAAAGGATTTGGACTTGTGAACGTGAGAGAAGGGGATGCACCCTTTTATAAGAGAGGTGAAGGTCACTTTAGGAAAACCATGAAATATTATATTATTATAAAATAAATTTATATTTATAATGGATCCAAATGGATTTATTTTGAATATAAGGTAGTTATGGGTCTAAATACTCTCAAATAATAAGTTTTAGACAAGTTTAGGTCACCATATAAGCATATCATTTAGATTTTTCTCTTAGTTAAATAGTTTAAATTTTACCATATCTTCTTGTATTATTATAATAAATGGTTAAAAACATACTATAAAAATCCATGAGAACTCCAAGTGGTAAATTATTGACATATATAATCTTATCTATGTCCATTGGAATATCCTTCTATTTTTAGTAATATTATATCATTTAATGAAATACTATTGTTTTAAAATATTCATTTATTTAAATTTTGACACTATTTAGTATTTGGTTTTTGTGAAAGTCATAAAAACTTAACTTCATATAAAATATTTAATAAACCCTAAAATGTCATATTAACTTAGAAAAATCATGGAATTCCTCAAAAGTCTTAATTTACATTTATTTTAGTATTTATAATATCAATTATTTTATTCATTCATTAATAAGGTATTTACTCCATCATCATTAAATTTAATTATTTAATGTCTATAAATTATAAATAATATACCATGAAGTTGGAAATATTTTTAGATTTCTAATGAATATCTATATTATAATTTACCTTATGTGTAACCCTATTAAAAATGGTTTATTTATTAACATCTGAATATAACACTTTTAACTCTTCTTTAAATAGAAAAATAATAAATGTCCTAATCTAATCCAATTGGATAAAAGAGGATAATATTTTATTTATAAAGTATATTTTGTCTGAAAAACACTTACTCAATAGAATTATGACATTTTTAAGGAAATTATAATATCATTTTTTCTCTAATTACCCTATTTAATTAAAACCGTGGTAAATAAAATTCAAAAGATATTATTCATCAAAAATTATTTTCATCCTATTAAACCAAATTTTACTTACTGTTGTCCACCGTGTCTCTCACAGTTTTAAAATTCAGTTCACAGAAGTAGTAAAATTAGGTTTTATGCAAATTTGAAAATGGGCATAGAATGTCGGTAAAATATTTTAAAAAGTTAAATAATATTTTATATATCTAATATTATTGTAAAATGAATAAAATGAATTATATTACACTAATATATGTATTATGTATCTATTTTTACATTCAAATAAATTTAAATTAAAAAATAATTATTTAATTGAAAAATTATGTTTTTATCAACAACATAGTGTTTTCCACAATTTATCAAAAATTGAATGTTTTCAGAAAAATACAAAAAAATATCCCAAAAATAATTAAGATTTTCCAAATACAAAAATGAAGCACATTTTTCAAAATTAAAAAAATTTAAGTTACATTAATTAATTAAAATTCATTAGCATTTCTAAAACCAGAAAGCGGGTTTTTGAGAAGTAAAAACTATCCAAAGATTTATATGTGTTTATATCCTATTTAAATGTAAAATTACATCCAATGAAAAAAATGGATTAAATAATAAAAATATAATCTAATTGTACTTTAAAACAATAAAAATGTATATTTTAACACCATAATGTATTTTGAATAAAAAAATTCAATAAAAAAAATTATTCTCACTATTCATTAAAATATAAAAGTTATCAGAAAAACACAAAATATTTATCCAAACTAAATTTTTATATCCTGATTTTAAAGAATAAATTTATTTTTTCTAATTTAATATAGAAATGTTTAAAATAATGCATTTAAAAATAGATCATCGTTAAAAGGTGGTAAAATTTCAATTTTTGAAAAATAATTCTTTTGTCTAAAAAATGAATTTGTTCTTATATTATGTCTAAGAAACACATAGTATGGATGTTAAAATTATATGTATTATATAAAACTCAAATTCTATTTAATACTATTCATAACCGCTTTTTGAAAAACTAGTTTGTTAAGTCGTGGTGTGATCGAACTCCGTGTTGCGTGTTGTGCAAGCTATTGAATTACATTAGGGAGATAACGTACAATGAAATCCTGGGGTGTTAAATTCTATACTCCTTCAATAAATTGTGTCTTATAAATTTTAAATTCTTCTTAGAATATAAAATGTTGAAAATAGAAACTGCCTTTGTGGAAAACCCACATCGGAAATTGGGTTACTAAAATTTAGTCTTAATGATAGCAAAGGGGAAATGAAAAGGTCACCACCCAATTAGGGTTTCGAATAGGAGAAAATTAGTGGAAATTATATAAATAATTGGAGAAAAAATTTAAATATTTATAGGGGTGATTGAGGCCATCAATCACAAACAAGTTAACAATAAATGGAAAATGGAGGGCCTCAAAGCCATAAATCTAGGATGATTTAAAATATAATCGGTTCAAAAAAACATGTGGTATTAGGATAACCCATTTTTTGGTTCTGAGATCCTTTCCCTAATGTTTAAGAATTAATTTATTCATAGAATTAGAAAAAAAAGTATACTTGACAAGTAGTATTCCATCCATTAAGTAATATCTTCCTCAAACTTGTCTTTCTCTCCAAAAGATAATAGAACTCACAAATATTCGTCTAAACCTAATAATATATGGTTTAAAAATGAATTTATAATTCATCTGTCATACCATTTTAAAAATACTACATTTTACAAACCAGGACATCACATAGGCCAGTGGTAGGTGATGTACCATTTTCACCCTTCTGTTGTCGGTTCAAGTCTTGCGGCCTTGTGGGATGCGACGGGTTGTCACCCAACCTCTGTTTTTTCCATTTTAGAAAAATCCAAAAAAAAATCGTCAGAAATTCTTTAACCTTAAGCAATAGTATACAATGTCAAGCTTAATTAATTCCAACCTTTTCACTTATCCACAATATATCTTTCCAAACTCACAGTCCAAAATTTATAAGGAAGGTCACATTATATATATGTGAATACCTTCATCATGTATTCTCTTAAAACATGGTTAATAATCTAAATTACTAGTAAACCATATTAAATACGTTAATTCATCCCCATTACATATGTAAAACCAAGAATACTAGATATACACCTTAAATTCAAAAATGTTGGAAACTCCCAATAATGATAGAATATAAAAATTATTCATCATCTTCAAGGTAGTTAATAAAATCAAATATAATTTATCCAAATCAATCATATATTATTCCAAAATCACTAACTCAACATCAGAACCATATCAAGGTTTATCTTTCCTTCAACCATGTATTTTCCAAAATGTTCAACTTGCTATTGTGTCACTTTTCTTAGAACCGTATAATATCAAATCCTAAATGAAATCGTATTGCAGTACAATCCTTATTTATTTCCATACTTCATATAACCAGTACATCGTTGATACAACACTGAAATGACATAATTCTTTAATAAAAACATAATAACACTAGTCATTCATCTTCATCTATGGTAGTATCATTACATGGTTATTATCCAAAAGCATAATTTCAGACATTCTATGATTATTTAGACATTGATTCATGTAGTGTCCCAACTCATTGGAAATGAAGTATTGTATATTAGAAACAATTTTCTTACCTTCGCAATCACAAAGCTGGTGTCCTTTTTCTCCACACTTATAACAGACTCACATTCCCTTATATAATTTACCAAGGTGGTTCATTCCACAATTATCACATTTGGGAAAATACATATTTCCCTTCTTCCCTTTATCCATCATTCCCTCAACCATCCTTTTTTCTTGATTCCCTTCAAATACATAGGACTCAGATAATTTTTTACATATCTTATTAACACATTATATAATTTCTTAATATGATGCAGATACATGGGAGACTATTTCCATTCAAAATGATGTCTTAAGACATTGAAAGATATGACCCTTTTTACTCTTTTGATCATGTGTATTGCTGGAGTTCTCATTCCTTCTACTGGGAACCATGTCTTAATGAAGACATACATTAGGTTAGGTCATATCATAATGTATAATTCAAAAACAATAAGAATTATTAGAATTGACTGAAGATTTACACACATCTAATATTATAAACATAACATTAGTTTCTTTTACAACATATGTAATCATAAATCCTTTATAATGGTTTGTAAAGAAAATTTGAATTATCCTAAGCATATCCCCAGGGAGAGTCGTAACCAAGAGTGAAACAAGGCTCATTGTCGTGCACCAGTTTCAGTTTGAGTCTAGCTCAAAGCTATGTTTTCATGTATTACACCTAGATATATCTGTTCCAGAGATACCTCTACCTGTTCATATCCATAAAGGGATGTATTTCTTGTAAAATACAAAAAATAACTACATTACAATAATTCTAGGAAGTTCTTCTATACTAATCCCTAATGTTTATCATAGGGTAATGTTCTTTAATCAGAGTTTTTATAAATATAGTTTCTAAGGATTGTACTAAAATTACTCTGATACCAAATGTAATGCCCTGACCCTAGTTACCCAAATATGGTGAATTTTTAAATAACATTAGAATGATCACAAGAGATAATGTCTCGAAAGACCGATTAGTTCAGTAGCCTTGGAAGTACTAGATACATACATAAGTTTTAAATTATATCATGAAATAAAAAAATGTTGTATGTCCTTTGAACACACTCATATCCCTTATCATATCCCTACAGGTCAATCATAATATACTTTTTCACATCTTTGGAAGAATAAAACATAAGAAATGGGTGATCTCAGATGCTCAGTAAGGGTAAAAATATAGCGGAAACTATCAAAAAAAGGCACACAAATTTATGGCAATGTATAAGACTAAAACACAATACTTTTAAACTAAAACTTCAGAATAATATGGAAAATATAAATAAAATAATTCCATTTAATTATTCACATGGATATTCTAATAGAAGAATAATCACATGTAATATCAATATCTAATTTCATAATGATGGAATGCATAATGTTAGAAATCATAACCACATTGTCAATGCCTCTTTCCAAAACTACAAATAAGATTTTGTTAAGGCCATGTTCCAAAACACTAGTTTGTCTTATGAGACCAACAGCTGCATCGAGGAGCTATAGCAGGCTCCACCAGTCACTTACTAAGTCCAATCCATTCCTTATATGAAAATTTTGAAACATAACACAAACATTTGTATCAAAACTAGAATACGAAATGGAAATTATCTAACAATAAACAATGAATGGTATAAAAATAGAATATCCATATTAAATCTTGTCAAAAACGTTAAATAAAATATGGAATATTGTATCATAATATATCAACTTTTAATAAGCATAAATTCCAACAAAGGATGTTGATAGAGATAAAATCGGAACTATTTGAGAGAAATATCTATTAATATTTCAAAATAATTTAAATGTCATGTAATTTTAAAAGAAAAAATTTATTTTAAAAATATTCTTATAATCTTGTAAGGGAATCTTCGAAGGTGTAATAATCGTGAAAAATATCTGCAGCCTTCATATAATTTAAAAAACTTTATTTCCTTAATTTGTCGAAAAGGTCATAAACTACCTTGTTTGGAATGAGACAGAAATATTCCATTCAAAATATTTTATAAAAATTAAAAAAAATGATATAAATGAATTTAAATCATATTCTAGTAAATATTAAAAACGTTTTGAAATACATTTTTATGAAACATGGATGTGTATGATAAAGAGGTCCCAGAAGATAATCAGGTATAATCAACCTCGGATAATAAAGAGATTTTAAAATTAACCCTTACCCTATAATTTTATTTAGTCGAGGGTATGTTAACCTCTTGTATAATAGTTAAATTATTTTTATTAAATTATACAAGAATCTAAAAACATAAATATGATATCATATATTATTTCCTAATATTCCATTGTTAATAATATTTCAGTAGTATCTTTGCTTCGAGTGTTAACTGATTCATTTTCCATTATAGGTTTTGTTACGTAAGTCATGTTTGAAATGGATAGGATGTATTTGATTCATATCCAGAATGGTATAAAGTTATTAAATATTATTTTTAATTATAAAATGAAAATTATTCTTAAATGGTTACGATGGGGAACAAAATCGCATTGTGTCATGGAGATGATAAGTCGTATGTAAGCACGAGCGACAATATCATTCTATTTGTGGTGAAATCATATGTAATTTGGATGTTATATTAAATTTAAACAATTCTTAACATGTTATATTTGTTATTAATATCAAATAAACAAATTATTATACCCATCCAAATAATGAAGTGTTGAATAAAAACTACACCACGATGTGGAGACGGTAAGTCGTATGTATGCACATATAGTGACATTTTCATTCATAAGATAGATAGAATAATGAATATAGTTATACCATATTTATAATAACATATAATTATGTAGAAGGTATTATATATATTATTGAATATGGAAAAAACAAATAAAGAGGATGTGGAAGAAGAAAAGAACATGAAAGAGGTGATGAAATAATTACCTCTTCCTTGGGTGTTTCTATTTGATTTCAACAAAAGGGATCCATAGGTTGGATTTATGATCAAAGTAAGGCCTCTATGTATATTTTAGGGTAGTTGGGAGGATATTTGATACAGTTTTTTCCAAACCAAAAGTCTTTGGATGTGTGATTTTGAGAGAAGGATAAGTACCCAATTATATGAGTTGTCAAGGTCACTTTAGAAAAATATTGAAATATTATTTTATTATAAATTCATTTCCAGTTTCTAATGGTTCCAAATGAATTTATATTGAGTCTAAGGTGGACATGGGTCGAAAGGATCTCATCCAATAGGTTTTAGACAAGTTTATCTCACCATATTAATCATATCATTTAGATTTATCTCTTAGTTAAATAGTATAATGTTTTCCATGTCTTCTTGTATTATTAAAATAAATGGTAAATAAAAATACTATAAAAAGCCAAGAGAAACACAAGTGTTCTATTATTGACATATCTAACCTTATCTACATTCTTTGGTTGAACCATATATTTTAATGAATATTATATCATACAATAATATAGTATTTGTTTTAAAAACTCATTTATGTCAATTTTGACACTATTTAGTATTTGGCTTTTGTGGAAGTAATAAAGGCATTATAACTTCTAATAAATTTTTTTTAATCAAAAATAAAATGTCATTGTAACCTAAAAAAATCTTGTAATGCATCAGAAGTCTCAATTTACATTTCTTTTAATATTTATAATATCAATTATTTTAATCATTCATTAATAAGGTAATTAGTACATCGTCATTGTGTCATAAATAAATTTTACGATTTAATTTCTAAAATAATAAATAAAATACCATGATGTAAGAAATATTTTTAGATTTATAATAAATATTTATTATTTAATTTATCTTATTTATAAATCTATATTAAAAATAGTTTAGTTATTAACATTTTAATTTAACACTTTTATCTCTTCTTTAAATAAAATAATTATAAATATCCTCATATAATACAAGTGGATCAAATAGGATCATATTTATTTCAAAGGATGATTTTGGTCAAAAACATTATCCAATAGAATTAGGGCATGTGTTACAGTAATTATAATATCATTTTTACCGTTAATTACCCTATTTACTTTTAACGGTGGTAAATAAAATTCAAAAGTTACTATTCATTAAAAATTAATTTTATCCTATTGAACCACATTTTACATACGAATGTCAACTCTGTCTTTTAGATTTTTGAAATTCAATTCACAAAAGTGTTAAAATTGCGTTTTACGCAAATGTTTCTATAAGGTGGGTAAAAAACATTGGAAAGTTCAATTAAATTTTATGTATATCTAATCTTATTTTAAAATGAGTCAAATGCCTCATATTGGACTAACATATGTATTATGTATCTATTATTACTTTAAAATAAATTTAAATTAAAAAATAATTATTTAAATGAAAAATCCGGTTTTTATCTACAAAACCATGTTTTTCACTATTCATCAAAATTTTAATGTTTTCAGAAAAACTCCACCCCCCCCCCCCCAATATAATTTTTATATTACAAATTGAACAATTATATCTATTTCAGAAAATTAAAATCATTAAAGTTTCATTAATTAATTTAAAATTCATTCCCACTGTCAAAACTAGAAAGCAGGTTTTTTAAAGTAAAAACTATCCAAAGATTAATATGTGTTTATGTCCAATTTAAATGTACAATTACATAAAATGAACAAAATTGGATTAAATGATAAAAATATAATATAATTATACTTCAAAACTGTTCAAATGTATAATTTAACACTATAAATTATTTTGATTAAAAAATTTGTTTTCAATTAAAATTTAGTGTTTTTCACTATTCATCAAAATATGAAAGTTATCAGAAAAAAAAATATAGAACTACATTTTTATGTCCTGATTCTAAAGAAGAAGTTTATTTTATCAAATCGAATATATAAAACTATCAAATATTTGATTTAAAAAGGGTTCACCGTAAAAGGTGGAAAATTTCATTTTTTGAAAAAAACTTCTTTTATATAAAAAATGAATTTGTTATTATATTATATCTAAGAAACACATAATATGGATGTTAGAATTAAATGGAGTATATAAAATTCATAATTCATTTAATACAATTCATAACCTCCTTTTTAATGTATAGTTTGGTAAGTCGTGGTGCGCTTGAACTCGTGGTTGCGTGAAACGCAAGATATTGAACTACATTAATGAGATAACGTACAATGAAATCCTGGGGTGTTACAGAAACTATCTCACAATATCCTTTTGGCACACTCAATCCATTCCACACATTCATACTACCACACATTCATGCTTCATTATGACAGTTCTATACACTAGAGTGGCTTCTCGTCAATCTACCAAGTCGTCACAAGGTAATTATGTCCATGTTCCATTATCCCTTTGGAACTATGAAAAAGTTAATATTTAAAAAAATCTATGTATATAAAATATTAACTCACACACCAATATTCCTAGGGATCATGCCAAAACACCTTTTCAATAAGAACCCCTTTTTATTAAAAACCATTTTTCCATGAAAAACATTTCTAAGGAAATCCATTTCAATAAAACACCATTTTCATTGAAATCCCCATTCCCAAAACCCCATTTACATATTTCAACAAATACACAATTTATAATCACCACTTTATATTCAAGAATCTAAAAAAATATACACAATAATTCACATATATTACACAATTTCACAAAAATTATAAATCATCACTAAAGAAAATGTATTCCATGAATTGAACCAAGATTTTACAATCAGTTTAATTCAATTTAATCAATTTCAAACTAATAAAATCAATTATATCAGGGGTGTTGTGAGTGAATCTACCTACCTCGAAGGTTCTAATGAAACTCAACAATAGACTAAGAACACATAAGAATCCTTGTCTATTCTCCAAGAAATTTAGTTATATCTATTCTCCATGATAGATCATAACCAAAACATAACTTATTTGGCATAAAAAATATTATATCTACCCCTATATTTGTGGATATGAGAAACCAAGATGAGATGAAAAGGATATCTAAGTAGATATAAGAAAGCATGAGAGGTGCGAGGAAGAATGAAGACAGACCTCAAGAATCAGGGCCAATACTCCATCAAATAAGCTTAGATCTCCTCACCTATTAAGAACAACACAAGATTTGTCTTTATTTGATGTTAGAAATCCTAGATCTACGTATATTTGGTAAAGATCTATTAAAATGTTAATAGAGGAGAAGGAGATGTAATTAAATGGGAAAAATGATGATGATTGGGAACTTACAACAAGAATCAGGTTTGAAAACACTATGGGAGGGATCTGGGATAGATCGAAAGAATTTCGTAAAGGTTATTCAATCATAAATAGAGTGAAATATCGTGTTGTGGACATTTTGAAGTAAATAAGGGAGAATTGGATAAAAACGAGAAAGTTCCTAAAAAGTTGTTCATGTTTTTGACCCTACGCATGGTTAGAACACACTGTTAGACAAACAATATGCTAACAATTCATTCACTACAACTTTAAGGAAACCCATGCATAGATTCCTAACATGGTCTTCATGTCTGTGATCAAACTATGACAAATCTAAAACCTCAAAATAGCAAATGTGCATGGCTTCTCCTATGATATCCACACGGTATAGACAACCCATGTGTAGCTCATGTGTTTCTACATTAGCCCCAAAAACATATTTAGAGTTCACCCAACTCTCCCATACATCACCCTTACACTTTATAACCATGAAATCATCAATTAAGGGTTACATACTATAAATTTGGGATATTACATTCTCCCCGCCATTGGTCTTTCCAACCTTGGAAAGTAGAAAACCATTAATTTTCTTAAAGAGCGTCACTCATTTCTCTTTCATTTCCTTCTTGGGTTCCCACATCTCTTCCTAAATCAGACCATGTTTTCCTAAAACCCACACTAGATCTATTATTTTTTTTACAAAAGACATTATATTTCCTATACAAAATTTTCACTAGTACATGTACCATCAAAGAATCCATCACTAGGTCAATGTGATCCTATCTGATCACCTAGTTAGGATCAAGATGATACATTTTTAACTGGGAAACATGGAACAAGTTATTCAAAAAATTGAATTATGGTGGTAAATTCAACTGATATTCCACTTCTACAACATGTTCCAGTATCTCAAAAGTTCATATTTATCAACTATATAGCTTGGCATGCTTACCAAAACGATGATATCTAACCCTTAAAATATCCACAAGAACACATGATCACTTACTAAGAAAGACAACTGTCATCGACGAGGGTCCACATAAGATTTATGATGACTCTGTGCTATCTCTATCAACATTATTATCAACTAGAACTTCTTTAATGTTTCCTAGAAATGATTGGGCCTAACTAGTAATGTATCATCTCTTTCCAACCAGCACAATGGATAATGACAAGGACGCCCATACAACGGTTCAAACATAGCCATATGTATCGAGGTATGATAACTGTTATTGCATGAGAACCCCACTAAGGGTGCATTATCCTCACATAATCCTCCAAAATCCATTAAAAACCTGAAACTTTTCTTCCAATTATTGTATCATCCACTCAGACCGGTTTTTTATCAGAGGATTATAAGTCGTTCTCATAGTCAATTGAGTCCAAAGGAATTTCTATAATGATTTTTATAAATGACATTTGAAAATCAGATCTCTATATGACATGATTGAAAATGGAATTCCATGCCTCTATACCACTTCTTGCATATAGATTTTGGATAGATCCTCCACTGTATAATATTCATAGGTAGGGATGAAATGGGATGGCTTGGTATGACGATCCATAATCACCCATATGGAATCGTGTTTCCAGACCATTCTTGGGAGACTTATAGAAAAATCAAACGCTATCTTCTTCTACTTCCACACTATAATTGGTAAAGACTGAAACATAACCACTGGTCTCTAATGTTATACTTTATCCCCATAACAAGTTAAGCACCGTGAGACGAACTTGGCCACCATCCTTTTCATGTCGCTCCACCATAACTGTACCTTCAACACCTTATACATCTTCTATTTACTCAGATGTACAACACGTCCTGAATTGTGGTAGCATGAAGAATTTGTTCCTGAAATTCAATAGGTACAACCATCCAATATTTGAACCACAAAACCAAACTACCATCAAGTTTCCATCCCTCAATGGTGTCCCCACCACTGTGTATTAAACTCAAAACAATGCGTTATGACTCAAACATTTGGGACTCATTAACCATATTTACCAAATCAAGAACCAATACAAATGAAAAGAAAACTGCCACGTCACTGTATTATTCACATTCCAAATTCATATCGGCTAGGAATGACATTAACTACCATTTATCTAAAGCATCCTTCTCCAAATGAGTGTATGAATTTTTTCTTATGCATGTGCCACCCAATTCCCTTTCCATGGTGTATAAATCAAGTCAAATTCAAATACATGAAGGTACTCCATCCATCTCCTTTTCCTCAGATTCAGATCTCATTGTGATAAAATATGTTTCATCTTTTATGGTCTATAAAGTTAGTAAATTTATCATGGAAGAGATAGTGAGGACATGTCTTCAAATCATGGATGACTACTACTAACTCCAAATTGTGTGTTCGGTAATTGTTCTAATGCACTCTCAATTTCCTTGAACCATAATCCACAACATGGTCTACTTTAATGAGCAAAAAACCAAACCTCGATCCCAATGAATCGCAATACACCACATACCTCTATCCGGGTTCTAGAAAAATCTAGATAGTTGCTAATATAAGATGAAAATTCAACTCCTGGAAAGACTATTATCATTCATCAGTTTATTTTAATGGAGCATTATTCTTTTTCATAGATTTCATTTGCGAGGCCAGTCATGAGAAGTCTTTCACAAAATTTCAGTCATAGACATCTAGACATAGAAAAAATCATATCTCAAAAATATTATTTTGTGGTTTCCACAAGATAACTACTTATATCTTTTTAGTGTCCACTAAAACTCCCTTTTTAAAAATTACATGGCTGAGAAAGCATACCTATTGTATAAAAAATTCAAACATTGAAAATTTGGAATACAAATGGTTATCTATCAAGATTTCCAACATTGTCTTCAAGTGCTGATCATGATCACCCCTTATCCACGAATAGACCAAGATATCATCCACAAACACCACAAAAACGTCCAAACATATCTGAAACATCTGATTCAAGAAATCCATGAAGATCACTGGTGAATTCGTAAGACCAAAAGTCATTACTGTATATTCATAGTGGCCATATCTTCTAATGAAGGCTATCTTTAGAATATCTTCCTTCAGAAGATTTAGTTGTTGATATCCTAATCGCAATTCAATTTTAGAAAACCACTTGGATCCCCTCAATTGATCTAACATTATATTATTGTGTGGAAGTAGATACCACTTATTTATTATAACCTAGTTAATATTATGATAATCAACACACAGTCAAAGAGTTCCATCTTTTTTTTCACAAATAATACATGTTCTTCTTAAGAAGACATGCTCGGCCGAATTAAACCATTAATTCTAGATCCACCAATGACACATTAAATTCCCTTATCTCTGGTAGTTCCATCCTATAAGATAGATGCGAAATATAAATGGTCCCCATAATGAGATCAATCATTAAATACACCTCACTTATAGGTGGTAACCCTTCGAATTTCAAAGAAAAGAAATCTAGAAATTAAAAAACCACTACTGGAAAACTAATGTCCATGAACTCTTATATCGATTCAAATGTTAACACCACCAATTGGTAAGATATTGTTCCCATCACCACTTCCAACATGCCTATTTCACATTTCATTAAAACCATATCTCCTCTCAAGAGATGATTGATACCATCCCTAGATGTGAAACTAACCATTCTTCTATAACAGTCGATGTGATCCTAGAATGTTGTCAAACAATCCATACCCAGTATTATATCATAGGCATCTATTTCTAGCACCATTAAATCTCATTTTCTCTCAAATCCATTAAAATTCATAGAACATTCTATACATGGGAAGGTTCTACATTTTCATTCACATAGAAGTGTTTGTAGTTTTAACACAGAAGGCATCATTTTTAGATTTAAACCTAAAAATAAATAGCACGAAAAGCAATAAAGGAAAGCGTGGAAGCAATATGAAATAGATCTTTCACAAAAGTATAATTCAGAATAATCGTACGACGTACAATAAAGTTTCTAGCCTAATCATCAAAAATCATATGCTCAGATCTGTATAACTAATTTACGGTGTAACTCTACTTCTTGTTGCCTTGATGAGATTGGACTTGCTAAGGATTTATGGTATTATGAGAATCATCATGGCTAGCTCTGTTTTGTTGATGAGTCTGATTATTCTATCCTTTCCATGTCGAAGCATATGACGCTTGTGACAATAAAGAAGTGTCTTGAGCTCCCGACCATGGAGCACTATGACAAAAGTGCTTAAGGCGTCCCATCTAGTTTTAATTATTTCATGCTCTTGTTGCTATTGTACACACCTGTTTCATGTGGTAAAACGAACCACATTAAAAGCATCCCACATAGATCTTTCATCATGGAAGAATATTTAATGATCCAGTTGTCTGATTCAGATTTCCACTCCCACCTTGGATATAGGTTTCCCTCTTCCTCTTTCTCCTAGAATTTGATTTCCCATCATTTCTAGCTGGGATCATAATATTTCTTCCTCCTATAGCTCCTGATATGCCTCGTTCATCCGTTGTTTCTCTCTTCAAAATCACTACATAATCATTAATATAGAGCACTACAATCTTCGATCAAATTTCATTCCCTAGCCCAAATTCAAAGATGAATGCCATAATGGATTCACACACCAGAACATTTGGAGAAAATTGCACTAAATTTATAAATTTAGCGACATATTCTATGACTGAGAGATTTTCCTACTTCATGATAATATATTTTGTCATCCTCAGGGTCTTGAACGTATAAAAATATAATTTTTCATGAAAACGTTCCTCAAAATACTCACAAGTAGGCCCTCGATCAACTTTATCATGCAAAAATATGTACCACCACTAGCATGCAACATCCTTGAGAATTTACGTGGCTAGCTTGACTTTATACTCCAATGGTGTGCTGTTGAAATCAAAGATTCAATTAATCCTATTTAACCACAACTCAACCTTTTCCAGTTCAGAATCACGTTGAAGGTGGGTGGATTTTTATTCATGAACTAAATGGAATGATATATCTTCCATGGCTCCTCCATCTATTTACCTGCTTCCACATCTTGAAATGCTTGAACGATACTCTAAACCAGCTGTCAGTTCACCTGTGTATTTACGTGAAACCAAATTGTCTATAGCTTCCTCCAGTTGGTTCCTATGATGCCTATCATGTGCCATTTTCAAAATAAACAATAAACTTTGTAAGTTTCACCCTCTTGAAATTTATCTCTTAGCATATTAAATTCTATCACACAAACTATCACATTATTATATTCCAAACCAAACATTTTACATGTTCAAATATTTTTGAAAAACCATTATTTCTTTTGAAAATAAACACATTTTTAAAATACATCAATCATGAACTTTTTTAAAGTCTTTCATTTGAAAATAATTTTTTCATTTTTCAAAAATTAACAGATTTTTAGAATTTATAAATCATTTCTCCGAATGAAATACGAAATCCTGGTGGGTAATTTCTTTACAATGCATGACATGATCATATTATTTTCTAAACCCAAACAATTATATTACAATATCCTATAGGTGTCTCCAAAATACTTATGTAACCAACACCCTAAAAACTTATAGATCAGCTTTAATGGCTTAGATATGCAATTTTATGCTATAAATGTCATGTTCTGACAACCCTACTCTGTTCTAAGATCATATAAAAAGGAATATATAATGATGAATAAACTCTAAAATTGATAAACGAAAAAACTAAATGCTAGGAAAGAACCAAATAATATTATACCATTTGTAATGACCTGCTTATTCCCATTCTCTAGAGAACAAAACAATTCATTACTGGGCCTTAAGAGACATCCACAATGTGCCAAATGCAGGAAATAAATTCCAATGGGTTTTGAACAATTGTGGGGGATGATTTACCCATTAATAATAAAACCATTAACTCAAAAAACCATATCCAAATAGCTCAGTAAATGATTCATGGACAATAAAAGAAAATTCAACCATTTTATTCATATTAAAATAAATTTAGAGTGTGCCATGACAGAAGACAAATAAACTATCAAAGTAAATAGAATAAGGTCAAATAAAGACTCTATGAAGTTCATAGGAATTCAGGGTCCACTAGCTCTATGTGTCAAGATCACAAAAATATCCCATGTATAATGAACAGGTGCTAAAAATGTGCAATATGTTACATTTTCCCCTATCCAAAAAAGATAAGATCTGGAAAAGCACCAATGTTCCAAAGAAGGGGGGATTATAGAACTACGTAGGAATTCCCCCAATGACTTCCCTACTCAATCCATTAGTAAAGAAGAGTTAGAAACATTTTTATAAAATAGTTTATATAAAAAAATTTCCCAATATAATTTATAACTAAATGTAAACAAGTTCCATAAAATGTTGCAACCAAAAGAACAAAAGTGATATTAACAATAATTTTACATAAAATTTTAATTCCATAAAACACGAATAAATATTTAAAACCATCTCCCAATATTCATATGGCATACCCAAACTAGTCCACACATTCATACTATCACATATGTATGCTTCATTATGACAGTTCCATACTCTTGAGTGGTTTCCCATCAATCTACCTAGTCGTCACAAGGTAATTATATCCGTTGTGCCATTAAACCTTTGGCAATGAGAAAATTTTTATATTTCCACCAATTCCTATATATAAAATTGGAAGTCGAACACCAATATTCCCAATGATCATGCCAAAATACCTTTTCAATAAAACCACATTTTTATTCAAAACCTTTTTTCCATCGAAACTTTTATAAGCCAAATCATTTCAATAAAATTCACTTTTAATTGAAGACCCCATTCCCAAAAACCCATTTTGTTATTCCAAAAATCCTCAATTTAAAATAACCAATTCAAATTCAAGAAACTAAAACAATTTACACTACAATTCACCAAGAATACACAATTTCACAAAAACGATAAAGCATCACTAAAGAATATTTATTCCATGAATTGAAAAAAATATTTTATAATGAATTTAATAAGATTTAATAAATTTGAAGCTAAGATGATCAATTATAGTAAATGGGGATGAGAGTAAGGCCACCTATCTCAAAGGTTTGGATAAAACTTGACAATGGATGAAAATACCAAAAAGTCGGGATGATTTTCCATGAAAGGATCTTAGATCTATTCTCCATGAAAGGTCAAAAGAACATATATGTAGAATAAAAAATCATATATATACCCCTAATAGACTTGGATCTGAGGAACTGAGAGAAGAAGAGATGAATATCTAAGTAGATCAAAGAAATTGTTAGAGAAATGAGGAAGAATGAATACATACCTCAATAATCAAGCTCAAGATTCCAAGAATACGGCTTAGATCTCCTCCCCTATAAATAAAAAAACAATATCTACCCTTATTTGATGTCAATAATCATATATCTACCCACATTCGGTGTATATCTATGAAAATCAGAAGAGATGAGCCTGAGATCTACGAAAATGAGACAAAAACGATGATGATTGGGCACATATCAGGAGAATCGAGCTTGAAAATCCAAGGGAAGCCTTTGGGATGGATCCAAAGAATTTAGGAAGGTTTATACAACCTTCAAAAGATTAAAATCATGATTTTGGGCCGTTTTGAAGCTATGATGAGTGAATTACAGAAAAACCGTGCAAGTTCATAAAAAATAGGATCTAGTTTTTGACTCTCCACACAGTTAGACAGCATAAATAAGAAAACTGTGCGCTAATAGTGCATTAACAACTTATTTAAGTAAGCCCATATAATACCTCATCACATGGTCTCCCTAATCGTGCTATGACTATTCCGAATCTACTACCTCAAAACTGTAACTTTTCATGGTTTCTCCTAAGATATCCACATGGTTAGGATAGACTGTGTACAGCTTCTCCACATCTACTTTAGTCCAAGAAAAACATATTTAGAGATCACCGAACTCTCCCATAATTAACACTTACACTCTATAACCATGAAAATCATTAATTAAGGGTTACATAACAAAAACTAGGGGTAATATATATACCTATAATTCAATAATGGAATGTTTCCTACAAAATTAAAACAGCTAGTAGAAGGTGAAGAACATGGACTAACCCCATTTATTTTATTGACAATAAGTAAGAGACGTAAAAATGAAGATTGGGTCACTTGATCATGAGGTGAATAAGTAAAAGGTATATTTCTAAGTAAATATACGGGAATTTTTTAGAACTTTGTATATGGAATGGATTTGTTAATAATAAGTCATCTCAATGAAGTAAGTCTAGTGATTTATGAACTACTCATACATAAAAAGACAAGTGAATGTTACATAAGGATAATTAATATTTCCCAAATTAGTGAATAATAAAGATGATCCATCCAATTATGTTTCTGGTTTAGATGAAGTTCAATGAAGTTAAGGAAATGTTTTGAAATTGTTCATGAGGATAAGATCGTGAAAACATTTATTTACATGAGTAAATTTGGATTGATCTATAACAAAAAAGGGCGAACCATAGGCCAACCATGAACCACCTCAACCACACATGTGGGACCCAAATGGTCAATTATGTGGGAGGTAGTAATCACTGCATCTTTCAAGGTGGAACGTGTATTATAATGAGATAATAGTTCAATTAAGTTGTTCATGGGCTATGTTTGTGGATAAAAGGGAACATAGAGCCTATAGGGGTTCTTATGGACCATGAAAGGATGTGTCATTATCTGCATGGGTAGTGGGTGTGTGTTAGTGTTGGGAGTGATAACCCTAGCTATGAACTTGATAAATTAGTTGGAGCATTTTACATATTAAGAGGAACTCATCCAAGGAGAAAATCGATGTGGGACATGTACCCATAGGTCACTGTTCCAGAATTTAAAAAATTGTTATGGACATAACACATATTTCCGATCATCATTAATCTAATGATCCATCAGCCTAAACATCATCATATTTATCCTCTATTAATCTATGCTACTAGACACCACTATTTTTATACATGATAGGAATGAGTGTCTTTCTTTTATACTATGGATATTGAGATTCCCATGATATATCTTCACTCTACATCATGTACGGTTATAAATTGATGGAGGGAAGGATTTAAATAAAAATATAATGAAATAGTAGGCTACACCGCAGCTTTATCATACACAATGGAAGGATCAAATTAAATGAATGAATTTCACTAAATATACAGTGTGTTATTTTGTAATACATAATATTGCACCGAAAAGTGGTATTCTAGTTTTCTATGGTTTTGGAAAAAAATTATATCATAGCATAAAATAATGGCTATGATGTAGTAGTATGGAATTTATAAAAATGAAGAGGTTGCTGAAACAACACATAACATGATGAATCTAGTTCGGTGTGAGTAGTTTATTGAGGAGATCATGTCTTATATTGTGTGAGGTTAACGTGGAGTGCTTTAAATAAGATATGTGGATTTATTAAATCATATATGTCAACACCATAGTAATGAATGTGGAATTAATGTTTTCACTATGTTAAATAAGACCATACTATATAAGTTTCACAACCATAGGTGTTACATCATATATCTTCATACCAAACTGAAATTAGAGGTTTTCTAGGTTTTCTTGAACATTTATCGCTCACCTATTATTTTCTATAAATCATGGAAGTCTTATAGAGGAGTTATAATATGTTCTCAAATATAGTAAAGCATCCCTATTAGTGCACCATTAAGTAGTTCATAGACTCCCTATTTGTATGAGAACAGATCAAGTGGATATGGTAGGGGAGGGAGATCCATATCAGTATATATCCTGTATATCTAAAAAATAGAGACACCACCTGAATAAAGAACATATTGAAAATCATTTTTTAGAGGAAGAAAGAATGTTTTATTATAGTGTGGGACTATAAATTTATGATGAAGGAATTGGTATACATTCGATATCATTCTAAAGCTGAAGAAGTTGTTTATTGTTCCCATAGTAAAGTGAAGTTTTCCGAGACAAAATCTGGAAATTTGTTAAGAAGTGTTGAAAATGTATTTTTATATAAGTAAAAGATTAACACAACAAGGACATTAATTGAGCTTATATCTAGAGTAATGTATTAATTTCATGAAAATGATACCGATAAAGGTACAAAATTTCCCATAAACCATGTGTGAATCATTTCTTGATTAGTGAGCAGAGGATAAGGAAGATGGTGATTCTTTCCATCGATAGTGGTCCAAAAAAGAAATGTTCAAGGGATTGATCCTTATACAGTAGTTATATTTTTCAAAACTAATAAGGTAGTGAGTCTAGTAATATGAGTGACCATATAATTTCATATCTTAAAACATTACATATTATAGTAACTTTTAACTAAAATTCATTTTCTTTCATTCCAAAAGATATTCTAGGTTTATAATTTTAGATAATTATGGAAACAAATTTACAAAGTAAATCTAAAAATAGAGTGTTGAATATTATAAATAGTAACCATTTTTCCAAAAAAAGTCTTTAAAATAAAAAATTATATCTTTTCATGAGAAATATTCATAGCATTTTGTTTCGCTTATTTTTTCTCTTACCTATACTTAAAAGATGTGGAAAATATTTTAAAAATGGGATGAGAATAAAAAGTTCAATAAGGTCCATGAAAACAAGTAAGAGAATTTTTATTCAATAAATACTTATAAACACATTTATACTTTTTAAAAAATTTACACTAATCACCCTTAAAATTAATATAAACCTCCCATATTAACTTACTTTGGTAGAAACGTGATATATTAAAAAAACAAAAAAAGAATAAATAACAATTTAGGTAACATGGGGAATCATTTTATTATCATACCTACTTATGATGTAACCCTCATGGCTACTATATTATTGTAACCATCATGGCTACCATAAAATAACCCTCATGGTTATATTTCGATGTAACTATCAGAGTTACACATAGAATAACCATCATGGTGAACCTCCAACATACCCAATGCATTGGAGATATATCATGAACCCAACATTATTTTTTTATAATATAATCACCAATCATCATAAACAATTCCCAATATCCATAACATAATCATAGAACATGAATACTTTCATCATAAAAACATTCCTGGAGAAAAATCAAATATTTGAAAAGAATATTGTGCACATACAAAAGAAAACATTTTATTTAAAAATAAAAATTAAATATTATAAAATATTATTGAAAAAATTAATTCCTAATGAAATTAGGATATTCTTATCATGCATAATAAGTTAAAGACAATATTTTATTTATTTTTTAAAAAGATCCACGGAAAAGGGTTATTAAAGGAATGTCTCTTACCATATGTAAGAACGCATTTTTCACCTATACATTATGTATTGCGTAACAAAAATATATTTATCAATTAATTAATTCATAACCTCTTCTAAATATATTTTATTTGTTATAATTTTAATAAGTTCGTTTTTGTCCTTTTAGATGAGTTATAAAGATAAAAATCTTCATTCTGGGAGGGTTCATTTATGGGTTTCGTGGTTTGTTAACTTGTGTGTATTTATAGATATTATTGTAAAATGGTAATAGTACTAAATAAGTGAGATTATATGGTATTAAATAACTTATATATGTTAAAATGGTTCCACATATCATTTTTATTTCTAACACGAGGATGATTCATTTGATAAAACATTAATGATAATTGTTTAGTTTATTTTGGTAGTCATTGTGACCATCACGAATTTGATTCATTTTATTTAATATAATGACTATATATTAGTTCAATAGCATGAAATAAGTTATAAAATAATTATTTCTATCATATGTAACCATAATAATAGTTTTAGGATCACAACTATAGGTTGAAATTGAAAATAAAAACTCATTATCGATATAGATGTTAAACTACAAAAATTTGGACCATAGTTTCGTTTCATCGAATTAGAGGATGTGAAAAAATTTATGGATAGAATATATTACATTATAAATATTAAATTTTAGTATATAAATTATAATTGATTTATTATTCCTTTATATATGAATGTGGTGAGGTGAATACAGAAAAAGAAAAGAAATTTAAAAAAATGTAGTTTTAGAATGTTAACTCTTGAATATCACCTCCTTGACTGATCTATTTTGGATGTTCAAATTGGTCTTTTGGTGATACCAGAACTTCTATAATGTGTATATATAAGTTGAGAAGATAATTTGGTAATTTTATTTTAAACATTAAGTCCCATGTTGGTGATATTAAGTGAAGAAAGGGGTGCCCTTTTATAATTTTGGTGAGGGGCACATTTTTGGAATTCCTCAAAATATTAAATTATAGAAAATTTATTTTATATCCAAATACTACCAAATGGCCATGGATTAAAATATAAGATAATATAGGGTTTTAATATCATCAAAAAAATATTTTAGGCAAGTTTTGGTCTTATTTAAAAACATATCATTTTTATTAACCCATAGTTAACAAATTTAAATATTAACTTCGAAAATAGATATTTTAATCTTAGAGGGTTACAGTTTTTACTTTTATGGTTAAAATAAGATCTTAAAACACAAATTTATAATATTTATACCACATCATAAAAAATTATTATTATTTTAATATTTTTATGATTTATAAAAAAAATAAAAAAATTATTATATTCTGAAAATATTTTTAGTGACAATTTTTACATTATTCATTACATTGACATTATAAAAATCATGAAATTAAGATATATTGAAACAATAAAATTCTATAAACTCTTATTATTTCCTAATAATCTATAAAATTCATTAATTAACTTAATTATGTATGTTATTTTGTTTAAGTAGTTATAAATCATTTATTTGATTTTCATCTAATTGAATAATTACTCTATCACCACTGTGTAAAAATATAGTCTAATTGTTTAATTTATAAAAATAAAAAATATATTAACATTATAAATATAAACCATTTATATATTTAAATAATATTTATAGTTGATAATAGAATCTTATTTACCCCATATAAAAAACATTATAGTAATTAAAAATTAGAGTCTCTATGTTTTTTCATATTCGTTAATTTTAAAAATATCTAAGTCTTTTTCATGGATAAGTTTCCATTAAATAACAATATATTGAACCATGGGTTTTAGTCGTAAAAATAAATTCAACCAATGAAAATTTGGATGAAAAATCTGGCCTTATTAATTATTTTTAATCTTGATTAACCGATTTTACCATTAATCGAGGTAATAAATTTTACCATAATCACTATTTTTATTTACCAAAAATAAAATGGAATTAATTAAAAAATTTAAATATTATGAATTTTAATATTTTACTCATTTTATCTAATTAAAAACACATAATCTTAATAATTTATTTTATAATTAAACAAGAAAAAAAAACCAAAAATAATATTTTTGAAAAAAACCCATTTAACTGTAAAATGTTTTTATAATAAATTTATAAATAAAATCAATTTGAAAAAAATAAGTGTATTATTATAATTATAATTGAACTAATTTAAATTTTAAAATAATCCAAAACATTATTTCACATTTAAAATAAAATATAGATTTAAAACATATGTATTTCTCTCTATTCGTTGAAAAAATGATATTTTCAAAAAAATTTAAAACAATAATTCTAAATTTATTTTGAATTTTATAATTTAAAAATATAATTAATTTTTTCAAATTAAAATTCAATAATTTTTTTTAAAAAAAGAAATTACTTTAATAAAATGACTAACTTTTTTATTTTAACGAATTTTACTATTTAATTCTAGAATAGAAGAAAAATTAATTTAGTACCTGGGTTGTTAGAAACCAATCCCAAACCAACAAGGAGTGATATTAGTAATTTTGGTGCACTAATAATTATTGGTATCATGCTCTATGGACTATCCCTTTGTGGTGAAAAAATTTAATAATCATCTCCATATTTGATTTATTTGTGCACACCAAAGGATATCATTCATTCTAAATAATATCTAGTCAGAGAGCAAAACAAGTTACCCTCATGGTTGATGGGGAAGGTCCCTAAGGTAATTCTAGACAAAAATGGAGTTAATGGTTTTATTTTTCAGATATAATACATACCTCATTTCACCACCCCCCTCTGTAGGGTAATATCACTATAAGACCCTGGTAAAGGTCATATAATATTGATGGGGTATATATATTGTTGTTATCTTACTTTATGAGTGATTTTTATTGCTTTCAGATGAATATTAGATTGATTTTGGAAGAATTTGTTGTCAAAGATTTCTGTTTGGAACTTGGATAATATATTTTTGAAGAGTTTTATTGTTTAGTTATTAGTGGAATGATTTAAGATAAAATTTAGGTGTTATTTTTTTGGTTTTGTAGATTAATATTTTATTCATTAAAATTATGGTTTATTCAGATGAAGTATTATCTTAACAAGTGATAATGGATTTGGTTTTAGTAAATGGCTAGAGAAAGAAGGAGTAACATGCCATTATTGTTTTGGTATTATGATCCATTAAAAGTTTATTTTAATGCTTCAGGCATGAAAAATTCATATTGATTATTTATCATTTATAATATAGGATGAATCATAAGTCTAAATCTTATTAAAACACAACAAAATTATAAAAATATTATTATTGAATATAAATAAATCAAGTAAGTATATTTTCCCATATTCACTATATTGATGAAAAAATAAGTCCTAAAACTCAAGTAATAAGAATATAGATCTATCAAGTGTTATGTGGAAAATATAACTTATATATGAAGGTATTATTTGGAAACTCATTTGTAAGTATGAGTCCTATAATGGTAAATTCATGGTTTTGAAATATTTAATTTATAAATATAATGTTTCCTAGAAGTAAATTATAACTTATTTATAATTATAAAATATACAAATGAGATTACGTCTATATCATGATAAACAAATTTTGGTAATAAGAAATTAAAATTATGATGATTAAGTTCCTATAAGGGGGGATAATTTTACATCCTATTATTTCAATATGATATTTTCCTTCAAATAAATAACATATGAAATAGATTGTTTCTCACATAACAATGAAATAAAATGATTCATGGCCCCTTAGATGAAAATTATTATGAAAACTATAATAAGAAAAAGGCAGACATGTAAATAAATATAGTGAAAAAATTAAATTTCTTATATTTAGCGGATAAATAATTTATAAGATTAATATTAAGAAGGGTTGTCTTTCAAAGAACTATTTTTTAGAGTGTTGTGTATTTTATCCTAATATATTAAATTTATCAATTTTAAAATATTATTATTATAATATTTAATATTTCAATGTATCAACTAATATATTAACATTCATTTGTCTAGAAAATGATATAAAATTATATTAATTCCACATAAATATTAATGACTATTTTTCTGTAAAATCGTTTTTTTATTTTTATATTGTATTATTATTTTGAAACTAAAATATTTAATTATATAATATTTATTTGATAAAATTAAATTTATTTGTTCATTATTCATTTCAAAATTATATTGGGTAATTTTTTGGTAGTTTTCATAAATGGTTGACTTTTTGGTGAATAGTGAAATATACAGTTTTTTTAAATACTATCACATCTATGAAATAATCATGATATAAAGATGAATTATAATTTTATAATACCTTTTCAATAGAATACAAATTTTCTTAAGGACTAATACAAAACATTTAAAATTATTATTTTAAAATTAGACACCAATTTTTTAAATTTTAAAACCTAATTGATATTTTATTCTAATAAAGAACTATTTTTGAATTTAATTTCTTTGATTAAGTATTTACAAGTTTACATATGGTGTTGGATTATTTTTAAACTCACATAACACTAATTGTTTTATTAATATACCAATAAATTTCATATAGATCAATTTTATATGTGATTTTTGTGTAAAAACATTTTTATGCTTTAAAGACATTTTTCTAGAAAATTGTTCTTCATTGAGTTTTGTGTACCTATATTAAAGGTAATTTTCACTACCTCTATAAATTTTTCATGTTAAAATATAGTAAATATTTTTAATGAATTTATTTAAATTATTTAATAATATACATTTTATTTTTACTCAAAAAATTAAGTTGCCATATAAACTTTAGTCACAATGGTAATGATTAAAAATGTTAATGTGGGGGTTAATCAAAGTGATAGAGCTTATAATATAAAATATATATATTATTTTATGATTGGATTTAGATTATACCTTATACTATCTCTGAAATGTTTCTATTTTTGATAATTTACATTGAAAATGACATTAAATTACTTTAAATTTAAGAGTATTCAAAAGCGTATCACATCCTTTAATTCTAAAAGGACCCATCCTATTATCATTTATCTAGATAAAACATAGAACTTTATCTATATAAATGTACACCCAAATCAATTCAAAACACCATAATCCATTTTTTAGATGTTCCATTCACACCGAATGTGAAATAAAAAAAAGGCTTTAGGAGATATCAAAATGAGGATACCCAAGGAAGAGGTAATTGTCTTGACCGAGTTCATTTAAATTTATTTGTTCTTCCACCTACCACAAATACACTATAAACATATTAAAGTAATAAAATAAATATCATTATCTTACATAAATATTACTATGCTGATTTAAAAACCATTATCTTTTCAATTTCCATTCATTGGAAAAAGAAAACACCACTAATGTGTATGTTTGGACTATTACCTCCACGAACAGTGTATTTCATTTTTCATCATTGTCTTAGAAATATGGTTATAAAAGGTTATTTTAATAACTAAATATTATATTTCTGATATAATTATTAATCTTTAAATATAAAAAATTATCTAACATCCCCCCCTCATATTCCTTAGAAAATTAAAACATCACTTGTGTGTACATGCGAACTACCACCTTTATGAACAATGTATTTAAGTGTCCATATCCAACTTACATGGATGATTCTAAAAATTAATTTAATGAATAAATAGAATTTTTATATCATTATTAATTATATTTAAATGTAATTTTTCAAATCTTATAACAATTTTTAGGATAAATGGGAATCATCAAATTTAATCTCCTAAAACAAGCATACTATGAAAATTTTAAAGTAATTAATTATTATCATTTTTCTTACTCCATCTTATTGAAATAAATATTATTATAAATTATTGTACCCAATAAAAAAAATTCATTAATATTTCTGATATTACAATTATGAAACATTATTTTTTTACTCATTCGGTAATTACAACATGCTCTTATTTTGGTTGATTTTACAACCTACCTAAATGATGTTATAATTTTTATGCCATGAATGATTAAGTAATATTAGATACTGGTAATACTATATAAATTTAATTATTTTAAGACTTTTTTTAAGGATTATAAAATTTTTATTTTAAATTTATTAATTACTAATATAAAAATTCTTTTATGGAATTAAAACTACTAGAAAACAATATTATTAAGCATTTCATATTAATCATAAATATAAGTTATAGAAAATGACCATGTAACTCCTTAAATACATCAAAAAAATACTATAAACCATAATGAAAATATAGTACAATATTAAACCATGACCAAGGTATAAGTACTATAACTAACAAATCGTAACAAGTGTGCAAAATGAATTGTTAAACCAAACATATTAATTTTATCAACGAATTCTTACTAACGAGGTAATAAGAAACTATAAATTTAAGATATTTAGTAGGATAAATTAAAATATTGATATCATATAGATTTATAATAAATATAATTTTATTATACTTGTATTTTAGAGTGCGTAAATTTAATCATATATCCATGGTAAGTGGATTCTTATCATAATTTCCTTTTTATTGGGTGATATAACATCTTTATTGATTAGTTTATAACAACATTATGTCTTTTATTGTCCTATATTTTTTATTTATTTGATCTTATTTTATGTTTATATACAATTATTCCACATAATCTCTTCAATGATATATTCTCACTTCACTTAATATGTTCTTGATAATGATTTCTCATCTCAAACTTCCTTCATTAATACATGTATTAAATTACGCATTTATTTACAGTGAATGGTTTATAAGTTTCCTAATTTAAGTATTATATCATGATATACTCTGAAATCAAGGTAATTAATTTTCCATTTAATTTTATCTATTTCAATATATTTTGAGTCAAGTCATATAAAATTTGTAAGGGTTTTTGTCCTCAATTTAGATTTCTTGCGACATGTTTAATATTAAAAACCATGATTTATTTTTATTGTGTCTCTACTACCCAATGAATATATTTTAAAATTTTATTTCATATAATTAATTTTATTTATATAAATATATTATATTCTAATTTTTAATGGCTTCTGATTCAAAAATTAACAAACCTATAAGTGTTTATTTTGAAATATCACTTCTATTGGGATTTTTATGTTTCAATTTATATTTATGGGTTTATATATTCTTACTATCTTAAACCTGTTATATTTTCTTCCAATATGGTTATTTATATATTTCTTCAGAAATTTTTTTATTTTCCCTCTCTTTGGTTCTCAAATCGATCAAAATAATATTTTGAGGAAAAGATGACCTTATTTATCCTTTTTAGTCAATACCCTTTCTCTTCCATGTCCATATTATTAATTTAATTTCAATAATATTTTCAAATATACATTAATGATATATTAAGATAAAATTATGTTAAAATTTAATTCCTATTTATAATTATAATATTAATCTTTTCAATATTTTATGAACAATTCATTTTTTCATTCTTTACAAATGTGTGAAATGAAATAATTTTTCGATGTTTTTAACATGAAATAAGTTTCCCTACACTATAAAAATTATTCATTATTTAGATTACTTTATTAGTTTTTATGATTTGAAAAATTAATATATATCATGTTATTACATTAAATTTTCAAAAGAAAATGATATTAATTTTATAAAATTTTTTAAAAGATATTGCATTCTATTATTGTATATTATTATCTTTCAATCCCGGATTTTATAATTATCTTTAATATATTTTCATTATTATATTTTTTTTATTTTTAAAATAGTTCCATAATTATATTCTTAAAATCTTATAAAAATAGTATTTATATTGACTTTTAACATCATTTTTTCAATAAAGTTACAAAAACATTAACAGAAAACTCTTTTTAAAAGTTTCACTTCTATTTTCCTCTCTAATATCCAAAGGACTTGTCTTTACTAGATCGCATTAATTTCAAAATAATTTTCGGAATAATTCATTTTATGTAATTAATATTCATGGATTTATTCTTTTTAAATTTTATAATTTACATACTCATATACTCATAATATTATACAATATAAACACCCCATTTTACCAAATTTAGTTTGGGGATGTTTACCATGAAATATAACTCATTTATTGACTAGTAAAACATTAACAATGTGTATACTTTTCAGTTTTATATGGCTGATTTTGACTACTATGGTAGGTTGATTGTGGATTTAGGCAATACTAACAGTCTGTACACTTGATTCAATATGTAAATATTTTAATTGATAAAAAAATATTAATTATTTATTTTGTTGTTGTTAATTTATTCTATATAATGAATGCATGTGACTTATTATGTGATGGATGGGGGAAAATATTATATATCCCCTTGATGTATTGGTAAGTATCATGATACAAAGTAGTTTAGGTATCTGGTGTTTTATTATCCAGTTATTTATGATGTCTTAGTTGAGGCCATGATGTTAAGCATGATTTATTTGTTGAGGCCTTGATAGAATGATTATGATGTATGAAATTATTCATTACATTAATAATAAATTATTTATTTTTCATCTTATATGACTAATTACATGGCATTGTTTTTTTATCATTTATTCCTTCAATATCATTATTTCCATGTTTTTTTCTATGATAGCTTCCAATTTAAATTTCCTCTTATTGAGTGTTTAATCTCAACCTTATTATGATTTCATTTCACCATGTAATGAATAATATTAATATATATTTATATGTAGAGTCGTATCATGTTTTTAGATTTTTTGGGATATGTTTTGACATATTTTGGAATAACAAAATTTGGGTATAATGGGAAAATGTTTCATTGTGTGTGAAGTATATAGGTTTTTTAAGTAATATTTTCTTAATTCACCAACACTTTAATCCTAAAATGTTCCTATGTATATTTATGATTGTATTTACCCACCCTTAGAATTCCCGAAGTCGGTGTGTTCTATTAAATACATTTGCATGATTACATGGAATCATGCCCTGAAGGATCAATGATTTTAGTTGTCTTATTAAACTAGATACATAAATAAGTATTGTATTAAAATTTTATACACTAATTGAAAAATAATTTCTCTCTTATGAATAATCTTCAGGGATGACATTATTCCATATAGTAAATCCCTACACGTCTTTAATAGTGTGCTTCATGGATTCATGGAGAAAGAAACATAGTATGTGTGAAATAAAAGTCTCAGTAAGGGATAAATATAGCAGAAGAAATAATTACTCAATTAGAATAAAATTATAGATTGGTAAATTACTGAACTCACATGCCATATAATCAATAAACAATGAGGAAAGTGCATAAAAATATTTAAAGGTAATAACTGAAAACAAATTACATTAAAATAACTAAATAAGGAAAAATCAATATGGAGAGGTAAGAAACTGAAACACGTGACATTTAATAAAGGAACCAAAAATAAAATGCATCCATATATTTGATGATGCAAGATCTCAAGGATAAATAATAACTCAAACTAAATGAATGAAATGCTTAATTTTTGGATAACGTGTTTCTTAGGTACATGGAACAATTATCGTCAAGAAAAATTTTAACCAATCAAATTTTTGCTAAAAATTCTTCCCATGAGACTACTGATGCATCGAGGTGATTTCGTTAACCTTTCTCCAACCTATAAGAAATTTATTAAAAGGTCTTAAACCCATTTATTTCATGTCAAAAACATTACTCACTTATAATAAACAATATTCCTTGTCAAATATTCATACTGAATAATGTGTAAAAATTATAAATATATCCCCAAATAATAAATTAAAATTCAAAGTAAACACTACAAGAAAAATGGTATATGGGTTATTCAATAATCATATCCATGAAAATTTATATGGATGTTTAGGGGAAATTCAATTTCAAATGGTCATAGAAAATTAAATATTTCAATGGAACTAAAAGGAATGAAGTATGTAAATGTGAATACTATCCTTAAAAAAATCAATCATAACCCATCCATATAAATGTGAAGGATGGTATCAATAATACATAACCCAAGTGGAGTAAAATAAATGGTTGTTGTCACTGATGAATGGAAACATTATAAAAATATCCTGTAAAAATAATCTTGACGAAATATCCTTTTGTTTTGAAAAATATTTTGAAAAAGATTTATTCGAAAATAAAATATAAAAATATTTTATTTAAAATTTTACCTTTTAAACATGAATATAATGCTTTAAATAAATGAAAACGGGTAAATTCATACATGCCATATTTGGTAACAAGAACATTCCTTTTTTACGGTTAAAGGTTAGAAAATGACTTTATCCAAAAATGGAAAGAATATTCCTATTAAAAAATTAGTAAAAGGAAAAAGGGTAAATCTTTCTTCACCAAATAATTTAAAAAAATTGAAAACATTTTAATAAAATATGGTTTTTAAAAAAAGATAGGTTCTCTAACTAAAAAGTGATAAGAAGTTGGGGTTTCTAAAAAACATTTCCTAACAAATAGTGTAAAAGTGGAAGTAATACTCAAAAATGGAAATGAATAACCGGAATAGTGAGAATGAACTTATTCATTGAACAGTGTTCAAATAATTTCCTCTAATGGAAATATCATTGAAAAATCATTAATTTTATTGTTGAGGAAAATAATCTTTTATCATTCTAAGTGTCTCATGCAACATTGAAACATTTTAAATAGTAATAATCATAGAGGAATGACATTAAATGAATTGATATAATAATATTAAGATAAATGGATTAATTATATAATATAACAAAAGATAAAATAGATACAACTCACAAAATATGGAAATTCTAAACATGACATTTATCTCATGAATATAAAAAGTTAGATGAGAATAACTTACCTTGAGTTTCCATTTGGTTGAACAACCTTTAACTTACTTTATAATAAGCTGATGTTAAATCTCAAATTTATTTAGAACATTTTTCATGTTTATCATTATTTTATTTCACTTATTAACATGTTGTTTACAACATCTTATACAATTAATTCTACGTCTGTTATTTTGACCAAATTCGAATTATGTGTCAAAAATAGCTTTGGTAGTTAAAATGTGGTCAAAGGGGTCATTACATGACATATATAGAATAATAATCATGCTTTAATTATAATTTTAAAATCAATCCTTAAATATGGTTATGAAAAATGAACCAATGTTGCAATCATAAAGACGGTAGGTCGTATATAACCATGCGTAACATTCTCATTTTTTAATGATCATTATGGAATGAAGGTATGTAGCACAATATTTTCAACAATAATCATTATATAATAAATAATATAAAATACACTTATATATATAATTCATGTTATGTAACATTAATCACATCGTGTTGAGGAGGTGGTATCCCACATGTCTATAGACGACATTATCACTTATTCGGTGTGTGTGAGAGGGTAATAACTAATATGGTATGTAATATATATTATTTCAATAATGTTAATTATTTCATTAATAAAAAAAAATTATGTTAAATATTTTTAATTAAAAACATTTTTATACATTCCATGTATCATGTGAATGAATCACATCGCATTGAGGGCGGTAGTCCACTCTTCCTCAAACGATGTTTTCGTATTCCCAAAAAAATGAATGCATAACTGTATGTGTTATAAAATAATTAAATAAGATTAAAAAAATTATAAATATCATATATAACACATATAAAAAAATTAACATCATAATAGCCACCATGAGATGTGGTAAATAAGAAATGAACAATTATCCTTTCCTTGGGAACTAGTTTGTGGTACACAGAAATAGTATGTTCATCACCCATTAGATGGAAGTGTGTGTAATTTTATGTTGAACCCCTATAATAAAAACCTTATATTATATTTTGGATACTTTTGTTTTTATAAAATAATAGGTTAAGAATTGTTTAGTGATTGGATAATATAAATAAAACTAAAATTATTATGAGTGTTTGTTACCTCTTAATCGGGTAACTACTCTTGGTTTATACCAAAAGGATTCCTTGGATTTATTCCTAACTAATGGAAGGATTACAAGTCTAGGGTAGAGTTTTTATCAGACTATTTTGGCAGATTTATTATGATCAAAAGTGTCTTCATAGGTGTTGGGAAGTGGGAGAGGTGGTGGCCTTTTATAATGGAGGAAAAGGAATCACATTATATTTTTGAAAAGAAGTTAGGTTTACCCATGTTTTTACCTAAATTAGTCTTAAAAAAACAAACACAATAATTTAAGGTTAATGAAATAATTATGGATCTAGAATTGGTTTTGGAAAAGTTTATATTTTTAGGATGGTATGAATCTGAGTATGATATATTCGGTAATATCAAACGTAGGATTAAAATAAGAATGAGATTCTCAAATACAAGAGGGGGGTAAATTATACCTTTTAAAATTACTTAAGGGAATTTTCAGAATGGTTATGTCTAACAAAGTTAAACAAGATAATTCACAAGACCTATATGAGCACTAAAGAATTGTTAGATTTCAGAATAGGGATTCCGAAAATGGAACTTAAAAAAAGATACACGGATTAAGATTCTACCTTAAAGAGTATAGAATATAACTATATCAGAATACATGTTAGGAAGTATAAGGAAGTTATACTTTCCTTAGCAATACAAAATGCAGCAGAAAAACAAGTAGTAAAACTACAAGTGACAAACAATAACTCTTTTATCCCAAATATAAGGGTATCCAACAACCATGGATAATGGTCCCTTGATTTATACTTTCAAGCATGTCTGTCCTACCCACACCAGGGTAAGCCCTCGATAAGAATATCAGTGTTTGTCTTACTATACCCGCAAGCCCACAACTATAAGGTAGTCGAAACCTTTTTCTTCCTCATCAAGGAAGACCTAAACTTTACAGTGTTTGAACCTCTGTCTTCCTATCCTCGGAAGCCCTCGATTGTAATCAGCAACAATCGGATTCTCACGAAGCAAGTCTGCACAAGGAAAAGTTTGAAGAAGTTGTTCATACATTCTGCACGAAGCACTGAGAGTTGATAAGAGCCTCTCTCTCTAGAAATCACTTAAACAGCATTTAAGCACAGATCTCAATGATGTGTCAAAGTGCAGTTTTGATCTCATTCAAATGAGCTCCTATTTATAGGTGAAGCTCAAACAGTCGGCTCCCTCCTCCAACGGTCATATTTCTCCTTGAATTTCGGGGGGACCTATACACATGTCACTCAACCAACAGTTAGTTAATAACGGAAAGCACGACATCATTTTGTAATGAAGAAGATATAAGTATAACCAAAACTGATGTTTGGAATGTAAGAAAATAATAGTTTGGATTCTAACCAAAATGGAATTCGGAGTCTATAATAAAGAGATATTCGAATTCTATTTGAATAGGAATTTGGAACATGATTTCTGTAGAAATCCAGAGTTTGAATTTATAAGGAAATTCCGAGTCTGGTTTCTCCAGAATTCAAAATCTGAATATACAGAGTTGGAGTTGAACTTGTAGAATTTCGGAGTCAAACTAGTAAAAGTTCAAAGTCAAACTCATAGAAGTTTGGATTCGAACTCATAGAAGTTCAGAATAGAACTCAAAGAAGTTCGGAGTTGAACTCATAGAAGTTCAGAGACGAACTCATAGAATTTTGGATTCGAACTTTGTGAGAGTTCGTATCCAGAAAACGGAGTGGAACTTCATTGGAGTTCGTATCTAGAATTCAGAGTGGAACTTCATTGGAGTTCGTATCCAGAATTTGGAGTGGAACTTCATTGGAGTTCGTATCCAGAATTCGGAGTGGAACTTCATTAGAGTTCGTATCCAGAATTCAGATCCTAAAACAGAATGCTTCATATCTATGTATTATATGATTCTGAGGTTTTAGGTATGAATCTGATATTTATACTTAATAAAAATATTGATATGTATAAGGAAATCTATGTTAGGGTAAATTTCCTTAAGGAAGGAAATTTTCCTTAGATAAGTAAAATATAGATTTTCTTAAGTATAAGGTGTTTGTGATTTTAAAAACAAGGAGGAATGGAAAAGTCAAAAGGAAATCCTTATTGACTCAAAAATCTCCCCCTTTTTGGAAAGCACAAATAACCTTGTGAAAAAGAAAATAAGAACTTAGAAAATTTTCTTTAGACTTTGAAATTAAAACTTATCTCCCTTTGTTCATAGATGATGATGAATACAACTAACCCCCCCTTAGGCTTAGGAACTCTAAGGATTGTATTCTGAATTTTCGGAGTGGAGTTTTCATTATCATTGGAAATGAAAAACTTCGTAATGAAGAACTCCCCCTTACATAAGGATAGTTTTTGACTTATAAATTTTTTCTTCTCCCTCTTTTGAGTAGTTATTTTTCCATCTCACCCTTTGTGATTTTCAAAAAAAATTTAAGTGAATGGAATATAAATTTGGTACCTGAAATATTAGTAAATACATGAAAAAAGTCATAGTTGTATTATAATTGGAATAATTTTTACAAGGAAGATCACATGTAACAAAAGATCGGATTGAGTCTATTTTTCATCATTTTCCTTTGGGATCAGCTTCTTTAAGAGGGTTTTCAACTTTTTCAAATATTTCTAATCCTCCTCAGCTTGCTTTTCCAAAGATGTGATCCTTTCTTGTTGGGCTTTCAAGACTTATTCCTGAGCCTTCATGACCTCTTCTTGCATCTTCAGTTACTCATCTTGATTTTGCAGCTTCTCTTGAAACTCAATCTTAAAATCTCTTTCATGTTTCCAGTTCTGAGCAACCATGTTTAGCTTCCCATTCATATCTCTGACCTGTTGATTCTGAGAAGTTTGCTCAAGGTTTAGCTTATCCTGAATATTCTTTATCATTGAATCCTCAGTGTCAAAAGCATCATTAACATCATTCTGAAAACGATCAAACTATGCCATGTCTTCATCAACTTTCATTAACCAAAGAGTGATTTTGCTGCATGATTTTTTGTGAACATCATAATTGATAAGGAAATTTATTTGATCTGCTTCAATATTCACACACTTATCCATCGCCATAGATAAGGATTCTGACTTCAGATTCAGACTGTGTTGAAGCATCTGGCATCTGGATTCTATAGTGGGAAAGATCATAACAGTGTCCACCAATTTCTTCAAAGACTCGACAACAAAATCACGACCCAATGCTGATGACTCCGAATCAGAAACATTGCTTGGGGATTTTTCTTCTTCAATTAGCACCAACATCCTTCTAGAAGAACCACCAACCTCCTTATTTCATATAACATATTTTGTTGGGGTGTACATAAGCACTTACTTCCCCTTATCAACTTTTAGAATTGCTTCATCAGGAGATTCTTCCTCGGATTCAGATACTTAAACAATATTGTCTTCATCTGGGATCTCCTTCTCTGCTCCTTCATCAAGATAATGCTTCTCATAGTATACTACCTCAAATGATCCATTATCTTTTTCTTCTTCCTTGAAATCATCTTTCTTACCATCTTTGTCATCTCTCTTTCCTAGAGTGACCCACTTTGAGGATTCAGCCTTTTCTTGATAATTCTCAACTTGTTTAATAAAGTTGTCCAAATCATCACTTCCTTCTTCTACTTCTTCTTCTTCTTCAATTTCTTCAACAAATGCTTACTCTAATTCTTCAACAACTTGTTTCACTTTATATTTTTCCAAAGTGAAATACTTCTTTTCGGGGGTCTTCGGTAAAGGTTGAACAACAAAAGTTTCCGAAACATGAATTTTTTTAGAAGATACTTTTGGGGCTTTCACAAGAGATTGAACAATGTCTTCTTCTAACATCTTCTCCTTCAGATTTTTCTTCTTTTTTTGTTTTTCTAACTCATCCGCATCTTTTTCTATTAATTCCTTAGCCTCAGCAGTGTCCAATCCGAACTGTGGATCCCCTTATTTCATTTTCGCCTTATCTTCTCTCCATTTAGTAGCCAGTTCATCTAGATATGCTTTATGTTTTTTCATCTTGGGAGGTGCAGACTGGGTTTCCATATCTTTGGGAGTCTTGTCTTCAGCAAACACTTATTTGAATTTCCTTTTAATAGAAACCTTCTTTACTGGCTCAACCTTCTCTAAATTTTCTGGAGCGAATTCTGCCTCCTCTTCTGGCAGATCATAGAAGTCACTTGATTCTTTTGAAAACCCAGCTTTCATCCTCTTTAAGGTGTCATCACTTATCAGCATCACCATTCAAATTTTCGGCTTGGAGGTGCAAGAAAAATTGAACAAATCAAGATAACGAATAATAAGCTTGGATAAAAGGGAAGGATACATAATTATTTGATCCTTCAAAGTCCCATTTTTGATATTCTGAACTGTAATAAGAATGTGCCTCATCAAACTGATCTTTCTTAGATTTACCAAAAAAATATAGGATGTAGATATCACACTTATTTAGGTTATCCTTATCTCTTTTTCTTATAATGAAAAACCCTTGAGCCCACAACTGGAGATTCCGGTTGTTGGTGGAGATATGAGAAATCTTTGATGTTTTATCATCTTTGAGCCCAAGGAATTTCATTGCCTTCACCTTGCTGAAACAACCTTGAACATCCGGTAGCTTATGTTAAAAAAATTATGTTTCTCCATCATATGATAATCCTACCATGTTTGCATCCTTGGTGTAAGAATTCTTGTAAGTCTTCCGATAATACTTGAAAGAAAATTTATCTCTGCCATCGTCTTCATAGAAGGAAACAAACTCATAAAACTCTACCAGCAAATCTGTATACACTACATCCTGACCCCCTTGTTTCGATATGCATAAATCTTCCAAACCATTAAGTTTGATATTCTTTGAAATTAGAGAATCATAGTCAATGAATAAATCTGGATGAACTAACCTTTCCCTGTAGACTAACCATTTTGATATTGGATTCATAGAAGACATATCATGGGAAGTGTCTTCTACAGACATTTGGAATGGAGGAGCTCTGAGAGATTCGGAACGGCCATTAAGAACTGAGGCAGAGCTTCAACATGCAAGAGAATGAAATCGATGTGGGAAAAAAATGGGGGTTCCCTTTATATAGGCGATGGAGCTGACCATTCAGATTCCCAAAGCAATCTAGAGGTTTAGAATATCTATGATCTGATCTGATGGTTGAAATCATACCCATAAGGAAATCTTGAATCCAACCTTTTTAGGTTTTAAAAAACACATTCGGATTTAAGAAGAAACGAATCCGAGAAATTTTATAAGAAAAAGAGACTACCAGCAGCTCAAAATGACTACAAAAACTTGAGTAAGGAAATCACACCTTTCGGATTTGCTAGGAAGTTTATTCATAATAGGTGATATTCTTATTGAAGATAATGTTACTATGAAAACTCATTACGAAAAACTCACTACAAAAAAATATGAGTACAAAAATTCCCATTACGAAAATTCTCATTACGAAAATTATCATTACGAAAATTTTCTGTACGAAAATTCACAGTACAAAAAATTCATCAGGAAAATTTCCAGCACGAGAATTTCATTACGAAAATTTCCAGTAAAAAATTTCATTACGAATATTTTCAATACGAAAATTTCATTACGAAAATTTCCAATATGAAAATTTCATTACGAAAATTTCCAGTATGAAAACTTCATTACGAAAATTTCCAGTTCGAAAACATCATTACGAAAATTTTCAGTATGAAAACTACATTATGAAAATTTCCAATACGAATATTTCCTTACAAAAATTTCGATTCCAAAAAATTTTTAAAGGATCATAACAAAAAGTTTGAATGTCTCATTACGAACTTTTTTCAAAAACTCATTATGAAATATTTTTGAAAATCTCATTATGAAATATTTTGAAAAACTCATTACGAAAAATTTCAGAAAAGTCAAAATCAAATGTACTCCCCCTATGAAACGGAGTTTATTACTGTAAGGGGAATGATTCAACAAAAAGTTAATGAAGGAAGATTACCTCATGGTTATCATTCCTAACTTCTATTTAATGTATTCAAATCTATCGGAGGGTAAGGATTTTTATAAAATATCAATAAGTTGATCTTGTGTTCTGATAAACTGAAGAATGATATCTCCTTTAAGTGTGTGATCCCTAAGGAATTTATGTCTAATGTCTATGTACTTTGCACAAGATTGAGGTGCAGGGTTTTTACTATGGGCAATGGCACCTGTGTTGTCACACAAAATTTGAGTCTTAGTAAAACTCAAGCCATAATCTGTGAGTTTGTGTTTCATCTACAACACTTGAGCACAACAACTTCTAGCTGCTACATATTCAGCTCCAGCAGTGGAGATTGCTAGAGAATGTTGGTTCCTGCATGACCAAGAAATTAATGAATCTCCTAATAAATGAAAAGTTCTGGATGTACTTTTTCTATCCATTATACATCCACCAAAGTCAGCATTTGAAAATATCTTTAAAACGAAATCATTTTCAGAAGTATAAAATAGTCCAAGATCAATGGTTCCCTTTAAGTAGAAAAAACTCTTTTCAATGCCTTTGAATGATACTCCTTAGGATTGGATTGATATCTTTCACATAAGAATACTAAAAACATTATGTCTGGTCGACTAGCTGTTAAGTAAAGTAGACTTCATATCATACCTCTAAAAGATGTTTGATCTACTGGTTTCCCTACTTCATCAAGATCAAGTCTGGTTGAGGTGAAAATAAGAGTACTTATACTCTTAGTTTTTTCATAACCATACTTTTTAAGAAGATCTTTAATATACTTATGTTGGGATATGTAGATTCCTTCTAGTTTTTTAGAAATTTGAAAACCAAGGGAAAATGCTAACTCACCCATCATACTCATTTCAAACTCAGATTTCATTAGATCTGCGAAGGAATCAGTTAAAGATTAATGAGTTGAACCAAATATAATGTCATAAACATAAATTTGAACAATAAAAACATTTTTCTTATCTTTATTTATATAATTTTTTGGATCTCTATTTCCCTTAACATAGTTATTTTGAAGCAAAAATCTTGTAAGTATATCATACCAAGCTCGTGGGGCTTGTTTAAGGCCATACGAAGCTTTGGTAAGTCTAAAAACATGATCATGATGTTTTGTATCGTCAAATCTAAGAGGTTGTTCAACAAAAACTTCCTCTTGAACATAACCATTAAGGATAACACATTTCACATCCATTTGAAAAATTTTAGAATTAAATAATGCTGCAAAGGCAAGTAGAATACGAATAGATTCATGTCTAGCTACTGGAGTATAGTTTTCTTCATAGTTTATTCCTTCTTGTTGATTATAGCCTTTAAGATCCAATCTTTCTTTATTTGTTACGATGATTCCATTTTCATCAAACTTATTTCTGAAGACCCATTTTACTCCAATAACAGAATTTTCTATAGGTCTTTCAACCAAGGTCCAGACTTTATTCCTTTCGAATTCATTTAGTTCATCTTGCACGGCTTTAATCCAATCATCATCACCTAAAGCTTCATTAGTGATTTTTTGGTTTCAATTGGGAAAGGAATGCTAGATGCTCTACTTTGTTTATTAAGGAACTTCTAGTCCTTACAGGTTGATTGACATCACCAATGATACTATCACTATGATGATTCTTTAGAAATGACTGGTTTGGGTTTTGTAAAACATGTTCCTCAACATAGGGTAGGAAATCATCTGGGGTAAATGTTTCAGAAGTATCTTCTTGAACATTTTCCTTATCAAAAGGATTTTCTATCAAAGGTTGATAATCAGTTTTTGAGAACACATCTGAAGATGTAGGTTGGGGTTGTTTGAAAACAAAAGGATTTGTTTCATCAAATTTGACATGTAGTTTTTCTTCACCAATGCACGTGTTTTTTTAAAACTCTATAATCCTCGTAAGTTGTGGAGTAGCTTAAGAAAATTCCTTCATTAGATTTTGGTGTGAATTTGTGTAAGTTGTATTTAGTATTCAGAATGAATACTTTGCATCCAAAAACCCTAAAGTAGGAAAGTCTTGGTTTTCTACCATTCCATAACTCATAAAGAGTTTTATTAAGAAAAGGTTTAATCAAAACTCGACTTATAGTATAATAAGCAGTACTTACAGCTTCAGCCAAAAAATTTTTGGCAACAAAATAATCACTCAACATGGTTCTATTTATCTCTTGATGAATTCTATTTCTTCTTTCAACAACACCATTTAGTTAAGGTGTTCTGGGTGCTGAAACGTTGTGAGTAATAACTTTTTTACCACAAAAAGTTTCAAAATCATAATTTTGAAATTCTCCTCCATGATCACTATTAATAGTTTTGAAGGGGAGGTTTTTATCATTTTTAACTTGGGCTCTAAAACTTTTGAAATAAGAAAAATCTTAAGACTTCTTTGCTAGAAAATAGACCCATGTAAATCTAGTGTAATCATCAACCAAAACAAATACATAGTACTTTCCCCCAATGCTTCCAGTTTGTGTAGGACCAAAAAGTTCTATGTGCACCAACTGTAGTGCATCAGTTGTTGAGACTTCACCGATTGATTTAAAACTTGATTTATGTTTCTTACCATATTGACAAGGATAAAAAACTTTTGAAGGATCAAATCTAAGCTCTGGTAGATCCTTAACAAAACCAATCTTAAAAAGTTTACATAACTTCCTAAGGTTACAGTGTCCTAACCTTATATGCCACAACCAAGTGTGATTTTCCATTGCACTAAGGCAAGGTATGTCTTGGCTCCTAAGGTTTTCTAAGTTGAAAGTGTATACATTCTCTTTACTATGGGAAGAAATAATAAATTCTTCCTTGGAATTGTGCACTAAGAACTTATCATTCCTAAAATTCACAAGGTATCCTTCATCACATAATTGACTTATGCTGATGAGATTGTGCTTAAGACCTTTAACAAACAAAACATTTGAATTCAAGGTTTTTCCAAGAAGAACATTGTTACATATACCAATAATTTCTCCCTGAGCATTATCTCTGAAATTTACTTTTCCTCCATTTGTCTTGATAATCTTTTAGAAATAGTTTTTGTTACCAGTCGTGTGCCGAGAACATACACTATCCATGTACTAAGTATTGTTGTTATTACTTTTCCTATTTTCCTGAAAAATAAGAAACAAGTTAGATTTTCTGAATCCAGACTTGCTTGGATCTAGAATTGTTAAACAACAATATTTTGGGTATCCATAATTGTATAGAATAATATGCTTTATGAAACCCAAGGGATTGAACTCTATTCAAAGAACAATTTTTCTTCTAATTCCCACCACTTTGACACTTAGTTCAAAAAGGGGCTCTAGAAGGAATAATATAGTTGTTTTTGAAAACTGGTTTTTGGTGAGTATAACCTAATAAAGTAGTGTTTCCATGAGGTTTAATTTGAGAATACATCTTTTCAAAATATTCCTTCCTAGAGGTAAATTTTGCAAGAAGCTTCTTAAGAGAAAATATTTCATATTTTAGTCTAATTACTAAATTCGTATCCTCCAGAATCATTTCCTTAGATTTAGATTTTTCCCCAAAAATTTCCATCTCTAAAATAGTATTATTAATATGTTTAGAATGTTCTTCCTTATCATAATTTTCTTTCTCAAGTTCTTTAGAACATTTTTCTAAAATCCCTTCTTCATCTCTAAGATTTGTAGTAAGATCTAAAATCTCTTTTGTAAGAATTTATTCCGTATTATTTTCCTTGTCTAATTTCTTAGAAATTTTACAATATTTTGCATCAAGTAACATGTAAAATCTAGATACTTATTCATATGAAGGTTCTTCATTTTATGGAGATGATGTATCTTCATTAGAAGTACTATTTTCGGAATAGTAATTCTTATCAAGAGACAAATTTGTTAAAGCCTCGGCAGAGCGTACCTTGGCCATAAGACATGTATGTGGGAAATAAGTAGTAGCAATGAATCCTATATTCTTTTGAGCTGATGAATCATATTCAGAAGATTCACTTTCTGAAGAGTCTCCACAGCTAGCACTCCAAGTAGTATTATCTTTCAGGACTTTATTAGCTTTATCTTTGTAGAACTTCTTCATGTTCATTTCAGAATGCCTCTCTTTTATTTCATTCTTTTTAAGCATAGGTAAATCAGGTCTTATGTGTCCACCTCTCTTTCATTCATAGCATGTGACCTCTGAATCTTTCTTATCTTTTTATTCCTTCTTTTTATACTTAGATTGGAAATTTCATTGACCAGCTATCTTGTTCATTATTAGAGCAAGACTAGTTAACTCATTTTTTGAGACTTCACTCTCACTAGATTAGGATTGGAAAGTAACCTTCTTAGACTTGGATCTAGTTACTTTCTTGGAAGTCGTAGCTTTCATGTGATTTGAAGTTGTAGTAAAATCAACACTACCATTCCCATTCTTCTTCTTTATATTGTCAGCATCTCTCTTAATTCTAGTTTCATGTTGAAGAAGAGTTCCAAATATTTCATCAAGAGAAATTTGAGTAACCTTTATGTTCTCATCGATTTTTGTCCTCTTTGATTCCCACTTATTAGGAATAATTTCTATAATCTTATCCTCAAGAGCTTCATCATATATACCTTTCTGTCCCATAGATTGTAAGCTGTTAACGATAGTCATAAACCTCTGTTGTACTTTTCTTATAGATTCTCCATAAGGAAAATTAAAACCATGATACTCAGCTCTCAACATAGCTCTTCTTGTCTCTATAACTTTGGAAGTACCAAAATGAGTAACTTCAAGTTTCTCCCATATACAGTTAGTTGTTTCACAAGATGAAATTTCGCTGTATATGTTCCTAGTCATTGAACACAATAAAGTGTTGTGTACCGTATAGTTGAGTTGGTAATCATGCTTTTCTTGATTAATAAAAGCACTAACTTCCTTATCGGGAATTTTTTATCCTCCAGTAAGCATGAAAAAATTATCTACCCCAGTATTGATAATGAAAGTCTTCATACGATATCTCAAGTATTCATAATCATTACCATCAAAAATAGGTGGTCTATTAGGATTTATGTTATCGATATAACCAAAATTTAAACCTTCCATCCTTAAGAAAATCTTTGGCCCACAAACTTGTTAAAAGTATAATTTTGTTAACAAGGGAAAATATTCTAAGAAATAAAAAAATTGTATCTCTAAGAAATAGTAAATCCGAACTTATGATTCCGAAAAATAGATTCCGAAAAATATGAATCCAAAAAAGCAAATATGAGAATTCTATTATGAATCTAATCGTGAGATTAATTCAGATCGAACCAAACTCTCTGAATCAATTTTGAGATTGATACAGGATATTAGTTCACCTACTTTGATACCAATTGTTAGGATGGTATGACTCTGAGTATGATGTAATCTGTAATACCAAACATGGGATCGAAATAAGAATGACATTCTCAGATACAAGAGGGGGGTGAATTGTACCTTTTAAAATTCCTTAAGGGAATTTTCAGAATGGTTATGTTTAAAAAATTTAAACAAGATAATTCACAAGACCTCTATGAGAAATAAAGACTTATTAGATTTTAGAATAGTGATTCTAAAAATGGAAATTAACAAAACATACAAGGATTAATATTCTACATTAAAGTGTATACAATCTAACTATATCAAAGTACAAGTAAGGAAGTATAAGGAAGTTATACTTTCCTTAGAAATACAAAATGAAGCGGAAAAACAAGTAGTAAAACTACAAGTAACAAACAATAACTCTTTTAACCTAGAGAGAAGGGTATCCAAAAACCTTGGATAAAGTTCCCTTGATTTATACTTTCAAGAAAGTCTGTCTTACCCACACCGAGGTAATCCCTCGATACGATAATCAGTGTCTGTCTTTCTATCCTCGCAAGCCCTCAACTATAAGGTAGTCGGCACCTCTGTCTTCCTCAGCAAGGAATCCCTCAACTTCAAGGTGTTCGAACCTCTATCTTTCTATCCCCAGAAACCCTCAATTGTAATTAGCAATAATCGGAGTCGCACGAAGCAAGTCTTCACAAGGCAATGTTTGAACAAGCTGTTCAAACTTTTTGCATGAAGCTTTGAGAGTTCATATGTAACACCCTGATATTTTATGAGAAATATTTTTTTTATGTCTAATTTTATACACAACACCAAATTAATCTTTCACAACACACAATACTGACTTGTCTTGCATTACACGCAATCGTGACCTTCCTCGATAGCGTGTGTAGTACGCAATACCGGGTTTCATTAAACAATGATATATTATTATGAACTAGCCGTTATGAATATTATTAAATACATTTTTAACTTTATAAAATTATTATTCATCTTACACATTTTCTAGAACATGGTAGGAGAACAAAATAAATTTTTCGGGTAAAATAAGTATTTTTTTAAAAATGCAGTTTTAATGCCTTTTGATGGCGCACCCACATTAAATATAGTTTTTGACATGTTTATAATTTAAATTTGGAAAAATAAAATTCTTTTTTAGAATCAGGATATATTAATTTACTTTGGATAAATTTTTGATATTTTTCTGATAACTTTCATATTTTGATGAATAGTAAAAATATGCTAATTTTTAATTAAAAAAACTTTTTTCATTGAGATAATTTATGTGGTTAAATTATAATATTTAATTGTTTTAAAGTATAAATAGAATATATTTTTACCATTTAATATAATATATGTCATTAACATTAATTTCACATTGAATTCATAGGGAAAATTTTTTCAATCTTTGGTAATGTTTTAACTTCTAAAACCTGTTTTCTTAACAGCGGAATTAATATTAAATTAATTACTGCAACTTATGTTTTTTGAATTTTGAAAAATGGATTCCATGTTTGGAATCAGTGGTTCCAAATTATTTTAATAGGCAACTTTTTATTTTTGGGCATTATGAATAGTAACTACGGTAAATTTTATTTACCATAGTTAAAGGTAAATCAGGTAATTAAGGGTAAATATAAGATTATAAAATTAACCTAACACCTGTAAAAATCCTATTGGATGACTAACAGTCGACCCATATCACCTAAGGGTCGGATTATATTCATTTAATGGACTTTTGTCCATGAAAATAATTTAATTGTTATTAAAACCAAAGAAAGTGACAACATGTCACATTCTTAAATCTTATAAGTATAATAATTTTTATTTAGTGATAAACTTAATGAACATAGAACATGAATAGTCTCCAGAAATCTAGTACAATTATCTACATCATATGAATTTATTTAGAATTTTTTGGGATTAAATAATTATCATTAATTATGAGACAATACTGATGTTGAAATGATTTTATTAATTAAAATAACAAATAAATGGTTTTAAAAACATTAAAATAAATATTATATGAACTATTTAATGTGCTACACTAATTTTCCAGATACCTGTTATATTTTATGATTCTATTAAATCTTTTAGTTTGAACATATATTCTGTATATATTTTATTTAAATTCAAATAAATGAATAGTGTCAAAATTGAAACTTGTTATTTTATAAAAATAACATATTATAAAATTGTATAAAAATCACAAATATTTTTAAAAATTATAAATTAAAATTGATATGGTCTAAAATGCCATAAAGTGTCAAATTATGAAGAATTCACAACACATATGTAATTATTTATAATAATTTAAAATTTAGAATATTATTATCACAAATAAAATTAAATTGATAAATAATGATAAATCAAGTTGATAATGTTTAAAATAAATTCATAACATGTCTAAATTTTATTGGTTAATGAGATTATAACTCTATCTCATCTAATATTTTGATATGATTCATTTTTGATGTTTTTAAGTGGGGTTGGGATTTAATATAAACTAATATTTCTTATATTTTCAAAGGTGCCCCTCTCCTCCCTTATAAAAGGGCACCTCCTCCCTCTTCTCCTCACACCAATTTGAGCCTTCAACCTCGGAAAACCCCTGAACATTTCACTTCCCCACTTTCCTAGAAACATCTTATAGGTCATTGTCTTCTTTAAATACCAATTTTAGTTCCCTAAGAGTAGGTCTCAAAGAGGCGCTTCAAAGAAGAGGTAATGTCCATTACCGATTCTTTCAACTTTATTTTGTCTTCTACTTATTCTTCTTTAGTTGTTTCATTATGAAGTAATAAAATCAGTATCACTCATATACTAATATGTTATTATAACTATGAAACAACCCTATTTCACAATCTATCCATCCTACAGAAAATGAAATCACCGCGCGTGAGTACGTACAAAATACCGTCTCCACGCCGTAGTGTAATCTATTTTCCACCACAACCTTACATGGATTGGTATAATGGTGTAAATAATGACTATATATGATTATTTTAAAGTGATATTGATTCTGAAATAGTATACATACACTCCAATACAATTCCACAATCATGGGAATGATATCATCGCTCGTGCGTACGTACGGAATACCATCTTCACAATCTGATGCGACTCATTCTACATGTTCTTCATTGTATAATGATTATATAAATGAATTGAATGAATAAATATGATATATATTACACTAATACCATTATGGAAATGAGGTTTCTATAACCTAAAAAGATTAATAAGAATTTATTCGACAAAACACACATACGAACATAAAGCAATAAACATCCGAATAACAAGTAGCAATGAAATATTAATAATAAGAAGCTAAGAATATGACCATATATGATATCATAAAAATACGTATGGTTCTAGAATAAGTAAATGAAATTATTTAAATCATTATACAGGAGGTTCGGACACTTACGAATCAAATCGGACCTAAGGTAAGGGAAAATCTCACAATCTCATTTTTATCCGAGATTGTTTATACTTCAGAATTTACTGGGGAATATTTATCATCCACATCCATGTTTCCTCAATATGTAATATTATTTCCATCCACCTAAAATTTTTTAAATCCAATTTTACCAATCGGTGAGTTTTTAGTAAAAGATATGAAAGGAATCGTTGTTCGTTTTTCGTACGAGGTACTTTTTTACTTTTCCGGCCAAAGTACGGGAAGAATGTTTTTTAACTTATACGGCATGAATGGATTTATAGAACATTATTTCCATGAATCATACTTTACAAGTTTTCAAGTTTATTTTTAATCAACTTCTTTTAGTTCAAAATTATATGACATGTTATGAAATGAAAATGTTTTTGAAGTATAAAGGATATTTTCCTCAAGAATGGAGTTCAAGTGTTTTATCAAAATTATTTTCCATCTAAGATAATATAGGGTTCTATTTATATCCCTATTTTTACATTGATTTGATTATGTTATGATGAAATTATTTTTACGATATCCTTTTATGGATTATGTTATGATGACGTGATGTTTAAGAATCCCATTTTTATTACATGGGTTATGCTATGATGTATGGTTTATGATTTTGTGGCACACATAAGAATGGTATCATTATGAGATGGTTGTGACCTATATCTCCCTATAATGCATTGGGTAAAGATTTATATCTCATGAGATAGACAAGGCTGGAACGGCAGGTTAAACCGGTTCAGTGAAACAGGACTGAAATGAGGAGTGAACTCGGTTCAGAAAAGGACTTTGTCTGCTAAGATAGTCTTGGAAATGAGTCTTGACTACTAAGAAATGATTTTCTATGATTATTTGTGTATGGCACAAAGCTTCATGTTTTAAGTTATGATTATTGGAATTTCATTTCACTTCTATGATTTATCCCATGTTATGATCTCTTTTGCAGGATAAGATTTTCAAAATGTTATGTTCTTATAAATATGATATGTTTGATATTTCTTTTGTTTACCCTTACTAAGCATTTGAGCTCACCCTTTTGTATGTTTTCTTTTCCCCAGGTCAGGAAGAAGGATATTAAGTAAGTTATGTCAAAAAGGGACTCTAGATATGATAAAATAAATGGGAGACAACGTAGATGATTTATGAACCAGTTATTTATGTTTCCATGTATTTAAAGACACTATACCTACACGGTCCTTTAATGGCATTGTTATACGTTGTAATAAGTATGCTTCAATTTTGAAGTAATAACCATCTATGTAATGTATGGGTCGTTATAGTTGGTATCAGAGGAAAGGTATAGTCAACCTTTGGAAACTAGGATGTGAAAGCCTTAGTAAGAAACCTAAAGATATGTCTAAGCATAGAACACAATCTTAGTGTTTTAGAAATGGTCATGAAAAACCTATGATAAGACCTTAAGTGTGAAATTTTATTCTTGATTATGTGGTTTTCCTATTATAATTAGTGTTCCTCGCGCTTTTCTTCTTGGTTTTAGTCAATAGCTGGAACCCGTTGGAACCATGTTAATGCGGAATGTGACGGGAAATGCAATGATTGTCCCCCTAAGAAACCAAACGTTATGGGAGATGGAATATAAAATATTGTATCCATGCTCACACAACTTTCTCATGCTATGAATCATGCAAGAATTTTAAATGAGCAACGGAAGGAGCAACATTCTGTTGAATCCTTCATGAGGCATCATCCACCTTCATTCAACGGGTCTTATGATCCATTAGTGGTTGAAAAATGGATCAGTACCACTGAAAAGATATTTTCAGTTCTTCAATGTTCTGAACACGATAAAGTCATCTTAGCAGTATATCGTTTGGAAGGTGATGTTGATCAATGGTAGAATCTTATTAAGAATACGAGGCAAAGGGATAAAATTGAGTCCATGGAATGGGACGAGTTCAAGAACTTATTTTTCAATAAGTATTTCCCTCGTATTCTTCAAACAACGATGGAGAAGGAGTTTCTTGACCTGAAGCAAAAAATATATGAATCCGTTGGTACCTACGAAGAAAATTTTACAAGACTTGCAAGGTACGCTTCCGGAATTATTATCCAACCTGGGAGTAAGATCAATCGATTCTTTAGTGGCTTAAAACCAGGTCATCGAAGGGTGTTAGCCATAAGGGACTTCAATAGATACGAGGAAATTGTTTGATGTTCTCTCATGGTTGAGATGGAGATTGGTGTAACCCATCAGTCACATGGGTTTGATAAGAAGAGGAAAATGGAATTCAAAGGAAAATCTAAAAACCACACTGAAAAGAAGATGCGTTTTTGCTTATGGTCAAAGTGTGGAAAGAAACATGGAGTAAATTGTCTTAAGGGGACAAAAATATGTTATAAGTGTGGAAAAGAAGGTCATCGGGCAATTGAATGTTGTAAAAATGGGAAGAAGATGTCTAATGATGCAAACAAAGGAAGGGATACACAGAATGAACTGACTACACTACATTTTTTCAAGTGCAAGGAGATGGGGCATTATGACAATCAATTCCCAAATCCCAAGGTTGATGATGATGATCGATGTCCACAAACTCCTAAGGCTAAAGACAAAGGAAAGTCACATGTAATTACTATCGGTAATGTGGAGTACGACAATGAAGTGGTGAGAGGTACACTTACCATCCACTCTAAAGTAGAAAAAGTTTTATTTGATTATGGATCCACCCACTCTTTTGTTTCTGAAGAATTTTCTAGGGGTATCACCGTATTACCTCAAAAATTAGATGTTGAGTTGGATGTGACAACTCCTAATGGCATAACAGTCGCATCAAAAGTTTACAATTATTCTCCGATTGAAGTTTGTGGGAAAGGGCTTCCTGAAAATATTTTAATCCTTCCTATAGTGGAATTTGATGTGATTCTTGGCATGGATTGGATTTCTTTATATGGAGCTCATATCAATTTCCAAAGAAGAGAAGTCACATTTCATATTCCAGATCAATCTATGATCGTCTATCGATGCATGGATGAACATAACCTTCCAGTGGAAATTTCTTCAATCGTATGGGTCTTGATTCCACTAAATGAAGGTTATTTATCTCAAATGGTTGGATAGAAACTCATGATTAATAATATTTCCATTGTACGGGAGTTTGATTATGTCTTTCCAGAGGAATTTCTAGGTATTCCACCAAATTGTGATGTTGAGTTTTCAATAGAACTCATACTGGGTGCTTTGCCTATGTCAAAGAAACCTTATAGAATGGCCCCAATTTAGTTGCAGGAATTGAAGAAGCAACTCCATGAGAATCTTGATAAAGGATTCATATGCCCTAGTGCATCACCTTGGGGAACACCTATTCTTTTTGTTATGAAGAAATATGGATCAATGAGACTCTGCATTGATTATCGAGAACTTAACAAGATCACTATCAAGAACAAATATCTTCTCCCGCGCATTGATGACCTATTTGACCAACTATGCAGAGCTCAATACTTTTCCAAGATTTTTCTTCATTTAGGGTATCATCAATTAAGGGTCAAAAGGGAGGATATACCAAATATGGCATTCCGTACAAGGTATGAACACTATGAATTTATAGTGATTCCATTTGGTCTTACTTATTCCCCTGTTATCTTCATGGATCTGATGAATAGAGTCTTTAGAGACTATCTTGATCAGTTTCTGGTAGTCTTTATAGATGATATTCTTGCCTATTAAAATAGCAAGGATGAACATGAAGATCACTTGAGAATTGTATTAAAGACCCTAAGAAAGGAGAATCTTTATTCCAAATTTACCAAGTGTGAATTTTGGCTTCAAATATTTGCATTTTTGGTTCAGATAATCTCAAAAGAGGGGATGTCTGTGGATCCAGCAAAAAAAGTGGTTATCGAAAGATGGTCGAGACCAACAACAGTAACTGAGATCCGAAGATTTCTTGGTTTGGCTTGATATTACCGATGTTTTGTGAATGATTTTTCATGGTTATCTAACACTCTCACCAAGTTGACTCGGAAAGGAGTTAAGTTGTTTTGGGCAGAGGAATGTGAAGAGAATTTCAAGGAGTTGAAAATAAGGTTATCCAGTGAACCTATGCTCACACTACCTTGCAGTGGAGAAAGGTTTGTGATCTACAGTGATGAATCCAAGAAGGGACTGGGGTGTGTTCTCATGAAAAATGATATGGTGATAGTTTATTCCTCACGACAGTTGAAAATCCATGAGAAAAATTACCCAACTCATGATTTGGAGTTATTTGCGGTAATCTTTGCATTAAAGATTTGGAGGCATTACCTTTATGGTGAAAGGTGTGATATTTATACTGATCATAAAAGTTTAAAGTATATTTTCACACAAAAGGAGCTGAATATGAATCAAAGAATATGGTTGGAGCTGATTAAGGATTACGACTGCTCAATTCATTACCACCCTGGGAAAGCAAACAAGGTAGCAGACGCATTATGTTGAAAAGACCATGCTAGCTTATCTATGATGAGGATCACAAAAGATCCAATATTTATGGATTTACAGAGGATGGATCTTGGAATTATAATGGTAAGGGAAAAATCTTATCTTTCTCAAATAAATGTTCAATCATATATACACGTGACGATTAAAGAGGCATAGAAAGAAGATGTAGAGTTACAAAAGAAGATGAGAAATGTTCCTGAATTCAACCTTGTTTGTGATGGGATAATAAGGTTCAGGAATAGAATTTTTGTTCCTCCCATCCCAGAATTAAAGAAGGAGCTACTAGACGAGGCTCATATTTCTTCATTTTATATTCATCCTGGAAGTACAAAGATTTATAGGGACCTGAAAGAGTACTTCTAGTGAGATGGCATAAAAAGAGATGTTGCTGAATATGTCTCTCGATGCTTGGTTTGTCAGCAATGTAAAGCTGAGAGACAAAAGTCTAAGGAGATTTTACAACCATTACTCATACCATAATGGAAATGGGAAAACATCACTATGGACTTTGTCACTGGACATCCTAAAACATCCAAAGGCAATAATGCTATCTGAGTTATAGTTGATCGTCATACGAAGTCGGAACACTTCATTGCTATTAGAGAAGATTTTTCTCTGGATCAGATTGCAATGATATATGTAAAGGAATTGGTAAGATTTCATGTAGTACCACTTTCCATTATATATGATCGGGATCCAAGGTTTACCTCGAAATTCTGGCAAAGTCTTCAGCATGCTCTAGATACAGAGTTGAGTTTCAGCACTGCTTACCATCCTCGGACAGACGGTAAGTCTGAGAGGACAATTCAAACTCTAGAAGACATGTTGAGAGCATTCTCTATGGATTTCAAAGGTGGTTGTGATAAACACCTATCATTGGTGAATTTTATTATAATAACAGATTTCACTCTGATATTCAGATGGTTCCTTATGAAGCCCTATATAGAAAGAAATGCAGAACTCCAACTTGCTGGGATGAAGTCGGTGAAAGAAAGCTATTAGGACCAGATCTTGTTGATGAGATTGCAGAAAAGGTCAGATCAATTAAACAACACATATGATTGGCTCAGAGTCGATAGAAAAGTTATGCCGACAACTGAAGAAAAGACCTAGAGTTTGAAGTGGGTGATAAAGTGTTCTTACGAATATCTCCCTAGAAGAGGGTTATGAGATTTGGAAAGAAGAGAAAGTTGGGCCCTAGATATATCGGTCCTTTTGAAATTCTAGATCATGTTGGGAAGGTAGCTTACCGATTGGCGCTTCCACCGAATCTATCTCAAGTTCACGATATGTTCCATGTATCTCTACTGAGAAATTACATACCTGATCCTTCACATGTACTTAGCTCAGAAGTTGTACAGCTGGAGCAAGATCTTTCTTATGAAGAACAACCAATAGAGATTCTGGATCGTAGAAAAAAAGTCCTAAGGAACAAGACCACTCGCTTGGTGAAAGATTTATGGAGGAACCACCAATTAGAAGAAGCTACCTGGGAACATGAGGATATGATGAAGGAGAGGTATCCTCATCTGTTTGTGATGAAGTGATGGATATTGAGGGAGAAATTCATTTTAAGGGGGGTAGAATGTAACACCCTGAGATTTTATAAGAAATATTTTTTTATGTCTAATGTTATACGCAACACCAAATTAATCTTTCACAACACACAATACTTACTTGGCTTGCATTACACTCAATCGCGACCTTCCTCGATAGCGTGTGTAGTACGCAATACCGGGTTTCACTAAACAACGATATATTATTATGAACTAGCCGTTATGAATATTATTAACTACATTTTGAATTTTATAACATTATTATTCATCTTAAATATTTTCTAGAACATGGTAAGATAACAAAATAAATTTTTTGGGTAGAATATGTATTTTTAAAAAAATGCAGTTTTACCGCCACTTGATGGCGCACCCACATTAAATCTAGTTTTGACTTGTTTATAAGTTAAATTTGACAAAATAAAATTCTTATTTAGAATCAAGATATAAAAATTTACTTTGGCTAAATTTTTGATATTTTTCTGATAACTTTCATATTTTGATGAATAATAAAAATACGCTAATTTTTAATTAAAAACAACTTTTTTCTTTTAGATAATTTATATGGTTAAATTATAATATTTAATGGTTTTAAAGTATAAATAGTGTATATTTTTACTATTTAATATAATATATTTCATTAACATTATTTTCACATTGAATTCATACGTAAAAACATTTCAATCTTTGGCAATGTTTTAACTTCTAAAACACGTTTTCTTAACAATGGGATTAATTTTAAATTAATTAATGCAACTTATGTGTTTTAAATTTTGAAAAATGGATTCCATATTTGGAATAAGTGGGTCCAAATTATGTTAATAGGCTACTTTTTATTTTTGGGCATTATGAATAGTAACTACAGTAAATTTTATTTACCATAGTTAAAGGTAAATCGGGTAATTAAGGGTAAATATAAGATTTTAAAATTACCCTAACACCTGAAAAAATCCTATTAGATGACTAAAAGTCGACCCATATCACCTAAGGGTCTAATTAGATTCATTTAATGGACTTTTGTCTATGAAAATAATTTAATTATTATTAAAACCAAAGAAATTGACAACATGTCACATTCTTTAATCTAATAAGTATAATAATTTTAATTTAGTGATACAATTAATGGAACTTCGATCATGAATAGTCTCCAGAAATCTAATACAATTATCTACATCATATGAATTTATATAGAATTTTTAGGGATTAAATAATTATCATTAATTATGACACAATAGTGATGTTGAAATTATTTTATTAATTAAAATATAAAATAAATGGTTTTAAAAATATTAAAATAAATATTAGATGAATTATTTAATGTGATCCAATAAGTTTCTAGATACATATGACATTTTATTAATCTCTTAAAGCTTTTAGTTCGAAAATATCTTCTGTATATATTTTATTTAAATTCAAATAAACGAATAGTGTCAAAATTGACAATATTGTTATTTTATAAAAAACATATTATTAAATTGTTTAAAAATCACAAAAATATTTAAAAATTAAAAATTAAAATTTATATGGTAGAAAATGTCATAAACTGTAAAATTATTGAAAATTCACAACACAGATGTAATTATTTATAATAATTTAAAATTTATAATATTATTACCACAAATAAAATTCAATTGATAAATAAGGATAAATCAAGTTGATAATGTTTAAAATAAATTCCTAACATGTCAAAATTTTATTGGTTGATGTTATTACAAATATATTTCATCTAATCTTTGGATATGAGTCATTTTGGAAGTTTTTAAATGGGGTTGGGATTTAATATAAACTAATATTTCTTATATTTCCAAAGGTGCCCCTCTCCTCCCTTATAAAAGGGCACCTCCTCCCTCTCCTCCTCACACCAATTTTAGCCTTCATGCTCGGCAAACCCCTCCCCATTTCACTTTCTCACTTCCCTAGAAACTTTCTATAGGTCCTGGTATTCATCAAAGACAAATTTTAGTTTCCTAAGAGGAGGTCTCAAAGAGGCGCTTCAAAGAAGAGGTAATGTCTGTTACCGATTCGTTCAACTTTATTTCTTCTTCTACTTCTTCTTCATTAGTTATTTCATTATGAAGTAATAACATAAGTATCACTCATATACTGATATGTTATTATAAGTTTGAAACAACCCTCTTTCACCATCAATCCATCCTACGGAAAACAAAATCACCGCGCATGCGTACGTACGGAATACCATCTCCATGTCGTGGTGTAATCTATTTTCCACCACCACCTTACTTGGATGGGTATAATGGTTTAAATAATGACTATATATGATTATTGTAAAGTGATATTGATTCTGAAATAGTATACATACACTCCAATACAATTCCACAATCATGGGAACGATATCATCGCTCGTGCGTACGTACGGAATACCGTCTCCACGATGTGATGCGACTCGTTCTACATGATCTTCATTGCATAATGATTATATAAATTAATTGAATGAATTTAATGAATAAATATTATATATATTAAACTAATACCATTCTGTAAATGAGGTGTCTATAACCTAAAAAGATGAATAAGAATTTATTTGACAAAACACACATACGAACATAACGCAATAAACACCTGAATAACAAATAACAATGAAATATTACTAATAAGAAGCTAAGAATATGAACATATATGATATCATAAAAATAAGTATGATTCTGGAATAAGTCAATGAAATTATTTAAATCATTATACAGGAGGTTCAGACACATAGGAAGCAGATAGGACCTAAGGTAAGGGAAAATCTCACAATCTCATTTTTATCTGAGATTGTATATACATCAGAATTTACTTGGGAATATTTATCATCCACATCCATGTTTCCTCAATATGTAATATTATTTACATCCACCTACAATTTTTTAAATCCAATTTTACCCTTCTGTGAGTTTTTAGTAAAAGATATGAAAGGAATCTTTTGTCGTTTTTCGTACAAGGTACTTTTTGACTTTTCTAGCCAAAGTACGGGAAGAATGTTTTTTTAACTAATACGGCATGAATGGATTTTTAGAACATTATTTCCATGAATCTTACTTTACATGTTTTCAAGTTTATTTTTAATCAACTTCTTTTAGTTCAAAATTATATGACATGTTAAGAAAGGAAAATGTTTTTAAAATAGAAAGGATATTTTCCTCAAGAATGGAGTTCAACTGTATTATCAAAATTATTTTCCATCTAAGATTATATAGGGTTCTGTTTATATCCCTATTTTTAAATTGATTTGATTATGTTATGATGGAATTATTTTTATGATATCCAATTATGGATTATGTTATGATGAAGTGATGTTTAAGAATCCCATTTTTATTACATGGGTTATGCTATGATGTATGGTTTATGATTTTGTGGAACACATAAGAATTGTATCATTATGAGAGGGGTGGGACCTATTTCTCCCTCCAATACATTGGGTAAAGATTTATGTCTCATTAGATAGACATGGCTGGAATGGCAGGTTAAACCGGTTCAGTGAAACAGGACTGAAACAAGGAGTGAACTCGGTTCAGAAAAGAACTTTGTCTGCTAAGATAGTCCTGGAAATGAGTCTTGAATACTAAGAAATGATTTTCTATGATTATGTGTGTATTCCACAAACTTCCTGTTTTAATTTATGATTATTGGAGTGACATTTCACTTCTATGATTTATCCCATGTTATGATCTCTTTTGCAGGATTTTTCAAAATGTTATTTTCTTATAAATATGATATGTTTGATATTTCTTTTGTTTACCCTTACTGAGCATTTGATATCACCCTTTTGTATATTTTCTTTTCCGCAGTTCAGGAAGAAGGATATTAAGTAGGATATACCAAAAAGGGACTCTAGATACGATGAAATAAATGGGAGACAATGTTGATGATTTATGAACCAGTTATTTATGTTTCCCAGTTTCTAAAGACACTATACCTATACGGTCCTTTCATGGTTTTGTTATATGTTGTAATATGTATGATTCAATTTTGAAGTAATAACCATGTATGTAATGTATGGGTCATTATATGATAAGAGCCTCTCTCTCTAGAAATCACTTCAACAACATGTAAGCACAGATCTCAAAGATGTGTCAAAGTTTAGTTTTGATCTTGTTCAAATGAGCTCCTATTTATAGGCAAAGCTCCAACGGTCGGCTCCCTCCTCCAACGGTCATATTTCTTCTTGAATTTCGGAGGGACCTGTACATGTGTCACTCAACCAACGGTTAGTCAATAACTGAAAGCACGAAATCATTTTGTAATGAAACAAGTATAAGTATAAGCAAAACAGAAGTTCGAAATGTAAGAAAATAATAGTTCGGAGTCTAACCAAAATGGAATTCGGATTATATAATAAAGAGATATTCAGATTCTATTTTAATAGGAATTTGGAACCAGAATTCTATAGAAATATAGAGTCTGAATTTATAAGTAAATTTAGAGTTTAGTTTCACCAGAATTCAGAAACAGAACATAAAACGTTCAGAGTCAAACATGTATAAGTTCGGAGTCAAACTTATAAAAGTTCGGAGTTGAACTCCTAGAAGTTCAGAGTATAACTCATATAAGTTCAAAGTCGAACCCATAGAAGTTCGGAGTCAAACTCATAGAAGTTCTGAGTCGAACACATAGAAGTTCGGATTCGAACTCATAGATGTTCGGAGTCGAACTCATAGAAGTTTGGAGTCGAACTTTGTGAGAGTTCATATCCAGAAATTGGAGTGGAACTTCATTGAAGTTCGTATCCAGAATTTGGAGTGGAACTTCATTGGAGTTCGTATCCAGAATTCGGAGTGGAACTTCATTGGAGTTCATATCTTGAATTTAGAGTGGAACTTCATTAGAGTTCCTATCCAGAATTCGGATCCTAAAACAGAATGCTTCATATTTAAGTATTATATGATTCCGAGGTTTTAGGTATGAATCCTATTTTTATACTTAAGAGAAATATTGATATGTATAAGGAAATCTAGGTTAGGGTAAATTTCCAAAAGGAAGGAAATTTTCATTTGAGAAGTAAAATATAGATTTTCTTAAGTATAAGGTGTTTGTGATTTTTAAAACAAGAAGTAATGGAAAAGTCACAAGGAAAACCTTATTGACTCAACATATATGTTGTTTGGTCCCTTAAGTTAAACGATTATCCCTTTATTAAGATAAATTGTGCCTTCAAAATTACAATTAATTTTAAAAACATTCCCCTATCAATTAGTAACAAACTATGTTGATCTTATTATACATTAAAAATTATTTTGAATATAAATATGGGATACATTTTTTCAAATTCCAATAAAATAATTTTCAAAAATTAATTTAAATTTAATCCCACATGCAGGACGACAATGTGGGGTTTTAAAGTAAAAATGTCCAAATGTTTCCTATGTTTTTATAATAATTTTCAAAGGTAAATTTATTAATATGAAATAAATTGTTTTAATTGATAAAAAATATAATCTAATTAAACATTCATACCAAATAAAAATATAATTTACCCTTATAAAAAAATTATATGAATAATGTAGTTTTGATGTAAAATTCAGTATTTTTAACTATTTATTATGAAATTAAATGTTAAAGAAAAATACAAAGAATTCACCCTAAGATAATTATTATGTTTCTATTTTAAATATGAAGCATATATTGACATATTAAATAAATTAAAGTTTTAAAATTCATATTTAAATTAGGTTAAGCATTAAAAGAAGGTAGAATTTCCTTTATAAAAACAGAGTATTTTATATGTAAAAATGGTTTTCAGATTATCTTACGATTATAAAATATTTTCCATGAATATAAAAAATATTATATTGAATATAAAAAATATAAATTTTATTAAAATAATTCTCTAATTGTAATTAATTATGTTTATTATGTTAAAAAACCTTTAGAATCATGAAAATAATAATATTTTATTTTATATCCAATTGGTTATTATTTTAATTTATCCCAAATTGGTAACCCGTGAATTAATTTTATATTTATATAAACCATAATGTTCCATAAGTTAGATTATATTATTCATAACCTCTGAAAAAATGGGTTGGTTATATCATATTATATTAAATAATAATATTTCTATAATATGGTGTTGTTTGGTGAAACTCAGTCTTACCTGTAACGCAAGCCATCGAAGAATGTATCTATTTCACAAAACTAACATTAACTTGGTGTTTCAATGATTGAAATATAGAGAATATATTTTAAATAGTAAAAATATTATAAAGTATCTAAATATGATATTCATTTATGTGCTTTGTGTCGTGTGTCATACATGATATAGAATACAAGGTTCTTACTTTAGGATTTTGGGGTGTTACATTTTCCCCAAAATAATTTTTTTCGATCCTCATGATTTAAACATGATATTAGTGATATATTATCTCTTGTTTCTAATTTTTAAATCACACATCATGAGAAGGGTTTGTAAAAAATCCTCACGAAAAGAGAGATTGGGAAGTACAAGTGTTACATGGAATAACATATGACTAGGTTTCTATACAAGAGAACATAAGTGGAACGTAGAGATACGTACTTGGAGGAAAAGCCAAAATATTTATAAGTTGTGATTGAAGTCATCAATCACAAACAATTTAATGATCCATCACACTTGAGGGCCAAAAATAAATACATCTTAAATAATTTATGAGACCATCGGTTCACCATAAATTATGGTATTAGAACAACATATTATTTCATTGTCATTTTTCAAGTGTTGGGTAATTCATTTATTAACCAATAATATAAGTAATTATTATTGCTTGATAAGTTTCAATTTTAATTGAACAATCCAAAAAAATTTTTCTTCTTCGATAAAATTAAAATTCATTCCTTTAATCCCAGAAATAAATAACAAATAATGACTATTGTATGCCTGAAAAACTAAAATAAGCATTTAAAGGATTGTAAGGCCTATAAAAGAATGAAAAGTCAAAATATATTTCAAAACTAATATGGTTAAAAGATTAATTTATAATTAACAGAACTGATTATTTTTGTTCATCATTAAAATATATTCATCAAATTGTTTTGCTAAAAATAATGAACAATAACCATGACGATGCATAGGTTAGTGGTCGACGTGAAACACTTATCACCCTTCAGTCATGGGTTCATGACCAGTGGCCTTTATATATTTTATTGGTTTTCACCCAAGTTATAGGTTGTCCATTTATAAAACCAAATTAATATAATTTTCAAAAAAAAATATGACAGACATTTTTAAATTAAGGTTAATCACTAAATAGACATTTAACTAAAGATTCCAACGCAACCTCAATAGATATATACATTATCCATTTATTTCCACATAGTCCCTTCCTTGGTATAGGGTTGCTTCATAATATCATTTATTGGATTTCTAAATCATAAAACCTTATATTCACTCTAAAACACCTTTAGTTTAACCTAGGTTATTAATTGTCAAAATAAACCATTGTGCTTTGTGAAAAAATTGTGTATTATCAAAGAATGTCCCTCAGGAGTCTCAGACCAAGTGCACACAATGTCTGTTTATCATATACCAAGTTACCCTAAGGAACACCTTTTCAAATTTATTACTCCTAGGAACATCTATGTCAGAACCATGTAAAATTTTAATATGTAGACAATTATGTATTTCTAGGAAAACAACATAATCTATATTTAACTAAAATTTCTAGATATTATTCTATAATTATCCTCAAATTATACATTACAGTTACATTCTCTAATCAATATTTTCTTAATCTAGTTACCAAGGTTTTTACACGACTTCCTTAGATTCCAACTGTTTCAACGCAACCCTAGAAATCTTAGAGCATGTGTCTTCTACTAAATACATTTTCATGATTACAAGGAATCAAGCCTAAAAGGACCACATAGTTTAGTATTCTTGGTAAAACATATACATAAATGTTTCTTTTATTAAAAAAACAATACACTAATTACGACATAATTGTTTTCTTCTATATAAACTTGATCGATAACTTTATTCCATCTAGTAAATCCAGGAATATTTTCAAAGTACTCTTCTTGGATTCCAAGGGAAAGTAACATAACAAGGGTGAAATAAAATGATCAGTAAAGGAAAAATATAGAGAAATAAAGAATGACTAAATTTGAATAATAATTATGAAAAGGTAAATAACTGAATTCACATGACATATAATCAATAAATGGAGAAGAAATTGTATAAAAATATGGAAGGGTAAAAACTAGAAACATATTCCATTAATGAAACTAGATAAAGAAAAATCAATACGGAAAGGTAAGAAATTTAAACACTCTCCATTTAATCAATGAAATAAAAATAAATTGTATCCATAGATATGTCAACAATAGATATCATGGATGAATAATATCAAAATATAAATGAAGGAAATTCTTAATTATTAGATGTTGTGTATTTTAGTTACATGGAACCATTACTGTCATGTGATAGGTTACCTATTCCAATTTTCACAACTAATTCGTCCGATGAGACTATCGATGCATTGAGGTAATTTCATTAACCATTTTCCAACATATAGTGTGTTCCTTAAATGGTCCCCAACCTGTGTATAGCATGTCCAAAAAAGTCCCCATATCTAATAAAAAATATGCCTTATCTAATATTCATATTGAATAAATTATATGTGTTTATAAATATTTCCCCAAACAATCAAATAATGTTCAAAGTAAATATTGTATGGAAAATAGTATAACATTAAGGGAATAATCATAACTATGAAAAATATATAGATATTTACGATAAATTCGATGCTAAATTGTCATAGGAAATTGATTATTTAAAGGGGCCTAAAAAGAATCAAGGAAGTGAATGTTAATACTATCGTTTGACATATAAATCATAATCCATCCATTTGATGATTTAGGATGGTATCAATACAACATAACCCACGTGGATTAAAATAAATGGTTATTGTCGTTAATTAATGGAAACATTATAAAAAGATCTTTCAAAAATATTTTTGAGGAAAATATACTTTTACTTTGAAAAAACATTAACAAAAACTTTTCTTTGATAATCACCTTTGAAAATATTTTCTTCAAACATTAACCTTTTAAAATTGAAAAGGAATCTTCATCGAAATAATTATGGGTGAATATATACATGTCGTACGAGGTAAAAAAGCACTTTCTTTTTACACGATTAATGGTCAAAAATGCCTTTTTTAGAAAATGATAACAAAATTCCTTTGAAAAATGTTGTAACATATAGAAAGGGTCAAAATATATTTACAAAATAATTTGAAAAAAAATTAAATTAATTTAATAAAACATTATTTTTAGCAGAAAACTGGTTCTCCAACTAATGAGAGATAAAAAGTCAGGTTTTTGGAAAATCATTTTCGAAAATATTTTGACTTCCAAAGTGTTGAAAAATGGTAATAATACTTTAAAATTGTCAAGAATAATGAGAGTATATAAAATGAATATTTCTATTGAACAATGTTCAAATAATTTCATCAAATAGAAATACCATTGAATTATCAATAACTTTATTATTGATGAGAATAATCATTAAACATTTGAAAATGTCACATACCAGTTTGAAACATATTGAATCATAATCCTCAAGAAGGAATAACATTAAATGAATCTGTATTATAACATGAAGAAAAAAAATTCATGATAATATATAATAAAAGGGGTAGTAGATACACCACAAAAAATATTTAAGTGTTGAACATGACATCTATCTCACGGATGTAAAAATTGAGATTAGAATACCTTACCTCGAGTTTCTATTAGGGTGAACATCCTTTAATTTCATGAATAATAAACTTTTGTTAATTTTATAATTTTTTAAAAACCTTTTTCATGTATTATTTATTTTTTATGTCACTTATTACCATGTTTCTTACAACTACTTATACAATTAAGTTAATGTTGTCTGTTTTGACCAAATTCAATTTATGTGTCAAAAACAACTTTGGTAGGTCAACTATAGTCTAATAGGTCCTTATATAACATCTCCTGAATAATAATAATAAAATAATTAACGTATTTATACTTTAATTATACATTTAAATCAATCATTAAATATGGTTATGAAAAATTAACCAGTGTTTCAATCATAAAGACAGTACGTCATACGTATGCATGAGTAACGTTCTAATTTTTCAATGATCGTTGTGGAAAGAAGGTATGTATCACTATATATTTCGATAATTATAATTATATAATAAATAAATAAATTATATAGGTATATATGAATTTTTTTTTTGATTTAAAAGGAATCAAATCATTTCTAGAAGGATGTAGTCCAAACATCTATGAATGACATTATCACTTATTAAGTGTGTGTGACATGGTCATAAATAAAATGGTTTATATATATATATATTAATTTTATACAAATTTAATTATTTCATGAATATAATATATATGTTTTCAATGATATATATGTTTAATTAAAACCATATTTTATACATTCCATGTATCTTGTGAATGAATCACATCGCTTTGAGGGGGTGGTAGTCCGTAGTTCCTCAAACACTCACTACTGCAAAAGTTCCCTACAACCATGGTTTGAATATGTGGGTATAGCCCATAAAACTATGGGTATAGTCTATACCCACAGTTTAATGAACTGTGGGGTCCTTAGGCGTCGGGATTGCCCTATACCCACGGTTCTATAGAAACTGTGGGTATATCCCAAAAAAATTCATCTTCCCCACGAGTCTAGTAAACTGTGGGTATACATCTATGCCCACGGTTTACAGAACCATGTTTACAAATTTTACAGTAGAAATTAGATACTTACAGTTAAGTTAACCGCAGGTATAGAGGGTTCTACAGTAGCACATTTACCCATAGTTTAAGAACCATGTGTATAGAGGGTTCGGCAACAACATATTTACCCACAGTTCTCAAATCATGGGTATAGAGTGTTTTCAGAGAAATTGAAGCTGGCCCCATCCACGCACCCCCAGTGCCACCTGCACCCATCCCCACAGAAATAGAAACTCCCCCCCCCCACACCCCCAGTACCACCTCCACCCAGACCCCCCCACCCCCCCACCCAGCCCCACTACACCCTGCACCCCCCCACTGGACACCAGCCCTAGACCCCCCCCCACCTTCACCCCCACTCTCCCATTTTGGACACCCCCAGTACCACCTTCACCCAAAACCCACTCCCCCCACCCTTGTACGCAGCCCCCTGCACCAAGACCCCCCCCCCACCCACCTACACCCCCACTGCCCCTCCTTTGGACACCCCCTCCACCCAATACCCCCTTCCGCATTGCACCCCCCCCCCCCCCAATTGCACACCCACTGCCCCTCCCCCCTCCTGGACACCCCCCTGCTCCCTCAGTACCACCTGCACCTACATCCCCCTCCCCCCTGCACCCATTCCCACTACCCCTGTGCACCCAGGACCCCCCATCCCCCCCCCCCAACTGGACCCCTCCTGGAAACCCCAGTGGGTCCCCCCCCAACACCACCACTACACCCCCTACACCAAGCCCCCCCCCCCTTGTGAAACCACTGTAAAACAATGCAAACCAGAATGAAAAAACAATGTAACCATAATGTATTGTTTTCACGAGTTAAAACATAAGCAGATCTTGCAAAATTGTTCAAAGAAGAAAAGGTTTCGTATCAAAAAAGTCCTAAATAAATTTTTAATGAAAAATCATCACAATAATTTATCTCCACTATGATTGGATTCGTCTCTAATATGTTCATCAGATATGACCCTTGATAGATAATCTTTAAAATAAATTACCTCATAGGTTAGATGAGACACATCTACTATATCATCCCATAAGATAGTATTTTTCCGCTTCTCTTGAATGGGAAGAATAAGGCCACTAACCTCTCTACTAGTGGAAACTAATTCAAAAAAAGGATCATCCAAAGGGGGGATTATTGCAACCAAGGCATGATTGGTTGGATTTGTGCAAAATATATGAGGTGTGAATGAGGTATTTTTGATTAATGAGGAATGGGCTTTGTGAAGAATAATCGCATAAAGATCTATTGCAATAAGATGTGTTGAAAATTTATATTTGAAGACTGCATTCGATGTGTTAACAAAAAGAAGAAGTCTTGGAAGAGGACTGAGGGTGAAGATATGCATGGAATAATTTCAAAATAAAATTACATTCATGATTTAGAGATATTGATATGTGATTTGTGTCTCAAAAAATGGATTAATCACCCTACTTCTGGGCGTGATATGTTTGAAAGTTGAATGTCTTTCAAGGGGCATTTATTTTTTTCCTGTAGAGATTGAAATGTCAATCCAGAGAACCCAATTTTCATGAGGTATTTACCTGTCCTTTTCCAAATGAGTGGAATTCCATGGAAAATCAAAACACTGTGGGGTGGCTCTAATAATGAACGAAATCTTCATAGAATAACCGGTGAGAAGATTCAACATGTTCCTCGCATTGTATCCGAGAATAAAGGTAGCTTCAGACAATCTCAGTTATTTCTTTTGGAAATAATGTTGTATTTAGGGTTGTGTAGAACTCCACTCAGGGTATGTGATAAGGAAATAACTGTCTTTCCCCCAGTTGAAATGTTCTAACAAATCCTATGCCCTGCCATGAGGTCAATGAAGGTTTTACTAGGAATTTCAAACCAAACTATTTGGTTTATGATAGAGTTTTTTTGGAACTAAGGTATTTCTATAGTTGCATTGTTATGGAGTCTAATCATCAACTCAAACAATGTACAGTGGGTCATGATCTGATATTACATTATCAAATTGGTTATGAATGTTAATTTACCTTTATTAATCCCAAAATATTACCATTTCACAACCTTTTATACCCATATCATTTTCAGAATCTATATATATTTCTTAGTATACCATGTATTCTAGTTATAAATTCCAATGTCCTTGATCCTTATTAATGGGAATTGACAATTAATTTCTAGAAATTCTCAATCCATCCCTAATTATCCTTATTTTCTAGGCATTACCCTGGTTCATATTTAGACTCTAATATATTAATATTAAGATGAACTAAAGTGGATGGTCTCTTCCCACGGGCATGAACAAGTGTCTGGGCATCAAGGAATCAAAACTTGTGAACGATTTCCACCACAAAAAATTAATTAAAACTGCAACAGAAAATAAATAACATTTCGACATGACCCATCTATATGTCTAACATCCATGATGAAGGAATAGAAAATAAACAGAAGAAACATGGTAAAATCAGAAAACAAACACACAATCAATCCCTCAACTACCTCTATCTCCCACCCCTGCAAAGAAAACCACGTAGCCACCTCCAGTGACCTTCTGGACCCCTTCGCTAAATATAAGTACCATCCGTCTGTAGAGAGAGGTAAAAGGCCTTAGTGGTTGATGCGATAAAACAAATAAAATAAAAACTCAACAACAACATACCTGTCTTCTATGATTAAATAAGTCACTGCCTAACAGATAAGAACCACAATTCCACATGGGTCCAATCATGTTCCTTCAAGAAAGGGTGAAACATATCGAAGATTCAAAATGATATTGTCTAATAGTAGAGTCCTGTTAATTAAGAATAACTCTCCCTATTAATGGTATATAATCAGTTTGCCTCAAGTTTCAATGCCTCGTGGGTCCTTCCCCCTGGACAGAACCCCCCCCCAGCATACCCCCTTCCCCCTTGCACACCCCCTAACCTCTTCCCCAGCACCAGCCCCCCTGAATGTTGTAAACCCCCCCCCCCCACACACACACAACACACCCCCTTCCCCCTGGACAGACCCCCCCCCCCACATCCCCTCCCCCTTTACACACTCCCACTCTCCCCTCTGGACAGAACCCCATTGCACACCCCCACCCCCCTTGACACCCCCTCCTAGATAGCCCTCCTCCCCCTACACCCTTCCCATCTCTACACACTCCTGGACTACCCCCCTCTCTTCCCCCTTCACACTCCTGGACAGCCCCCCTCCCCATGCACCCCTGCCCCCCCTGCCCTCTTCCCCAGCACCATCCCCCCCTGAATACTTATAACCCCCCCCCCCTCCCCGCACACACACACACCCTCCCTGGCACACCCCCCTGTCGTCTTCCCCAACACCAGTGAGTGGGATTCTCATGTCATTTTCGACAGAGCATCAGCAGGATTCTTCCTATGATTCCCAGATTTGTCACCCTTGTATTTCCCAGACATAAGTGTTATTAAAAGGTTTTTTCCCAGGTGATGTTGCTACGAATAGTTCTAGTGTAAGCATTTAAAGTCTAAGAACTAATAGTGTAATCACTAGTAATTTAATGATGTTAGTATAAACATTTCTAGTGTGAATATTACTCCTGTATGAAATGCTAGTGTAATGTTTCTACTAATGAAGCCAAATGTGTAAATATGTAAACTTTTCAACTGTAAAAATTGTTGTTAGTATGTGCTACTAGTGTAAGCACTCCTAATATAAAGGTTACAGTAGAATCCGTGCTAATGTAAGAAATGCAACTTAACCACTTCAAGTTTTATTCTAGTTATAATAATGTCAATATTTATTAGAAAATGTTTTTTGATTTTTTCAAATATTGGAATATTGGGATTGATCATCAATTTCCTTAATTTTAATGCTTATACTAAAAATAATAGAACCTGCATAATAGGATTAGGAAAATTATTAGATGTTTTATGTTATATAAATTCAAATATTAAACAGTATAGGAGTAATACCTGCCTAATATTTTAGCTCTCACAAGTTTAAATACAAAAAAGGTCATCTTTTCATTTTTTAAGAAAATATTTCATGACATAGTCTTATATGTTGATATCAGTACACCCTTGTTTTCATGTTTCCCTGCACATGTACATAATTGAATTATTATTATTCGAATACAAATTGAAAGTTTTTTAAACGGTATGCATAATTCATTTCCATAGTTTAAACTGGTTGTAGAGTTTATTATCGATACACATTCATTTGAATACAAATTGAAAGGTGTTTCTTTTATTATGCTATGAGTAGTTTGAATTTAATATTCAGTTTATTTTAAATAATATACACACATTGCTTACTAAATACAATCATAGATAGGAAAAAAACCATGATAATTATTTGAAAACACACGTATAAAACACACCTTAGTGAAACATACCTTCAGGCAAGACAAGATCCATGGAATCCCATACATGTAACCCAGCTGATAATAACGTCATAAAACCAAACCCATTCAAAGATCCAGTCATACATGATCTTATAAGATTTCCATGAACACTGAGTTGCGTAGTCAAAAAACACAAAAATGAAAAAAAGAAACCATTGTTGTATAAAAAGAATTACCTTGCATTTTTTCCTCTAAAGCTCAGTTGTCCATCACGAACATCATGCTTCAAGCCATTGACAAGATCAAATGAATTATCACAATATTTCAGACATCTGAAAAAATCATTGTATTTTTTTCTTAAATGATAATCAAAAGAATCACATGATTATCTCTATATACATGAGCTTATAACATGTTCCATGTTTTACACAGAGTGTGGGATTACATATGATCTGGAATTATTTTAAACAATATCTTGTGTAACTTCATAAACCAAGAAAGCCCCAATAGAGAGTAAAACAAGTGAAATAGTACATACAAGAATGTAGTGAGCCAGCCTAACTTTATTAATATTGATCATAGTCTTGTATTGAAGAAGTGGAGAAAACAAAATCATCTTGGAAAGATAATAATGGAATCATATAACATGTTATGCATTTTACGTTATGATAAATTTTATATAATGATCGGGTATGGTCAATCCTTTCTATCATGAAACTACTATAAAATTGAGCATTCAATTAAATTTCGTTACATGTAATTTCATTACATAAGGTTCCATTAATTATCATTTTATCCAATTCAATGAAAAATTACAAACATTGCCTAAAAATTTGTATCAAAATTCATATAGAACACAAATTCAGGGTATGGGGGATTAGATGGGAATACAGAAAAACAATTGATGAATGATCAAGTAGATCAGAAATTCACAATTAAGCAAAAAAATCCATCTTCACAAAAATTTATCGAAAAATATACATATGGATTACCTGACTTTTACAAGAAATATTGTGATCGCCTTGCTCACTGAATCTCATAGGAGTGGGAAACCCACTCCCCCCTGCACCCCCACTACCCCCTACACCCAACCTCACCCCCTACACCCCCTGCACCCCCACTACCCCTACCTTCCTCCCCCTGCACCCAGCCCCACCCCCCAGCTCCCATCCCCCCCACCGCACCCAGCCCCCCCCCCCCCCCCCCGCACCCAGCCCCCCTCCCCCCCCCCTCCACATACACCTAGCCCCACCCCCTGCACCAATCTTAAAAAGCTACCTATAAACCCAAAACAATATATATGATGTACCATATCATTCAGGGACTTGAGATCTCAAAAACCCAACCAGTTCAATCAATAGAAAAACTTCAAATTTGACAAAACACAAATTTTAGAAATAACAACTGAGGAATATATTCCTTTTTGCCTAGAATAATTTTGACTTTTCAATTAAATAATTTATGGAAAACAAAGAGATAATAAATGGAATCCAATGTCACTATATGGGATATCATTTAGATCTAAGTATTCTATGTTAATAAGGGAATCTCTTTCCCATATGCGTGACTAAGAATCCTAATGTTAGCTTTATGTAAATGCATGTTAAAATATACACAGAACTTTTCAGAAGAAAACAAATTAAACATTCTCATCCACAAAAAATTTAAATTCATGTTCTTAAAGTACATAAATAAGTCTCCCTACAATGTCAAAAATGGTGGGGATTAATATCCTCTCCATCACCAACATCCCCATTTCCATGTCCATGCCCATAATTATTAACATCATCCTCATTATCAGCAACATCATCAGCAACCTCATCACCAACAGCAGCATTGTCAACATCCTCACCACCAACAGCACTATCTCCACCACCTTCATTGCCACTACGACACTCATTGGCATCACCTGAAGCATTATTTAACGAGATAATTGACACCATATATGATTCAAAAGTAGCAACAGCCTCTCATGAAAGCGACTGACTCAAAACTATCATAGCTTTTATGAAATGTTCGGTCATCATCTTACTTATTTGACACTCCTCTAAAAATATTTTCTTTTCCCCGACTTCTTTAGAATGAGATATTTCTATCTCAGAGGTCTGGGAGGCTTGAGAGGATCCCAAAGATGACCAATACTTAGAGGGGGCAATGTTGTTCCCTTATCAAAATCGTACTCTCCCTGGGTGATCCTCATCTAATACCTGACTTAATTGATCATGTGGAGTGAAGTAGTCATCTTCCATACTGTCAAGGGCCTCCAAGGCAGACTGTTGAAATTATATACATATTAAATTATGAGTTTAGTATAAATATTTGAAATAAAAATAAAAAACTTTACAATTTTATCTAGTGTCTGTGCATTTACTGCACTTGCATCCATTTTCTTTCTACTGGAGAAAAATAATTTGGCACGAGGTACAAGAACTTTGATGACCAATTTTGCTTTCTACAAATGAGAAATTCACAAATCTAGATTATTACCATATATGAGAAATGCAAAAATATGGCCTATGTCTATTCAATAATATTTTCCGTAGAACATCTTGTATAATAGCACAATACCCGGTTAAAGTACCTGGTTCTTTTCATGATCATGCATTGTAGTGGACCCCAATGTGTGCAAATATGTCATTTATTCTTTATTCTTTATGTTTTCCTCTGACACTTCCTAAAAAAATCCAATACAAGTAATAAGAATTAAATTTTATATGTCAACCATTAAAGATTGAGATTACCTTAAACTTAGCAGTCTTCCAATGTGAAATCATTTTTTCATATTGGTTTTTTGGATAGTCAGGTAATATGGTCACCCCCTCTAAGTCAGTACCAACCCTTTTCATCCAACCAACATACAAATCATGCTTGTATGAGTTCTAGAACACCACAACATCCATCAACTTTACTGTCTTAGGAGCTTCTCAATCGGGAAAGTTAAATTGAATCTACAATGAACATGTTATTTCATTTAAATACACTAATAATATAGATATGACATTATATAGTTTTCTTACCCATATTTTCTCCCATGATTTTTCCTTAATCTCTTTACTGATACATCTCCATGACACTGGTTCCACTGGAATGATATCATGATACTTGGCCAAAGTGTCCATTAGACTTATACACTGCGTTGCAGTTGGAAATACAATCTGATTTTGTCGATTGTGATCCACCATTAGATGTTTCTGATAATTCCAAAATTCCTTCATCTTAGTGCACCCACATAACCTAGAAGAAGTTCTCACTGAATAAGAAAAGGAGGTGGGGATTAATTAAGTCACGGAACAACATGACAAAAAAAGTGATATAATTTAAACCAGTTATAATCAAAAAAACCATCTTCAGATTGCTCGGTAAACTATGATAGATCTATGGGTTGTCTTGACTCAGTAGCCTCTACAGGAAGTGTCTGTTCCAGTGTAAGCTATGGGTGACCTTCAGGCACTGGAGTTGAATCTAATGAAACAGACTCATCAGATGATGGATGGATGGTAGGAATTGGAGGTGGTGTAGACATGGCGGTATATGGGTAGTAGGATAGGGGATACATCATCAGATATGGATATGGTAAAGTTTGAAACATCTATGTATGTGGTGTAGTCATCAAATGGGAAGAAGAGGCAAAATGAGATGATAGAGGCATCCGTGGGATCATCCCTGAAGGTGAAAAAGACATGGAATGTGAATAAGAGGGTAGATGAGATGATGACAGAGTCATGGATAAAAACATCCATGAAGACTTAAGAGGAGGAAAGAATGGTGTGGTAGAAGGGGTGTTTGATGGTAGGTCAGTGTGGAAACAGGTATGACAGTTGCTCCATCTTGGTCTAGGAGAATCCCTACTCATACCCATGCTAATCAGATTATGAGTCAAATCTGGTGAAACTAAATGTCTCTAAAAATTTTGATAATGAATATTAACATTAAATTATATGTAAAGTAGAAAAAAAGTACAATTATAATACTCACTGATAGAAGGAAAGGCAACACACATTCATGCACCAGTCGATCGGGATCAAATAGTCACTTCCTTCAACCATCTGTAGTATTGGGATTAAATCTACATAAGAATGAAATTTAAAGTTTTTAGAAATACTTTTTAAAAATAATGCATAAAACGTACATATATTATAAATTCATGATATTATCCTATTTGAATTCTTTTAATTACTAATTGTACAAATGATTACAAGGAAATGACTAACACAGTTTTTAAAATTACATTACCAAGTTATACATTTTTTTAAAACAATATTTAATCCATGTTTTGTACATTGAAATAAAAATTATTTAATGAAACGACACCGAAGAATACAAAAAACAAACATTTCATTCCAAATCGAAATAAAATTAATGTAATTACAGCAATACTAACCTATGAAACTCATGTCAATATAAACTGAATGAATAGTGAACATATATAGTTTCTTTTATATATAATCGACCACTAATTCAGGTTCAACATCATCTCTCATAATGCGAAAATTTAATTCATCAAATGAAATATTTTGTCCAACACCAATGGGGACGTCAATGGTGGAAATTTCATCACTAGCATCATGAAAAATATGTCTGGGGATTACGTCATTAATGACATAATAATCGGGTTTCATATGATCTTTCACATAAAACACTTTTTTAGACATTCATTTAAAAGTTTATGGTTCATTGATACATAGGCATCGACTCATATAAAAAACTCTGAATCCATAGTCATCAATAAATATACCATGTCGTCTCATTAAATCAAACCATTTACATTTCATCATAGTGACTCTACCTTGAGAGTAGTAAGCCAATAACAATATTTTATCAACTAGCACATAATAATACACATATTCATATCGAGGTCGACTATCTAATACAATGGAATAACAATCCATTGTAGTGGTTAACATAATGCCATCTTGATGTGTTCTAATTTTCACTGCTCGATCCGTTGTAACAAATTTATACCCATTGATTATTAAAGTTTTACATTCACAAACCAATGAATTAGGACCAAAATACAAAGCTATCAACTCATGAGAAATAGAGTCAATAGGTAAACTCAAAACCTAAATTAAAAATGGAAAATACAATTAAATGGATAAATATTTTTTGAAACTAATTAAAGTAATGGTAATACCTTTGATTTCCACCAAGAAGGAAACTCCAGGCTATCCAAAGCCTCTCCCCTTCTCAAAGACAATGATCGATTAACTCTACTTATAATTTTTTTATGTTCCCTACATAAAATGATAATAAAAGTGTATGGTATATGTGAAATTTCATAATATGAGATAACATATAAATATCCAAATAAATTACTTGATATAGTCATCGAACAATCCACAGTTAAACAAGACTGTGCAATGTGCCATCTCCTGCTCTTCAAGGCTCAATGTAGCCAATGTATAAGACCCAACAATTCCTTCTGTTTGGGGAAGAGATGGAAACGAGGTCTCAATTTCCCCATACTAGTCATCTTCATTTCTCATTGGTAGATTATGTCTTGTAGTGACATCAGAAGAATACATTGAATAAAAATACATATATTTTTGATCCAGATAACCCCTCACAATCGAACCTTCAGTATAATTCATGTTACGAACATATTATTTCATTGTGCGCATATTTTGTTCAGTAGGATACATCAACCAAAAATCATCTAGTCCCCCAAGAAGTGTTTCAGTTGGAAGATGAACTATTAAATGCAACATGCACGTGAAAAAGGATAGATTAAAAATATTTTCTATCTCACATAAAATGAATAGATCCACCTTCTGAATTTTTATCATGAATGACTTGGATAACCATTTAGCACAAATGTCTCTAAAAAATGGCACATGCGAATCACTGTCACCCTTTCGTTGTTGGATAGGAAATTCCGAATTTCTATTGGAATCAATTCAAGAACAAGGATGTGATAATCATGAGTTTTCAAAGATTTTAGTTTCATATCTCTTTTGCTGACTCGTTTATATATGTTACTAGAATAGCCATTGAGAAACTTGATATTCTCCAATACTTCGAGAAATTGATATTTCTCTGATGGTGTCATCACATAAGAAGCACAAGGAACTTTCCATTTTTTTTCACTGATACACACAGAATGTAGTTCTGGTTGAATACCCCAATCGAACAAGTCTCGATGAGATTTAAAGTCATATTTGGTCTTCCCCTTGATATTCAAAAGAATTTCAAGCAACATTTCAAATATATTTTTCTCAATATGAATTACATCTAAAACATGACGTAACAAATTTGTAGGCCATAGTGGCAATTCAAAAAAATACTTCTCTTTTTCCAATTGTAAGTGGTTTCAGAGTAAACATTCTTCTTCTTTTTAGGTTTCAACTGAGCTTTACCTAATAAAAAATAGAAATATTATAATTCATTAATAACATCACTTCCTGACATACGTTGAGGTGGTTTTTCAGTCTCAATGGTATTATCAAACCTCTGACGATTCATCCTGTATTGATGATCCATTGGCAAGAATCGTCGATGCCCCATGAATCTAAAACTATGAAGTTATTTAATCCTTATCTATCATGTATTATTCACACAAATAAGATAATATAGTTTTACCTTAGTGCTCCACCCAGACATCACTGCATAAGCAGGGATATCATTTATGGTCTATAGAAGGGAAGCACACATATAAAATGTATTCATTGAAGAAGCATCGAATGTATTCCCACCCAAATACCAAAGTTGTTTCAACTCTCTTATTAAAGGCTACAAGTAGAAATCTATATCATTATCGGGATCATAAGGTCCATGTATCAGTATACTCAATAAAGTGAATGGTTTGTTCATACACATCCACGGATGAAGATTATAAACATGAATAAAAACTGGCCACGTGCTGTGAGATGTAAGCATCTGACCAAACGGATTAAAACCATCACAGGATAGACCCAACCTGACATTAAGTGCCTTAGATTCAAAATCAGGATGTTTTGCATCAAATTTATTCCATGCTAATCCATCTTCAGGATGAACCAACTCATCATTTCATTTAATTCTCTCAGCATCACACCATCGCATATTGGCTGATATTTCTGCAGACAAGAATAGATTTTGATGTCTGGAAATCAATGGAAAGTTCCACATGACTTTCTATACCACATGATATGGTGTTACATCTGCATTTGGATTCCATTGAGATGTACCACATTCGTTACAGTCATTATTGTCAGTTGTTTCCTCCCAAAATAAACTGCAATCCTTCGAACAAGCATGAACATTATTAGTATCAAACCCAAGCTGCTTAATTAAATTCAATGCATTTTAATGATTTGAGGAAATATTTAAACCATAAGGAATCAATTACTTCAAAAATGTAAGAATTTAATCAATAAAATTAGTAGAAATTCAATACATGGTTTCCCCATGATATAACTACATTACAAGTTCCAACTTGGTCATTTTAATACATTCCTGATATACTGGAGTTCTGAAATCATCCAATAAACTTTTCACTCTCTCATTATCATCTTTAGTTTTTTCCTTTTATGTATTGATATCATTGTATTCTTGAACTAGCTTACTATCTCTCTTGGGATGATGGAAAAATGGAAACTGATCGAATATCAAATTCTACATGCCACTTCTTTCATCTTGTTCATGAACAGTAGAACATTGACTCGTCTCTCTATGGTGATACCAAACATAATAGTTTTTTTGAAATAAACATTTCATTATATGGTAGCTAACTTATTCTTCGCTTAATTCCAACACATTTATATCATAGAAACATTATATGACCTCTATGTGAAGCATTGTCAAATACAAAATCTAAAAAATTCTTAAATTATTTTGAAACCTGGTCGAAATCCTATAAGTTCGATTCATCAAACTTCAATCCATTCTATAAAAAGAAAAATAAAATTTATCTTACAATAAATAATGTAAATCATAATTAAAAAAGAGACATGTACTATATAAAATAATACTATTAAACACAAAATCTTAATAGTTAATTCACATTTGTATTGCAAGTGCCTTTATTTTTATAACCAATTTAAACCCTTTCAGTATCAGAGATAAAATTATTACCTCTATCCTATTAATGGATGATCAACAAGGTAATCCAATAATGGGCCAATAATGGTTTCATGTCTATCATAGAGTGTTATATGTAATTATAGTTCAACTAAGGGAGAGATAAATAAGTTTTTCCTCCCTTAGGTGTAACATAAAAATATCAACTTTTAACATTAAAAGACTCCCTTAAACATGGGTCATTTCATTTATAAATCAATGTAGAGATAAAAACATTCATCCATCATCAAAAATATTTTAAACGAGCCCCATATTAATGTAATTTAATATTTTACATGGGTAAAATTTTAATTCAAAGAGGGAATATTTTCTATAGAAAGCCACTTCATATCAAAAAATTAATGAAAATCATTTAGATAATTTATATAAAAAAATCATGGGTATCAAATTTTGGTATAAATATACTGCAAGATTAATTTAATAAACTAAATCACATCATGAATTTTTTAAAAAAATAATTTCATAGAAACACCTACTGCATACAAAGTTGAATATGTCACAACCAGACTCTTAGGAAAAGGTCATTTTGGTAAAATAAATGAATTTAAAATAAATTTAAAAATAAAATACCCATTATTAGATTAATATATTACACTAAATTTTACACAAACCGTGATTAGGTTTCTCTTAAGAAATGAAAATGAGGGAAATTTAAGTGAAATGACCAGGGGAATCTCCCTTTGGATTTAGGTAATGTCTTCTGTATCAAATGCCATCAATTACTGTTTTGGATTCTTATGGTAAACCCTAATTTTATTTTGAATGATGAGTTAACTGGATTAGACTTGATATATTTGGTTTGAATACCTCCATCATAAGCTATGGGTTATAAAACTTCCATTCATCTAAATTTCATGGATGGTTCCTTGTGTTTAGACTAGAATAATGGATTAGGAAGAATGGAATGTCTCACCTATGAGTTTTATTGTGGGAAAATTCTATATTTAGCCTCCATGTAACTTTTTTCAAGTAACTCAAATAATTAAAAAGTCATAATTTAAAATCATATATCTGTTGTCATCATTTTAATTTAATTAATATTTAACTATTTATTATAGTCCAATATTAACATAGTAAATCAACTAAAATAATTTAATAAATAATGAACATCTGAAATAAAATAATAATAGTTTATGAACTTATTTGAAAACTGAAACTCTCATTTTTATAATAATTTCATAAAACAAAACATTATTAATCAAATAATATCTTATTTATCTAATATATATTTTTCATATTATTCCCCTTCATTCAACCATCAATTAAATATTTCTTTCATTTTTAGGATGACCATATTTATGGGTATTTGTGTTAAACCACAAAAAAATGATAATCCAGACATGAAATTAAATTATAGAGGGAATCATTAGACCTGTCTAAAAAAATTAAAATATTAGAGTCTTGCACCCACTATAATCTATATGTAATATAACTTACCCTATTTTTTGACCATCTTTAATGAGGTCCTCAAATAACTAGAAAATAAATGTCCTAGGTCTTGATAAAATCTTTCATGATAATATTACCTTCATTAAATACTCAAGGAAAAAATTTTGATATTGTTTCTTGATCCACTATTTTTATTCCTCATATGTATCAAATTCTATAATTTGATTTTATATTAAATCAATATCCTCTGGTGAAGGATTGATGGTCAATGTGTCTATCTATTCCTTAGAGTATTTAATAAGATCCAAATTATATTTTTGATCAATTCCATATTTTTATCTATGGTCCAACTAAAAACCCTTAAATGTGTTTACTGTAGTATAATGATTTCCCTTAGAGAAGATTTCGGGTTTTTGTTCTTTGTATGTTATTGTCCATGAAAATTGGTGTTAGATAAACGTATATATTATCCTACCTACATATTCTCCCTTCTTTCTCAGTTTGGATTTGATCTTCTAAGTCCACTGAATCTTCCTTTGGAACGTCACTTAGAATAGGGTGTCCTGGCTCAAGGTATTATTTCTCCATCCCCTAAATGCTAGTAAATGTTCCCATTGATATTATTACTATAGGTTTTAGAAAATATAATAATCCTTAAACATCTATAACTTCTTCCCTTATTTATAAATTTTTTATCATTTGATGGTTTTTTATTCAAATTACATTTCTTATTCAGAAAAGGGTAATACAAAATACATATATTGAGGATATCACACCCTATAATAGTGGGGGGGGGGATACCAAACCTATATGATCTATAGGTAGAGGATCTTATGCCCCAAACCCATGGGGTAAATTTCTATCCCTTCCTATAAATGGTGAGATGAAATTATTCTTTGATGTAAATTTAACATCAAGGAGGGTTTCGATTTACCAAGAATTATTAATAGATAAGCATGTTTACTATAATGTTGGTATGATTGATCATGCTAGATTCAGCACATGCCACATATCTATCTTCAGAAGTAGCACCACCATCATGTCCAATGTGTAAGGTCACTTTTATGTTACTGGTTATATGTAAAAATATAATCCTAAATGAAGATTCAGGGTCACCATATAGTCTTGGTATAGGTATACGATTTGTTCCCAAGTTAAACATCATATATCCCTTAGGAAATTGATAGCCCATGTACAAAACACAAGAAGGGGAAGTAGAAATATGACTATAATATGTGTGGATAGGTGAACATGATATGTAGGATCCATATGGATAGTTGGCAGGTTCTCCATCTTCACAGGTCATGTTCTATCAAGGAAAAAAGGAATGTGGTATTAAAACCCATGGTTTGTGAGGCTACACCGGCTTCATGGGTGTATATTACCTATACACAAAAAAAATATCTACATAAGGGTAACATATTGTAAGATTTAACGAAACAATGTGTCGTATTTAACCTATCCTAGAATCCCTTGCTATTGTACCTACCAAATTACATGATGTGTGTTCTTTCGAACTATATGCCTTGTAGTTGGGTTCTATGATCTGAACATTACTCTAGTCCTCAATTCATTTCTACTTCCTCTTATTTTTCTTCATATATCACTTGAATTGACTTCGGACATTATAAACATGATAATTCCACCTATGTAAAGTGGATTATATCATTTGGTACCTTGATTGATGATTCATATCACAATCTTGTCGATGTACATATTGTTATTCATGAAGAAACCCAAAATCCAGACTCCCCTATCCCATTTTATCTTATCCTATAATCCATCCTCATGCTATAATACTACATATAGAACACACAATGTAAATAAATGGAACATATTTTAATTGTTCAATTAAATAAATCTATGATATTAGTTGAATCATCAGCTAAAATCTAAAGTTAGTGATGAACATGTAAAGAACGGTGGGAGAAATAAAAGAAACCACAGGAATGGAAATTCAGATCTGGTATGATCAAGAATCATCTACGTTCGCATAAAATAAATAAAAAATAACTAATTTCTAGTCCCAATATCAGTTATCCCAATATCATAATTTCAAAAAAAAATATCATAAGTTTAAAAGGCCATCTACTATATGAATATTGATTCAATTTAAAGAAAATTATTCCATGTTCAAATCAAGAAAAAAATGGGTATAAATCCATATATATAAATTCCTTACCATGATGGTGAAATGATGTTGATTTGATTCTACTTCACAATCAAGGTTCTTTTTATCGACATCACTAAAAAACTGATATTTCTTCCCTGATTTTTCATCACCACCATGCCCTCACTCCAACTTCTTCTTCCTCTCCCTCTATGGTTCATGTGGACATAGAACAACTAACCCTAGGGAGATTTAATTATACGGATTAAATATAGAAATTCATGGGTTTCTCATTATAATAACAAATTAATTAAATATTTAAATTATTTAATTAATCATCTCATGACTGAAAACACCCAAGAGTCACAATTAAAATGAATCGTATGCCATGAATATGGTAAAATTCACATTATAGATTCAATCTCTATCTTGGTTTCTCAATATGAGACTTTATTTAAGATATGTAAGAAAAATTAAAAAACATAAAATACATGGACTAAATACAATAATTTATATTTTTATATTATTTCTGAAGATCCTTGACACTCTATTTTATATGAAAAAGTAGACTTGGGGAAAACATCACAATATGAAACCGAAGAAACCTTCAAAAAAATTGAAGTTTCATACTATAGTAAAATTCCATTTTTACACATAATAATGTCTTAATAATTTTTTTAAACATTAAATTCATCTAAGTATCATTCGATGAAAACATAGGTCAATACACCTCCCTACTGGTTTCCACTAATTGCATAACAATCCCCTATCTTAGAGTCTGTTAGAATAGATTCATATAAAGAGATAGGACACTTCATAACAGTAATTCTAGAAACTCGTGAACAAATTCCTACCATATTTTTTGAATTACATGTAGAACCCCTCCCACTAAATAGAGTGGTATCATTAATACTAGGAAAAACTCATTACAGATGAGGCTACTAAGATTCTCTCTCCCCTCACCCCACCCCATTAGGGAGAACTACTACCAAAAGATCCTCCCCCCTATGTTAGGAAACTTTTAACCAAGGATTTCTTAATAGATCCTTCATTACTCCATGCCATCATGGGATTCACAAAAAATATCAAATTTCCTTTATATATTAACTAATACAATATCTAAAGGAGGATTAATAGATCCCCCATCACAAATTAGAATCTTAGACTCACTACACCATAATTAGTTGGTGAATTCACTACAACACTAGTACACAGATTCGAGGGGGATCCTTTCCACCCCTTTCTCCCCTACCAAAGACACCACCCAGCTCACGAAGCTATGGAAGAGCCTCCATCCTTAGCTCTAGAAGAACAAAATATAATTCTAATTCAAGCATCTAATTATTAATAAACTATATAGGACCATCAACATTCATCAACAAATGGAAAGGAAGTATATATCAAACCACTATATGAATTTTGAGACATCAATCCATCTGATTATCCAAAAGTTCAAAGTGATGAAAATAAATAGTATTACCTTCATAATCAATATTAGGGATAAGACAAGTACCATAATCAAAAATACACTAAATAAAATCTAGGAGAGTTTGATATAGTCTTAATTAAATATGTAATCTATCCTGAATGGGTTGATTCCTTGTCATTTTCAACTAATAATCCTATAAGAATATAAGAACTCGGTTCTTATTTTTGAGGCACGAGTTACTTATTTTCTCCTTTATTTAAGTGTTTTTTTAGAAAATAAGGAAAATGGGGGAAAACCCCAAAATTTTGGAAGTACACTCCATGTACTTTTGGCCGTGTGGGATGAGTACACATGATGTGTAGCGATGTCTGCAACGAAGGGTGTAAAAACCGACCACATGTCATGTAGTAGATATTTACATGGCGTGTAGTCAGTCGACAGACAAATAGTAAAGTGGTAGACAGCTAGGCGACAGAACACACCGTGTATAGAGGCATACATGTCATGTACTCATGTCGATAAATGAACAGTGCCACACCGGAGAGAAGCCGCTAGCGGAACAGTTAAAAAATGGAATGTACATGCCATGTACTTGAGAGTACAGGCCGTGTATTTTGTTTTTTTCTCTTAAAATGGGCAGTAGCCTCCTCTTTTCACAGAGGAAGCTTAGAATCGGAGGGAGGATCAGGAGGGATGGTCGGATCTTCAAAGATCTCCAGATCGAGTACCGGGAATCCGTTTTCTGCACCCTCAATCTCCCTAGAACCGCACGGGTAAGCCCTCTCCTCTACTTGCGTAGATCATACCAATTCGTTCCCAAGGGGGAGTTAATTATGATTTAATGGGATTTTTCTTATCCCAGATCTACGTCGTTCTTGGACGTTTCTGGAATCAACGTTCGTGTATACCGTTCAGGGGTGTTTAATGTAGGTTTTGTGGTGTTAAATTTCCATCTATTGTGTGTTTTTGTGTATCATTGAGCTATGAACCCATGTTGGGGTGTCGTGTACCTGAGGTTGTGGCTATTTTAAAAACCTAGATTTGTAAAGGTAATTAAATGTGGTGATAAATTGTTGTTTGGGATCGCTTCTTGGATCCAGGACCACCCCGGGTGTGCGTTCCCCTGTTTAGCTATTTGGCTAGGATACCCGAGGGTAGGCCTTTATAATAATGATTATAGAATTGCCTTCAGAGTAATTCCATATGTATTTCTTGTTTACATGTTGGGCATGGCCCGATTACTTGTTTATCCTAAGGGAAGTGTTGTGATTAGCATGTGGGCAGTGTAATACTTAGCCTATGGGAAACATATTCCGTGCCTGTGGGCAGTTGACTCTGTGCATGTGGGAGACACCTCGTATGCCTGTGGGCAATATTTGATATGCCTGTGGGCAGATTCCTATTTTTGGATTCTCTTTACCTAAGGGAAAGGGTTTACGTGTCTGAGGACACTAGCTCTTTTACTTAGAATATTCACTGTTGTGATATCATAAATTGAATGTTTAAAAGAATAAGAAAAATGGAAATATAATTGGTAAAGTTAGTTACTTTTGAGTACTGCTTAGTTTATTTCATTTTACTACTGCACACTATCATTGCATATTTTCACAAAGTTGGGAATGAGCATCAGGTGGGTCCCTGCTAGAATTTATTTCTCACACCCTGTTTGGGTCATGTATTCATCCCAAACATATTACGTTTCGACAGGTGTGGATAAGGGTAAGGGTCCCTATTTAGGTACTTTATTGATGCAAGGATGTAGGTGAGAAAGGGACCATGCTTGGGCTTGCGATGTCACTCGCTGTTCTGTTTTTCTTTTCTGTACTTGTACTTCAGTTTTATTGTATTTTAGTGTAACATGTTTTGGCTGTTTTATAGAATAGTGACATGCTGTATTTTCATATATATATGACTGTTGTTTTTTTTGTTACTATCAGTTATCCATTTTTTTACATATATTGTTTAGCACTTCCGCTTGTTGTATGCTATTTATCTATTCTGCTGCACTGCACTTTGAAAAATGAGGGCATAGTTTCTCCACTATTAGACCAGGGCCCTCGCTGCTAGTCGGTAGCCTATACCATTTGGTGAAATGCACTTGACGTCATGTAGAGAACCGGTTTTGGGGCACCCGTTGATTGGCACCTGGAATCGGGACGTTACAAAGCGGTATCAGAGGGGTTATTTTTTTGAATTACAATTTGGAGCCTTATTCAGAGATAGGATGAGAACGGTAGATGGTAATAAGAGGTACACGGGCGTAGCTAACCCGTGTACAGGGAAAATCCAATTTACCTCGTGTTGCAATTTTTCTAATTTTTCAATTTTACAGTTGAATTGATTTTCACCGAAGGGTGACACACTTGTGATTGTGCTGTTTATATTTTATTCATGGGTTCTATCTAGTTGCAACCCGATGAGATGAGGGAATTCCATCTCATGCATCATTTATACATATTCTAGAATCACATTCCATGCACAGTTTCCATGCCATGTAGGTGAATTAGAAATTTCATGTTGTTGTGATAGATTTTGAGCTAGTAAAAGAATGCTGTTGTGATAGCTGATTTGATAGATACCAGCTGTTTGATAGGGTAGTATTGTGTAATCATGTTTATTTAATGGACGCCAAACTTTGGTTTTTGGGGAGTATGGGCCCTCATTGACCGGAATTTGGTGGATCATTCACTGTTTATCTGGTTATAACACATATAAGATGCCAAACATTGATTCCCGAGGAGTGTGGGCCCTCACAGATCGGAATTTGGAACTTAGGTGTTGTTTTTCAATATTTTCTGGGTTCCTGAGAAGTTTCTGAGGCATACTATCCAGAAACCCAGTATAAACGCAGTATAGTACATTAAACACGCCATGTATGTTCTTCTGTTTGAGAAGAAAAGAAAACTGTTTGAGTACACACCATGTACCCTATGTACACGCCGTGTAGTCTCTTCCTGTGTCATAGACCGTGTGGGTGGGGACACAGGGATGAGAAATCCATGGGGTGAACATGTCGTGTACCGGATGTACATGCCGTGTAGTTTTGACATGGAGTCTGCCCATGTAACTAACAAACTCGGATGGAGGATACATTAAGACATACACGCCGTGTCCACTATAGAACACGCTGTGTAGTTGGACCCATGTATCCGGCCATGTAACGAACAACACGGGTTGGCGAAGCTTGTCTAGTACACGTCGTGTTCCTAAGGGACACGCCATGTAGTCTTCACCAGTGATAGACCGTGTGGACCTGACCATGTGGCTGGGAATACGGGGTGGAGTACACGCAGTGTGTGGGTGTAACACACCGTGTAGTATCATGCCGAGTAGTCGGCCGTGTCACAAATTACACTGGCAGTTGGAAAATTACACCATACATGCCGTCTATATTGTATACACATTGTGTAGTTTTGTTTAACGGGAGTTGTGTGGCTTGGCCATGTAGAAGGACCTGAGCAGGGGAAGAGAAGTCAGGTACATGGTGTCTAGTCGGTATACATGCCACGTAGTCTTGTTGTGAAATATTAAATGCCTTCTTCCTCATATTCCCCTTTTGGTTCCTTCGTTTTCAGACTATGATAATTATGATCTAAGGTGTGCGTTTGACCTTGTAGTGTCATGTCGCCAAGAAGTTCACGCGTTGTTCTCCAGGAGAGCGGCAACGAGTATACTCTGGAGATGGTGCACCATGGGCTACCATTTGATCCTCCAGCAGTGGCAGATGCGGTGTCAGCCGTAATACCGGACATAGGCGTGGAGGCGCAGTTCCGTGAAGGCTTTATGCAGTTCATGCAGACCTTTCAGGGAGCACCGACGTCTGCCACCTCTATGGCCAAGCTGAATCGTATCTTCTAGTAATAGCATTCCCCTACGTGTTTAAGGGATGGCGGACCACAGGCTATGAAGTCTTGGCTGGGGTCGATGCAAACTATTGTCGAGCACCTAGAGATGCCTCCAGGGTGGAGGATCAAGATCATGACTTATATGCTACGTGATTCCGCCAAAAGGTGGTGGGATGTTACCATCCAGTCAGAGCATCACAGTGACATGGCGTGGGAAGATTTCTAGACAGCCTTCTATGACTTCTTTTTCCCAGTGAATCTGAGGGCAGATCGAGCTCGAGAGATCATGAATCTGCAATAGGGCGATATGTCGGTGATGGATTATTCTGCTTGTTTCACCGAGATTCATCATTTTGCACCCATTCTGGGGGGCTATGAGACGCTGAGAGCCAGAAGCTTTAAGGATGGTCTTTGATATGAAATCTGAGCACTGGTGAATGTTTTTAGGTTGCCTTCAGTACATTCTATTGTGAACTATGTGCTAATTATAGAGAGGAACCTATGGGAAGCTAGTGGTGTGGGCTAGGGCGATTCAGCACCAATTTCTGGTTCTATTTCTACTTGTAAGAGGAAGATACAAGAGGAATTCTCTTAGGGTGGTCGTACCAGCCAGAAGAATATATCAGGTGGCCAGGTCGTGTTCTACTATTGTGGTAAGGAGGGGCACAAGCGACCTCAATGTCCATGTGACCCAGTGGAATGTTGGTCATGCGGAAGGTTGGGTCATCTGCAGTGCTTTTGCAGGGCATTTCCACGAGTGGCTTGTGAGAGGGGTTCTGTGTAGACTCCGTGTGTGGGGGTAGGACCAGAAGCTTCTTACCAGTCAGGGAACTAGAATACATCAGGGCGTTTAGGCAGGGATGGTGTATGTGGTCATGGTATCCAAACTCCAGGATCTTAGAGGCAGTATGGCGGGACAGCTAAGGGTAGCCAGGCTGTGTCATAGGGCCACGACATTGGGTAGACATATGCAGTAAAACAGACCCAGTAGAAGCAGGATCTCGGACCTTCTACTATCATAGGTACTATTCTAGTAGCTTCTGTTTTATCTTCAGTACTTTTCGATACAGGTGATGCAATAGCATTATATCTATACCCACTGTAGAGAGCCTTGGGCTTGGTGTTTCTACTTCCTATGATGTTATGACATTAGACACTCCGTTGGGAACTAGAACAGCTAGTGTGAGTCAGTACCAGGAGTGCCCACTTGAGGTTGGGGGGTGTCACTTCCTTTGGGACCTCTATTTCTTAGAGATGATGAGTTATGATGTCATTCTTGGGATGGATTGGTTGGTTCCCTTTCGAGCCTTTGTGGATTGCTATCATCAGAGGGTGAGTTTCACATCACCAGAGGGCGGAGAGTTTCTATACAAGGGCAAGTGGGATGTCCCGGAGAGTTGAGCTGGACCAGAGCATCATGGGCAATGTGGTATCATAGCCTAGATTGCGAGCTTATATCTGGACGACCAGGGGACTTGTCAGAAGGATTTCCCTCTAGTGGATGATCATTTCAGGGATGTCTTCCCGGACGACTTTTCAGGTCTCCCTCTAGAGATTGAGGTGGATTTTCTTATTGAGAGTGTTCCAGGAGTAGAACCTATGTCCATTCCTCATTATAGGTTAGATACACCAGAGTTGTAGGAGCTCAAGAGATCGTTAGAGGAGTTACAGGCAAAGGTTTTCATCTGACCCTGTACTTCTCCTTGGGGTTTGATGGTCCTCTTTGCAAGGAAAGTGGATGATACCCTCAGACTCTATGTGGATTATCAGAACTTGAATCCTTTTACAGTTAAGAACCGATATCCCTTTCAATGGATTGATGATATTTTTGATCAACTTCGTGGAGCATGAGTGTTCTCGAAGATTGACTTGAGATTAGGATATCATCAGTTGTGTGTTAGACCATCTGATATAACTATCACAGCCTTCAAGAGTAGGTATGGTCTATACGAGTATACGGTTATTCCATTCGGACTCACGAAATCCCCAGCAGTTTTCATGGATCTGATGAATCGTGTGTTCCATCCTTATCTGGATTGTTTTGTGGTAGTATTCGTGGACGACCTCTTGGTGTACTCTCACACTCGACATGGTCATGCCACCCATCTTGAGATCGTATTGAGTGCACTGAGAGAGAATCATATATATTCTAAGCTCTCAAAGTTCCCTTATGGATGGACCAAATACACTTCTTATGTCATATCATCTCGGAGGAAGGAGTTGCAGTAGACCTAGAGAGGGTGAGAGCTATAGTTTCCTTGGAGAAGCCTAAGAACATGTTTGAAATACAGAGTTTCTATGGGATGGATGGTTACTACAGACGCTTTATATAGGACTTCTCCAACATAGTAGCACCATTGACGGGTTTGACTACGAAGGGTGTGAGTTCATTTGGTCAGAAGCTTGCAAGATAGCCTTCTAGGAGCTCAAGGGAAAGTTGACATCAGCACCGATCCTAATAATCCTAGTGCAGGGGAAGAGCTATAAAATATATTGTGATGCATCTGGAATTAGGATAGGAGTTGTGTTGATGAAGGTTGATTGAGTAGTTGTGTACGGGTCTCGGTAGTTGAGGCCACATGAGAGGAATTACCCGACGCATGATCTTGAGTTGGCTGCAATTGTTCATGTGTTGCGTTGTTGGCGACATTATCTCTTGGAAGAACATTTTGTGATGTTCACAGACCACAAAAGCCACAAGTACATCTTTAACCAGTGTGACATGAACCTGAGATAGCGAATGTGGGTTGAATACCTTCAGTCCTTCTATTTTGAGCTTGCCTATACACCAGGTAAAGGTAATGCAGTAGCTGATGCACTGAGCTGGAAGACTCATATACAGGCAGTGCAGGAGGCCAGTGGTGAATGGCAGCTTATGGCTTTGTTCTTTGAGATTCATTTGAAGGTGCATGATAGTCATGGGTAGAACTATCTTTCATCTTCAGCTATGACTTCTATCCTTCGGGATAGAGTGAGGATGAGATAGCAATCTGATTCAGAAGGCCTGGTTCTACAGGAGTCGGTGACCAGTGAGGAGACTTCTATTGGTTGGACGCTAGGCAATGATGAAGTTTTGAATTTCCATGGATGAGTGTGGGTTCCACGGGATATACACGAGGAGTTGATGCGGGAGTTTTATGCTTTAGCTTGGGCAGTTCATCCCAAGATTACCAAGATGTACCGAGACTTGATATATCAGTACTGGTGGTCGGGAATGGAGAGGGATGTAGCTGGTTTCGTTACGAGGTGTTCCACCTGTCAGCAGGTGAAGGTGGAGCATCAGAGGAAAGCCGAGCATTTTTAGAAGTTACCCATTCCGTCATGGAAATGGGATGATGTCGCGATGGACTTCGTGACTAGGTTTTTGAGGTCACCCGCGAGGTAATGATGTCGTGTGGGTTGTTGTGGACAGACTCACAAAGGTAGCTCACCTTTTTCCGATCAGGGAGACCTTCGGAGTTGACGAGCTCAGGAATTTGTATATCCAAGAGGTCGTATGTAAGAACCCGGATCTTCAGTTTCAGGTACGGATCTCTTTTAAAGGCTTTTTAAGGAAAAACTATGTTTCTGGAAATTTTTGAAGTACACGCTGTGTACATTCTGAGTACACGTCTTGTACTCTCTTCCCACCTGAAGTCGTGTGCTGGCCGTGTCCGGGCCACACACATGGTGTGTAGGGGTGACATGGAGGCTGATTTTGGCGGAGTACGGAAAAAACCACTACACGCCGTGTACTTTAAAATTACACACTGTGTACTTTTTTTATTTCATTAATTGGACCGGGGTCATGCCTAATGCTCATTAACATCTTATTCTCCACCTAATTCTATCTAGAACGTCCGAGGAGGACGATTCTTCTCCAAGCCACCGATCTATCACCGGCTTTCCAAATCGAACTTCGTCGATTGCAGAAGAATCATAGCGTTGTGTTCTTGGTTCTTCTTTGGCTTCGTTTCCGGATTCTTTCTCTCTTGTGAGTTATCTAAGGTTGATCTTTTTAGACGTTTTTGTAGATCTACTACGTTCTAGGCCAATTCAAGGACCCAGACACTAGTATATTGATCTTCGAGGATTGAGGTAGGTGGTTTGTTTCCCTACGTTGAATTTCTTTGAGTTTTGGTTGCAAAAGTGTCGGATACCCATGTATCGGGTATCCCGGGTTTAGGATTTTGATCCTATTGTTTGTTTTCCCTATATTTCTTGTTATATTTTGATTAGTTGTTGCTAATATATGCTAGGTTGCATGTTTGAGGATCACCCCATGGGTGTCTCTCCCTGTTTGGTTGTTTGTCGTCATTTGGCACCGTTTTCTTGTGAGGAAAACCCTATTACAATTGTGAGTTTACTTGCTATCACTGATTGCATGTGTTGCCTGCTGTTTAAATGATTTTGATGCATAGTATCTATTATCCAAGTAGTTATTGAACTTACATAGGGCTGCCGACAGTCGATTACGCATGACTGGACTACTCAGGGCTGTGAGAACCTGGTGTGGGAGATCAATGGGGGAATATACGATTAAGTGCTTCCTTAGAGGGTCTGTTGGTTTTTGTATCATATGCAGGACCTATGGGAATATTACTTTGTGCTTCCCCAGAGAGTTATTAGTTTACCCACACATCGAGACCTCATGAGGAATTAGACATAAGTGCTTCCTCAGAGAGTATGTCGCGATCGTTGCAAGACCATAGGGGAATTGACGTAAGAGCTTCACCGAGTTTCTGTGTCTTGTTTGATTACTAGAATATAGATGTATACTAGTTTGATCCACCTAGAGAGTTAGTGTGATTTTTGTTTGGTTGTTTGTGACGAGTCCACCAAGCCAAAGAATAAGCTTGGGTTTGAACTACTTGGGGGTTAGGTAGTCTTTTAGTTACCTGCTGTGTTACTTTCTTAACATGGAATAAAATGATTTTCTAGTTCTTTCCTGGTTGTTTAATAAAATCAATGTGAATGGTAATTGGTAGTATTATTTACTGGTGTACTCTTAGTCCATTACTGTACTTATTTTCCATTACTTTTTCTACATTACTCACTGACAGTAGGGAAAAAATATTGTGGTGGTTGCCTACTGGGATTAGTCTCACACCCTGTTTGGGTCTTTCCTTTTAGCCCAAATAGATTATATGGTTGCAGGTGTAGGTAGGGATTGTGGCCCTTCTAACTCAGGTACTTGATTATTGGTTGGAGTTGGAGAGCATGGGACCGGGCTTGGGCCCGCGATGCTGTTGGAGTAGCTATTTACTTTTAGTAATTTCGTTTCTGTTGTATTTCATCACATTGTTTTGTTTACCGCTTTCCATAGATACATGTACCATTTTGTATCATTATTATATCATACATTTCTTCTACCTTTAGTTTAGTTGTTGTATGCTATTTACCGCTTCCTCTATTGAGTATCTTTATTCTTCCACTTCATACCTTACCAAATGAGGGCATAGTTTCCCCACTGACTCACCAAAGCCCTCGCTGCTAGTCGGCAGCCTCTGGCATTTGGGGAAACACGCTTGAGGTTATTTGGCGAACCAGGTACGGGGCACTAGTTATGTGGCTCTGGATTCAGGTCATTACAAAGTGGTATCGAATGGGGTTTTCTTCTTTTCTATTGCCTTACTGTTTTGCGACAATAGACAGTGATAATAAGGAATGGGTAGATTGTACTTAACAGTGCCAAGGAGTAATTAACCCGTGTACAAGGAAAAGCTATATTACCCCATAATTGCAATTTTCAGTTTTTCAAGTGTTACAGTTTATTATATTTAACCATTAGGTGATGCACATGTTTTGTGTTGTTAACGTTTATATGATTGTGGTTCTATTTTGTTGCAACCCGATGAGTTGAAGGTGTTCCATCTCATGCATCATATAGGCACTGGGTAGGAAATCACATGTCATTCATTTTACCAGGCCATCTAGGGTGCATTAGAATTACATGTTGTTGTGATAGATGTCGTGATAGATTATGCATGTTGTTGTGATAGTTGTTGAGAAAAACATACTTGTTATGCTGTTTTATTTGATATGTGAATTTTTATTATGCCATGAATTGATTTGTGGGAAGTATGGGCCCCCCGGATCAAAATGTGGCTCATAGATGTTTCTTTTTCAGTATTTCTAGCATTCGTTGCAGTTTCTGAGTTATTGCTCGGAAAAACCCAGAATACACGGCGTGTACTTTATAAATACACTTCATGTAGCTTTTAAACCATGTTACTGATTGTGTGAAAAAAACACCAGGTGTCGGAGAGTCTTCGGGGACACGTCGTGTAACTTAAGTGCACGCCATGTGGTAGTCAAATGTGTACCCAGTCGTGTCACTAACAACACGGGTTGAGAATACTCATGTAGTACACGCCGTGTGTATAAGAACACACCATGGAGTTTTCTCCTAGGTACCCGACCATGTCACGAACAACACAGGTCGATGTTATCTTCTCCAATACATGTCGTTTTTTTTCAGAACACGTCATGTAAGGGGTTAGTTGTGTAACCTGTTACACGGGTTGCCGAGCCTACCAAGTACACTCTGTGTGCTATAAGAACATGACATGTAGTTTCCTTATGGGTACCCGCCCGTGTCACAAATAACAATGGTCGGTGTGCTCTATCCTTATACATGCCATGTTTTTTCGGAACACGCCGTGTAAGAGTCAGTCGTGTAGCCGATCATGTAACCGCTACACGGGTCACCGAAACTTCTCTAGTACACACCGTGTCTTTAGTGAACACACCGTGTAGTTTAGAATTAGAAGGACCGTGTAGGTTAGCCATGTAAAGAGACTCGGGCAGGGGAGTGGAGTTCAAGTACATGCTGTGTTTTGGGAAAACAATCCATGTAGTCTGGGATGTTACATGACCAGTGGTGGCGGAAGTACACACCCGTATAAATGGATTTAACAGACACACCGTGTAGTTTAAATACACGTCGTGTAGTCCTGTTTTGGAAACTTAAGTGTTTCTCTCGCATGTTCCCGTTTTGTACTCTTGTGTTTTCTGTCCTTGTTAATCCTAAATCTAGAGTGTGCTTTTGGCCTTTCAGGGCTATGGAATCAAGACGTCCTCTCGTTGCACGGAAAGAACCAGGAAGTGACCGTACACCTGATACGGCAGACCCAGGACTACCTGTAGTTCCACCGATCATTCCAGACGTGGCACCCGTAGTGATTCCAGACATTGGTACTGATTCCCAATTCAGAGACGGTTTCATGAGGTTCATGCAGATCTTCTAGGGAGCTCAGCACCCTGCCCTGTCTATGGCAGAGCTGACGCGAGTCTTCCAGCAGCAGCATCCTCCAACATTCATAGGGGATGGAGGACCTCAGGCTGCAGAGTCATGGATATAAGCCATGATTTCAATCATCGAGCATCTGGAGACACCCCCATATAGAAGGGTGAGGCTTGAAACTTACATGTTGTTAGATTCTACCAAGAGATGGTGGGGGGTAGTCTCGCAGGTAGGGCGCCAGCGGTCTATGGCTTGGGACGAGTTCCAGCGTACGTTCTATGATTACTTCTATCCGGTGATGCTGAGGGCCAACAGGACCAAGGAGTTCATGAATCTATACCAGCGAACTCTTTCGGTTATGGAGCATTCCTCCCGTTTCACTGAGTTATAGAATTTCTCTCCCGTTTTTGGAAATGAAGAGCTGTTTTGGGAAAGGAATATTGAGGATGGCCTCAAACCAGATATCAGATTGTAGGTGAACGTCTTCCAGTTGACTTCTATTACCCTGATAGTTAACTAATATCTGATCACCGAAAGAAATCAGAGGGAGACTGGATCTTTTGACCAGGGAGGTTCAGCATCCATGGCTGATTCATTTCATACTGACAGCAGGAAGCGCCATTGAGAGTCTACTCGAGGTTACTCGAGGAAGCGAGGTATTAATTCTTGTAGATGAGATCTTACTTTTAGCATGCAGGTGGTGTGCTATCAGTGTGAAAAGAGAAGTCATAAAAAGACTCAGTGCTTGAGAGATCTAGTGGAGTGCCGAGCCTGCAGCAAGATGGGTCATCTGCAGCATTTTTGCAGGGTTCTTCAACCAGCATCTACTGAAGGAGGATCGGTTTCTACTCCTCGTACAAGAGCAGGATTACCGGTTCTGCAATAGACTGGGTGCTAGAGTCCTTCAGGTCGTTCAGGCCAGGGTCGAGGTCGCGGACGCGGTGGTCAGGCTCAGGGAGGATTAGCTCAGGGATATCATACTGCTACACAGGGTTGCGGTACTGGCCATACATTTGCAGTAGAGAAGATTCATCGGGAGCAAGATCCAGGGCCTTCCACAGTTTTAGGTACGATCTTAGTAGCCTTAGTTTTATCTTTTTCACTTTTTGATCCTGGAGCTTCTCATAGCTTTATTTTTGTGCACACTGTGGAGAGCCTTAGACTTACCGTTCATACTTCTGAGGTTACGTTGGCACTAGAAACTCCTTTGGGACATATAACTACTAGTGTGCGTCAGTGCAAGGAGTTCCCCCTTGAGGTTGGTGGGTGTCACTTCTTGTGGGATCATTATGTCCTTGAGATGACGGTTAATGATGTCATTCATAGAATGGACTGGCTAGTTCGTTTTCAGGTCTTTGTCGATTGCTATCACCGCAAGGTGAGTTTCACATCACCAGAAGGTAGGTCCTTTCTTTACAAGGGTGAATGGGATGTCCAGCAAGCAGAGCTGGACCAGAGCATCATGGCTTGGGCAGTGTTACATCCCAGATTGCTAGTTTATATCTAGATGATCAAGGGACCTCTCAGATGGACTTTCCTCTGATAGTTGACCATTTTTCGGATGCCTTTCCATAAGACTTTTCAGGGTTTCCTCCAGAGCGTTAGGTAGGCTACTTTATTTATCTTGTGCCAGGAGCAGCACCGGTATCCATACCTCCATATTGGATGGCTATGCCTGAGTTACAAAAGATCAAGAAGAAGTTGGAGGAGTTACATGCAAAGGGTTTTATCTGACCCAGTACTTCCCCTTGGGGTTTTCCTGTTCTGTTTGCGAAGAAGGCGGATGGTACCTTATAGCTTTGTGTGGAAAATCGGAAGCTGAACTAGTTGATAGTCAAGAACTGATATCCCTTACCGATGATTGATGATCTTTTTGATCAGCTTAGAGGAGCTAGGGTTTTCTCGAAGGTCGACTTGAGGTTCGGCTGTCATCAGTTGCGGTTCAGACCATCTGATATACCTCATACAGCTTTCCGAAGCAGGTATGGTCCGTATGAGTATCTGGTCATTCCGTTCGGTCTCACGAACGCGCCTACAGTTTTCATGGCACTGATGAACAGATTATTCCATCCTTACATGGACTCTTTCGTCATTGTCTTTGTGGATGATATCTTGGTGTACTCTCACACTCGACACGACCATGCTACCCATCTTGAGATCGTATTGAGTACACTGAGAGAGCATCAGGTATATGCTAATCTCTCAAAGATCCACTTTTGGATGAATGAGATTCACTTCCTGGGACATTTCATCTCAGAGACAGGAGTATCGGTGGACCCAAAAAAGGTGAGAGTAGTAGTTACCTGGGAACAGCCGAAGAATGTCTTCGAGGTGCGGAGTTTCTTGGGACTGGATGGTTACTACAGGTGGTTTATACAGGACTTCTCACGCTTAGAAGCACCATTGATGGGATTGAATAAGATTGGTGTGAAGTACGTTTGGTCGGAATCTTGTGACTCATCCTTCTAGGAGCTAAAGGGGAGATTGACTTCAACACCGATTCTAGTTCTTCCAAAGTCGGGCAAGATTTATACAGTTTTTTGTGATGCATCAGGCATTGGGCTTGGAGCAGTGATTATGCCAGAAGATTGTGTTGTTGTGTACGGATCTCATTAGTTGAGGCCACATGAGAAGAACTATCCTATGCATGACCTAGAGTTGGCTGTTGTTGTTCATGCTTTGCGTTGTTGGAGGCACTATCTCATGGGAAAGAATTTTGTGGTATATACTGACCACAATAGCCTCAAGTATATTTTCACAGAGCGTGACTTGAATTTGAGACAGTGGAGGTGGGTCAAGTACCTACAGTCATTCGACATCGAGCTTGCTTATACGCCTAGGAAAGGTAATGTTGTGGCAGACGCACTGAGCAAGAGGACTCAGTTATAGGCAGTTCAAGAGTCTAGTAGTGAGTGGCAGCTAATGGATCTATTCTCTGAGATGCATTTGGAGGTTCATGAAAGACAGGGACAAAAAGTTCTTTATTCTGTAGATATTCCCTCTACTCTTTTTGATAGAGTTCAAATGAGGCATCTATCAGACCCAAAAGGCCTAGTCCTATGGGAGGGTGTGTCAGATGGAGACCCTACCCCGAGGTGGATGGTGGGTGATGAAGAGGTGCTACATTTTCATGGCCGCATATGGGTTCCAACGGACATACATGAGGAGCTGATGCGGGAGTTTCATGCTTCAGCTTGGGCAGTTCATCCTGCTGTCACCAAAATGTACAGAGACTTATGTCGTCAGTATTGGTGGCCAGGTATGAAGAAGGATGTGGCTGGTTGTTTTATGCAGTGTTCCATCTGTCAGTAGGTGAAGGCAGAGCATCAGCGACCATTAGGGCTTTTACAGTAGTTACTCATTTCTGAGTGGAAATGGAATGATGTCGCGATGGACTTCGTGACAGGTTTACCGAGAACACCTCGAGGAAATGATGTGGTTTGGGTTGTAGTAGACAAGCAAACGAAGGTTGCACACTTCTTTCCAATCAAGGAGACCTTCAGTGTTGATGAGCTAGGATGGTTGTACATCCGATAGATTATACATCTACATGGAGTTCCACACTCCATTATTTCAGAAAGGGATGCGTGTTTTACTTTGTACTTCTGGAAGGGGCTACAGAGGGCTCTGGGTACACAAGTTCTTCTGAGTACAGCTTACCAACCCCAGACTGATTGCCAATATGAGCGTACAATCTAGGTACTTGAGGATATGCTCCAAGAATTCATTCTAGACTTTGGTGGTACTTGGGAGAAGCATATTCCACTGGTGGAGTTCGGCTACAACAACAGTTTTCAGGTGACTATTCAAATGGCACCTTATGAGGCTCTGTACAGTTTTCCATGCCGATCACCTTTATACTGGCTAAAGGCAGGAGAGGCAGCATTCTTGGGACCTTGTCTTGTTTAGTAGACCTCAGAGTAGATAGAGTTGATTCAGAAGAGGATGGCTACATCACAATCTTAGCAGAAGTCTTATGCTGATCAGCAGAGACGACCTTTGGAGTTCAACATTGGAGATTAGTTTTTCCTGCGTGATACCCCGGGGTTGGGACATAAGAGGATTTGGAGACAAGGGAAACTCTCACCGAGAGACTTCGGGCTGTTTGAGGTTCTGGAGAGAGTCAGGATGGTTGCTTATAGGTTGCAGTTACCTCAGAGGTACCAGGCCATGCACGACGTCTTTCATGTTTCTCAGCTTCGATGGTATTTCTCAGAACCGTCTCATGTTCTTCAACCCGAGGAGGTTAAGCTGGAGCAAGATGCATATTTCCAGGAGCATCCTATCAGGATTGTTGATCACAGTACAAAAGTTCTCTGTGGTCGGTCTGTTCCTCTAGTACGGGTGATATGGCAGCACGGGCGAGTACAGGACGAGACCTAGGAGACAGAGGCTGATGTTCGATCGTAGTGGCCAGAGTTGTTCAAGGATTCTTCTATTACGCCTTGTTAGGTAAATTTGGGGACTAATTTCTATAAGGGGGTATGTTTGTAAGAACTCGAATCTTCAGTTTCAGGTACAGATCACTTTTATAGGCTTTTTAAGGAAAAACAATGTTTCTGGGTATTTTTGAAGTACACGCCGTATACATTCTGAGTACACGTTTTGTACTCTCTTCATGCATGAAGCCGTGTGATGACCGTGTCCGGGCCACACACATGGTGTGTAGGGCTGACATGGAGGCCAATTTTGGCAGAGTACGAAAAAAACCACTACACACCATGTACTTTAAAACTACACGACGTGTACTTTTTTTATTTCATTAATCGGACCGGGGTCGTGCCTAATGCTCATTAACGTATTCTTTTCCAAATAATTCCTCCAGAATGTCTGAGGAGGACAATTCTTCTCCAAGCCCCCGATCCGTCACCAGTTGTCCGAATCGAACTCCTTTGATTGCAGAAGAATCGCAGCAGTGAGTTCTTGGTTCTTCTTTGGCCTCGTTTCCTGATTTTTTCTCTCGTGTGAGTTATCTGAGGTTGAACATTTTAGATTTTTTTGCAGATCTAATCCATTCTATTCCAAATCACGGATCGAGGTCCAAGTATATCGATCATCGAGGATTGAGGTAGGTGTTTTGTTTCCCTATGTTGATGTTCTTTGAGTTTTGGTTGAAAAAGTGTTGGATACCCATGTGTCGGGTATCCCGGGTTTAGGATTTTGATCATATTGTTTGTTTTCACTATATTTCTTGTTAGATTATGATTAATTGTTGCTAATATATTCTAGGTTTCATGTTTGAGGATCACCCCATGGGTGTCTCTCCCTATTTGGCTCTTTATCGCCGTTTGGCACCGTTCTCCTGTGAGGAAAACCCTATCGCAATTGTTAGTTTACTTGTTATCACCGATTGCTTGTGTTTCCTGTAGTTTAAATTATTTTTATGCATAGTAGTTATTACCCAAGTAGTTGTTGAACTTACTTAGGGCTTCCGATAGTCGATTACGCACAACTGGACTGCTCAGGGCTGTGAGAACCTGGTGCGGGAGATCAAAGGGGTAATAGATGATTAAGTGCGTACCTAGAGGGTCTGTTGGTTTCTGTTTCGTACGCAGGACCTATGGGAATAGGACTTTGTGCTTCCCAAGAGTGTTCTTAGTTTACCCACGCATCGAGATCAAAAGAGGAATTAGATGTAAGTGCTTCCTCAAAGTCTGTAGCTATCGTTTCAAGACCATAGTGGAATTGACGTAAGAGCTTTGCAGAGTGTTTGTGCCTTGTTTGATTTCTGGACTATAGGGGTATGCTAGTTTGAGCCACCTAGAGAATCAGTGTGATTTTTGTTTGGTTGGTTTTGACGAGTCCACCAAGCCAAATAACAAGCTTGGGTTTGAACTGCTTATGGGTTAGGTAGTCTTTTAGTTACCTGTTGTGTTACATTCTTACCTTGGAATAGAATGCTTTTCTAGTTCGTTCATGGTTGTTTAATAAGATGAATGTGAATGGTAATTGGTAGGACTATTTACTGGTGTACTCTTAGTCCATTACTATACTTATTTGTTTTACTTTTCCTACATTACTCATTGACAGAAGGGAAAAAATCTTGTTGTGGTTGCCTACTGGGATTAGTATAACACCTTGTTTGGGTCCTTCCTTTTGGACCAAATAGATTATATGGTTGCAGTTATAGGTAGGGATTGTGGCCCTTCTACCTCAAGTACTTGATTGCTGGTTGGAGCTAGAAAGAATGGGACCGGGCTTGGGCCCGCGATGCTGCTGGAGTTACTATTTACTTTTAGTACTTTGGTTTTAGTTGTATTTCAGCACATTGTTTTTTACCGCTATCCATAGATACATGTACCATTCTGCATCATTATTATATTAGACATTTCTTCTACCTTTAGTTCAGTTTTTGAATGCTATTTACTACTTCCGCTATTGATTATCTTTATTCGTCCGCTACATACCTTACCAAATGAGGGCATAGTTTCCCCACTGACTCACCAAGGCCCTCGCTGCTAGTCGGAAGCCTCAGGAATTTGGGGAAACGTGCTTGAGGTTATGTGGTGAACCGGGTATGGGGCACCAGTTATGTGGCTTCGTATTTGGGTCGTTACATCGTACGTATTCATGGGGTCCCTCGTTCTATCGTTTCAGATAGTGACACCCGTTTTACATCTCATTTCTGGCAGAGTTTTTTTAGGGCACTGGGTACACAGGTGCTTCTGAGCACAGCTTACCACCCTCAGACTGATGGTCAGTCAGAGCATACGATACAGGTGCTTGAGGACATGTTGCGTACATGCATCCTAGACTTTGGCGGATCTTGGGAGAAGCATATACCCCTAGTCTATTTTTCCTATAATATTAGTTTTTAGGAAACTATTGAGATGGAACCTTATGAGGTTTTATATGGTAGACCATGCAGATCACCCTTGTGCAGGTTAGAGGCAGGTGAGGCAGCTTTACTGGGACCACGTCTCATGCAGGAGACTTCTGAGCAGGTCCAGTTGATTCAGAAGCGGATTGCTACCGCACAGTCTTGTCAGAAATCTTATGATGATCGCCGCAGACGACCCTTGTAGTTCCTGGTTGGGGATCAGGTTTTCTTGAGTGTTTCACCGAGGTTGTGACACATGCGGATTAGCAGACAGGGTAAACTTTCACCGAGGTATGTGGGGCCATTTGAAAATCTGGAGAGAGTCGGGCTGGTTGCCTATCTGTTGCAGTTACCACAGAGGTTCCGAGCCATGCACAACGTCTTCCATGTATCTCAGTTGTGTCAATATCATTTAGACCCATCTCATGTCTTTCATCCCTAGGAGGTTGAGCTTGAAATAGATGTGTCCTTTAAGGAGCATCTGATTCGTATCGTCGATAGGAGCACAAATGTTCTCTGAGGCCGGTCAGTTCCTCTCATACGGGTGATATGGTAGCATGGCCAAGTGGAAGACGAAACCCGAGAGTGGGAGACCGACATACATGCTCAGTGGCCAGAGTTATTCATAGCTATATCTTCACCACCTTAGGAAGGGAAATTCAGGGACGAATTGCTTTAAGGGGGGATGTTTGTAAGAACCCGATTCTTATTCTTGATGTACGAGTTTCTTGATTTCTCCATTCCATAAGTGTTTTTGAGAAAATAAGGAAAATGGAGAAAAATCACTACCACAAAAATAGTTTTTCGCAGCGCTCCCCCTTTATCAGCTCTTTTTTTAGCACTGATAAAGGGACCCCCTTTATCAGTGCTTGTTTAGTAGCGCTGATAAAGGGTCGACTTCAAAAATATATATTTTTAAAAAATATATTAATATATTAATATAAAAATATAGTTATATTGATATATAAATATAATATATAATTTTTAAATATATTTTAGATAAGTATAAATGTACATTTACACTTAATATACTTAATATATAAGATATTTAGTGAAAATGGATTCTTAAAAAATTAAAAACAAATATTTTTAATTAATAATTTGACAGTTATTATGGAGTAATATTCATTTAATAACAATATGAAGACTACAAAAATTAAAAAAAAAATTAAAAAAAGATCCAAAATATGTTGAAAACGCTACTCAAACTTCAAACGGCCATAAATTTTGATCCTAGTGTCCGTTTGAGCTCTACCACATATCAAATCGAAGACTGCGATGAGCTTTACATCGTTGTGTTCTGGGGAACCTCGATCAATGGATTGTCGAGGCCAAAAGAGGCCAAAAAGGCCTCCAAACTGTGTTTTTAGTCGGGGTACCCCGATGTTTTAACATTTTGTGGATTTTCAACCTCGTTTAAGGGGGTATTATAAGATTTTTTATGGGTTCTGAATTTATTCCAACGTATTACATTCCTTTTGATATTATTTTTTTGAAATTTCATCATTTTTTATAATGCACTGCTATTTATAATCAAATATATAACAATATATTCATATTTTATATATATTCAAACCTAAAAATTTAATTATAAAATTAATAATAAAATATATTTACATATAAAATATATTAGCTTTATCTAAATAATAACTAACATCCATTTTATTTAAAATTAAAATATAAGAATATTTATATACATATATATTAATCTAACTATATATATATATATTAATCTAACTATATATATATATTAATCTAACTAAATATATATATTAATCTAACTATATATATTAATCTAATAACTATATATATATATTAATATAACTACGTATATATATATATATTAGTATTACTATAAATATATATATTAATATCACTATAAATATATATATTAATATCACTATATATAATAATATAACTATATATATTACTATAACTATATATATATATTAATATAACTATATATATGTTAATATAACTATATATATGTTAATAGAACTAGATATATATCTTAATATAAATATATATTACTTTACGAATAAATATAACTAAATATATATATATAGATATATGTTAATATAACTATATATATATTAACATAACTATATATATATATATATTTATATAACTATATATATATATTATAATATAACTATATATATATATTATAATATAACTATATATATATGTATTAATATATATATATAGTTATATATTACTATACGAATAAATATAACTAAATATATATATATATGTTAATATAACTATATATATATTAACATAACTATATATATATTAATATAACTATATATATATTTTATAATATAACTATATATATATTAATATATATATTAATATATATATTAATATATATATATTACTATACGAATCAATATAACTAAATATATATATATAGATATATATTAATCTAACTATATATATATTAATATAACTATATATAAAAGGGGTCCTTTATCAGCGCTAAAACAAAAGCGCTGATAAAGGAAGAACTCATATAGGGGTCTTTTATCAGCGCTAAAACAAAGCGCTGATAAAGGACCATTTTATCAGCACTTTGTTTTAGCGCTGATAAAAGACCCCTTTTATCAGTGCTTTTTTTAGTGCTGATAAAATGGGTCTTTATCACCGATTTTCAAAAGCGATGATAAAGGGGACCCCCCCTTTATCTCAGCTGGCTTTATCAGCGCTTTTTCTAGCGCTGCTAAAGACCATTTTTAGCGCTGATAAAAGCCGTATTTGTAGTAGTGAATCCCAAAATTTGGGAAGTACACGTCGTATACTTTTCCACACATTGGGTACTTTTTGTCGTGTGGGATGAGTACACATGTGTGTAGCCATGTCAGCGACGAAGGGTGTAAAAACTGAATGCACGCCGTTTAGTAGTTATTTACACGCCTTGTAGTCAGTCGGTAGGTGAATAGTAAGGCGGTGGCCAGCTGGGTGATAGTACACACCGTGTATAGAGGCATATACACCGTGTACTCATGTCGACAGATGAACCACGCCACGCTGGTGAGAAGCCGCCAGTGGAATAGTTAAAAAATTGAGTGTACACACCGTGTACTTGAGATTACACGCCGTGTATTTTTTTTTTGCCCTTAAAATGGTCAGTAGCCTCCTCTGTTCACAGAGGAAGCTTAGAACTGGAGGGAGGCTCGGGAGGGATGGTGGGATGTTCGAGGAGCTCAAGATTGAGTACTGGGAATTCATTTTTTGCACCGTCAATCTCCCTCGAACGGCACGTGTAAGCCCTCTCCTCTCCTTGCGTAGATCTTACCAATTCTTTCCTGAGAGGAAGTTATTTACGATTGAACGGGAATTTTATTATAATAGATATACTTCATTCTTGGATGTTTCTGGAATTGACGTTCGTGTATATCGTTCAGGAGAGTTTAAGGTAGGTGGCTTGGGGTTAAATTTCAAACTGTTGTGCGTTTTTGTGTACCATTGAGCTACGAACCAATGTTGGGGTGTCGTGTGCCTGAGGTCGTGGCTATTTTAAAAACATAGATTTGTAAAGGTAATTAAATGTGGTGATAAATTGTTGTTTGGGATCGCTTCTTGGATTCAGGACCACCCCGGGGGTGCGTTCCTCTGTTTATCCATTTAGCCAGGATACCCGAGGGTATGCCTTTATAACAATGATTATAGAATTTCCTTGAGAGGAATTTCATGTGTATTTATTGTTTACATGTAGGGAATGGCCTAGTTACTTGTTTAGCCTGAGGTAATTGTTGTGATTATCCTTTGGGCTATGTACTACTTATCATGTGGGAAACATATTTCGTGCCTGTGGGTAGTTGACTCTATGCCAGTGGGAGACACCTCGTACACCTGTGGGCAATATTCGATTTGCCTGTGGGAAGATTCTTGTGTTTGGATTCTCTTTACCTGAGGGTAAGGGTTTACATGTTTGAGGAATCTGGCTATTTTCCTTAGAATATTCACTGTGGTGATATCCTAAATTTAACTTTTAATAGAATAATAAAATGGAAATATAACTGGTAATGTTAGTTACTTTTGAGTACTGATTAGTTTATTACATTTTATTACTGCACACTATCGTTGCATATTTTCACACTGTTGGGCACGGGCCTTTGGTGGGTGCCTACTGGGATTTATTTCTCACACCCTGTTTGGGTCATGTCCTCGGCCCAAACAGATTACGTTTCTACAGGTGTGGATCAGGGAAAGGGTCCCTATTCAGGTACTTGATTTTTTCTGGGAAGTAGGGGAGCATGGGACCGAGCTTGGGCTCACGATGCTGGTGGCTGTTCTCTTTTTCTTTTCTGTACTTGTACATCCACTGTATTGTATTGTAGTGTAACATGTTTTGGATGTTTTATAGAATAGTGACATGCATCATTTTCATATATATAAGACTGCTGATTTCCTTGTTATTATTAGTCATCCATTTCTGTTATATATATTTTTTACCACTTCCGCTTGTTGTATTCTATTTATCTATTCCGCTGCGCTGCACTTTGAAAAATGAGGGCATAGTTTCCCCACTATCAGTCCTGGGCCCTTGCTGCTAGTCAGAAGCCTCTAAAGTTTGGGGAAATTCACTTGAGTTCATGTGGTGAACCGGGTTCAGGGCACCCGTTTAGTGGCACCCGGAACTAGGACATTACAAAGAACACCCTGAATGCATCACCAAAATGCTTTAGAACTTTGAAATTCTTCGAATAGAGATTAATTATAGGGATCGAAATAAACAAAATTCAAAAGGAATATATTTCAATGCATGAATCACCAGATTCCAACACTTCAGAAAACAATATAGAGGCTGAAAAGCATGAAAGATATGAGACCAAAAAATACCAAATTCCTCTTCAACCACTCATCTAACAGAAAAAGAGTGAGGTCTAATGCTCACTAGCTTCACCTTTTTACTCCAAACCCCACTCTAGGTTTACTTGTTGATAAAACACATATTTTGATGTATGTCATAATCTTTATATTGAATATTGGATATGTTTGAGATATGATACCTCAAAAAACTAACTCAATGGAAGAGATCTCAACTAACGGAAAAACAGGGAGAAGAAATTTCATCTCTAGATGCTAGAGCAGGGCCCAGGGAGGCAGAGGCCAAGATGGTACATTTACGGAGATGTGGGATGTGGAGGCAGAGGCCAAGGCTGGGAGGAGAGGGAGCCAAGAGGGGAGAAGTCATTGAAGCTAGGGGCAGGGTGGCGGAGGCTGGGACATTGAGGCTGAGGCGAAGGCCGGGAGGGAGGTCTGGAGAGGAGGCTGAGGAAGGAGAAGGGAGGAGATGGCCCATACTCGGTGGTCAGATGGCCGAGAGGCAGAGGTCCGAGAGGGGAAGAGAGGGCCAAACGGTGGAGGTCGGATGGTTGGGAGGCGGAGGTCGGGGAGGGGAGGAGAGGGTCGGGAGTCGTGGAAGCGAGGAAGAAGAATACGACGATTAGAGCGAGGGTAAAGAGGAGTGCGATGGAAGAGTGGAGGGGAGCGATGGAAGAGTGGAGGAGCAAGATGGAAGGGGGAGGAGGAGCGAGATGGTATTCGAGGAATTGGGTATGGGTTTCCAACAGTTTTATTAAAACTGGGTGAATAAATAATAATAAAAGAGATATCCACATGGTTTTTCTAAACCATGGGGATAGATGCGTGGGGAACGATCCCCTTTCCAAAAGTGAATGTTATCGTATTCCCACAAAATGGATTGCATAAGTTTATGTGTTTTAAAAGAAGTATAGTTATATAAATTCATTATAAATATCATATATAAAATATATAAACAATTTTTACAACATAATTTTCATTGTGAGAGGTGGTAAAGCAAAAATGAACAATCATTGTTTCGTGAGGCTGTAGTACACCGTACACAGAAACTGTATGTTTGTTACCCATTAGATGGAAATGTGTGTAAGTATATGTAAAAAAATAAGAATGAAAAAATAATAGTTTATTTATGATAATTTTTTTATATAATCATATAATAATAATATTTAAGGGAGTGTATAAATGAAATGAAACTATAAATCATAAGAATGTTTGTGACCTCTTAATCATGTAACTACTGCAAGTTTCTACCAAAATGCCTACATGAATTTCTTCTTGACCAAGGGGTGGAATATATATCTAGGGGAGGGATGTTTGTAGATTATTTGGGAAGATTTTGGATGATTTAAATTGGCTTCATAGTCATGAGGAAGTGGGGGAGGTGGTGGCCTTTTATATGGGAGGAAAAGGACTCACATGGTATTTAGGAAAATAAGTTAGGTGTAGCCACATTTTTACCTAAACAAGTATAAGAAAGCCAATAAAACTTAAAAAATTATGTTTCATGGAATAAATATGGATATAAAATGGGTTTTTGGAAATTTTCATGGTCATTTGAGCCCTTAAGTTAATTTTTTATCCCATTATTATGATTATTTTTTGTGTATCAATTGTAATTAATATTAATTACATTCACTAATATTTTGGTAAAAAAATCATATGAACATATTAGAAATTATAAATTAGTATGAATCCAAATATGGGTTCCATTTTTTCATATTATAATAACATAATTTGAAAAAAATAATTGAAACTTAATCCCATAAGGGGAATAATAATGCAAATTTTTAAAGTAAAAATGTCTAAAAGTATGCTTTGATTTTATAATAAATTTAAAAGTGAAATTTCTTCCAATACCATAAATTGTATTAATTGATAAAAAATATTATCTAATTAAACCATAAAACAAAATAAAAATATAATTTAACTTTATAAATAAATTATATGAAAAAGATGTTCTGAACTAAAATTCAGTATTTTTACTTATTCATTAAACATTGAAATGTTTTAGAAAAATATCAAAAATTAAACCTAACATAATTATTATATTTATATTTCAGATATGAAGTTTATTTTTTTTATTAAATCAATTAATGTTTCAAAATTTAGATTTAAAATGGTTCTCCTTTACAAGATGTTAAAATTTCCTTTATAAAAATATAATATTTTATGTTTAAAATTAGGTTTTATCTTATCTGATACTTATCAAATATATTGGATGAATATAAAATATATTATATTGAATATATAAAATATATATTTCATTAAAATAATTCACTAATTTTAATTTATTATATTTAATAAGATAAAACTTTTTTGAAGCTTAAAAATAATAATCTTTATTTTTATATCCAATCAGTTTTTTTCACATTAATTCGTAACCCATGAATTCAATTTATATTACTATAAACAAAAAAAAATATGTTGGTGAGTAATTTTCATACCCTCTGACACAATGGCTAGGTTATATCATATTATATTAAATAATAATATTTTTATAATATATTGTTTTTTGGTGAAACATGGTCCTACGTGTAATGCAATCCATAAATGAAGATATCTCTGGTGTGTAACACATGATAACTAGGTGTTTAATGCATTAAAATATATAGAATCTATTTTAAATATTAAATATATTATAAAATTTTATGGATATTATATAACCTTACGTTCTTGGTGTCGTGTGTCATACGCGCTATCGAATATAAGGTTCTTACATTACAATTTTGGGGTGTTAAAGTGACTCAATAATTTCATTGATTTGGATTGTTAAAATCATGTCTCATTAACTGGTATCAATAAAATATTTAAATAGTATGTTTTTAGTGCCATATTTGGGTTTACGGGTCTAGGGTTACTACTAGAATACACTATTTTTAGTGATATATTATTAGCCAACATTATAAACTATGGAACATCCCATTAATTTTTTATAATGTTATTAAAAAATCATTACCTTTTATAGAAATTATCCCAAATATCTCAATTTAATAACATCTTTTACCTATTTAATTCACTTTCTAATTTATTCATTTATTTCCATAATTTCATACCCTTAGTGTAGGAATCAATAATTAAGATGTTCATAAAAGTAACAATAACAACTTGAACACCAATACCCTAGTGATTATGGTTATTTTTTACATTGGTTCAAAACATATAGATCAAAATTCATTAGATCTAATAGTTTAGTGGTCTCGAGAAACTATATCCATAAATGAATAGTACAAAACATTGAAACATTAAATACATCACATGAATTAAAGAAAATTTTATTATTATAATTATAAATACTTATGTAACATATATTAATCTTCTTGATTTCAATGGAAATGGGAAACAATATAAAGGGGTATTCTCTGATGATCATAAAGTGGTAGCATATAGTGGAATCTAGTAAAGAATAATCATGGAATAAATAATTTTACATAAATAAATGAATTCTAAATTGAACTGTGAGAATAATATATCCATGGATCACATTAGATTTAATAGATTTATAGATTATATTATTTGATCTATTAATTATGGAATGTATACTTTCAAACATCATTGGAATATAGTAAAGTCCTTGTACCAAGATATCATACATCAATAGGTAAGGATTACACCTAACACACAATATAGTTTGACTAATGAGTCCTATAAATGCATTGAGAGGATATATAATTGTGTTCTCAACCCATTACATAATTATTCCAATTAATCCACTATATAAATATAATTAATACAAAATTTATATCATAATGTTTCCAAAATAAACTCATACATAATAATGGAAAAGTAATTAATGTATATTTGTATAGAAATAATGGAAATATGGAATATCAGAATTTCCACATTCAACAGAATAATGTGGCTATATAGTTGGATGATGAAAATAAAAATAGAAACTATAGGATATTCATAATTAAAGGGATGGTACCCCTATCAATAGAAATATAAAAAGGTAGTATTGAATAGTAATTTTATAGTGTAGGGATATCAATAGGAAACAATCTTTTATTAATGTAAATAGCTCATGAATCGTCCAATGTGTATCAGCTTGGAGTGTCAAACTAGGTGTGCAGTTAGGATCATTAAGTGTGCAACGACTAAAGATAGAATTTTTACCCAAATAAACATTTTAGTGTAATTACCTATATGTGAATCTAACTTAGAGCCTTCGTCTACTTATTTTTATCCAAAAGGGGATTTTATTTCTAGAAAAAACACACACTCATTACATTGCTAAAATTTTATGATACATTAAGGCTATGAGAATTTTTTTGCGTTATAATGGATTATGAAGGATTTATAAAGATAGGTAATAGTGATATATCATTTCTAATAAAATAACTAATTTATAATAATGAAACAAAATAAAACTTCTCTAATAAAATAAAAGTACTTTGAAGGATTTTGAAAATAAAGTTAGAGAAGAGGTTAAGAACCCTTTGCATAATAACATGTTAGGAAAATTATATAATGAGAGGAAATAAATAATATCTCATAATATATATATATATTATGGATTATAATACCATGGAATTATAATATTTTAAACTTATGAATATTCAGATCAAAATATATTAAAAAAAATTAATTGAAAAGGTAATTGGAAGATTATGAAGCCTTACTTTGCAAAGTGACTTCTTAAATCTTGAGAAGAACACCTTAGTACCTTAACAACACCATATAAGGATTATTGAGAGGAAAACTAAGAAATATATCATGAAAAATTATTTTTTAATTATTATTAATTAGATTATGTGTGGGTATTTATATAAATTGAGGGAGAATTGTTAATTAATTACTAAATATATTCCTTAGAATTATAAGATATGTAAAATGGAAAATATTTAACTTCCCTATTGTTTTAGTTCATGGATTTATAAATTTAACATGTAATTATTCAAATTTTATTGATTTATAATATAAGTCCATTATTTTATGTTACTTTGTACATGGAATATTCATTTTTTAAAAAATTCTTGTAAAAACTTAATTTCAGTTTTTGACTTTGGAATTCTATTTATAGGTTTGGAAAATAATTTTAATGCATTAAAATAACTTATATTATTAAGATAAATTATTTTTTTCTTTTTAATTCACTTATATTAATTAGTACATTATTTTTACATCATATGTATTCATTAATACTTAATGTATATTATTACAATATTTTACTATTTACTGAAAAATATTATTATCTCTAGAAATTATTAAAATTCACACCTAGATAATTTCAATGGGATGATTTCAAATTTAAATTAATCTTATATATAAGATTTTATGATAATTTGATATTATGTGTTTGGTTCCAAATTTCAAAAACTCTTTCTTCTAGTGATTCTCTATTTATTTTGATTTATATATGTTTGATTAAGTTACTATTTATTACATAATATGAATTTTTAATAATTAATAATTTTATTATGATCAAATGAAATATTTATTTTTATTGAAACTTGTGTGAGATAATATTAAAATGTTTGGATTCCTAACAGTCAGATTCCCATGGTCTTCTTTCCCCTTATATATACACTTCATTATAATATCCTAAGATCATTCATATCCTTTTCAGTGTTCTTATGCCATGTAAATTCATTTTCTATTTTTTCCTTTATAATATCAATGTATATTATATATTTTTTAGTATTACTTGATTATGATCCTTGATAGTTCAATATTATGGTGGTACCATATATTATTAAATTTTTTTTCTCACTAGTCACAGCCATTATTTTGAATATAAATTTAGAGTTTTTTGTTGTACTATTTGTTGTACAATTATAATGAAATAATATATTGTACATTGTGAAATGGTTTTTTTAATGAAGTATTTTTTTATTATAATTGAATCATAGGTTTTAAAATAAATGTATAAACGTTTTGGTAGGTTAATATTATTTCAATTATATTAATATTTTTATCATATCTCATTTACCAGTTTGAATTTCAAAAAAATTATAAATCAAAAACATGGTATAAAATAATAATATAAACAAGTATGTATGGCTATATAATTTTAAAAAAAAAATATTAGACTATATATCATTAATTTAAACATAATTAAATAATCGAACCAAGAAAGCATGATTAAGGTAATCAATTAATTTTTTTAATTTGGAAAATACTTTATTCAATAAAAAATATTTGTGATAATTTTACTCATTTTCCTAAATTTGTCCATGTGTTTAATTATAGTGTAAATTTTTTTATTATAAAATTTAATTTTTTTCATGAATAAATTCTTCTAAAATAATATAAAGCTACAACTAGAAATTTATAATTTTTCTGGAAGTATGACTTCCCTCTTGGTTCACCCGTATTAATTATAAAACCCTTCACAGAAATATTGAATTATACATACTAAAACTATAGTGTAATGGTTTTGGCCAACTACATATCTTAAAATATTTATCCCTTGCATCGAATTTTATTAGATGAATCACATTAATTGAATCAATATAAATGAATCTAAAACAAAAAAGGAATTTTTTCCTTTCAACTAATACAAATATTAAATCAAAGAGTATGATTCAAAATGTAAATGTATTTCCTTTTTCATATGAAACCAATTACATTATCATAGAAAAACATTAATCTTACACCTAATAGAATATTTTTCAGAGAAATAATGGGAGGGGAGATAAAGGGTACTGAAATAGAGTCCTCCCATGTTTTATTGAACTGTTATAACTAATCATATAAGGGTGAGTTAAAAATTTACACATGAAATGATGAAAATTATACAACATAAATAGTTAACTGAGAAACCTTTATAGATTCCATTTGGAACACCACAAGGGTCCCAATGTTACACCACTAGATTCCACATTCATCAGAGGTACAACAGATATTCTCTATTCATTTACCATACTCAATTTATGTATTCTTGTATTCTTTATATTCATTCCTCATACAAAAACATTTTAATATATTATCTCTAAAATTATAAAAAAAATATATGAGTTTATTTTAAAACTTCAATGAGTATTTTTTTTAAAATAAATTTCTATTCCCATACAATAACATGATATTAATTATTAAATCTACCATAAATCTATTATATTTCAAAAGATCTCCATGCATTTAGTTATTACTATTTTTTATTTAATCATTATTTCTCATTTTTAACCCATCACCAAATTCTTTAACTCATTCCTTAAAAAATAAGACAGATTGACATAACAACTCATATGATGATCCCCACCATCACTATAATTCATATTTCTCTAAATGATAAAATTATGACATAAAATAATTATAACAATCATCATTTCTAATGAACCAACATGGTTTAACTAAACCTGACACTTGAGTCAATATTGGATAAGTCATATAGAGTATTCTCGATCATCATAGCCTGATAAGAATTTGCAAGATAATAAAACATACAATTTTGGTACAATATAACCCACTAAATCCAAATAATAAATACATTTAATTCTTACCAATATTTTGGAATTAAATTTATATATATTCTATATCAATGTAAAGAAATAAAAACTTCCCAATTTGTAAACAAAACCAAACAAGAAATAATCATATTAAATGATGTAAACATCAAACAATGATCTTACTAAGAAATTGTAATACTTTTACACATGATAAGTTGAAATAAAAAGGATATTATAAGAGTGATGTGAACCATATATAATAAAACCATCGGGATGTATAACTCTCAAAATTCGAAACCGACTAACTCTATGTGACCCTAGGTCACCTCCCCGTTCCAATAGTTACATACTTATAAAATGATAGTCTAGTAGCATCCAATATTGTAATCATTATCCAACTACCTACAAAAAAATATCTAGACTATATATACACAAAATTGTGGGGGTGAGAGTGAAATAGACTGAGAATTTATCTCCCCATCCTCATCAGATGATACCACCTAGCCAGTGTTTAAACTCAACTAGGGTATACTAGATAGTGTATAATCTCAACTGGTATAGTGCTATACACTAAATTTCATACATAGTTACCCATGTTTTTATATAATATTTCTAAATATGAACAACTTTATATATAATTATATAAACATACCCTCATTGAACCATAGAATAACCAAATAAATCATTTATAAAATCAAACATCTGACTCCAATCCATAATCCAATGAAATAAACCTTCTCTCAATAATATCACATCATTGTACATCTCAGGATCAAAAAATGTTATAAAAACATCAATTATATCGATGGGGTAAAATATTCAATAACATTATTACCTTGTAGTTAAATATAACGTTAGAATTAACAATAGAAATCAAAACCATAAAATTTTACTTTGAAAATCAATATATAAACCAAGAAAGAATAAATACTCAAAAATAACTTTGATTTATATCACAAATTCCTTTATATCTAACAAAAATATTTTATTATTGATGAATATGTTTTATGGGATGAATCAAGAGCCAATAGATTGGTTGTCTAGGCTTGATCGACACTTGAGAATGTTTTGATTCTAAAATGGAGTATTTGATCATAATTTTTATGTCAAAAGGGGGAATGAGAAAATGATGACAGTTCACATTTATATTGATGACATATTTTTTGAAGAATCAAATTATGATTAATTCATGAATTTTTTATAATTCATGAGGATATAATTTGACATTTCAATGATGGTGAGTTAATACATTTCCTTACACTATAGGTAATACTTAGAAGACAGGAAAAATTTATTCCCTAATCCAAATAAGCCAATAAAGTGCTACAAATATTTTGAATGGGGGATTAAAATGTTATAATGACACTAGTTTCTACCCATATAAAGTTATCAAGGGATAATTATAGAATATAAGTCAATGTAATAGAGTATATTAAAATCTTTAGGATCCTATCATACTCAATAGAGATAACACCTGAGATCATTTTTCCTTCTTATAAATTTTTACCATACCAATATATTCCCAAATAATGACACTAGAATGTAGTGAAAATAATACTATGATATATCCAAGTAATGGTGAATTTTGGTTTGTTTTGCAACATCATATTATGTTTTTTGGATATATGTATACAAATTGATCTGATTTAGTAGATTAGGGGTAGTCAACATCAAGTGATTCATTTTATCTTTGAAATTTATGCCTTTATAATGTTATAAAGAATCAATATTACACCTCTTTCTTTACTACAGTAAAATATTACTTCATTGAAATAAATATGTAAAAACTATTATGGATAAATACTATTACTTTGAAATAAAATCTACTATTTCTATCAAGTGTAATAACTTGAGTTTTGTTACTCATAGAATTCAATTTGACCATTATTCATGAAAAATTATATGGTGATAAAATATAACTTCATTAAGGATAAATTTGAGAAATTTTAAGTGGATTTGTTTTATGTGTCTATAAAAATTCATGATTTGAACAACGTGTCAAATGAAATATCCAAAAACGTATTGAGAAGAAATGGTTGCCTCTTAGAGTCCAACTTTATCCATCCACCTAAATGGTTTTCATGAACTAAATTTATTACACTACAATACCAATATAATGGAAATTCATATCTACAGTATAATATATTTTATGGTTCATTGTATTAATTGTAATAAGACGTGTTTAACTATAAGAAACAACACTTAATCCATTATTATGTCTAAATTGTTGATGTATTCTTGGATACATGCATGATAATTACAATAAAAGCATTAATTATTTAATAAATTGGAGTAAAAAAGACTCAAATACAAAATAGTATTCCACATTATATCCATATATGGTGATAAAAATATTAATATAGTTTGTGATAGGTTAATACACAGTGTCATTGAAAGTATTTCAACTGAGAAAAATATTAAAATATCATTATAGCATGAATAATGCGGGTCATTATGAAAATTTATAAAAGTTATATTTCTATTCCTAAAATATATAATTATAAGTAATGAACATAATTATAATTACAATATGTATTATAAATATAATTATAATTATTAAACATATTATATATATATAATATATTTTTATATTTAAAATAAAAATTATGTATAGTTATAATTCTACATCCGACCAAGGTTCAAATCTTGACAGCCTCTATATGGTGGATTATTTTTGAAAATTAAGAAATTAAAAAGGGGTCTCGTTTTAGGTAATGGACATGGTGGTTGCATAGTAGTAGGTATTGGGGATTTATGGTGTGACCATGTAGGCAGTGTAGTGAGACAGGCAAGTGGTGCAGAGTGGAAACACATAGGCATTTCTTAGTGGATGGATTGGAATAGATATGGGTATGTTAGTTTACTCAATTTACCCTCTATCCACATGAATATTTTATTTTGGGTGGAGGATTATCATTCCATGCAACACATACTGCATCGAGACCAATCAAATGGCATGACACAACATGGTGGGTTGTGGGATAGGGCTCTATACAGGCATCATCATGTTGGAGACTTGAAAGTGAAATTAGTGCATTATAACCTGTCAATTAGACCTCTTTACACTTAGATTAATGATGTGAAATAGTGGGGTTCAATAACAAAAAATTATATAGGGATGCATGAAATGAAATTTTTTGGCGGGGAGTGGTGTAGAATTTATATTGTTGAAATAGTGTGATAACTAGTGGTAGGGGTTAGCACAATGTAATTATGATGACATGGGATGATGTACACTTCTCATTTGGGCCTCTGGGTCATCTTATTTAATATAATTTAGGATACTCTTAGTTTTTTCATAGGTCTATCATGAATTGTTCCTTCGAAAAACTATCTGTAATAAAATTGATTCTGTGGGTGATTGTTACTCCTTAAGGGGAGGGATGCGGATTTACCTTATAGAAACCAACTCATGACACCCTAGAACTAGGCTATTAAGCCATATATTAATATGGATTAAATGGAATTACCAATCCCCATGGGCTAGAAACTAGTCTATTAATATCACAAAACTCATGTTGGAACGGTCTGTCCAATGGAATCATCAAACAATTCAGCACCACAAACCTAGACTAACATTTCCATAATAAGGAATTCCAACCAATAAAATATAATTGGTCAAGGATAATATAAATAAAATATTGTAACATTACTAAAATTTCAATCCAACTAAAAAATATATACATAAAACTAAAAATGATATTAAAGTGGGAGAGTCAGATATATACAACTACAGAAAGATATGTTGTGGAAATTGTGTCAACAATGTAAAACCCCAAGCATCCATGGTACGTTCCCCTTTAAATAATTCAATATCTTGTATTATACGCAACTTCAAAATTCTAACACACTGTGACCAATAAAACTATCCGTTACGAATAGTAATATCCAATTTTTAAAATTTTATAAATTTTATCTTTAAAATGGAATTAATTTTTGGATTCAGAATATCAAAATTAGCATAGGGTGAATTTTTGGTATTTTTCTAAAAGCGTTCAATTTTTTATGAATAGTGAAAAACATTACATTATTGTTTAAAACTAAATTCTTATTTAAATAATTAATTATTTTATTTAAATTTATTTTAGGTCAAAATACATACATAATACCTATATATGTTCAATGTAATTCATTGGAGTCATTTTGTAATAATATTTGATATATAAAATTTTATTGAACTTTTCACTGTCTTTTACCCACCTCCTAGGAGCATTTGAAAATTCACATAAAATTTAATTTTACCACTTCTGTGAGTTGAATTTAAAAAATCCGAAAAAAACACGGTTAATATCAGTATGTAAAATGCGGTTCAATAAGAGGAAAATTATTTTTGGAGAATAGTAACTTTTTACTTTTATTTACCACGATTAAAAGTAAATGGGGTAATTAAGGGTGAAAATTATATCATAATTACCCTATCACATGTCATAATTCTATTAGATATGTGTAATTCGACCAAAAAAAATTTTGGAATAAAATATGATCCTTTAGGTCCACTTGAATTAGATTATGACATTTATTATTATTTTATTTAAAGAATATCTAAAAGAGTTAAAAGCAAATTTTAATAACTAAACCACTTTTTATATAAGGTTATACATAAGATAAATTCGACTATAAATATTAATTAGAAAGATAAAAATATTTCCTACATGATGGCTTTTTAATTATAATTTTTAAAAATTAAATAATTAAATTTATTTATGACACAATGATGATGCAATAATTACCTTATTAATAAAAGATTAAAATAATTGATATTATAAATATCCAAATAAATTTAATTTGAGACTTTTAATGAATTACATTAATTTTCAAGGTTAATTTGACATTTTAGGGTTGATTAAATAAATTTTTTAGAAGTAATAATGATGTTATGAATTTAACAAAATACAAAATTCCAAATAGTGTCAAAATTGACATAAAAGAGTTTTTAAAAGAAGAATTATATTATTAATTAGTATTCTATTCCTAAAAATATAAGGTTAGGACAAAGGGATTAAATAATATTATATATGTCATTAATGAACCACTTCAGGATCTCTAGGAAGTTTATAGTAAGTTTATTAACCATATAATATAAAAATAAAAAGAGACATGGTAAATGTCAATCTTCTTAAATAAGAGTAAAATCTAAATGATAAGGTTTATATATTGACCTAAACCTGCTTAAAACCTATTAGTTCAGTGGTTATCAACCCATCACCAACTTTTCTTTTAAATAATTCATTTTTTATCCATTAGAAACCGAATATTATTTTATTATAAAATAATATTTCAAGATTTTCCTAAAGTGACCCCCATCTCTCTTATAAAGGGGAAATTCCCCTCCTATCAAATTCAGATATTCAAAGGAATTTGGCTCGGCCAACCCCTGCCAAATTATCCTCTCAATATTCCTCCATTCATTTTATAGGCCTTCCATTAGTCATAAATCCAACCTAAGGAGCCCTTTTGATCAAATCAAAAGGAAGAACCCGAAGAGGAGGGAAATATTTCATCACCTCTTTCAAGTTTTTCTTCTTCCACTTCCTCTTTATTTATTGTTTACATTCTTAATAAATAACTCCAGTATCATTTATATTAATTTATGTTATTATAAAAATGGTACAACCAAATTCATTTTTCTATCCATCCTATAAATAACAAAGTCACCATACGTGTGTATGTACGGATTATCGTCTCCACGTCGTGGTGTAGTTGTTATTCAAACACATCATCATTTGGATTGGTATAATAATGAGTATAAATGATGTAAATAATAAATATAACATGATAATTATTCTTTATATATTATATTCCATCCAATTATAAACATTTTTAATATCAAAATAATGATATAGTCGCTCATGCATACGTACGGATTACCGTCGCCACGAACGTGATGAGATTCATTCCCCATCGTAATCGTTAAAGAATAATTTTCATTTTATGATTAAAAATAATTTTTTTATGAACATAATATAATTATGTATATGAATCAAATACGTCTTATCCATAACAAACATAGCTTACATAACCAAGAATATAAATGAAATAGAATCACTTAACACCCGAAACGATGATACTACTAAAATATCATTAACAAATAAATATTAGAAGATCATATATGATATAATATTAATGTATATGGTTCTTGTATAATTTAATAACAATTATTTCAGCATTATACAGGAGGTTAACCTACCCCTGACCAAGGAAAAGTATAAGGTAAGGGTTAATTTTACAATCTCTTTATTATATGAGGTTGTTTTTACGTAAGTATCTATGGGACCTCTTTATCATCCATATTCAAATCTCTTAAAAATTTATTACAAAACATTTTTACTATTTACTTGACTATGGGTTAAATTCATTTATACCCTTGTTTGAATTTTTATAAAATGGTTTGTAATGAATCTTTTTGTCATTTTTCAAACAACGTACCTTATGACCTTTTTGACAAAAATTACGGTAGGAATGTTTTTTTAACTTATATGGCGGGTGCAGCTATTTTCCACCATTATAACATCATCATATCTTCCCTTAAAAGTGTATAGTAATATTTTACAAATAAATGTATTATTTTATAATTATATAACATTTAAATGATTCCAAAATATAAAGATATATTTCTCTAAAAAAATTGATTTCTTCTATGTCAACATCCTTTGATGGATTTTAAGCTTATTTGAAGTTTATTTATTATGATAAAAAACTTCCACATTGTATTGAAGGTTTTGTGATATGTTTGACTGTGGATGTGTTTTTTTAGCCCATTCATGGTTTATGGAAAATGTATTGACTTTTCATATGATAGTTTTAATACAAATGTTTATGTTATGTTTAAACCTTTTCATATAAGGAATGCATTGGACTTAGTATGTGACTGGCAGTTCCCACTATAGCTTCTCGATGCATAGGTGGGTCTCATGATACAAACTAGTGTCTTGGAAAAAGGCCTCAACAAAATCTTATTTTCTTTCTTGGAACAATTCCTTGACTATATGGTTTTGATGTTTGGAATTATGCATTCCTTCATTATGAAAGTGGTTATTGAAACTGCATGTGATTATTCGACTCGTAGAATATCCATGTGATAAGTAAATGAGATTATTATATTTTATATTTTCCAAATTATTCTGAAATTTATGTTTAAATGGATTTTGTTTTAGTCTTACATTGCCTTAAATGTTTATGCTTATTTATGAAAGTTTCCGCTATATTGTTATCCTTACTGAGCATCTTAGATCACCCCTTTATATGTTTTATTTTTCCTAGGATGCAAAGAAGTATATTATGACTGACCTACAGGGATATTATAAGGGATATGCGTGTGGCCTATGGAGACTATGTTGTTGTAGTTTTTAATTTTATAACGTAATGTAAAACTTATGAATGTATCTAGTATTTCAAAGCCTACTAATCTAATCAGTATTTCGAAGACTTGATATTTTGTGATAATGACAATGTTATGTAATAATGCACCGAATATGGGTTCCTAGGGTGATGGATTTATAGTTGGTATTAGAGGATGTTTAGTACAATCCTTGGAAACTAGATTTAGATAAACTCTGATTAGAGCACATTACCCTAAGATAGACTTTAAAGATTAGTATATAAGAACTTCCTATAATTTTGGTATTGTAGATATTTTGTGAGTTTTCCAAACAGTGCATCCCTGTCTGGATACAAGTAGGTATAAGCAGATCTGTCACCAATGTACCTAGGGGTAAAACCTGAAAACAGCACATTGAGCTAGACTCGACCGGAAACTGGTGCACGACAACAGGCCTTGCTTCACTCTTGGTTACGGAACTCTTGGTGGATATGCTTAGGAAAATTAACATTTTCTTTACAAACAATTATGAAGGGTTTATGAGTGTATACTTCTTCAAAGAAAACATTTTTATGAATATGGATTATATCTATAAACTGTTCAATTTATGTTAAGTATTTTACAATTTTGGATTTGTGTATTACGATTCATAAACTAATCTTGTGTATGCCATTGTTTAGAAATGGAACCTAGTAGAAGGAATGGAAACTGTATCAATGAACATAATCCATGTTGGGATTTACCTCCGACTCAACATAATTGTAGTGGAGCTAGTGAAGAATCTAGTGTTGATCAGATTATCACCATACTGGGACAACTCTCTCAGGTTATGAATAATAACCTTACCCGTATGGACCACCCTAATCCACAACGTGGAGGATCAATGTTATATTTCTTCATGAGGAAAAAACCATGAACATTCAATGGGATTAAAAATCCATTATTATCTGAGCAATTGATAAACTTCTTAGAGAAAATATTTCATGCTTTGGGGAGTAACAAATGGGAAAAAGTTTTCATGGTAGTTTATCGCCTCACAGGAGACGCAGATCAATGGTGGTCATTGATTCAAAACACAAAGGAAGATGATGAAGTATAAAATATGGAATGGAGGGAGTTTAATTATATTTTATTTTAAATATACTTTCCTCATGAAAATCGAGCGGATATGGAAAGGAAATTTCTGAGTCTGAGGAAAAAAAGGATGAGAATGCACAAAGTATGAGGCTAACTTTACAAGGTTACAAGGCATGTTACAGATTATATACGTAACCCATGAAGTAATATTGATCTTTTATTTTATGGGTTAAATCCATTTCTTCATCTAGCATTAGTCTCACAATCCTTCTCATCATATGAAGATATTGTCTCATGTGCTATCAAGACAGAAAAATAATTCTCTAAGTCGTATGACTTTGAAGCAAAGAAGGAGAAGAAGAGATCTGTTGAACACTCTGGAAATGGAAATAAAGGGAAGAAGGGAAAAGTTGAATATCCATCCTGTAGTAAATATTGGAAGAAACACCCCAGTACTTTCTTGAAGGGAATGGAAGTCTATTACAATTGTGGTGAAAAGTTCCACCAAACTCTTGATTACAAGGGGAAGAAATAGGTTGTCAATGTTGAATTCCACAATTTTAGAAAAAAGGGGAATTATGAAAATGAATTTCCTATGCACTAGGGGAACTTACATAAAAAAATGCCAAGGGAGAAAGGCCAAGCTTATGCTATCACTACTGCTGAGGATGAAGCTCTGAAATACGTGGTGGAAAGTAATTTAATGGTTTCTTCAAGTTTCGAAAATGCTTTATTTGATTCTGGATCATCGCACTTTTTCATATCTTCCCAGTTTTCTAAGAAAATTAGATATTTTCAATTTGACTTAACAAGGGAGTTGTCAGTCAAAACACCTAATGGAAGTATCATCGCAACAATGTTTTTTGAATCAGTTCCCATTAGGGCATATAAATGTTCTTTATCTGCGGATCTCATTGTTATACCCATGATTGAATTTGATATAATCCTCAGTATGGATTGGATTTCGGACCATGATGTGAAAATTTATTTTAAGAAGGAGGTTTCAATTTTTGATGATGATAAAGAGTACCTTATCATTAGAGAAGAAATATCACCACCTGATTCTTATCTAGATACACCCCCAGTAGCACTACTAAATTAAATTATTGGGGAGAATGAGAATGAAATAATTATGGGAGAGGAGAAGAATTATTGAATAGAGGACGTACCTATTGTGAAATAATATGTTGATGTGTTTCCAGAGAATTTAGCTTGACATCCTCTAGAATAAGAAATTGAGTTTTCCTTTGATTTAATTCTTAGTTCAAGGCCCATATCAAATACCCCTTATAGATTGGCCACCATGGAACTAGTCAAACTAAAGAAACAACTATAGGAATTAATAAATAAGGGATTTATTCTCTCTTGTGTTTCTCCATGGGGAGACCCTGTCCTTTTTATTAATAAGAAAGATAGATCTATGAGTTTGTGCATTGAATACAGGGATATCAAGGATATAACAATAAATAAAAGTATCCCCTACCTCACATTGATGATTTATTTGACCAATTTCATGGAGCTCAATATTTTTCAAAGATTGACCTTCAAACTAGATATCATTAGTTGTGTGTGAAGAAGGAAGACATTCTGAAAATAGCATTTCGAACAAGGTACGGGCATTACGATTTGACAGTAATGCATTTTGGGTTGACTAATGCACCCTATGTATTCATGGATCTACTGAAAATGGATATAGGAATACTCATGGAAGGAGAAACTGTAGGATCTAAATAATGATGTAGATGCTCAATATACAAGAGGGGGTGAATTGTAAACTTTAAAAAATTCTTTTCGAACTTTTAAACACGGAAAGATCTATGTTTAACAAAGTTAAACTAAGCAGATTTACAACACCTCTAACACAAATTGTAGGATTGGAACTAAGGTTTACAATATGAGATTCTACCTTAAAGCGTATAAAATCTAAACTTATCAGAGTACAAGTGTAATGAAATACAAAAAGATAGTTTCCTTACAATACAGTATGCAGCGGAAAAATAAGTAGTAAAACTACTAGTAACAAGATATAAGTCTTTAACCCAAAGAGAATGGTATCCAACAGCCTTGGATAAAGGTCCATTGATTTATACTTTCAAGAAAGTCTGTCTTACCCACATCAGGGAAAGCCCTCGATACGAAGATCGGAATCTCTGTCTTGCTATCCCTGCAAGCCCTCAACTTCAAGGTTGTTGGAACCTCTATCTCCCTCAGCAAGGAAGCCCTCAAACTTCAAGGTAGTCGGTACCTCTGTCTTTTTATCCCTGGAAGTCCTCAAATGTAATCACCAACATTCGAAGTCACACGAAGAAATCTGAACGAGCGGTTCAGTATGCACAATGCATGAAAATATTCTCTCTCTAGAAGTCACCTTAACAGTGTGTGATATCTAGATCGATTAACCTCTTTCATCACTTGAGCTCTTTCAAATGAGCTCCTATTTATAGGAAAATTTCAAACAGTTGGCTCCCTCCTCCAAAGGTCATATTTTCCATGAATTTTCAGAGGGACCTGTACATGTGTAACTCAACCAACAGTTAGTTTGAAACAAAATAGATGACATCATTTAATAACTAACCAAGTATAACTGAAGGCACGACATCATTTTGAAATTGAACATATGTAAGTAAAAACTATTCAACATTTCAGAGTGTAAGTAAATTAAAATTTCAGAGTCTAACCAAAATAAAATTTGGATTCTATGTTAAGAAATTTTCGGATTCTATTTTATAGGGATTCTGAGTCTGGTTTCACCAAAGATTAGAATTTGAACTTGCAGAGTTCGGAGTTGAACCAGTAAAAGTTCGAAGTCTAGCTACTTAAGAGTTCAGAGTCGAGCTACTTAAGAGTTCGGATTCGAACTACTTAAGATTTCAGAGTCGAGCTACTTAAGAGTTCCGAGTCGAATTACTTAAGAGTTCGTAGTTGAACTACCTAAGATTTCGGAGTCAAACTACTTAAGAGTTCGGAGTTGAACTCATGAAATTTCGGAGTCCAAAATTCGGATTGGAACATCATTATAGTTCACATCCAGAATTCGGATCCTAAAAATAGAATACTCCAATACTTTTCATTATATGATTCTGGGATTTTGGTTAATAATCTGGGTTTTATACTTTAAGAAAAAAATATTTCTATGTATAAGAAACTCTAGGTAAGGGTAAATTTCCTTAAAGAAGTAAATTATCCGTATGGGAGTAAAATTTATATTTTCTTTAGTATAAGGTGTTTGTGATTTTAAAAACAAGAAGGAATGGAATGTTCATAAGGTAAACCTTATTGACTCAGCAATCTCCCCCTTTTTGGAAAGCACAAACGACCTTACAAAAAACAATATAAGGACTCTGAAAATTTTCCGTAGGCTTTTAAATTAAAACTTATCTCCCTCTGTTCAGGGATTAAAATGAATACAACTAACTCCCCCTTAGGCATTTAAACTCTAAGGATTGTATTCTGACTTTCCAGAGTGGAGTTCACATTAACATGGTAAGGAAAAACTTCGAAGTGAGAAACTCCCCCTTTCTTTAAGAATATTTTACAAAGAAAATTTTCTTTCTCCTCCTTAGGAGTAGTTCTTTTTCCTTCTCCCCCTTTGTGATTTTCAAAATTAATTGAAGGGAATGGAAAAAAATTATGGTACCTGAAACATTAGTATATAACAAGATACAACTGAACAAATAATCATTTCATTAGAGTTTGAAATAAAATTACAAAGAAAGACAAATTCAATAAAAGATCAGAGTGGATTCATTTGTCTTCCTTTTCGTTCGAAATGAGATTCTTTAACAAGGTTTTGAGTTTCTTCAAGTCTCTTTGGTCATCCTCACATTGCCTCTCCAAGGATTTTACCTTTTCTTCTTGAACTTTTAAAGCTTCTGCCTGAGCCTCCAAGGATTATTTCTGAAAGTTTATTATCTCATCTTGCTTTTCCATATTCTGCAGAAACTCAATTCAGAAATTTCTTTCATTTTTCCAATTCTGAGATACTGAGTTAAGCATCCCATTCAGGTCCCTGACCTGTTGATTCCGAGAAATTTGCTCCTGGGTCAGCTTTTCATAAATCTCGTTAACCTTTTTTTCCTTTATTTCAAAAGCATTTTGAACATCAGCCTGAAAATTCTCAAAGTGAACTAAATCTTTATCAAATCTCTTAGACCACTTGGTTACCTTACTGCATGACTTTCTATGCATATCATAATCGATAAGAAAACTTTTCTGTTCAGCTTCCAACTTCAGAAACTTATATATGACCATGGATAAAGAATCTGATTTCTGATTCATACTTTGTTGCAGCATCTAGCATCTGCAATCTATCGTTGGAAAAATCGGAATGGTGTCCAACAACCATCTCAGAGATTGAACCACAAAATCAATCCCATGAGATGATGATTCTGAATCAGATACATCTCTTTGAGATTTCTCCTCTTCAGCTTTCATTATATTCCTTTTAGAGGTACCACCAACCTCTTTCCTCATGATGACATCGTTTATAGGTGTCTCCATGAGAGTTTTCTTCCCCTTATCAGCTTTCTGAATAGGTTCTTTATTAAGGGATACTTCCTCAGATTCAGACACTTGGATAATCTAGTCTTCATCAGGTTTCTGTTTTACTTGTCCTTCCTCAAGAAAATTCCTCTCATAGGATTCTTCCTCATCATACAATACATTTTCTTCTTCTTGTTGTTGTTTCTTATCATCATTCTTACCAGCTTCCTGATCTTCCTTTACTGGAGATACTAAAATTGTGGGTTCATCCTTATCTTTATATTATTGTACTTTCTTGATCAGGGTATCCAAATATTCAATTTCCTCTTCTTCTTCTTCTTCTTATTCCTCAACTTCTTCCTCTTCTTCTACTTCTTCAGCAACTTCTTTTTTGGTCTCTTCAACTACTTCTTCAGCAACTTCTTTTTCTGCCTCTTAATCTACTTCTTTACCCTTGGCCTTTTCTGGAGTGACATAATTCTTGTCTGGAGTTACTGGTAAAGAAGGTCTATACCCGAACGTTTCTAGAATGGGAAGCATTTCGGAAGCTAACTCTGTATCTTTTACCAAAGATCGCACCAAATCAGCTTCAGACATTTTCTTTTTCATTTTCTTTTCCTTCACTTGTTTCTCTAGCTCCTCAGCGGCTTTTTCTTTTAAGGCTTTGGCCTCTTCAGGGTCTAATACGAATCGTGGATCCCCTTACTTCCTCTTTTCGTTATCTTCCATCCACTTGGCTGCTACTTTATCTGTATATGTTTTCTTCTTCTTTGGCTTGGGGGGAGCAGACTGAGTTTCTTTAACCTGAGTATTTTCTTCATCAGCAACCACTTTTTTAACCATTCTCTTCCTACTTTGCTTTTTGGATGGTCCCGGATTCTGTGATTCGTTCTGAGCTACTTCATCCTCTTCCACAGACAGAGGGTAAAATTCTCCGGATTTACTGGAAAAACCCATCTTCATTGTCTCGAGGGTATCATCACTGACTAGCATGAGCTTGCAATTCCGAACTTTTGATTTGCAAGAAACCTTGAAAGATTCTAAGCACCGAACTATCACCTTAGATAGTAAGGCAAGAAACATGATAATCTGTGCTCTCAAATTGCCTTCTTTGATGTTCTTGATTGTATCCAAGACATGCCTCGTCGGATTTATATTTCTTAGATTTATCAAGAAATCTAAGACATGGATATCACTCTTCTTCAAATTATCCTTATCACCTCTTCTTGGAACCAGAAAGCCTTGCACCCAAATATGAAGGATTCTATTGTTCGGAGTGAGACGAGCAATCTTGATAGTTGAATCATCCTTAAGACCAAGACACTTTAGTGCCATCTCCTTGTTGAAACTTACTTTCTCATCGGGATGTTTTTGAGAGAAGAATTTAGCTTCTCCTTAATTGGATAAACCAACCAAGCTCGTGTCGTTGGAGCAAGATAGCTTATAAGTCTTCCCATAAGACTTGAAAGAAAACCATTCTCTGTCATCTTCCTTCTGGAAGGAAACAAACTCGTAGAATTCGATCAGAAAATCAGTATAAACCGGATCATATTTATCTGACATTGCTACACAGAAATATTCCCAGCAATTCAGCTTTATATTCTTGGTTATAAGGTAATCAAGCTTATAGAAATCCATATGAACTAACCTTTCCCTCATGACTAGCCACTTAGAGATTGGTTTCGCAGTTGACATATCTTGAGATGTTGCTTCTACAGACATTCGTAATGAAGAAATATGAAAGATTCGGAACGACATTGCAAAGTTCAGAACCGGCCTTAATAAGTGCAGAAGGGCTTCGAGACGCAAAAGCTTGAAAAACTGATGTGGGACGAGAATTGGGGTCCCCTTTATATAGGCGATGGATGTGACCTTTGGTCTTCCAAAATCCATCTAATGGTTGAAAAAGCTTTGATCTGATCTGACGGTTGAAAACAAACCCACAAGGAAAACATGAGTCCGATCTTTGGAGGTTTTTTTAAAGAAAACATTCGGAATTAAAAAAAACTAGAATCCAATTTTTTTAAAAAAAACAAGGAAAATACTAGAAAGAAAAATTTGATTATAAAACTGTAAGTAAGGAAATAATAGCTTTCAGATTGGGTAGAAAGATTGTTCATAATTGGTAATATTCTTTTTTTAAAAACTCATTACGAAAGTTCTAGTACCAAAATCTCGTTACAAAAACCCCAGTAAGAAAATATACATTTCAGAAGTTCTCAGTACAAACATCTCGTTACGAAAACATCAGTACAAAAATCTCCATTCTGGAAGTTCTCAGTACAAATATCTCGTTACGAAAACATCCGTAAAAAAACCTCCATTCCGGAAGTTCCAATTTCGAAAACTATGAAAAACTAACTACGGAAAAATTTTAGTTACACTCTGGTTTTTTTAAAAAAATGAATTACAAAAAAAATTTAGTTACACTAATATACAAATTTACTCCCCCTATAACAAGGAGTTTATTAGTGTTAGGAGAATTGTTCAACAAGAAGTTAATAAAGAAATATTACCTTACGGTTATCATTCCTATCTTTTTTTTAATGTATTCAAATCTATCATAGGGTAATGGATTTGTGAAAATATCAGCAAGTTGATCTTGCGTTCCGATAAATTGAAGAATGATATCTTCTTTAAGTGTGCAATCCCTAAGAAAGTGATGCCTAATATCTATGTGCTTTGCACGAGAGTGATGTGCAGGGTTCTTACATAGGGCAATGGCACTTGTGTTATCACACAAAATTTTAGTCTTAGCAAGACTCAGCCCATAGTCTGTGAGTGTGTGTTGCATCCACAATACTTGAGCACAACAACTTCCAGCTACTACATATTCAGCTTCAGCAGTGTAAAGTGCTACAGAATGTTTCTTTTTTCAGAACCATGAAACTAATGAATCTCCTAAGAAATGACAAGTCTCGGATGTACTCTTTCTATCCATTCTACATCCACCAAAGTCAGCATCCAAAAAGATTTTTAGAATAGAATCATTTCTAGAAGTATAAAATAATCCTACTTCCATGGTTCCCTTAAGGTAGCGAAAAATTCTTTTTACTGCCTTTATGTGAGATTCCTTAGGATTGGATTGATATCTTGCACATAAGCATACTGAGAGCATTATGTCTGGTCGAATAGCTGTTATGTAAAGTAAACTTCCTATCATACCTCTAAAAGATGTTTGATCTACTGGTTTCCCAGCTTCATCAAAATCTAAGGAGTTTGAGGTACCAATGGGAGTACTTATACTCTTAGTGTTGTCATAACCATACTTTTTGAGAAGATATTTAATATACTTATGTTGAGATATATAGGTTCCTTCTGGTCTTTGAGAAGTTTGAAAACCAAGGAAAAAGGTTAACTCACCCATCATACTCATTTCAAACTCATATTTCATTAGAATTGTAATAGAGTGAGTTAAAGATTGCTGAGTTGAACCAAATATGATGTCATCAACATAAATTTGAACAATCAAAACATTATTCTTATCTTTATTTATAAAAAGGGTTGGATCTGAATTTCCCTTAATATAGTTATTTTGAAGCAATAATCCTGTGAGTCTATCATACCAAGCTCGTGGGGCGTGCTTAAGACCATAGAGAGCTTTGGTAAGTCTAAAAACGTGATCAGGAGATTTTGTATCTTCAAATCCAAGAGTTTGTTCAACAAAAACTTCCTCTTGAACATAACCTTTAAGAAAAGAACATTTCACATCCATTTGAAAAAGTTTAAAATTGAAGAATACTGTAATGGAATGTAGAATACGAATAGATTCTTGTCTAGCTACTGGAGCATAGGTTTCTTCATAGTCTATTCCCTCTTGCTGGTTATAGCCTTTAGCAATGAGTCTAGATTTATTTCTTACTATGACTCCATTTTCATCACACTTGTTTCTGAAGACCCACTTCACTCCAATAACAGAAGTTTCCTTAGGTCTTTGAACCAAATTTCAGACTTTATTCCTTTCAAATTCATTTAGTTCTTCTTGCATGGCTTTGATCCAATCAGCATCACTTAGATATTCATCATCTCTTTTTGGTTCTAATTGGGAAAGAAATGCTAGATGTTCTAGTTCATTTCCCAAGGAACACCTAGTCCTTACAGGTTGATTTACATCACCAATGATGGTATCACTGGGATGATTCTCAAGAAACACATGATTTGGGTTTTGTAAAACCAGTTCATCCACATAGGGCAGAAAGTCTTCTGGGGTAAATGTTTCAGAAGTATCTTCTTGAACATTTTCCTTATCAGAAGGATCTTCTATCAATGGTTGACAATCAGTTTTTGAAAACACATCCAAGGATGTAGGTTGGGATGGTTTAAAAACCAAAGGATTTGACTCATCAAATTTTACATGCACTGTTTCTTCAATAGTACAAGTATTTTTATTGAAAACTCTATATGCCTTAGAAGTTTTGTAGTAGCCTAAAAAAATTCCTTCAACAGATTTTGGTGAAAATTTATGTAAATTATCTTTAGTATTCAGAATGAATACTTTGCAACCAAAAACCTTGAAGTAGGAAAGTTTTGGTTTTCTACCATTCCATAACTCATAAGGAGTTTTATTAAGAAAATGTCTAATCAAAACACGATTTATAGTATAGAAAGCAGTACTTACAGCTTCAGCCCAGTAATGTCTAGCTATAGAATATTCACTCAACATAGTTCTAGTTGTCTCTTGAATAATTCTATTTCTTGTTTCAGCTACACCATTCTGTTGAAGATTTCTAGGTGCTGAAAAATTGTGAGTAATACCTTTTCTACTACAAAAAGTTTCAAAATCAGAATTTTGAAATTCTCCTCCATGATCACTATGAATAGTTTTCCGTTGAAGGATTTTCTCATTTTTAACTTGTGATCTAAAACTTTTGAAATGAGAAAATGCTTCATACTTCTTTGATAGAAAATAGACCCAAGTAAATCTGGTGTAATCATCAACTAAAACAATCACATAGTATTTGCCTACAATGCTTCTGGTTTGTGTTGGACTAAGATCCATGTTCACTAACTGTAATGCATCAGTTGTTGAGACTTCACCGATTGATTTAAAACTAGATTTATGTTGCTTTCCATATTGACAAGGATCACAAACTTGAGAAGTATCAAATCTATGCTCCGGTAGATCCTTAACTAGTTTCTTCTTAGTGAGTTTACATAAGTTCCTAAGGTTACAGTGACCTAGTCTTCTATTCCATAACCAGGAATGATCTTCCATTGCACTTAGGCAAGGTAGGTCTTGACTCTTGAGGTCTTCTAAGTTCAAAGTGTAATCATTCTCTTGCCTATTGGATGAGAGAATAAATTATTCATTGGAATTGTGTACTAAGCACTTATCATTCCTAAAATTTAAAAGGTAACCTTCATCACATAAATAACTTATTCTAATGAGGTTTTTCTTAAGACCCTTGACAAATAAAACATTTTAAATCAATGTTTTACCTAGAAGAAAAATATTACCAATACCAATAATTTATCCTTCAGCATTATCTCCGAAAGTTACCTTTCCTCCTTTACTTTTGATAATCTTTTCAAAATAACTTTTATTACCAGTCATGTGCTGGGAACATCTACTATCCATGTTCCATGTATTGTTGTTCGTACTTCCTCTATTTTCCTGAAAATAAGATATAAATTAGACTTTCAGAATCCAATATTTCTTGGATATGAGATTTCCAGACAAAAATATTTTAGGTACCCACATCTTCTTTGAAAAATATGCCTTATGAAAACCTAACGATTGGGTTTTATTTAAATAACATTTCTTTTCCCAGTGACCACCACATTGACAATTAGTACAAAATGGGGCACTTTGTGGAACAAAATAGTTGTTACTAAAAATTGGTTTTGCATGGTTATAACCAAATCCAGATTTGTTTCTCAAAGGATGTATTTGAGAATACATTTTTTCAAAATTTTCCTTACCATGGGTAAAGTTTGATAAACACTTCTTTAAGGAAAATATTTCGGCCTTGAGTTTTATAACCAAGTTTTTATCTTCAAAATCATTAGATTTAAAACTAGAGCTATACTTGAATATACTTTTCTTAGAAATTACTTTTTATATCTCTTTAGAATGTTTTTTCTTCTCAGAACTTAATTCCTCAAGATTTTTTAAAATATTTAAAAAATCATCATTTTTTTTAATAATGATCTTTAGAAAGATCTGATATTTCTTTTATAAGAATAGAATTCCTAGAATTTTCCTTATCAATATTTTTGTTGAGTTTTGAATTCTCAATCTCAAGATTTTCAGAAAACCTAGAAACTTCTTCATAGGTAGGTAAAGTATTTTCTTCATCAGAAGAGGATTCTTCATCGGAAGAGTTATAATAATCTCTATCATTAGAATTTAAAGAAACATTAGTCAATGAGTCAGCATTTCGTAACATATCCATAAAAAACTAATTGTTTATAGGTAATCTGGATATAAGACCAAGATTCTTCTATCTTGAAGATTCATAATCAAATGATTCATCTGAATAGTCATCACCACTGGCACTCCAGGTGTCATTTTCTTTCAGAACATTCTTAGCTTTGGTTTTGTAGTACTTCTTTATGTTCCTTTCAGAATGACTTTCTTTCCTTTCTTTCTTTTTGAGAAAAGGGAGATCTGGTCTAATATGTCCATCTTTCATGAATTCATAACAAGTGACATATCAAACTTTCCTATCTTTCCTTTCCTTTTTCTTATACTTGGACTGGAAATTTCTCTGGCTAGCTAACTTGTTCATCCTTCGAGCAAGATTTTCTAACAAATTTTCTGAGATTTCACTTTCACTAGAACCTGATTGAATAACCATCTTCTTAGACATGGATCTGGTTACTCTCTCTGGAGTCTTATCTCTCAAATGATTTGATGTTGTTGTAAAAGCAATAGTACCATTCCCATTTTTCTTCTTGATGTTGTCAGCATCTCTCTTCATTCTTGATTCATGTTGTAGAAGAGTTCCAAATAACTCATCAAGATAAATTTGAGTGACATTCTTGTTCTCATCTATAGATTTTCTCTTTGATTCCAACTCATTGGGCATAATATCAATTATCTTATCCACAAGAGATTCATCATCTAAAAATTTTTCTGCCATAGACTGTAAGTTGTTGACTATAGTCATAAATCTCTGTTGAACTTTGCAGAATGGTTCACCATACGGAAAATTGAATCCATGGTATTCATATCTAAGCATAGCTCTCCTAGTCTCAATTACTTTAGAAGTGCCAAAGTGTGTAACCTCTAACTTCTTCCAGATACAATTAGCTACTTCACAAGAAGAAATTTGGCTATATATATTTCTAGTCATTGAACATAGTAAAGTATTGCGTACCTTATAATTGAGTTGATAATCTTTCTTTTCCTGGTTAGTGAAAGTTTTAACTTCCTTATTAGGAATTTAATAATCACCAGTAAGCATAAAGAAGTTATCCACTCTAGTATTGATAAAAAAAGTTTTCATTCAATCTCTCCAGTACTCATAGTCATTACCATCAACGATTGGTGGTCTTGTAGGATTTAGATTGTCAATAGAACCAACATTGACTCCTTACATTCTAATAGAAACTTGGAAACCAAACTAGTTAGAAAAGTTCGTAACCACAATGTTCGGAATTAAAAATTTTGGAATGACAAAGTTAGGAATAACAATGTTCGGAATGATGAAGTTCGGAATGAAAAAGTTCTAAATGAAAAAGTTCGGAATGAAAAACCTATAAGTGAGTATAAGTATTTCAGAGACCTCCTCTGATACCAATTTTAGGATCGAAATAATGATGTAGATGCTCAATATACAAGACGGGGGTGAATTGTACACTTTAAAATTTTCTTTTTGAACTTTTAGACAAGGAAAGATCTATGTTTAGCGAAGTTATACTAAGCAGATTTACAACACCTCTAACAAAAATTTTAGTATTGGAACTATGGTTTACAAAATGAGATTCTACCTTAAAGCATATAGAATCTAAACTTATCATAGTACAAGTGTAAGGAAATACAAGAAGATACTTTCCTTACAATACAATATGCAGCGGAAAAACAAGTAGTAAAACTACAAGTAACAATATATACATCTTTTAACCCAAAGAGAAGGGTATCCAACAACCCTGGATAAAGGTCCATTGATTTATACTTTCAAGAAATTCTGTCTTACCCACATCAGGGTAATCCCCCAATATGAAGATTGGAATCTCTGTCTTGCTATCCCCAGAAGCCCTCAACTTCAAGGTAGTTGGAACCTCTGTCTCCCTCAGCAAGGAAACCCTCGAACTTCAAGGTATTCAGCACCTCTATCTTCCTATCCCCAGAAGTCCTCGAATGTAATCACCAACATTCAAAGTCGCATGAAGCAATATGAACGATGGGTTCAGTACACATAAGGCATGAAAAGCTTGTCTCTCTAGAAATCACCTTAACAGTGTGCAGTATCTAGATCGATTAACCTCTTACATCACTTGATATATTTCAAATGAGATCATATTTATAGGAAAATTTCCAACGGTCGGCTCCCTCCTCCAATGGTCATATTTTCCATGAATTTCAGAGGGACCTGTACATGTGTAACTCAACCAACGGTTAGATTGAAACAAAATAGACGACATCGTTTAAAAACTAACCAAGTATAACTGAATGCATGCCTTCATTTTGAAATGGAACCTATGTAAGTAAAAACTATTCAACATTTTGATGTGTAAGTAAATTAAAAGTTCGGAGTCTAACCAAAATAAAATTCGGAGTCTATGTTAAGAAATGTTCGGATTCTGTTTTATAGGGATTCGGAGTCTGGTTTCACCAGAGATTGGAATCTAAACTTGCAGAGTTCGGAGTCGAGCTACATAAGTGTTCGGAGTCGAACTACTTAAGAGTTTAGAGTCGAGCTACTTAAGAGTTCGGAATCGAAGTACTTAAGAGTTCGGAGTCGAACTACTTCAGAGTTCGTAGTTAAACTACTTAAGAGTTCGGATTCGAACTCATGAAAGTTCGGAGTCCAAAATTTGGATTGGAACTTCATTATAGTTCACATCCAGAATTCGGATCCTAAAAACAGAATACTCCAATACTTGTCATTATATGATTCTGGGATTTTGGTTAATAATCCGGGTTTTGTACTTTAAGAAAAAAATATTGCTATGTATAAGAAACTCTAGGTACGGGTAAATTTCCTTAAAGAAGTAAATTTTCCTTATGGGAGTAAAATTTATATTTTCTTTAGTATAAGGTGTTTGTGATTTTCAAAACAATAAGTAATGGAAAATTCATAAGAAAAACCTTATTGACTCAACAGAAACATCAATACTTTTTCAAATGGTTGCCAAACCATATTTACTAGAAAGGAAAAAATGTTCTCAGGCTGATGATTACGAGTTTCAAAAGAATATTAAAGTTGTGAATGATGGGAGATTGAGTGAATTCATATATAAAGATGGAATTTTGAAATTTGGGAAGTGACTTTGTGTTCCCAATATACCTGATCTAAAAATGGAATTACAGGATGATTCTCACAGATCCAATTTATCTATACACTCTTGTAGCACTAAGATGTTTAGAGATTTAAATGAACATTTTTTGTGGGACAACATGAAGAGGTATATTTCTGATTTTGTGTCAAGATGTATAGTTTTTCAATAAGTGAAACCTGGAAGGAAACAACCTGGAGGAGTCACGCAACCTATTCCCATACCTGAATAGAAATGGGATAATATTATGATGGACTTTGTAATGGGGATACCAAAAAATCCTAGAAGGAATGATACAATATGGGTCATTATTGATCGTCTTACTAATTCAGCACATTTTGTTTCTATAAGAGAAGATTTACCACTTGAACGTCTAGAAGGAATATATGTTAATGATGTTGTAAGACTTCATGGAGTACCCCTATCGATTGTTTCTGGTCATAATCCCCATTTTACAGCAAGATTCTGGAACAATCTTCAAAAATCCCTGGATACTGAACATCATTTGAGCACTACCTACCACCATCAAACTGGTGGAAAATCAGAACAGACTATTGAAACCTTAGAATACATGTTGATATCGGGATCACTTGACTTTCAAGGTATATGGGATCAATAATTACCTCTGGTAGAATTTTCCTACAACAATAGCATCCATTCAAGTATTTAGATGGCACCATATGAAACATTATATGGAAAGAGATGTCTCACACCAACTTTTTGGGATGATTTTGGTGAAGGAAAACTCGTAGGCCCAAAAGTTGTTGAGGAAGAAATGGAAATGGTGAAGGTTATCCAAACCCACATCAAAGCATCCCAAAGTATGAAAAAGAGCTATGCCACTAATTGAAGGAAGTATTTGGAATTTCAAGTAGGATACCATGTCTTCTTGAAGGTATCCCTATGGAAGGGTGTTATACCTTTCAGTAAAAAGGGTAAATTGAGTCCCAGGTGTGTCGGACCTTTCGAAATTCTAGAACGAATTAGAGTTGTAGCTTATCATTTGACAATTCTACCAAGTCTCTCCAAAGTTCATGATGTGTTCCATGTATCACTGTTGAGAAAATACATGTCTGACCCAGTGCATGTACCCACCTATGAGGAAATTGAACTGGAACCTGATCTATCTTATTGTGAAGAGCCTGTCAAAATTCTTGATACAATAGAACAAGTGCTGAGAAACCAGACGACTCGTCTGGTAAAAGTTCTATGGAGAAACCATATGATAAAAAAGGCAATGTGGGAAACGTAGGAACTTATGATGAAGAACCACCCGAATCATTTTGTGTGGTTGTATTATAGAAATTTCAAGGATGAAATTATTTTAAGTATGGAATAATGTAACACCTCAAGCTTCCACAGTACGTTTCCCTTTGAATAATGTAATAGCCTGCATTGTACGCAACTTCGAGATTCTAACACACCGCGACCAATCAAACTAGCCATTATGAATAGTAATACCCACTTTTTGAGATTTTATAAATTTTATATTTCAAAATGGACTTCATTTTTGGATTTGGAATATTGAAATTATATTAGGGTGAATTTCTGGTATTTTTCTGAAAACATTCAATTTTTGATTAATATTGAAATACACTGCGTTATTGTTTAAAATCGATTTTTTATTTAAATAATTAATTATTTTATTTAAATTTATTTTATGTAAAAATAGATACATATTTCTTATATATGTTAAATGTAATTTATTGGTGTAATTTTGTAATAATATTAGATATATAAAATTTTATTGTACATTTCACCGCCTTTTTTTCACCTCCTAAGAGAATTTGCAAATTCACATACAACTTACTTTTACTGCTTATGTGAGTTGAATTTTAAAAATTCTAGAGACACGGTTAATATGAGTAAGTATAATGTGGTTATATAAGATGAAAATAATTTTTGTGAATAGTAACTTTTTACTTTTATTTAACACGGTTAAAAGTAGATAGTGTAATTAAGGGTAAAAATGATATCAGAATTAACCTAACACATGTCCTAATTCTATTGGATAATTTTATTTTGACCAAAAACAACCTTATTAATAAAATATGATCCTTTAGGTCCACATGGATTAGATTAGGACATTTATTATTATTTTATTTAAAGAAGAGTTAAAAGAGTAAAAATCAATGTTTAATAACTAAACCATTTTTAATATAGGGTGATACATTAGATAAATTAGACTATAAATATTCATTATAAATCTAAAAATATTTACTACATAATGTTATTTTATTTATAATATTTAGACATTAAATAATTAAATTTATTTATGACACAATGATGATAAAACAATTACCTTATTAATGCAAGATTAAAATAATTAATATTATAAATATAAAAATAATTCTAATTTGAGACTTTTAATGAATTAAATTAACTTTATAGGTTTATATTACATGTTAGGGTCGATTAAATATATTTTTTCGCATAAATAATTTTAGTATGAATTTAACAAAAAACAAAATTCCAAATAGTGTCAAAATTGACATAAAAGTGTTTTTAAAACAAATATTATATTATTAATAAGTATTCTATTCCTAAAAATCCAAGGTTCGTAAAAAAGGCATAAATAATATTATATATGTCATTAATGAACCATTTGAGGTTCTCTTGGAAGTTTATAGTATGTTTATTAACCATATAATATAAAAATACAAAGAGACATGGTAAAAGTCAAACTATTTAACTAAGAGTTGAATCTAATATATAAGGTTAATATGATGACCTAAACCTGTATAAAACCTATTGGTTGAGTGTTTTTTGACCCATCCCCACCATATAAATTAAATAATTTATTTTGGAGCCATTATAAGCCCACAAATATTTTATTATAAAATAATATTTCAAGCTTTTCAAAAAGTGACCCTCACCATTCTTATAAAAGGGCACTTCCCCTTCTCTCATATTCTCACCTTCAAATCCATTTTTCTTGGACAACACCTGTCCAAATATCCTCTAAACTATCCTCCCTTCATAATAGAGTCCTTCATTTAGTTATAAAGCCAACCTATGGAGCCCTTTTGATCAAAGAAAAAGGAAGAACCTGAAGAAGAGGTAAGTATTTAATCACCTCTTTCAAGTTCTTTCTTCTTCCACTTCCTCTTTCTTTGTTGTTTCCATTCTAAAATAATAAATCCAGTATCTTCTATATACTGTGATTTTATTATAAAAATGGTACAACCATATTCATTATTCTATCCATCCTAATGATTAAAAAGCCACCATACATACGTACATATGGATTACCATCTCCACGTCGTGGTGTAGTTTGTTATTCAAACACATCATCATTTGGATGGGTATAATAATGAGTTTAAATGATGTAAATAATAAACATAACATGATAATGATTCTTTATATATGATATACCATCCAATTATATACTATTTTAATATTAAAAGAATGATATTGTTGCATGTGCGTACGTAAGGATTACCGTCTCCAGAAACATGTTGAGATTCATTCCCCATCATAATAATTAAAAAATAATTTTCATTTTATGATTAAAAATAATTTTTTTGAACATAATATCATTATGTGTATGAATCAAATACATCATATCCATAACAAACATGGCTTATTTAACCATGCATATAAAGGAAAACAAATCAATTAACACCTGAAACGATGATACTACTAAAATATCATAAACAAATCAATATTAGAAGATCATATATGATATCCTATTAATATATATGGTTCATGTATAATTTAATAACAATTATTTCACCATTATACAAGATTTTAACTTACCCTTGTCCATTGAAAAGTACAAGTTAAGGGTTAATTGCACAATCTCTTTATTATCTGAGGTTGTTTTTACGTAAGTATCTACTGAGACCTCTTTATCATTCACATCCTTATTTCTTAAAAATGTATTTAAAAAAAATTACTATTTAATATAAAATGGGTTAAATTCATTTATACCCTTGTTTGAATTTTTATAAAATGGTTTGAAATGAATCTTTCCGTCGTTTTCCAAACAATATACATTATGACCTTTTCGAGAAAATTAAGTGAAGAATGTTTTTTTAACTTATACGGTGGGTGCAGCTATTTTCCACCGTTATAACATCATCGAAACTTCACTTACAATCTTATAAGAATATTTTCATAATAAATTTTTTCTTTTATAATTCTATGACTTTTAAATAATTTCAAAATAGAAAGAGATATTTCTCTAAAAAAAGTTTTGATTTCATCTATGTCAACATCCTTTGATGGTTTTTAAGATTATTTGAAGTAGATTTACTATGATACAAACCTTCCAAAATGTATTTAAGGTTTTGTGATATGTTTGACTATGGATGTTTTATTTTTACACCATTCATGATTTATGGATAAAGTTTTACTTTTCGTATGCTAGTTTTAATACGAATGTTTATGTTATGTTTAAATATTTTCATATAAGGAATGTATTGGACTTAGTAAGTGATGGGTGTAGCCCTCTATAGATCTTATATTCATTAATAGGCATCATGAGACAAACTAGTGTCTTGGAATAAGGCCTTGACAAACTCTTATTTATAGTCATGGCACAAGGCCTTGACTATGTGGTTATGAAGTCTGGCATTATCCATTCCTTCTTTATGAAAGTGGCTATTGATATTGCATGTGATTATTCAAAAAGTAGAATATCCATGTGAATAATTAAATTGAATTATTTGATTTTATCTTTTCCATATTATTCTGAAGATTAATTTTAAAATGATTTTGTTTTAGTCTTACATTTCCATACATTTTTATGCTTATTTATGAATGTTTCTGCTATATTGTTATCCTTACTGAGCATATGAGCTCACTCATTCTTATGTTTTATTTTGTCGAAGATGCGAAGAAGTATATTATGACTGACCAGCAAAGATATTATAAGGGATATGAGTGTGTAATATGGAGACTATGTTTTTCTTGTTTTTCATTTTATAATGTAATGTAAAACTTATGAATGTATCTAGTATTTCTAAGGCTACTAAACTAATCGGTATTTCGAAGACTTGATCTTTTGTGATCATGACAATGTTATGTAATAATGCACCGACTCTGGGTAACTAGGGTCATGACATTACAAACAACTTCTATACCAACAAATATACAAACAAAAATTAATTAAAAAAAATTAATACAAATTAATAAAAAAAATATACACATCCATGTGTGACATATGGGTCATATCTCATATCATTTTTTCATTATAAGACCGATATCGACAAAAATATTACATTCCTCCTACATGTGGTGCTTTTATTCACATGAATATATTAAAACAAGGACTATATATGCTCATTGGTTATATGTAGGGGTGAAAGACGGTATCCCTATAACCAAGAATATCATGAGTAACCCATGTTATATAATTACGAGCATTCTAATTTGAAATAATCTAATGAAAGTGTGATTTTAACTTTTTAAAGAAAAGAAATAACATCAATAAAATAATTTTTAAATGATGGTGTGTTCCAAAACATCAAAAATACTATAACCATACACCATGGGAGATCCCTATTTCATCTAAGGTTATGGGAACCTTATGTCCTAGTATCAACTTATTACCTATTGCTTAATAAAAGTTTTTTCACAAACCACTAATTTGGTCATGAATTATCCTGTTGAGATGGTGTCTCCTATCACACAACACCAAATCCAGCCTACTATAAAAGAGTGAATGCCATGACCATGTGGCGTGGTGAAATCCATCCACATAAAAATGAACTTCACCCTAGTATAAAATGTTTACTTAGTGTACAATAATCCAAAATGGATACTTAACACTATCCTCCCCAAGATATATGATTTCCCATATATCAATTTCATTTCAAAAATATTAAATTTCTTTAAATAAGGGTTTCACATCATTATGCCTCAATCCATTTACATGCATCACCTCTGAGGAAATCTCCCAAAACTATTTTTTTCAAACCAAGAAGACAATAATTAAAATACCCATAACATATATAATTAGTCCTCAAAAATACTATAAATAACATTAATTAATTTAAAACATAATTTTTAAAACATATCAACAATATATGTTTCATAAAACCAGGGTCCCACATGAAACCACCAACCATAATCAAGATAAACCGCTTTCATATGATAGGAGTCCACTTAATATAGTGACATAGACTTTTCTTACATTACTATTACATCATTATAAATATAAAAAAATTAATTGTATTACACCACAAGGATCCATAGATTTAGTGTCTTGTTCAAACTTGGACTAAACATAACAATTATAATATCAAGAATACTTATTTAATTACTTATTCTATAGCTTCTTATTAGCACTTAACCTCCCCTTAGTACATGTAGTAACCTGAAAATATACATAAAAGGGGTGAGATAAAATCCAAGTAAGATGGTAGATATGAACAATATATCATGGGGTGAGCATAATCATAACATTGTAAAAGAATTAGGAACAAGTGAGGAATCATTAATAAAAGACTTGAAATGTGGAAATATATTAAAATGAAACATCATGTCTTAGTTTTTAACTACCACACATAGTTGTGATCAAATATAAACTCATGTTCAACCATATTTTAACTTTAACTAATGAGGTTCCTCACATTACCCTATGCATTGGAGTGCTCTATAATTATGGGCACATCCATCACATTCAAACATTTATATTGCGCTATATAATTCAGAGTGCACTTGTCACATCATTACATTTTCATTATCATGATTGAAAAATAGAACATATATCAATAATAAACATGGAAGGCCATGGGTTTCAACTCATTAGAAAACATTCAAAAAATTAAGGATCCTAAAAGAATGAGGGAATAAAATACATGTTAAAAGAACTGCCAACCTTGAATGAGAAGTAAAAGGTGTGTTCATAAAAGAAGGGTTCTTTTGGAAAAACTTTTGTTTGACATAAAATGTAGTGAAAAAAATGTATATCCTAGAAAAGGAAAGAATATTATGAAAACATTATTTCTAAGTAGTAACCATATAAAAAAATAGTGAAATAGGGAGAACCCAAATGATGAAAGTTGGGTTTGAGAATTTCCCCTTACCTTGTATATGAACACATTATTTGTTTTAGTTTCTAGTATAACCACATTAGATTAATTAATTAACAATTACAGAACCTTTTTTACATTAATATGGTTTATTATGTCTCATTAAGTTATTTTATTGTTTTTTTTGATGAGTTATATAGTTTAAGAACATTGTTTGGGAATGTTCGTTTTTATGATTTTCTTGAGAGGTTCACTAGTTTTCATAAATTGAAGTCTGGGTAGAACAAGGATAAAAATCCAGAACTAATATTTCATGTTATTAATGATATTACCGAATTTTAAATGATCTTATAATAAATTATTTAATATTCTTTGTGGATGAATCATTAGTTAAAAATTAAATGATGATTGTTTTGGTTAAATTGTGTAGTTTTTTTATCACAATGAACTTGTTTTATTTTATCACTTACTGTCATGTAACTAATTTAGTTCCAGAACATAAAAGGGAATAAAACATACACTCTAAAATATCTTTTTCAACCATTCAATGGTTTTATTTTCAGATTTGATGGATTTGAAGGAAAAATTAAGTGTATTGCACATGATTTAGGTAAATTAACACGTTATGAGCAACGATTTCGTTTTATTAACAAAGAGATGGAGGGAGGAGTATAATGATTAAACATCGATTAACATTATATCATACTAGTATATCAATAATAATCAGTTAATCATTAAATTTTGATAAGATATTTTGGGGATAATAGAATAAAATAAAATAAATTTGAAAGGAAAAAAATAAAGAAAAGAGGGAGAGGAATTCCCTCTTGAATCCTCCTCTTGAGATCCTCCTTAAGGAAGCTAGGCATGGTCTCTGGAAGATACCAGAAGCACTTGTATTTGGGGGAGGGGCTAGGGAAGAATATTGTGCAGAGTTTAGTCAATGCTTGAAGCATTAGAGGTGTGAGTAAATGAAGGTGTGAAGGGTGGTAATTATAGTGGAGGGGAGAGGGGATTTCTCAATATAAAATTCATTAGATTATTATTTCCCCAGAAGACAAGGAATAATGAGCCATTAATGACCAAGAATAGTAAATATGGAATGTCAGTTAGAGATTTGGGTGCTTAACCACTTGTGATGTCATGAATTGTGGGTTCAAATTATAATGTGTTTATACGGTATATTAATGCATTTTACTATTCACCAAAAAATACAAGTAATTCAAAAAAATCACTAAAATTCACCCTAACTAGTTTTTAATGTGTAGTATCCAAAAAAGAAGTCCATTTTTCAGAAATAATTTTTTATATATGATTAATTTTATTTTATTTTAAATCGGAATTTATTATTAAAAAACAAGTTTTAAAACATTCATTTAATTATTCTAAAATATAGGTGCATCATACTTTCACTTGAATATTATTTTTATACTAACATAGGTAAGGTTGATATTAATTATGGTATATCACTATTCATAGGAGTATGTTACAATTCATAAGGGTAGGGAACTATTCACCAAAAATTATGTTTTTCTTATCATACTCCAAAAAACATACTGATCGCAACCGTGTATGTCATATTTTCGAAATTCTAAGCACAAAAGTGGAAAACTTATGTTTATAGGTCACATAGCACATAGTAGTTCATTATGTTATAATTTCATGTGATTTTATGAAATAATTATAAGAAAGGAATTTCTATTTATAAAACATTGGGTTGTTACATTCTTACTCTCTTATGAAATTTCTCCCTCAAAATTTCTTTTCAAAAAAAGAGGAAAGGGTACTTCTCCTTTATCTCCCCTTCCAGTTCCGAAATAGATTCTTAAAACATATGGTTCCTCTATAACACATTGAAAAGGTGAGTTTTCTTGTTACGTAGAACCTTATCTCTTCGGTCCAGAATTTTCACTGGCTGCTCTTCATAAGAGAGATCATCTTCTAGCTAAACCACCTCTGAGTTCAGTACATGTGTGGGATCTGGTATGTACTTCCTTAGGATTGATACATGAAAAACATCATGAACATGATCCATATTCAGTGGAAGTTCAAGATGATAGGCCATGGCTCCTATTCAGTCAAGGATCTCAAATGGGTTAATGAACATTGGGATTAGCTTCCCTTTCATTCCAAATCGCATGAATCTATTCCATTGTGATATTCGAAGGAAGACTTTATCTCTAACGTCAGACTCCAAGTCCCTTCGACGGTTTTCCGCATATCCATTTTACCGTCTTTGAGCAGCCTTGATGTTTTTCTGGATGACTTGAACTTTTTCTATCATCTCTCACATGAGATCAGGTCCAAGTAGCTTCTATTCTCCAGCTTCATCCCAACAGGTTGGAGTTCTACATCGATTTCCATACAATTATTCATATAGAGCCATATGAATACTCAAGTGGAAGATATTGTTTTATGAGAATACAACAAATGGGAGATGTTGATCCCAACCACCTTTTAATTTTAGAGAGAAGGCTATTAGCATATCTTCAAGCATTTGAATACTCCTTTTAGATTGGCCATCAGTTTGGGGGTGATAGGCCGTGCTGAAATTTAATTCATTACATAAAGCATGTTGAAGACTTCTGTAGAATTTATATGTGAATCTTGGATCACATTAAGAGACAATCGAGAGTGGAACGCCATACAGGATCACCTCATCTGTCACATATATCTTTGCATGTTTTTCAAGTGACAGGTCTTCCTGAATAGCGATAAAATTGGTTGTCTTGGTGAGTTGGTCAACCTCAACCCGTATTGCATTATTTCCCATTGACGTCTTCGGGGGACCCGTGACAAAGTCCATAGTGACATTCTCCCATTTCCACATGGGTATAGTCAATGGATTCATCATCCCATTGGACTTTTGTTTCCCAGATTTAACTTGCTGATATTCCAAGAACCTTGATATATATTCTGCAATCACTTTCTTCATGTTATACAACCAGATGTGTTCTCGAATATCATAGTACATCTTGGTACTCCCAGGATGGATAGAAAATGTTGATTTGTGTGCACTATCTAATATCTCCTTCTTTATCCCGGGTGACGAAGGCACACAAATCCACCTTCCAAACTGAATCACACCATCATCGTTGATATGGAACTCTTGCAGTTTACCTTCACTATTGCAATCACCCTATTTTGCTTCTCCACATCATCCCTTTATACTTTCTTAATAATCTCTTGTATTGATGGTTGCACAATAATTTGGGAAATGTATGATTTATCCTTTAACCTTATGATTTCTAAACCCATCTTTTGCATATCCAAGAAGGTAGGGTCTTTCTCAATCCATAACATGGATAGAGTAGTAGGTTATTTTCTTCTTAGAGCATCAGCTACCTGATTCTCCTTTTAAGGGTGATAGTGAATAGATAAATCGTAATATTTGGTTATCTCAGCCCATCTCCTTTTATGAATGTGGAGATCCTTGTGTGTGAATATATATTTAATTATCTTTTGGTCACTGTATATGTCACACTTCTCACCATAAAGGTAGTGCCTCCAGAATTGGAAGGAAAAAATAATGGCTGCCAGCTTTAGATCATGCGTCAGGTAGTTCTGCTCATGGATCTTCAACTGATGTGAGGTGTAGGCTATCACATTATTATTTTGTATGAGTACAAAACCCAAGCCTATCTTTTATTAATTACTATATATCACAATACTTTCTCCACTTTTTTGTAGTGTGAGTACAGGTACAGTGATCATCCTTCTTGTTAGCTCCTTGAAGCTTCCCTCACATTATTCCATCCAGACATAATTTACCCCTTTCCTTGTTAACATAGCTAATAGGCTTAACAATCATGAGATGTTTCTCACAATACGTCAGTGGTACCCAGGTAATCCAATAAAACTATGGATTTCTATGACACTAGATGGTCTGGGTGATTCTTTAATTGCCTTTGGTTTTTAAGGGTCCACAAAAATTCCCTCACTTGTGATCACAAGTCCTAATAACATGACTTTCTTCATCCAAAATTCACACTTTATGAACATGGTTTACAACTTCTCCTTTCTCAATGTCTCCAAAACAAATCTTATATGTTCTTCATGTTCCTCCTTAATCTTGCAGTACCTTATAATATAATCGATAAAAACTTCCACAAATATTTCTAGGTAATGTCTAAAGACTCTATTCATCAAATCCATGATGATTGTAGGGGAATTTGTATGTCTGAAGGGAATAACCAGAAAATTATTGTTCCCATACATTGTACAGAAGGCAGTCTTATGAATATATTCATTCTTCACCTTTAGCTGATGATATCCAGAACAAAGATCCACCTTTGAGAAGTTTTGATCCCCTCTTAACTTATCGAACAAGTCATCAATCCTTGAAAGAGGATACTTGTTCTTTGTGGTGATCTTGTTGAGTTCCCGATTATCGATACACAACCGCATAGGTCCATCCTCATTCACAAAGAGCCCTGGCGCACATGATGGTGATGCACTAAGGTGTATGAACCCTTTGTCTGGATTCTCTTACAACTAATTCTTTAACTCCTCTAGTTCAATAGTAGACATCCTATAGGGACACTTTGAGATAGGAGTAGCTCCATGTATGAGTTCTATTGAGATCTCTACCTCACGATCCAGGGGAATTCCATGTAACACTTTAATAAATACATCACCATATTAACTAGCAATGGGAATTCCCGCAATGTTGGTACTATCCTTTGACTATACCATTTGGGAAAGGTATGCTTCTTCATAGGTAATCAACACCCACACCATTGAAGGATTTTTTAATAGAGATTTATTATCTTAAATGAATTTATAGAGGAGCATGGGATGGTTCAATAGATGAAAAGATATTTCCTTTTCCCGAGGGTTGATATGTTCTCTATATAATGAGAGCCAATCTATTCCCATTATATTGTCGAATTCCACCAAGAGTAGTATTACCAGATTTGCTAGATGAATCTTCCCACATACGCAAACAGTAGAAGAGTCAAACACTTGGGATTCGCTGATTGCACCACATGGTGTTTTTACATAAATCTCTTCTTCAAGGATTTGGGGCTTCGATTCTATAGTTCTAGCTAACTTGGAAGATATAAAGGAATGTGTAGAACCAGAATTAAATAAGACTTCTTCCATTCTTGAATGTATAGGATGTGTACCATATACAACATCATTATATTTCTCCACTTTCATAGTAGTGATTAAATATGCCTTCCCCAGTTCCTCTGGCATTGGTGGTTGTTGACGCTGGTTTCCCTCAAGAACTCAAGGTGTAATGCACTAGCTTGCATAGTGCCCTTGCTCCCTATAGTTGTAGCATTGAAGCATGGGTGGTTCTCTCCTTTCATCCACCACATTCTCCATTATATTCATTTATTTTCAACACTCTTGAGCATGGTTTCCTTCTTTACCACACATGAATCAATTCCCCATCCCTTTTAGGTAGTTCCCATCCTTCATCTTCCCACATTTTTTTCATGCGGGTCGTTGAGTTTTCTTCTCACCTTTGTCATTAGATCCACCGGCTTGAAACTCTATATTTTGATTCTTATCACCATAACCATGGGACCATTCTCTAAACTCCATATCCTCTTTCAGAGAGCATCGAACAAATTCTTCAAAACTCCCAATGTCTTGAATTGTAATATGCTTTCGAATGTGTGGTTTAAATCCACTAAATAATCTGTCAATTTATCTATCATTGTTGATAACAAAACTCGAAGCATGCCTTGAAAGACTTCTGAAATTCACATCATAGGTTGTTCCAGATTCACCTTCTTTTTTCTTAAGCACTATTAATTCCCTCTCCATATTTGTGTGTAGAGTTCATGGGAAATACTTGTTAAGAAACACTATCTTAAAGACTTCCCATTCAATCTCTTCAATTTCCTCCCTTGTCTGGGTGTTCTTAATCAAATCCCACCACTGATCGGCATATTCATCTAGATGATAAACGACTAGTTTCACCTTCTCTGTCTCATAATAGTGAATCATAGAGAATATATTCTCCATGGAGTTGGTGCACTACTCCGCAACTAGTGAATTGGAAGATCCACTAAATGTCGGTGGTCGTTGCCTCATAAAACACTCGATATCCAGTTTCTACCTCTTTGGTGAAGGTGGAAATTCCCCATTATAATGGTTATTTTTCATAAACTGAGATATTTGGGTAGTTATCACCATAAAATTTTGAATTCCACCTCCCAAATCATTGGGGATGTCGTTCGGGAAATCATTTCATTATCCCTCGCATGAGTTGTTGGTCTAGTTTCTCCTGGTTCCCACAATTTTCTAATATAGAAAAGGTTAGAACAAAACATAAGTCAACATGTCATGAATAAATTATTAATTTTTACGAGAAGAACATATGGGATCCCTATGTAATGCTTCTTGTATTCATATTTTTTCTTAATCTCATACTAGAGGTTTTCTCTAGGGTTCACTAATCCAAATTTCCAAATTACCTAAACCTTACCTCTCATACCAACTATAACAACCCATCCATTTCCTTAAATTACTATTAAATCATTATAAAGATAAAAAAACATAATATTATAACACCATAAGGATCCAAAGTATTAGTGTCTTGGGAAAATTAGGACCAAACATGTAACACCCCGAGATTTTATGAGAATTCTTCTTTTTAATTTCTCTGACATCTTGTGTTTTACCCTTCACCCAGAGTAGCTTGCACTATACACAACATCGTATTAGCTTTTAGTATAAGCAACACTATTCTTGGCTTGCGTTACACACAAGAGAAACCTTCCTCGATAGCTTGTGTTGTACGCAATACTGAGTTTCACTAAACAACGATATGTTATTAAAATATTATATAAAATAGTCATTATGAATAGTAATACCCACTTTTTGAAATGTTAGAAATTTTATCTTTCAAAATGTACTTCATTTTTGGATTCAGAATATTGAAATTATCCTAAGGTGAAATTTTGATATTTTTCTTAAAAGTGTAAATTTTTGATGAATAGTGAAAACACTGAGTTATTGGTTAAAACCAACTTTTTATTTAAATAATAATTTATTTTATTTAAATTTATTTTATCTCAAAATAGATACATAATACCTATATAAGCTAAATTTAATTCAATGAAGTCATTTTATAATAATTTTAAATATGTAAAAAGTTTATTCAACTTTTTACCGTCTTTTACCCACCTCCTATGAGCATTTGAAAATTTACATAAAACATAATTTTACTGCTTCTGTGAGTTTAATTTCAAAAATTTGAGAGAAAAGGACAATATCGAGGAGTAAAATTTGGTTCAATACGATAATTGTTTTTGGGTGAATAGTAACTTTTTACTTTTATTTACCACGGTTAAAGGTAAATTGAGTAGTTAAGGTTAAAAATGATATTATTATTACACTAACACATGTCCTAATTCTATTGGATAAGAATAATTCGACCAAAAAAACCATAGAAATAAAATATTAACCTCTTTGGTCCACTTGGATTAGACTAGGACACTTATTATTATTTTATTTATAGAAGAGTTAAAAGAGTTAAAATCAATATTTAATAACTAAAACATTTTTAATATAGGTCTATACATAAGATAAATTCCACTATAAATATTAATTATAAAGATAAAAATATTTCCTACATAATGGTATTTTATTTATAATTTTTAGACCTTAAATAATTTAATTTATTTATGACAAAATGATGATGCAGTAATTACCTTATTAATGAAATATTAATATAATTGGTATTATAAATACCCAAATTAATGTAATTTGAGACTTTTTATGAATTAAACTTATTTAATTTCTTACTATAACATATTAGAGTTTGTTATATGAATTTTTTTCGAATTAATAATTCTGTTATGAATTTAGAGAAAAAAATATATCAAATAGTGTCAAAATTTATATAAAAGAGTTTGTTAAAAAACATATTATATTATTAATTGATATAATGTTCCTAAAAATCCAATGTTTGTCCAAAAGACTTATATAATAATATATATGACATTAATAAACCAATTGGGTTTCGATTGGTAGTTTATAGTAAATTTATTAACCATATAGTGTACGAATATAAGAAGGAATGGTAAAAGTTAAATTATTTAACTTAGAGTTAAATCTAAATGATAAGGTTAAAATGGTAACCTAAACTTGTCTAAAACCTATTGGTTGAGAGGACATAGACCAATCCCCAACATATACTCTAAATGAGTCACTTTGGATCCATTATAAACTGAATATGAATTTATTATATTATAATATTTTATGTTTTTTCTAAGGTGCCCCTCACCCCTCTTATAAAGGGGCACTCCCCCTTCTCTCGGATTTACACCTCCAAAGCCATTTCCTCTGCCAAACCCTGCCAAAATACCCTCTAAATTGTTCTCCCTTCATCCTAGAGGCATTCCTTTAGTTTGAAGGCCAATTTAAGGAGCCATTTTGATGAAATCAAAAGGAAGAACCCGAAGAAGAGGTAAATATCTCACCACCTATTTCAATTTCCTTTCTTCTTCTACATCCTCCTTCTTTTTTCTTTCCATTCTAAAATAAAAAATCTAGTATCTTCTATATACTTTGATGTTATTAAAAAAATTTACAACCATATTAGTTATTTTATCCATCCTATGAATGAAAAATTCACCACACGTGCATACGTACGACTTACCGTCTCCACGTTGTGGTGTAGTCTGTTATTCAAAACTTTCTTCATTTTGATGGGTATAATAATGAATATAAATGATATAAATAATAAATATAACATTATGATTATTCTGTATATATGATATACCGTCCAATTATATACAATTCTAATATCAAAAAAATGATATTGTCGCTCGTGTGTACGTACGGAGTACCCTCTCCACGAACATGATGAGATTCATTTTCCATGATTAACCATTCAAGTATGATTTTAAAGTAGAATTAATAAAAAATCATGAAAGATATTATATAAAAGTGATACTGGATTTATGTACATATATGTTTCATTTACATAATTTTATTCAATTCAATAAGGAAACGAAAACAGCATTCATGCGTACGTACGACCTACTATCTCCATGAACGGTGTATTTCATTCCATTAATTGATCTATCATATATATTTATATGTTGAATATATATTATATATAAATCATGTTTTAAATTCTGGAATTAATTAAATATGTATATAAGTAATAATATCAACAACAAAAAGTCAAAACACGTATGATAAGTGAAACGATTTTACCCAAAACGCAGCTTCAACATGGAACTTACGAAAGAACGGGTAATATAAGGTCCTATGTGAATCATATATGAAATAATAAATATTTTTATAGTTATGTTACCAGTAAATAATATGTTTAAATCCACTATACAGGATTCTCGAACGCATGTAGAATAAATTGGACATAAGGTAAGGGATAATTTTGAAAACCTCATTTTTATCCGAGAATGCTTTAATGTAAGTATTTACTGGGGTAATATTTTTCATCAATGTCCATAATTTTTTTTCATAAAGTGTCTAATATTATTCAATGTATGTTTAAAGTCATTTTTATCCCTCTTTGACTTTTACATTGTTTTATGGAAAGAATCTTTCTATTGTTTACCATACGAGGTACTTTTTGACTTTTCCGGCAAAAGTACAGGGATAATGTTTTTTTAACTTATACGGAATGAAAGAATTTTTACTGTTTCATAACGCCTAATTTTCATGATGCTTCCTTTATAATATTTCATAATTTTTTTCAACAAAATCCTTTTCATTTAACATTGAATGGTATTTTGTGAAAAGAAAATGATTTTGAAGAAGAAATGATATTTTCCTCAAGAATTCATTTCAAGTGTTTTGTCAAAACTATTTTCCATCTAAGATGACATTATTTAGTATGATTATGTTTCCAGTATAATGTCTATATTATTTACATGGTTTGATTCTTCTTATGATGAAATGATATCCATTTTTTATTATGGATTATGTTATGATTGGATGATGTTTATGAAACCCATTTTATTCTTTGGATTATGATGAATGATTTATGTTTATTTTGTGGCACAAGTAAGAATGATTTAATTATGAGATTTGTGGGATCTATATCTCCCTACAATGCATTGGGTAGAGATTTATATATCAGGAGATAGACATGGTCGGAATGGAAAGTAAAATCTGTTTCAGTAATACAGGTATGGAACGATTAAAAAACTCGGTTTAGTAATGGACTTTGTCCACTACGATGGTCTTGGCAGTAATGCCTTGGATAATATTGAAATCATAACATGATCTTAATGGTTTCCACAATTACATGTTTTATTCCCATGATATTTTATCATGATTAATTTTCCTTTATGATCTATGACTTATGCACTTCCAAGATTTATGTCATTACTCATGATTTTGATGTTTTATGGTCATGTTCTTGCGTTCAAATGTTTAGGGATTGTTTTATGTTCTCCATGTTTACCATTACTGAGCATTTGAGCTCACCCTTTTTATGTTTTCCTTTCCCCAAGATATAAAGAAAGGTTTTAGGTAAGAAACCCAAAGGGGAAGATCTTTATGGGAGATGTTGAAGATCTTTCACCATGATTAGAAGATTATGTTATGAGTTTCCAAAGACACTAAACTAATACGGTCTTTGGGCGTCTGTTTTTTTCATGTATTAAGTATTCCACAAAAGTAATGTAATATCCATGTATGTAAAGTGTGGGTATCTATAGTTGGTATCAGAGCGACATTTTAGTCAACCTTTTGAAACTAGGATGTGAAAACTTTAGGGATATCCCAAGATATATTTCTAAGGTTTGTCTAGGGATTTCTCTAAGGTTAGGAATAAGTATAGGTTATAGTCCTAGAATTACAGTAAAGGTATTATAATTAAACCTAATATGATATATATTGAAGGTAATCCACTTTTATTATGTTGTTTTCCAAGTATGATTTTTTCCTCTCACACTATTCCTTTTGGGTTTTAGGCAATGGTTGGAAGCTGAAGGAACCGTGTTGATCAATGTAATGGACAATGCAAGGATTTTCTTCCTGAACAAAATGATGTTATGGGAGATGGAGTGAAAAATATTATTGATATACTTACACAAGATTTGAATCATTATGGACATCCAAATGATCAGATAAAGGAACAATATTCTATTGAGTCTTTCATGAGGCTACATCCACATTCTTTCAGTGGGTCCTCTAATGAACTTGTTGCTGAACAATGGATTAGTACCATTGAAAAGATATTTTTGATACATCGCTCTTCAGAGCATGAAAAAGTCATTTTGGTTGTTTACTGGTTAGAAGGTGAAGCAGACAAGTGGTAGACTTTAGTTAAAAATACAAGGCCCCAAGATGAAATTGAATCTATGGAATGGGACAAGTTCGAGAACATATTTTTAAACAAGTAATTCCTTCGTATTCATTGAACAAAGATGGAGAAGGAGTTTCTTATTCTTAAGAAAAAGGATGATGAATAAGTTGGTATATACGAGGATAATTTTACATTTCATGTGATATTATTAATATTTTCATGACTTATTATATACTCCCTTTACTTATTTTATATTAAATGTGCATAATTTGTATGAAATATTAATGTTGTAATATTAAGTATAATTTTTTAGCATTTTTAGAAGTAGTCCAATTGAGTTAGTTTACTATTTTAATTATAACTATCACTATTACGATCCAAATTGTGTGTTTCTTCTTTTTTAGGATTCTACTTCAAATATAAAACATTTTATTAGAAGGTACCATGAGCCAATTCTTCAATTTGAAGGGTCATATGGTCCTCACAAACAAGACCAATGAATCTGTGAAGAAGCGAGACTATTCATGAATATTGATTTACTGAGATAAATAAAGAAGTCCAAATTCCATTATTCTCTACCATAGTTTTGGGAACCATGTAAGGAGTCTTGGATAAAAATTTCAAGGCCCAAATCCAAAAACAAGGGGCCCAACATATGCTTTAAATTCCAGCCCACCATTATGGCCGAGAATTAAAATCCGTATAGTATGCATGACATATCTCATTATGTAAGCATCCAATTGAACTGATATTTTTCAGTGTGAAATAGGATATATATTAGGATGACGTTGTTGAATAAATCATTCATATTAGAAGGCATATTCATATTCAAAAACCCTTTTACATTTTGGACTACAAAAAGACTGGATTGAAATGGACAGTTTAAAGTTGTTTAATCAACCAGACATAACGTTTAATAATTAAGTCCAAATGACTCAAAATTTTGAGAGTATTCGACCAACTTTATTATCTACAACTTTGAAGAAGGAGATATGTGGATATTCGGCTGTCTGAATAACCAAATTGGCGATGCAAGTGGAGGGACAGATTGAGAATGCAAACAGTCCACTCCTTGGGCTATAAATACTCTCCCCTTCTCTATTTGAGAGGGGATGGAATTTCAGAAGAGAGGAGAACATATTGGCACGACCAAATCCTTGAAAAAGTCTTGGGAGGATATTCCATACTCATGTTTTCACTTGAGAGACCTTTCCTTCTCTCTTTGTTTTCACATACTTTCATGTTCTTCGTTTTTTGTAATTTTGTAAGTCCTTTCTTTTGTAATTCTGTATTAATGAAAGTTTCTTATTCAATATATATTATTCTAATCCACATTCGGTAGTTTAATATTTATGTTCTTTAAATAGTTTAAATTCAGTTGGATCCCCTTCCCTTCTTTTTCTTCCTCATTCAATCGAAAATCCGTTTTTAATTATCATCATCGTTCGTGTGTGTGTGTTCGATGCACAAATATTTTCTTATCCCTTTCTTTATCTTATCTTCTTAATTTATCATAATAATAATTATAACCAGATTAGTAATAATTTTAATGGCTGGGTAAATCTTTAATTGGGGTGAGTTATAATTTAGGTATGTTAAGTGATTGAGATATTTTGCTCGACGAATGTTCTTTAAATTAATATTGTGTATGTTGAACTTTATATTTCATGCATTAATGACATGTTTTTTTTAATATGTGGATTCCATGGATTATTGGAACCACAAATACACTACCATAAACAAGTAATGGTAATTATTAGAAACCTGTGTTATGTTACGGCTTGGATTAATACTTTAACACTTGGGAATTATGATCAAAATCATCTTATGACATGGGTGTTAATTTAATGCAATATAAAGCAAAGCTCAAGGATATCACAAGCTTAACTACCTTATGATGAACTCACCCCAATATTTATCAATTTGTTAAATCAAACATCATACATAAATTATTTCATAATCTCTACAAACAAACCCCCCCCAATCAGAATACAATTAACTAAAAACAAACTACTATTACAAAGTATCATCGCCGAGGATTCGACCCGAGTGCTGCTATACACATTATCAAAGCACCGGAACTTTGACCGGTCGATAGGCGAAAATCGTCCATGCTTTTCAAATGGAATTGTTTCTAGGGATGGTTCTTTAATTATTCTTTAGTTTCTGGTTATTGTAAAAAAACCCAAAAAAAACAAAATTTAAAAATAGTTGAAAAAATACACAAAGAAAAACCCGTATTCCTCTTAAAAATCATAAACTGAAAAAATAAAAATAAAAAATCATCTTCCCCTTTCTTCCAATATCTCTCTGAATGCCCCGTAGCCTCCCAAACATTCCCTCAGATTTGTTTGACCCTAAAATTGAGCGAACACTTCGCCAAATTAGGAGGAACATAAGAGATAATCAACTCATTCAAGAACCAGTCCTCATCCAACCAATTGAATTAGATATATCCAATCCTAGGGAACAAACCCTTAAAGAACTCGCTTCCCCTGATATGAATTACCAAACTATTGGTATTCAATATCCAAACATAGAAGCTGGCATTAAACTCAAATCGTGTTTGATTCATCTTCTTCCACATTTCCACGGGCTAGCCGATGAGGATCCACATCTTCACTTTAAAGAGTTCCAAGTGGTGTGCTCTACCATGAAGCCTCAAGGGGTTTTTGAATAACAAATCAAACTTCGAGCATTCCATTTCTCCCTAGCTGACACTGCTATGTCACGGCTTTACTACCCACCTCCTGGTTCCATAACCACAATGAATGACATGAAGTGACTCTTCTTAGAGAAATTCTTTCCTGCTTCTCGTACTGCTTCTATTCGAAAGGAAATAAGTGGTATTCATCAATTCCCAAGTGAATCACTCCATGAGTACTAGGAGAGGTTCAAAAAGCTTGTTGCAACCTGCCCACATCACCAAATCCATGACCATCTCTTGATCCAATACTTCTATGAGGGGTTATTTTCTATGGAGAGAACTCTCATAGATGCCGCATGTGGCGGTGCTCTTGTTGATAAAACTCCTGCAGCTGCAATAGATCTCATAAGTAACATGGCTATAAACACACAAAAATTCCATACTCGAGCACATGATCAAGTAAAACAAGCACATGATAATGAATCAATTGAGCTGAACAAGATGACCGAGTGGATGAGTGAATTTACAGGTCTTGTGCGATAACTAGCTGTGGCCAGAAAATCCGCAACCTCACCTTCTCCACAATCAATGTTTCCTGGACCTATCAAAAACTATGGAATATGAAACTCTCCATCTCATTCAACTAACACATTTCCAAAACTTCAAGAGGATCAATCCGATTCATCTGGACCAATGGAGCTCAATGCATCATATTCATAGCGGAACACCAATCCTCAACTATCAGGTCAGTTTGTTAGAAACTTCAACCAACCTCACTCTGAGCCCTTCTCATCTTCCTATAACCAAGGCCTGAGGTATGGTAATTCCATCTCTCATCCCCCTCAATTCCCTCCTCCAAACCCAAACCAATTCTAGTATGGTCAAGGTGGTGGTAACTTCCATCAACCTTATCCTTTTGTTCCTCAACCTCAAAAAAACAATCCTCCTCCTGGATTCCATTATCCTAGTGAGCCTTCCCAATTCCAAAACCAATACAATCGATTTCCCAAGAACCAAAATCAAGGCAATCCCAACAAGGGACAAGCCTCTTCTTCCACGAAACCATGGGAAAGTTCAGTGGAAGATCTTGCCTCCTTCACCTGTTCTAGCCATAAAAACATTGAAACTCAAATAGGTCAACTTGCATCCCACCTGATCCAGCAACAACAATCCAATTCTTCCCAACTTCCTGCTCAACCATTACCCAACCCCACGGGTAATGTAATTGCAATTCCACTTAGAGAGGGAAAGAAAATTTCTATGCCTCAAGATAAGTCTTCCAACCCTCCTTTGAATGTTGAACTAGAAAATGAAAAGAAAAAGAAACTTGAAAAGGAACCTGAATCTATTCCCTCACCTCCTTCAATTTCACTTAGGAATCCAATTCCTTTTCCTCAAGCTGTTTCTAAACCAAGGATGTCCTTTGAACCCGATCCTGAAATGCTTGACATGTTTAGATGTGTTGAAGTCATCATTCCCCTCTTAGATGCCATAAAACAAATTCCTAAGTATGCCAAGTTTCAAAAAGAGTTGTGTACCCACAAGAGGAAACTTAGGACCTTCGAAAATGTTTCCACCCAGTAATCTATTCCCATAAAGTGAAAAGATATAGGGACCTTTACAGTTCCATGCCAAATTGGAAGTTCCAAATTTTGATGATGCACTCATAGACCTAGGAGCCTCAATTAATGTCACGCCCAAGTCCATATTCTCTAACCTTGGTCTAGGTCCCTTGCACCCAAAGGGTGTTGTCATTCAGTTAGCCAATCGAAGCACAACCAGTCTTGAGGAATTAATTGAGGATGTCCTTGTCTGAGTCAGTGATCTTATCTTCCCTGCTGATTTCAATGTACTTTACATGGATGGTGAGACGAACTCTTCTCGATCTCCCCTAATTCTAGGAAGACCATTCCTCATGACTGCGAGAACCAAGATTGATGTTCATTTAGGCATCTTATCCATAGAATTCGGTGACCAACAGGTCATGTTCAACATTTTCCAAGCCATGCGATACCCATATGAGGATCACTCTACATTCTCAATCCATGGTTTTGAGAACACTTATAAGATTCAATCGAACCCCAATCCACCATGTTATTCAGGTTCTAATGACAAAGTATCTTGTGAAATATTTACCATGATTAAAAATGTCATAAATGGTGACGTTGATGTCGACCTTTCATTCATAGACTCTATCAATATAGATGATCTTGAAAACTCTCTAGAATCCCACATAAATTCTGATCTCTTCTACTCCACCGTGGACAATATTAAAGAAAATGAACCTGAAGCAACTGAAGTCCATTCATCCATTCCTAAGTTGTCTAGCCCAAAAGTAAAAGATGAGACTGATCTGAAACCTCTTCTGGCACACCTGAAATATTCATTCCTCTTCCATGATCACTCATATCCTATCATTATCTCTGCCACCCTTACTGAAACCGAGGAGTCCACACTTGTTCAGGTGTTAGAGGAAAACAAAAAGGCCTTTGGTAGGACCCTAGATGACATACCAGTAATCAACCCTTCCCTTTGCATGAATGACATCCATCTGGAGGAGACATCGAAACCAATTAGACAGCCACAAAGAAGACCTAATCCACTCATACCTGAGGTAGTTAGGGAAGAGATCACCAAGCTTCTTTAAGCTAGTATTATCTACCCATTTTCTGATAGTTAATGGGCTATTCCAATTCATGTTCTACCAAAAATGGGTGGGATAAATGTTGTAACAAATGAACATAGAAAGGTAGTCACAACTCGAGTGAAAAACAAATGGCGTGTGTTCATCGAATATAGAAAATTGAATGCTGAAACATGAAAAGATCACTACCCTCTTCCATTCCATGATAAAATGCTAGAAAGATTAGCCCGAAAGTCACACTATTTCTTCCTTGATGGATACAAAGGCTATTTTCAAATCCCAATCTCACCTCAGGACCAAGAAGAGACTACTTTCACATGCCCCTTTGGAACATATGCATATAGAAGAATGCCTTTTGGACATTCCAATGATCCTGCAACATTCCAGAGGTGTATGATGACTATCTTTTCTGAATTCATTGAACACAGCATGGAAGTCTTCATGGATGACTTCACCATTCATGGTGAGTCATTTGAATCTTGTTTGAATTCAGTCTCTCTTGTCCTCCAAAAGTGTGTCAAGTGAATCCTTATGTTAAATTTTGAAAAATGTAACTTCATGGTTGCAAATGGGATTGTTCTAGGGCACATTGTTTCAAAAGATGGTATTGAAGTTGATCCAGCCAAAATTGAAGTGATCCAATCACTAACTGAAACCACTTCTGTTCGAGTCATCCGTTCATTCCTCAGTCATGCCGGTTTCTATTGGCGAGTCATCCATAACATTAGTAAAATTTCCCTCCCACTCACTCGTTTTCTACAAAATGATGTCACTTTCCATTTTGATGAGGTTTGCAAGAGAGCCTTCCTTGAACTCAAAACTGCTCTTACATCTTCCCTGATAATCCAACCCCCAGATTGGTCCTTACCCTTTGAGTTAATGTGTGATGCTTCTGATAGAGCTGTTGGGGTTGTTCTTGGTCAAAGAAGTGAAAAAATCCCTCACGTCATATATTATGCCTCAATAACATGGGATGAAACTCAATCTCACTACAGTGTGACTGAAATGGAACTTCTAGAAGTGGTTTTTTCCTTAGATAAATTCTGATCCTATCTCTTAGTTTCCAAAATCATTATCTCCACAGACTATTCTGTTATAATGTTCTTACTAAAAAAAGTGATTCCAAACCGAGGATAATAAGATGGATCCAAATGCTCCAAGAGTTTGACCTTGAAATCAAAGATAGACCTGGAAAAGAAAACTCTGTGGCTGATCACTTGAGTAGAATTTCTAATTCTTCTCAATCTGAAATCATCGATCCTGAATTCCCCACTGAGCACCTATCATCACTTACTCCAAAGTTACCATGGTATGCCCCAATTCTAAATTACTTGGTTTCTGGTGTTTTTCCTGAAATTTTTTCAATAGCACAGAAAATGAAGTTGAAAAGTGAATCAAAATACTATTTTTGGGAAGAAAATAACCATTGTAAAACTGGGGCTTACATGGTAATAAGGAGATGTGTTGATGAAAATGAACATTTTTCTATATTAGAATTTTTTCACTCACTTCATGGAGGTGGCCACTTTGGACCACAAAGGACCTCCTGAAAGGTCCTAGACTCTAGATTCTTTTGGTCTTCACTCTTCAAGGACTCACATGAGTTCTGTCAATCATGTCCCACTTTCCAAAAGTTCGGCACAATCTCTAAAAGAAATGAAATTCCCCAAAATCCCTTAATCTTTTGTGAAATCTTTAATGTTTGGGGCATCGATTTCATGGGATCATTTCCCCTTCCAAAGGATTCTCATACATCCTTCTTGCAGATGATTATGTTTCTAGGTAGGTCGAGGCCAAACCCACTAGAAAGGATGATTCACATACTGTTAGTGAGTTTCTAAAGACACATCTTCCACATATTTGGCACGCCTCGTGCCTTGATCAGTAACTTAGGAACCCATTTTTGTAATAGAACCATGGAATCACTTTTGAAAAAGAATGGGGTTGTACATAAATTTTCAACTGCATATCACCCCCAAACAAATGGAATGGTTGAACTTTCTAATAGAGAAGTGAAAAGAGTGCTTGAGGGAATTGTAAAACCCACCAGAAAAGACTGGACTAAAAGACTTGGTGAAGAACTTTGGGCTTATCGAACTGCCTATAAAACACCCATTGGGATGTCGCCTTTTAGGATAGTTTTTGGTAAAGTATGTCATCTACCAGTTGAAATCCAACATAAGTCTTTTTGGCCTATGAAAACCTGTAATTTTGATTGTGAAAAATTTGGTAAAGAAAGATTGTTGCAATTGGCTGAACTGGAGGAGCTTTGACTTGAATCCTATGAGAATTCCAATCTGTAAAAATAGATGTCTAAGGTACTCCATGACAAACACATCCTGAGAAAGGTATTTCATGAAGTTGAAAAGGTAATGCTCATCAATTATCGATTTCGGCTTCACCCATGTAAGCTTAATTCTCGTTGGGAAGGTCCTTTTGTTATTACTAATGTTTACCCATTTGATGCAGTGAAAGTCCAAGACCCCTCTTCAAAAAGGACATTCACAGTTAATGGACATCGGTTAATGCATCACCATGAGAGGACGCACAATCCTAGATCCACATCAACTTCCATTGGATCCCCACCTTCTGTAGTCAACCTACCACTAGATGGAGATGGATGCCCGCCAAATCCAAACCAGGGGGCACCTCTTTACCTTTAATTCTCTCTCTATCTCTTTATCTCTCTACCTCTTTCTTCTTCTTCTTCTCTCCTTCATTTTTTTACCACTTGTTTTTTTCAACCCTTTTTTTCTCTTTCTCTTTTGTGTGGATGTGTATTTTAAAGAAAAAAAACTAAAAAAATAAAAAAAATGTAAAAACACAAACCAAAAGAGTCATTCTTACTCACCATCGAGTTTTGAAATTTTGTCCAACCTTTTTGGGGAGTCAACATGATTTTTTTCATCTCAAAAATTTTGTATTTTCATCGTGACTTTGAATAAAGAATAGTGTGTCAAAACCAAAAAAATTTGAATGCTCAATTTTTGATTTGGAAAATGATTTTCCCAAACCATGAGGAACAACATTTTCTTTCATAACAAGGCCACCTATGGCCATCTTTTCAAAATGTGTGTCTTCACCCCCATTTTTCAATCTTGAGTTTGTAGACCTTCAAGATTAATTTCCTACCTTAGTGTGTATTAATATGATATAGGCATTTTTTGAACCACATGATAATCAATATAGCCGAATAGCCTCCCATTTCCCTTACATTAATCCTCCTTTTGAAAGCCCCTTCGAGCCTATGAAAACATTTTCATTGATATCCACATTACAATCCCAATACCTTTTCCCACCCAATAACAAAATGGATTTTCATTGCATTTTTTTTGAAATTTAAGTGTGGGTGGGAGTGGATTTCATTGTTTGGGTACCCTATTATTGATTTTCAACAAGTTATCATCGGCTTGAGGGAAAGCATCCATTTTATTGTGGGGGAGAGGTTGTCATTAAGTGTGTTTTGGGGAATGTAATTAACTTCAATTTATTTAATTTTGTAAATGTTATTGACAAGTGTTCAAAAAAATTATGAAAAAAAATCAAAAAAATCAAAAAAAAAATGAAAAAATGGGTTGTGTCTTAGGTAGGTCAAAAATCACTCTTCCTCAACCTTTGATCTTGCTATAACTATTACAATTAGTGTCGTGATGAGATCAATCATGGGTTGGGTTATATGTTTGAGATCTATTTCAAGGTCAACTTTCAAAAAAACAAAGAAAAAATAGAAAAAAACACTTTCATTATATTCTTATATCATTGGGAGAAGTTTTGTGGTTTGTAAATATTTCATCTTCTCATCCCTTTCAAATTTTCTTCCTCTATTGTGTCTTTCTTCACATAATCATTCCTTTATAAATATGTGTATTCATTTTCTTCCATGTTTTATTTCAAAAAATGTGCATTGCTTCTTCTATGTTGGTATTTTAACCCTCTTCTTCTCTCTCATGGAAATTATATCCCTACCGTCCCAGAGCCAAATAAAAACCCATTAAAAATTTCTCTTGATTATTCTTCACTTTGGATTGGGATTTGAAGCATAGATCTCTTTTCAAACTCTAATATTTTCTCTTTTGGTTGGTGAAAGAGTGAACCTCCACAAATGAATTTTATCATCTTGACAGGTGTGAGTTTTGAGTGTCCACATTTTCCATTTCTAAATTTGAGCATGAATAAATGAATTAGTTTTGGAACACTATTTCTGTAACAACTTGTGGTGGATTTCAAAATGGATGAGTGAAATAGTCTAAACCTCCCCTGATTGGAGAAAACAAAATTTTAATATCTGTTGGTGAGTAAAAATGATTTTGTCGTGTTTTTATATTTGTTGAATATGAGGACATGCACAAAACTGTGTGTGGGGGAGTAAATTTAAATGCACGGCTGATTGTTTCCTATCGACCGGTCAAATTTCTGGTGCTCTACTAATGTGTATAGCAGCACTCGGGTCGAATCCACGTCGATGATACTTTGTAATAGTCGTTTTGTTTTTAGTTAATTATATTCTGATTGAGGGGTTTCTTTACAGAGCTTATGAAATAATTTATGAATGATGTTTTATTTAACAAATTGATAAATATTGGGTTGATTTCATCATTCGGTAGTTAAGCTAGTGATATCCTTGAGCTTTGCTTTTTATTTCACTAAATTAACACCCATGTCACAAGATGATTTTGATTGGAATTCCCAAGTGTTAAAGATTTAATCCAAGCCGTAACATAACATAGGTTTCTAATCATTACCATTACTTGTTTATGGTAGTGTATTTGTGGTTCCAATAATCCTTGTAATCCACATATTAATCAAAACATGTCATTGATCCATGACATATAAAGTTCAACATACACAATATTAATTTAAAGAACATTCGTTGAGCAAAAGCTCTCAATCAATTAAAATATCTAAATTATAACTCACCCCAATTAAAGATTTACCCATCCATTAAAATTATTACTACTCTGGTTATAATGATTATTATGATAAATTAAGAAGATAAGATAAATAAAGGGACAATAAAATATTTTTCTGTCGAACACACACACACGAACGATGATGACAATTAAAAACGGATTTTCGATTGAATGAGGAAGAAAAAGAAGGGAAAGGGATTCAACTGAATTTAATCTATTTTAATAACAAAAATATTAAACTACAGAAGGTGGATGAGAATAGGAGATATTGAATAATAAACTTGCATTAAAATAGAATTACAAAAGAAAGGACTTACAAAATTACAAAAACGAAGAACACGAAAGTAAGTGAAAACAAAGAGAGGAGGAAAGGTCTCTCTAGTAATAACATGAGTATGGAAGATCCTCACAAGCCTTTGTAAAGGATTTTTTCGTTCCAATATGTTCTCCTCTGTTCTGAAATGCCAACCCCTCTCAAGGAGAGAAGGGGTGAGTATATATAGCCCAAGGAGTAGACCGTTTGCATTCCCAATCAGTCCCTCCACTTTCATCGCCAATTTGTCTATTCCGACAGCCGAATATCCAAATATCGTTTTCTTAAAAGTTTTAGATAATATATTTTCCCGACTACTCCCAAAATTTGGAGTCATTTTGAATTAAGGATCAAAGGTTATGGTCGGTTGATTAAACAAAGTTAAACTGCCCATTTCAATCCAGTCTTTTTGAAGTCCAAAATGTGAAAGGGTTTTTGAATATGAATATGCCCTCTAATAAGAATGATTTATTCAAAAAAGTAGGCCTCCTATATCTCCTATTTCACACTGAAAAATCTCATCTCAATTGGATGCTTACATCATGAGATATGTCATGCATACTATACTAATTTTAATTCTCGGCCAGAATGGTGGGCTGGATTTTAAAGCATATGTTGGGCCCCTTGTTTTTGGATTTGGGCCTTGCAATTTTTATCCAAGACATCTTACATTGTCCCCAGAACTATAGTATAGAATTATGGAATTTGGACTTCTTTATTTAGCCCAATAAATCAATCTTCATGAATAGTCCAGTTTCTTCACAGATTCATTGGTCTTGTTTGTGGGGACCATATGACCCTTCAAATTGCAGAATTGGCTCATGGTACCTTCTAATGAAATGTTGTATATTTAAAAAGGGAATCCTAAAAAATAAGAACCACACAATTTGGATCATAATTGTGATAGTTATAATTAAAACAGTAAACTAACTCAACTGGACTACTTCTAAAATTGCTCAAAAATTATACTTAATATTAAAACATTAAGATTTTACACAAATTATGCACATTTAATTTAAAATAAGAAAAGGGAGTATATAATAAGTCATGAAAATATTATCTTGCACGGTATTCATCTGGTTTTATCATCCAACCAGAGAGTAAAGTTGATTGATTCTTCAGTGGTTTAAAACCAATACTTAGAAGAGCATTAGTTATATGAGACTTCAGTAGCTATGAAGAAATTGTGTGTTGGTCTATCAAGGTAGAACTGGAAGTTTTTGTTACATATCCATCACATGGTTTTGACAAGAAACGAAAGATGTAGTTCAAGGAAAAATCTCAAAACAATTGTGAAAAGAAGATGAATGTTTCTTTATGCTCAAAGTGTGGAAAAAAGCATGGTGGAGATTGTCTTAAAGGGACTAGAAAATGTTTTAAGTGTAGAAAAGAAGGTCATTGAGGAGTTGAGTGCCTAAGTAATGGAAAAAAGGTATAAAATGATGTGAATATAGAAAGGACTATAGAGAACACACCACCAACACTTCTATTCTTCAAGTGCAAGGAAATGGGGCATTATGCTAACCAATGCCCTAATCCTAGGGTTAATGATGATCGAAATAAACAACCTATTAAGGAAAAGGAAAAATGGAAGACACATGGGATAAGAATTGGTGATGTTGAATATGACAATGAAGTGGTGGACTGATTTAGTTTTTATGTAACGGGATTCCAAAATGGTAGTGTGGAATGTCATTTTTAGTATCGTGGAATATTGGAATATCTATGTATTGGTTTTTTGTGGTTTTCAATAATTGTATGGTACCGGTAACCATGAAAAGTTATTGAAATATTTTTGGAAAAAATATTATTGGAACATAATGAAGGGATAAGGTGAAAATAATATGATTGATAGTATTAATGAGCTCATTACTAATATAAGGACAAAGTGATATCATGGTTTGAGTATATAGAATTTTTTGAATTTTTGGTATGTGGAAAGAGTTAACTTTTGGCAGAATTAATGTTTTCACTAATGTTCAATGGGTATTCATTTTTCAAGAGAATACATGATTAAGGTAATCACATGTTTGGAATGTGACCAAAAGGATATATCGTATGATTTATGTAAGATAAATGATGGTTTTCACATGCTCGGTTGATGACATTTCTAGTAATAATTTTCTTTATACTATGATCTTGGATAGAAGTATTTTGGAAAAGACTAAATATTAAAAATGGATTATGTTGGACATAAGATAATATTGTTTAAGGATAGAAACATTTTTCTATATTATTTTTGGAATGTTATAATAGTGTAGTTTTAAAAAAAGGACAACCTCTAGGACGGGTGACAACCCCTCGCGTCAGACAAGGTTGCAGGAATCGAAACCACAACTAAAGTGAGACAGGCCTTTATCGCCTACGTCTGGCCTACAGGAAGTCCCTGGTTAGTAGAAACTAGTTTTATTTTATTAAGCAGTCTGATAGATGAAGTTTAAGTCTATTTTTGGAATCATATATGATTAACCTCACCATATATGGACTTATATATATTTGATAACTTTTTCTAACCTTTTGTTTGAGACAGATGGAATGACCCATTATTCTATCACATGATCTGCTAACACTTCACGAATGTCAAATTCAGCTTCATTTCATTAAGATATGAAGTGGAAATTTTTCATGGAATGACCGATGATGAGATTGTACCAAAATCAAGTATGTATTTCTTCTAATTCAAAATTTTCAACTTTTGGGAAATGATATTGAAACCAAAAATGGTGTCCTAGTACCCTCATATCCGATGAATCTGATGGTACCTTAGATCATCACAAATTTATGGCTTTGTGATTGTCTTTTTTCATAGCCATGTTCTCAACCACTCTTCATCCAAACACGATGGTTAGATTTCTCTTCCATATCCATATTTTCACCTATATTCTCTTATGTGGAAACCCAGGGCTGAGTTACTTTGGGTGACCGTTATGTTTCTAACATTCCTTTTTAAAATAATTTTTTGGTATTCCTTTTTAAAATGTGGGTTTCTATTAAAGAAACTTTCAAGTAGAAAACCATTTATAACCCCAGAGAATTTTGAGGGCGAAATTAATTTTAAGGGGGGTAGAATGTAACACCTCGAGATTTTATGAGAATTATTCCTTTTAATTTCATTGACATCTTGTGTCGTACACTTCACCAGGAGTAGCTTGCACTATACGCAACACTGTATTAGATTGTATTATTCGCAACAATATTTTTGGTTTGTGTTTCACACAATAGCAACTTTCATCGATAGCTTGTGTTATACGCAAAACGGAGTTTCACAAAACAACAATATGTTATTAAAAAATTATATAAACTAGATGTTATGAATAGTAATACCCACATTTTGAAATTTTATAAATTTTATCTTTCATAATGGACTTAATTTTTTGATTTGGAATATCGAAATTAGCCTAGGCTGAATTTTTGGTATTTTTCTGAAAACTTTCAATTTTTGATGAATAGTGAAAACACTGAGTTATTGGTTAAAACAAACTTTTTATTTAAATAAACATTTATTTTATTTAAATTTATTTTAGGTAAAAATAGATACATAATACATATATAATTTCAATTTAATTAATTAGAGTCATTTTATAATAATTTTAAATATATAAAAATTTTATTGAACTTTTTACCATCTTTTACCCACCTCCTAGGAGCATTTTCAAATTAACATAAAACATAATTTTACCAATTCGGTGAGTTGAATTTCGAAAATCTGAGAGACACGGTTAATATCAAGGAGTAAAATGTGGTTTAATAAGATAAAAATAATTTTTGGTGTGTAGTAACATTTGACTTTTATTTACCACGGTTAAAAGTAACTAGGGTAATTATGGGTAAAAATAATATTATTATTACCCTAAAACATGTCCTAATTCCATTAGATAAGTATAATTCAACCAAAAACAACCTTATAAATAAAATATTAACCTCTTTGGTCCACTTGGATTATATTAGGACACTTATTATTATTTAATTTAAAGAAGAGTTAAAAGAGTTAAAATCAATGTTTAATAACTAAAACATTTTTAAAATAGGGTTATACATAAGATAAATTCGACTATAAATATTAATTATAAAGATAAAAATATTTCTTTCATAATGGTTTTTTATTTATATTTTTTATACATTAAATAATTTAATTTATTTCTGACACAATGATGATGCAGTAATTACATTATTAATAAAATATTAATACATTTTATATTATAAATACCCAAATAAATGTAATTTTAGATTTTTTATAAATTACACTAATATTATAGGTTACTATAACATATTATGGTTGGTTAGAGGAATTTGTTTCGAATTACTAATGCTGTTATGATTTTACAGAAAACAAAATACCAAATTGTGTCAAAATTGACATAAAAGAGTTTTTTAAAACAAATATTATATTATTAATTGATATAATGGTCTTAATAATCTGAGGTACATAAAAAAGGCTTATATAATAATAAATATGACATTACAGAACCAATTGGTGTTCTATTGGTAGATTATAATAAGTTTATTAACCATATAGTATAAGAATACTAGAAGACACGGTAAAAGTTAAATTATTTAACTTAGAGTTAAATCTACATGATAAGGTTAAAATGGTAACCTAAACTTGTCTAAAACATATTTTTTGAGAGGTTTCAGACCCATACCCACCCTAGCCTCGAAATAAGTCACTTTGGAGCCATTATAAACCGAATATGAATTTATTATAAAATAACATTTTAAGTTTTTCCTAAGGTGCCCCTCACACCTCTTATAAAAGGGCACTCCTCATTCTCTCTAATTTACACCTCCAAAGAAATTTCTATCAGACTAACCCTTCCCAAATACCCTATTACTTGTTCTCACTTTATTCTAGAGGCCTTACTTTAGCCATAAGTCCATCCTATGGAGACCTTTTGATCAAATCAAAAGGAAGAACCCGAAAAGGAGGTAAATATCTCAGCACCTATTTCGAGATCCTTTCTTCTTCCACTTCCTCCTTCATTCTTGTTTATATTCTAAAATAATAACTCCAGTATCTTCTATATACTATTATGTTATTATAAAAATTTTACAACCATACTAGTTATTTTATCCATCCTATTAATGAAAAAGTCACCACACGTGCGTACGTACGGCTTATCTCCTCCACGTCGTGGTGTAGTTTTTTATTCAAACATTTCATCATTTGGATGGGTATAATAATGAGTATAAATGAAATAAATAATAAATTTAACATTATGATTATTCTTTATATATGATATAACATCCAATTATATAAATTTTAATATCAAATGAATGATATTGTCGCTCGTGCGTACGTACGGACTACCGTCTCCACGAATGCAATGAGATTCATTTTCCATGATTAACCATTCAATAATGATTACAAAGTATATATAAAAAATAATCATGAAATATATTAAATAATAATTATACTAGATTTATTTACATATATGTTTCATTTACTTAATTCCATTCAATTCAATAAGGAAACGAAAACAACGTTCATGCGTACGTACGGCCTACCGTCTCCATGAACGGTGTATTTCATTCCATTTATCAATATGTTATATATATTTATATGCTGAATATATATTATATATAAATCATTTTTTACATTCTGTAATTAATTAAACCGGGATATAAGTAATAATATAAATAAAAACACGTCGAAACACGTACGATAAATGAAATGATTTTACCCAAAACGCTGCTTTAACATGGAATTAACAAATGAACGGGTAATATAAGGTCATAAGTGAATCATATATGATATCATAAATATTATTATTGTTATTTTAAAAGATAATAATATGTTTAAATTCACTATAAAGGATTCTTGGAAACATACTGATGAAATTGTACATAAGTTAAGGGATAATTTTTGCTAATCTCATTTATATCCGAGATTGCTTATACGTAAGTATTTACTGGGGTTATATTTCTCATCCATGTCCATATAAATGTTTTTCATAATGTTTTTAATATTATTCCATGTATTTTTAATGTCATGTTTACCTCTATTTGTCTTTTACATTGTTTTATGGAAGGAAGTTTTCTCTTATTTACCAAACATGGAACTTTTTGACTTTTTCAGAAAAAGTATGAGGAGAATGTTTTTTTAACTTATACTGCATGAACGGATTTTTATAGTTTCATTACACCTAATTTTCATGAAACATACTCTAAAAGATTTCATGGTTATTTTCAAAAAAATTCTTTTCTATTAATAGTTAATGGAATTTTTTGGAAAGAAAATGATTTTGAAGAAGAAAGAATATTTTCCTCAATAAATCATTTCAAGTGTTTTTTCAAAACTATTTTCCGTCTAAGATGAAATTATTTAGTATGATTATGTTTAACGTATAATTTATCTATTATTTACATGGATTTATTCTTCTTATGATGAAATGATATCCATTTGTTTTATATGGATTTCGTTATGATGGTATGATGTTTATGAAACCCATTTTATTCTTTGGGTTATGATGAATGATTTATGTTTATTTTGTGGCACAAGTAAGATTGATTTAATTATGAGATGGATGGTACATATATATCCCTCAATTAATTGGTTAAAGATTTATATCTCATGAGATAGACATAGCTGGAATGACAAGTAAAATCTGGTTCAGTAATATAGGGTTGGAACGACAAGTAAACCCGGTTCAGTAATGGACTTTGTCCACTATGATGGTCTTGGTAGTAATGCATTGGATACTATAGAAATCATAACATGTGCTTACTGTTTGCTACAATTACATGTTTTATTCCCATGTTATTTTATCATGATTAATGTTTCTTTGTGATCTATGCCTTTTGCACTGCAAATAATTATGTCATTACTCTGGATTTTGATGTTTTATGTTCATGTTCTTACGTTCAAATGTTTAGGGATTATTTTATGTTCTCCATGTTTACCCTTAATGAGAATTTGAGCTCAGCCTTTTTATGTTTTCTTTTAACCAGGATATAAATAAATGTTTAAGGTAAGAAAATTGAAGGGGAAGATCTTTAGGGAAGATGTTGAAGATCATTCACCATGATTAGAAGATTACGTTCTGAGTTTCCAAAGACACTAAACTAATACAGTCTTTGGGCGTCTTTTTTCCTGTATTAATTATTCCGAAACAGTAATGTAATGTCCATGTATTTCAAGTGTGGGTCTCTAAAAAACATAACAATTACAACATCAATCATATTTATTTAATTCCTTCTCTAGCGTATTATTAGCACTTGGCATATCCTTAGTACATGTAGTCATTTGAGGATATACATAAAAAGGGGTGAGATAAAATCCCAGTAAGAGGGTAGATAAGAACAATATATCATGGTATGAGCATAATCATAACATAGGAAAATAATCATGAACATGCGAGGAATCATAAATAAAAGACTTGAAATGTGGAAATGCATTAAAAATTACACCTCATGTCTTAGTGGTTAGCTACCACACATAGTTTTGAATAAATATAGCATCATGTTCACACATAATTTCACTTTAACAAACATGGTTCATCAATTTACCCAATTCATTGGAGTGTTGTATAATTCTGGGCGCATCCGTCACATTCAAACATTCATATTGCGCTATATAATTTCAGGCGCACCCGTCACATCATAAAATTTTCATTAACATGCTTGACACATAGAACATATATCAATAATAACCATGGGAATTATTAGTTTTAAACTAATAAGAACACATTCATAAACATTGGGTTCTCAAAAGAAAGATAATAACATACATGTTACAAGAACTGTCAGCCTTGAATGAGAAGTAAAAGGTGTGTCCATAAAAGTAGAGATATTTTGAAAAACATTTTGATTAACATACACACCAGTGAAAATAATGTATTTCCTTGAAAAGGAAATAAAATTATGAACAAATGTTTTTTAATGAGTAACAATATCAAAATAAGTTAAAGAGGGAGAACCTGAAGAATGAAAGTTGGGTTTGAGAATTTCCCCTTATCTTTTATCTGAACGCTTTATTTAAATTAATGTCTTATATAACGACATTAGATTCATTAATTAACAATTAAAAAACCTTTTTTACATTAATATGGTTCATTATGGTTTTATTATGTTATTTTATATGCCTTTGGATGAGTTATATAGTTTAAAAACATTGTTTGGAAATGATAGTTTTTATGGTTTTCTTGAGCGGTTCACTTGTTTTCATTAATTGAAGATCGGGTAGAACATGGGAAAACATACAGAAATGATATTTCATCTTATTAATGATATTAATGAATTTTAATTTATCTTATAATGAATTATGTTATATTCCAAGTGGATGAATCATTAGTAAAAAATTAAATGATGATTGTTTGGGTTAAATTGGGCGGTTTTTCTATCACAATGAACTTGTTTTATTTTATAATATAGTGTCATGTAAATAAATTAGTTCTAGAAAATAAAAGGGAATAAAAAATAAAATTTTAAATCTTTTTTCATCCATTTTATGGTTCAATTGGCAGCGTTGAAGGATTTTAAGGAAAAAAGGAAGTGCATCGCCCATGATTTAGGTAAATTAGTACGTCATGGGAAAAGATTTCATTTTATTAACAAAGAGAGGGAGGAAGGTGTATAATGAGTAATCGTACATTAACATGATATAAAACCAGTATATCAAAAATAACAGAGTTATCATGAAATTTGGATAAGATATGTTGGGGATAAGAAAAGAAAATAAACAAAATTTGAAAGGAGAAATAAAGAAAAGAGAGAGGGGAATTACCTCTTGAATCCTCCTCTTGAGATCCTCCCAAAAGAAGCTAGTCTTCGTCTTTGGATGATACCAGGAGCTCTTGGACGTGGGTAGGGGCTAGTTAAGAGTCTTGGGAAGAGTTTATACAAGGATTTAAGCTTTATAGGTGTGTGTAAATGAGGGTGTGAAGGGTGGTATTTATTAGGGAGGGGAGAGGGGATTTTGCAATATAAAATGCATTAGTTTATTATTTCCCAACAAGGCAAGGAATAGTGAGTCTTACATGACCAATAATATTATATAGGGAATTTTAGTTCTAGATTTGTGTTCTTACATCACTTTTTATTTCATGAATAGTGGGTTTAAATTATAATGTATTTTTGCGTTAAGTTAATGTATTTTACGATTCACTAAAAAATTTAAGTATTTTTGAAAAATCAAAAAAATCACCCTAACAATTTCTTGATGTGTAGTATCCAAAAAGGAAGTCCATTTTTCAAAAATATTTTTATAAATATGATAAATTATATTTTTAATTAAAATCATAATTTATTATTAAAAACCACTTTTAAAATATTCATTTAGTTATTCTAAATTATAGGTGCATAATACTTTAAAAAATAACACTTAGTAGTTCATTATGTTATGATTTCATGTGATTGTATGAAATATTTATAAGAAATGAATTTCCATTTATAAAACATTGGTTCGTTACACTTAATATGCGAGGAAGGTTATTTAAAATAAATAGAATGCATAGAACATCAAAAACCCAATCCATAATGTTGAGAAAAGGACACCCTAGGCTACCATAGACATGGGGAAGAGAAAATCTCAAAAAAAGGATGAATGTTTCAAGGGGAATGAATAGGATAACATATAAAGGAGATTAATTGAAAACCCTTCAAGAAAATACATCTAAAATTACACTAAAGAAGAGGGAAAGGGAGTTTATGCTAGTGGGAGGAACGTTTGGGTCATACGAGGTATGAAAATATGGGTTGAAGGATTTAATTCACAAAAGGGGGGAGGAAATAAAATAAAAACATGTGATGTATAATTTATGAAAATACACCCTTGTCATGCTGTTAACATCCCCCTCAGAGCTAAATCATTGTGTGAACCTATGGATCAAGTCGTGAACCACTTATCCACAGAAGAATAACCTAGACAAATCAGTTCGTGATGTGAAGCTATGGTACATGTCATGAACTACCTCTCCATCAAAAAATATCTCATGTCCAAGGATTTTTCATGATGTAACCTCTCTTATCACATTATGAAACAACTATACCATTGAGATTCATCCACCTAAAAGACCAAAAACACAAAGAAATGTGTAGAAAACTATTTTAAATTTTCAAAATGAAATAAATGAGTTTTAGTACATGAAAGAATCATTTTTTTTGTGAAATATCTCCTCATCAAATAACTTTCTTCCCATTGAAATTCATCATGAAGATGGAAGATTGGAAAAAAGTTGAGTCCACTACTCCTCAAAAAAAACTATTACTCCCATGTCTCATGAGAATCACTTCTATGATGGCATAACACTTGGTCCAATGGGATATAATATTTTTTAAAAAAATTTGGGAGTTTAGATTATGAATGTGGTTATTAGTCACAAAAACATCAGGTTCCATCTTAAGCAATTCCTAATTCAGGACATGAGGTGGATATGGGTTATACTTATTCAAGTGAGATATCTCAAAAATTGCATGTATCGACATTATCTATGGTGGAAATTCTTGTTGATAGGAAACATTCCAAATATTCTCAATGATCTCAAAAAGTCCCATGTAACATATAGAAATATTCTCCTAATTACCAATTTGACAATTGTCTAATTTAGGTGATACCTTTAAGAAAACCCGATACCCTACATAAAACTCTAGAGGATGATACCAAAAATTAGCATAGCAATTATAGTGAATCTAAATTATTCTTTATTACTATTGAATGTTATGAATCAATATTATTTTCTCCTATACAATGAACATCCCTGCCAATGATTTCTCATCAAACTGAGTACAATATATGGGAAACCAGAAATTCCATCTACAAAAACACTCAAATGTTCCTTTCTCGGTTGACGACTGATAACTACTTTTATAAAAAAACATTAGAAATTTCTGATTACATCCCCAAGAAACTATTAATTCAAATACATAGGCATTGTTAATATCCTCCAAAATATCGATAGATTATTTTATTTTTGACCCTCTATCTTTGGATAGTAGATCCTGGTTAAACTAGCATGAGATCTCATCACTTCTTATAGGCCCTCCCAAAAATGGCATTTAAACCTATGGGCCCAATCTAGGATGATTACAGAGGACACTCCATCAATCCTCACAATCTATTTCACATGAAACATCTCCAGATATTCAATCTTAGTGGTATATCTAATTTTGATGTAGTAAGATTATTTTACCATCCATTAAATCATGATCCAAATAAAATTCTTACACTGTTTGGAATCCCCCCTTTTATATTACATAATTTTTATGTACACGGTAAAAATGGCATATAGTTTAATGTTTATTTTCTTGGAAATAAGGTACATAATACAAGAAAACATTATTCATCTCTATAAATCCACTTTATAGAAGTATTCATGGGTACACCCTAAGTTACTTATATTGCATCTCATTTCCAAGGGACATAAATCAAAGGAAAGGGGTGATCGTGAATCATATTATGGGAATAAGAATGGAAGACAAAAAACATGTGATCATGAGACATATCAATAATAACATGAGGAATAATATTAATTCATGAACATGAGACAAAAAATAATAAGAAAATGAATCATAATATGGAAATATGGATGAAACATTTAAATGAGACATTCAAAATCATATCACCAATGTTTATCCCCAATGTGTCATAAATTAAAATTACCATGGTTATTTACCAAGGTATTGTAAAACATGCATTCTCTAGAGATTAAATTCGTTACCCAATGCATTGGGGTGATATATTTGTGCTCTATTAATATGACTTAAATTACATGTGATTGAAATTTATCATAATAAATCATTTCATTAGTTACCCTTAGAGAATAAATAACGAGTTTCTTATCAAAATATTCACATACAAAACAGTGTAACGACATGATCATTACCACATTTTTCAACTAAAAATGTAAATTTTGGTTTCATATATGTAAATCCAGAAATAAAAAATCATTTTTAAAAATATTTGAGTACCCATTGAAAATAATATAGGTTTTGGGTATTCAAATAAGAAAGAAAATATAATTTCGCATGTTAAATTGGGAAATTTGGGAAGTAAATTCAGCAGCATGGTGTAAAACACTATTTTAGAAAAGGGTAAAATGAGTGGGTGTAAAGACCTTGACCTCAGAAACATGATGTTGGTGTTGTCATTTTTTACATTGGTAATATGTACAAGTGATCACATCCCAATGGACAGAATAGATTAGTATCTTTGGAAATGTAGATACAAACATATGTATTACGTTGCAACTTGAATTGAAATACGTCATAGTAACATCATTTTAAACACCCCAATTCTCTTAGATTATCCCTATATGTCAATAGAAATATACATATTAGAATCTTGGGGAAAAGATCAATCATAACAAAGGATTCGTGTATGATTATAAGAAAGGGTAAGAATAAAACAAAAGATAACATAATAAATATGGAAGATAGAATAACTAAAAACATATGGCAATAAAAAAATCATTATCATAATACGGACATAATAAAATATGATCAAATAATGACATATAAATAATCACATGAGAATTAAAATTAACTATTTATATTATACTATCCTAATAATCACATAGATAATCAATAAATAAACTCGTAATGGGGGAATCCATAATACGGGACATCATAAATATACCATAAAGGCTTTGGCCAAGACACCATACATAATCTGGTAAGACATCAGCCAATACATTAACTAGTTTATCTCATGAGAGTTTCCAATAAATCAAGGGACTATAGAAGTCCCCACTCATAACATACAATTTCCAATTCATTCTTAATTTGAAAGTTATGAAACATAATATATATATACATTTGTATTGAGACTATCATGTGACATGATAATAACTTTCCTCAAAGAATAAACATAATCACAAACCATCTAGCATAATATGATGAAACATATCAAAATAAAACATCCATTGTCAAACTAATCATAAAAAATTCATTAAAACATGTTATATGGTATCATAACAAATCAACCAAAATTAATCATAAAATAAAATAAAGGTTGTTGACATAGATGGAACTACTATAAAAATCATTGAGAAATTCTTGAGAGAAATACCACATTACATTGAAATAATTTATTTAAAAGTTATTCAATTATAAAATTGAAATATTTCTTTTAAATGAAGTTGTAAACATTTAAAGTGAACCTCAATCTATTAAAGTTTCATGAAATCATGAAAATACACTCATGTCATATATGTTTTAAAAAACAATACATTTTAATTTTGAAAAAAATATAAATGAGTATTTTTAAAAGAAAGTGTGAGTGTTAAATAATTGAATTGATTCTGTGTATCATCCTTAAATCTTCATAAAACAAGTGTAAATTCAAAAAAATAAAATCACAAGTCATTTCAAATATAATCATATCATGACATAATACATGAAAGATATGTTTAACCCATAGAATGTAAAATTGATTTAATAATTCTCTTACCACTTTGTAATCAGTCAAACCATATGCCCCATTAATGATCAACAAATGAAACATTGAATAACATGATGATAAATATATTCATTATAAGATATATCATATTGATGTATACATACACCAAAAATAATAAAGAAGTGGTTAATAGATTATATCTCACATAAATAAAATTGAGATGATAAAACCCCTACCAAATGTTCCAAAGAGTTTTGTACTTGTACATAATGTCATAGATAATAAAATTATATTCATTAACTAAATAATTAAGAACAAATTAAACTTAGTTTTTATTTATTATAATTTTATTAGGTTCATTTATCTCCATTTTTATGCTATATGATGTTTTATTCCATTGTTTCGGGAGAATTAGTTTCATGGTTTTATGGTCAGTCTCTTTGAGTATAAATATGGGATTTCTTTTAAAAGGAGACTTACATCTAAATAATTGAAATTAGTTATTATTAATTAACATATAAATTTTTAAATGGACTCATATTAAATTTTTCTATATTTTATGAGGGTGGTTCATTAGATAAAATGTTGATGAAAATGTCTTAATTTATTTTGGCGGTTTTAAAGACCATCACGATCATGTGTCATTTTATTTAACATGTTGTTCATATATTCGTTCCAAAACATTATATAACTTATAATATATATATTGAAATATTATTTGACCATAATAATGGTTTTATGTCCATACTTGAAGTCATTAATGGAATATGAAAACTCTTCATCCATGAATGCGGTGAATCGGCACATCGTGGATGATGTTTTTAGTTTTTTTAAATGGGAAGTTATTTGATGATGGATATTCCATCGTCACAATAAAATTATACTATATATATATATATGATATTTTAGTTACCATGACACTTCTTATAAGGTATTTTAATATAATATAAGAAAAAAAATTTAAAGAAAAAGAAGAGAGATTTTACCTCTTGAATATCATCTACTTGGGAACCTCTTTAAGATGCATTGATTTAGTCTTTTGGTTGGACCAGTTTGTCTTGGATGTGGGTAAGAGTATAAGGAAGATAATTTTTTTATAATTTAGAAAATATTCAATTCTTATAATATATCAGGATAAGGGGTCGTGAGGGAGGTATTCAAAGAGGTGGAGAGGGGTGTTTTTGATTTTTTTTATTCATTTGTTTATTATTTTGCCTCAGGACTATTAATAGTTTCCATTATTGTTACTATATATAGTAAATTGTTCCTATGATTTTTAATTAATGGTTCTTACATCATCTGTACACCCTTCATGACTCAAAAATTTATCTATTTTTTAAAAAATGTTAAATTCTGTAAATTACCGTATTTCACTATTCACCAAAAAATCATCTTTTTTAGAAAAATCAAAAAACATCACCCTACCCATTTACTGATTCATATATTTACGAAATTGACTTTGGTTTGTGAAAATAATTTTCTAAATATGATGAATTTAATTTTTAAATCAAGTCATCATTTATTCAAAAAAATACTGATTATATTATAATAACTGATTTTATGAAATGTTGCAAAATTAATCATGGACTCATAGAATTATATTATAATTATAATTCAATACAATATTAATATATGAATCTGTTTTATGAAAATAAATTTTCTTTTAATAATTATTTTTTAATAAAACTATAAATAAATATTTATGTTTCACAAATATACCAACATTGAATTTATCTTTTTTAAAACATTTATTAACATATTAAATTAATTAAATATACCATATTTTCATTTATGAGATACGTAAATTTTTTCTCTAATTTCATAGGTGAGGTTATTATTATAGTGGTAATATTATAATTTCAAATGAACACATTACTATTCCAATGGCCATGTGCATATTTAAATTTATATCGTGGTTTTAAACACAGTGTTACATAAAACACAAGCAATTAAATATGTTAAATTTAAAAGTTACATACCATAAAATATTGAGGTGTTACATTCTCCACTCTATATAAATTTTCATCTTCAAAAGTTCCATAATGTGACCTCATAAAAAATTCTGGTAGTTCTTCATCATAGTTTCCTTGGGTTCCCAGATTACATCTTTAATTTTTTGACATATTCAACATACCTTTACAAGCCTACTATTTGGAATCCTCAACACTTGTTCTATGGTTTCCTAAATCTAGATAGGCTCATCAGAGTTAGATAAATTATATTTCATCAGAAGAGAGAATATGCATTAGGTTTGGCTTGTACTTCTATAACAATGAGATGTGGAACACAAAGTGAACTTTAGATAGGCTAGGATGAATTTCTAAACCATAATCCATAGCTCCATTTCTCTCCAAAATTTTAAAATTTACCATGTACCTAGGGCTCAGATATTTCAAGGTCTTATAACACCCTTCCTTGGAGATAGCTTCAAGAAACAGTGATCTCCTACTTTAAACTCCAAATCCTTCCTCCAGCTATCGGCATAACTCTTTTTTACTACTTTTATCACATTTGATATGGTATTGAATAGTATTTACCATTTTTGTTGTTTACTCCACAAGTTCTAGGTCTACAAGATTTCTTTCACCAACTGCATCCCAACAAGTTCTTGTATGAAATCGCATTCCATATAGTGCTTTATGCGGTTAATTTTGAATACGATAATGACAAATATTGTTATAGAAAAATTATGAAAAAGGTAAATATTGGTCCCATAGACATTCAAAGTCATGTGATCATGAAATCAACATGTCTTCTAATGTTTAAATAGACCTTCTATACTATCCACTTGTTTGAGGGTGAAGTGGTACACAAATGAAGCTCGGGTTCAAGGGCCTTCTGAAGTATATTCTATAATTTTGATGTAAATAATGGATAACAATAATACACTATTTAATGAGGTGAACCATGAAGACTTATAACTTCATTAATATAGATTAATGAAATTATCTCTAGTGGGAAATCCTCCATCATATTGAGGAAATGTGTAGATTTGGTAAGTCGATCAACAATTATGCATATTGCACCATTCTTTATTGGAGTCTTTGGTAATCTAGTTGCGAAATACATTGTAATGTCATCCCATTTATATATAGGAGTAAGTTGAGGTGGAACGAATCCTCTTTTGTGTTTTCCTTTAGCCTTCACCTCTTGAAAAACTAAAAATCATGACACATTATTAGTAATTTCACATATAATATTATCCAGACAAAAATGTTCCTTCCATTCTATATACATATTAGTTCTACCAGCTTATATTGACAAATTTGTGCTATCAATGTCATTTAATGATTCCCATTTTATATCAGGTATAGAGGTAACACAAATCCTCTTTCTAAATATCACAATTCTATATTCATATGAAATTTCTAATAATTTCCCATTATTCACTCCTATAATTGTTTTTGGAAATTTTTCATCATCATACTAACAAATTTTTACCTTTTCAAATAACATTGGTGTGGAAATAAATTTAAAATGTAGTGATTTTTCACTATACATGATAATTTTCATATTCATAATTAATAGATTCATTTACACAGGATCCCTTTTAATTCACATTTAATTCATAACTACATGATACTTCCTAATCAACACATTTTCGCCTTATTTTCCTTCCCTAGGTGGTATCATATTAAAAAATCATAATCCTAGAGTAGCTCGATCTATCATATTTTCCTCATGATGAGTTCATTCTATGATAGTAAATATTTATAACTCTTTGATCAATATATATCTCACATATTTCACAATAGATATAGTTTCTCCATATCTTCTTAGATAATTTTATATCTGTTAAATAATGATAATGAGTTGGAGAGTTTTATTCATGAGTTTTTTACCCCCCTGATGTATATGCAATAACTCTTTCATTCTTTATAATGACACAAACTATTCCTTTCTTTGATGCATCACTAAAAATCACAAAACAACTATTTCCCAATGGTATAGTCAAGTTCGGAGAATTAACTAATATCCTATTCAATTTTTCAAGGCATTTGTCACATTGCTTGGTCTAAAAAAACATTACCCCTTTATGAGTATGATTGGTAAACGATTTAGCTAATATGGGAAAATTATGAGTAAAACACAACTAGTATCCTGTTAAGACAATAAAACTACATAACTTTATTTTCTTCATTATTTTTGGCCATTCATGCTCTAAATATTTCTTCACTTGATCAGTTGAGATTCCATCCTTAGAGACAACATGGCTAAGAAAAGAAATTGTTTAAATCCAGAATTCAATCATTCCAAACTTCTCATATAATACTTTTCTTCTATGAGTCTTTAGAACAATATAATAGTAGTTATCATGGTCCTTATATCTTTTGGATAAAACTCATATATCATTAATGAATACCACATCTAAATTATCAATATGTTCTTTTAATAATTTGTTCATTAGATCCATAAGAATAGAGGGTGAATTAGTCAGTACAAATGGAATTACTTTAAACTCATAATATCCATGCCTTATTTGAAATTTTATCTTCGGGATATGTTATTTATTTAAATGAAATTTATGATATCCACAAAAAAAAATCAATCATGGGAAAGGTTGAGCTATCTGAAGTTTTTAAAATAAGTTATCAATGTGAGGAAGATATACTTGTTCTTTATTGTAACATCATTAATCACTCTATATTCAATGCAGTGCCTCATAAATCCAAATTTATTCTTAATGAAATGAATAGGAGTTCCTTATGTTGAACCACTATGGTGTATAAATCAATGAATAATGAATTCCTATAGTTGTTTCACTAACTCTATTAACTCAACTATAGAAATTCTATAGAGAATATTTTATATAGGTCTTACATAAGGGATTAAATCAATAGAAAACTAAACTTTACACTATTGAGGATGTCCAAGTAATTCCTTTGTAAATACATCAATGTATTCTTGTACAATAGGTACATCCTTAATTTGAATATCAACTTTTTAATCAAAATTTTTTAACTACTCTTATTCTCCAAGAATCTTGTTTAGAAGATCCACTAAAGGTGGATCCAAATATAACTTTAATGATGAAGTCTCTCTTCTAAAGATAATAAATTTCAAATCTTCATCACGAATCATAATTTCATTCTCTCTGAAATAAATTTTTTAATTATATTTTGAAATCGAGTTCAAACCATGTATTTTATCAAAATAAATGATGATAAATATGATAATAAAAACAGTAATTAAATCATGTTTATGTATCATAATAGGAACTTCCCAATATATATTTTTTGCTATAAGGTTTCCACAAGTAGTCTCAACTAACCACTCCCTACTTAAGGTGAATTTTAAACATCTAATCTTTATAAAAAATTGAAAGATATAAAAGATTGTGATGATCCTGAATCAAATTAAGGTTTTTATAATGTTGAGGAGATTATTAAGGTACCTATCAACACACCATTATGAACTTCAACCTCTGTTTTTGTGACTGTATAAGCATGACCTAACTCCCTTTAACTTTTTAGTGGAACATTTCCTTGGTTTCTAAGACAATCGTGTTCATAATTATCACATTCTTATATCTGAAGCATTTAATATTGCTGACTTCTTTCTTTCCCTCATAATCACCAACTTGGTGGCCTTCTTCTCCACACATATAACAAACTCGCATTCTTAATAAGCATGTTCAATGATAGTTCTTTACAAATTTATTATAGGTTATAAATTTTATTATCCCCTTTTCCCCTTTTTCCTTATTACCTTTTCTAGAGTACTTATCACCCCTCTTCTTATATTGATTCCCTTTAAAGATATATGTCTTGGAAGATTCTTTATCCATCTTGATAGAACCTGATATTATATCCTTTTAGGATGATACTTTTTGGGAAACTAGTTCCCTTAGTAGAATTGGCCTAATATCAGCAATGAAACAGTTAATATTTATTTTTTATCATTAATGTGGTTTTCAAAATACCATTATAGCCTTGTAATGTTGGATTCAGGCATAAAAAATTATTATACTTTTTTTATCTGAGACTCAATAATTTTTTCAATATTGTATTCTTTTTATGAGGGAAATTATTTTCTAGGAAAAAATCCTTAAAATACTTCAATTCCATATTTTCATTTTGTTCCTCATCATTTTTGTTTTCAATTAATGTCCACAATTCATATTCATCTTCTGATAGATGATAAACATCCATGATAACCTTATCACTTTTTTTACATCCCAAAGTGAGAAATATATTCTCTATGGAACTTTCCCATTTCTCAGCTAAAATGGGTTTGTAATCACATTGATTGGTGAAGGTTGTTGTCTCAAAAAGCTATCTATCATTGTTACATCACATTCTGGGTCAGGCTACTCTAAACAAATAAGGTTATTTCTCATAACCTGAGTCAGTTGTCTCAGAATTGTTATAAGTTGTTTATATCTAATTATAGCTCCATCTCCAATGTAATTATCTTTCATAGGAGGGTAATCCCTATACTGAATACATGATTATATATAGTTTCTATTCCTTCCACTAGGATTCATTTCTAGACAATGTAATATATTAGATTAGATTATCAAATTATAAAACCACTAAAACAATTTAAATAATCATTTATATATAATATAAATATTATAATCAATGTTACCATCAGAATTTTATCAATATTAGTGATTTGGTAATATTTACCAAATTTCGGTTTTCCCAAATCTGGTTTCCTAAGTTTATACTAAACTTTCTCTGATACCAGTAGTAAAGACCTCATTCCCAAGTAGCCCAAATTTAGGTCCTAACTTTATTAAATTGTTATAAAGTATTAGTAAGGACATTTCAAAGGAAAAAAATACTTTATTATATTTGAAAAAACAGATACAAAAATAAGTATTACATTAAAACCTTAAAAGAAATACGATATAATAACATCATTTAAACAACCCAATTCTCTTATCTTATCCCTACAGGCCAATCGTAATATAAATCTTCGAATCCTAGAAAAAATTTAACATAAGAAGGGTGTGATATTAGATGTTCAATATGGGTAAGCATATATAGGAAGCTAAAATAAACAATAATCAAGGTGATTAACTGAAATCAAATTCCATTAAAACTGAATCTTGATCATAATATGGAAGGTATAAAAGTTGGTCAAATAATTCCATGTAAATAATCACATGAGAATGAAACTTAAACCATGATATTGTACTAGTAGAATAATCACATGGATTATAAATAATAAATCTCATAATGAGGGACTTCGTATTTTGGGACATCATAAACATATCATCAAGGCTTCATCTAAAACACCATACATAATCTGGTAATACATCAGCCAATACCCAAACTAGTTTGTCCCATTAGACCTACTAATGCATCGAGGGGCTATATAGCTCCCTGAATGTCGCTTATTAACTCCAATGAATTCCTCGTATTAAAAGGGAATACTATAATAAATGTATACATCACATTGAAACTAGTATATGAAATGTTAATAACATTCCCAAAAGAATAAACATAATTATAAATCATCCAGTGTAATATGATGAATGAAATCAAAATAGATCATCCACAATCAAACCTATCCTAAGAAATTCAAAAAAATATGGTATTTTTTATCATAATATGTCAACCTCAATTAAGAATAATATATAACAATGTGTGTTGACGTATATGGAGAGACTCTAATAAAAGCATTGAAAATTTCTTGAGATAAATACCTATGCACATTAAAATAATTTATTTAAAAAGATACACAATTATAAATAATATATTTTCTTTAAAATAACCTTATAGATTTTTGAAGGATTCATAAATAAATTGACGCCCATAAAAGTGGAATAATGAACTCATGTAGTGTAGTTTTTTAAGAAATATCATTAAAATTTTAAAATGAAACATTTAAAAGATAATTTTTAAATAAAAGTGAGAGTGTTAAACAAATTAATAGATTATCTGTATCAATTTTAAATCCACATAAAACAAAGTGTAAATAAGAAAAATGATAACAACAAGTCATTTAACCAATAATCATAGAATGAAATAATCAATGGAGTAGAAGTTTAACCCAAAGGGTAGAAAATTTAGTTAATAATTCCCTTACCACATTATAATCAGTCGAACCATATTCCCTACTAATGATCATAAAATGAAACATTTAATATAATAAAAATAAATAAAATAATGATATGATGAATAAAATGTAATTATACATACACCACAAACAAGGAAAAAGTAGTGAATAATGAATATCTCACAGAAATAAAAGTGAGATGAGAAAACCCTTACCTTATACCTAAAAGTATTTTGCACTTCTACATAATTCCTTAGATAATAAAATTATGTTACATAATTACTTAATTTAGAAAATTTCAAAATATTTTTTTTATTATAATTTAATTTTTTTCATTAATTTATATTTTTATGAGTTATAATTTTTAATTTTGTTGCTCTGGGAGAATTTGTTTCATTGTTTTATGGTGAGTTCCCTTGAGTGTAAATATTTGAGTTCCTGTTAAATGATAATAAATTCTCCAAAAATGAAATTATTTATTATTTATTAACTATTGTAATTCAAAATTGTGTCATATATCATTTGTTTATATGTTGTTGTGATGATTAATTTGATAAAAGTTTAATGAAAATGTCCTGATTTATTTTGGTGGTTTATATGACCATCAAAAACTACTGTCATTTTATTTAATATAATGTTTCTATATTTTTTATAGAACATTATATAAATTATAATATGTATATTGATATCTAATTTAACCCTAATAATGGTTTTATTACTATCTTTTAAGGTGGTACTGAAAAATGAAAACTCATCATCTACAAAGGCGGTGAATCGACACATCACGGACAGTGTTTTCATTTTTTTTAATAAAAAAATATGAGAAGAGGTTTGATGATGGAGATTCCAATAACATGATAATGGTATAGTATATATATGATACTATTGTTATCATTCCACTTTTTAATGGGGATGTAAATAAAGGATAATAAATGAAATGAAATTAAAAAAAAGAAGTGGGATCTAACCTCCTGAATATCGTCTCCTTGGGAACCCCTTTAAGACACTTGTATTTGATCATTTGGTAAGAAAAATAGGTACAGGACGTAGGGAAATGTCTTAGGATTGGAATGGGGAAGCATATATACAATTTTAAAGGATTATAAGGTGTTTGGATAAGGTGTTTTGATAGGTATTTTTTACAAGGGAGGAGAGGGGTGTTTTTTGATTATTTTATTCATTTTCTTATTATTTTGGCTCAAGAAAATAAATAGTGTTGATTTATATGTCTATGTACAGTATCCTATGACTGTATATCATAACTAATGGTGCTTAAATTTTCTATACAGCATCTATCACTCATACATTAAAATATTTGGCTTAAATTGTTAAATACTGTAAATTACAGTATTCCAAAATTCACTAAAAATTCAACTACTTCATGAAATTACAAACAATTCACCCTAATAATTTTTCAATATGAATATAAAAAAATAGACTCCATTTTTTTAAAATAATTTTCTATGTATGAGATATCTAATTTTGAAATAAAGTCCTCATTTATTCAAAAAATATTAATTTTAATATTATAACTGATTTTATGACACGTTGAAAAATTAGTTATTGTAATATAAAATTATATTATAATAATGATGAAAAACAAAATTAATTTATGAATATGTTTTATGAAAATAAATTTCCTTCTAAATAATTATATTAATTATTAAATCATAAATAAATATTTATGTTTCACAAAAATACCAACACTTAATTTATCATTTTTAATTTATGTGCTTATTCCCCGATATAAATATACCATAATTTCATTTTTGAGATACCTGAATTTAATTTATATTTTCATATGTGACATTATTATTCCAATGGCTATATTACTATTCCTAACATTCACATTACTATTCCAATGGTCATGTTATATTTTAATAGTGTATCTCAGTTTTAAACTCGGTTTTGGGTGCAACACGAGCTATAGAATATGATTAATTTAAAAGAGAAAAACCAAAAAATGATGGTGTCTTACAGAGGTGATATAGGTCTCCCATTGATAAAACCTAATTTATAATTAGTTTTTTGATGAAAAATTTAATAAAACTGATCAACCTTAACATTTATGATACATAAACAAAAAAAGGATTTTCATTGAATTGAACGGATGGAGAACCCATTTCCTTGAAGTGTTACTCCTAGATCTTGAGTAATGAAACATTTAGGACATGAGGAAGCCTTGGTGAGACTCCATGGGAGGGAAAATCACTATAACTTCATGGATAATGGAATGGGATTGAAAAGGAAAGGTGAAATGGGTGGGTATTTATAGAAAAAGTAGTGGGATTGTTTAATAATTTGAAAATATAGGTCTTGGAGATATTATTTGTGGAAAATAAAAAATAATTGGCATACACTTGTTTTTTACTCATGATTTTGGAAATTTAGGTCACATTTTATGATATTTTCAACAAAAATAACTGAACACAATTTTTGAATACTTTTTTGGCTTGGGAATGTATTGATTCAAAAAAATAATGTTTTTGAAAATAAAATTTTACTTTTTAGACTTTGGAAAGTAACTTATAGTTTTTTAAATTCATTAAAATATATTAAAAAAATAATATTAATAAAATAATATTTTTTAATTCATGGATTGTATTTGATTAATTAATTCATCATTATGAAATAATTATGATGTTATAAAATATATCAAAAAACAAAAACCTAATTGTTTCATTCATGAAATAATAATGTATTTTATAGAACATTCATAAATTCACCCTAACATAATTTTGACATGATGATTTCAAATATAATGTTTACTTTTCTAGAATAATTATTTAAATATTAGAATTTTATTTTTTTAATTATAAAATTCGTTATTTAATTAAAAATATTAGTTCTTAAGGCACATCCAAATTTCTAACACTTATAATAAATTTCTAGGTCATTATAAAATTATTTTATCATTTATATTTACATGATATTGTTTAAAAATAATGTTTTGTTAAAGAAATTATTATTTAGGTTACTTGATTTTATTATAAAATTATATATTTTCTCTATTAAAATAAAATTAGGTTTTATTGGGGTCCAGAAATAAATTATCAAATTCATCTAAATTTAACATATATTTTATTAAGAAAAAATATTCTCAAGAGGAATTGATGGAATAAACATTTTATTTATAGAAAGGAATTTACATTTTATGTAACTAATTTCCATACATGTAACCCCTTATTACACCCACAAACGCTCTAAGGGTATGTTGTGTAATGGTGGTAGTTTCGTGGGGAGGGTCCGATTAAATCGATGAAGTGGTAATCTCTATTAATTTGAATTTCTCCCATAGGAAGTTTTGTTCAAGGTTTAGTTGTTGAATAATTGATTAGGCTTCTTCAGAGGTGTACCTGAGTGATGATACCTCCTACCCATGTTTTTGATAAATGAGATTCAATTAGCATGACTCTACTGGTTTTGGCCATCGATTCTCCTTTTGGTGTCAATCATCCATTGTCAATACTACTTATAAACACTAATTATTATGGTAATATAGTCAAGAAGGGGTATATTTTTTGACGTTAATATTGAACTATGTTTATATTATACAGTAGTCATATTTGACCAACGATCATATTATGGTTGAATACCAACATTCACATTTCCCCTTATACCCTATAAATACTACATCATTATTTCACTCAAAATTCACTAAAATTTTTGCCTAAGGTTATATTTTCATTTCATAAAATTTTTATTGGTTTAATAATGTTTAGTTTTATTTTTATAGCATTTTAAGTGGGGGAGATGATTCTAGTAGATATGGGAGATCTTTATTTTTCCATTTTAGTTTTTCTATTATATATTTTTTCCACCTTTAATTTTTGGAATTTTAATAGGTTTCATAGATGACTAATGTAATGATAATTATTGATGATATTCAATTTTTCTTGTTTCTCTTTATTTTTTATTTGTGTAATATTATTTAATATGTAACAAACATATATTCAAGAAACATATATATTTTCAAAATACATGGTCATTACACCCCGAGTAGTTTGTGATGGTTTCTATTATAGTGGAATCTCAATATAAGGTATTACCCACTTAGATTTTTATCATAATAAATGATTTATCTGAAATTTACCCAATGATAAATATCATGATAAATGGAATTGAATAATAGATTAATTAATGATTTATCATTAAAACCAAGACATAAGATCTTCACATGTTATTTCGAATTACCTTATGATGAATTGTTTATTTTTTTATGGATCAAAAAATATACCTACATCATTCCATCATCGAGTTGTATGAATCAATATTATATTCCGTCTTGTGGTAATTCAAATGTGTTCAATGAACCTCAGAACGTTTTTTAGTAATCTCTAGGTGCTATCATGGTAGATCCTGCTACTTGTGTCATTCAACTTTGAATTCCATGAGATCTCTCCAAGGAAGGGTTCTCTTCGATCTCTCTAGACTTGAGAGTGGTGGAAGATTAGGATTTTTCTATGTTCTTAAGAGTGTTCTTGGAGAGGGACCACTCTAGGGGTTTGCTAGAATTCACTCTAGATGTCATTGTGAATAACCTAATGTAATTGAAACCCATAAGAAAATAATATATTTGGATTTATATATAGCTATGGTTAGAATATAATAATTGTAAATGTGTGCCTTTATTATACATTAAATCTCTATAGAACCCTGTTTCCATTATAATTATTTTATTACTATTATAATTTTTTCACACATGCAAAGCTAGAGAGTTAAATTAATGGTTATTTATTTAAATAATATTTTTTATATTTTTTATCACTAGACCGTTATCCCTAGTCCACTATTCCTATTTTATATTTATTGGGCCTTGATTATTGATTAAAGAAATATCATTTTATTATTCAACAATAAATAAATAAATATTATATTCAAAGAATAGAAAATAAATAATTATTAAATATCCAGTTCGTAAAATATTCTCTCAAATAACTACTCATTCAATATATGTGATCAAGCCAACAAGAATAATTATTGAACCATATGATGGAATAATATTTATTCAAGTTATTAAATAATAAATAATATTATTTTCTAACAATGATTCTAGATATACTTAGTGTGTAATTATCAATACCTGCCTTCACCAAGATGAAGGAAGGGATTGAAAACTGCCAGAACCTTTCTTTTTTAGGTTGAAAGATTGATAGTGACCCTCGAGTCCTAGCTTCAATAGGCCCCGTAGTGGTGACTAGAACCCAGAGTATAGAATCTCATGTGAAATGGAAGGCATTACCCTTTTATAGAACAAGGTCGGGAGATAAGATGGTAAATCTCAAACATCTCCAAAAGCTGAAAGTAAAGGTAAAGATCAAAATTTATTCCCATATGAATTTACAAAATAAACTGATATAATGTAAAAGGAAAACTCCAATGGAAAGTATCAAAAGATAGAAAATCAGTAATTACTACTCCTGAAGACCAAGCTAGAAAGGTCTGGTATGGTCCTCAAAGTCCTCTTGGAAACCTGAAAGCAGACTTATTTATGTAGGGTGAGTATACAAGAATACTTAGTAGGGAAACCAAAATATCTCGTGCATAAGTGGGGATAAATTCTAATGCCCCATGAGAAATAGATATAACCAAAACACTTATAAAGGAAACTACCCACCCAGCCTCACCAAGGAACACTCCCCAAATAATGCAAGTCAAGTAAAGAAATAGTAAGAGAACATCAATATTTGGGTACCACACACCTCTTTCACACTAGTTATTTTTGAAATCCTACACATCCGGCATCCCCCAAAAGACTCATGAAGTCCCACTGCTACCCCAACGATAAACTTATGGGCCACCACAGCGCATCCTGCCCGTAGACACCAGGGCAACCACAACCACACTTAACCACGACCATAAACACCTGGGCCACAACAGCCACACGTAACCACACCCACAGAATCCTGGGCCACAAAAACCACCACCACACCTGAAGACACCTAATCTTGAACAACCACTACCACATTCGAAGACACATTGGCAACATCCGAAAGATACTTGGTAAACAAACATACCCGCACGCACCTCATCTAACCACCAAAACACACCCTGTGTAAAGTCAAGGAATGTCCATGAAATAATTTTTTTAAAATAAATGGAATTTTTTACGAGTTCGTGAAATCTTAAGGCACGCGATTCCGAGGCTCGGAGTGCCCAGAATGATCCGTCGAAGTTTTGTTAAGCTTAAGTTAACGCGCATAAGCAATTTTCTAGAAAAAGTGGAATAAATCTTAAACGGTTACTCGGACCAGAAATCCGAGGGCACCATTGCACTCAGGATGGCGGGTTTACATGAGGCGCGACTTAATATTTGTCGGCACGTGCCTCCTGTGAGAAAACCCAAAAATGTCTTATGCGTGTTAACTTAAGCTTAACAATGATAAACTCATGATGGTATTCTTTCTTTAAGTATATACTAACTTTGGCCAGCGTGTTCCTCTAGAGAAAGTTTGTTTTTGGCCGCAAATGAAATAATTAAGTGACAATTATTTTATTATAGAATTCATAACATCTACATGGTAACTCGAATTGAAAATCTGAGAGTACCTTTGGGTTCGTTGGGGAATGTTTCACCTAGGTAGATCCTAACCATGACTGCCACGGGTCGAGGGTGGATGGTAATGATTTTCTGATCTTTTTTCGGGTACGTCTAGTAAATGCTTGAGCGGCATTTTTAAACTTTTGAATCGGTGCTCGGAATTGAAATCTGAGGGTGTCGTTAATTTCAGAGCGCCAGTATTCACCTAAGGATAATTTCACCTCGATGGCAGGTGTTCAAGGGTGAAAGTTAGTTTTTTGGTTTTTCATGAAAGAATAAAGATAAAAATAAAAGTGTATGACACTTTATTTTTATTTGAACACATATGTGGGTGTTGGGAGGTGGGGTCCACCAGAACTAAACCTCCTTGTGGAATTTGGGAAGTGGGGACCACCAGACCCTAAATTCCCATGAGAGGTTATGGTGGTGTGGACCACTAGACCCTAACCTCCCATTAGAGGTTATGGTGGTGGGGACCACCCGAGGCCTAAACCTCACAACTCCCCTCTTAATGAAGGAGAAACCTCTCAACTCCCTCATTAATGTAGAGAAGCCTCCTGAGCTTCTAGCACATTGATTATGCCAGCACACCACCATTATTTGTGCCAACGTAAATTAATTGGCTTGAAACCTTTTTTAATTAATTAAAAGCATCATTAGAATTTAGGAAGGTTCATAATAAATGAATCGTCACAAATTCCACAATCATTACATACCTCCCCCCCCCTCTCTTATATATATGGAGTTTGGGAGGAGGATTTGGGTTGGATTTACCAAGAAACGAAGTACTGGTAAAGTGAAGCGACGCCCAACACTTGAATAATTACTCTCTCCAATGAAGAACGCCCCACTGACGAAGAACGATGATGAGAAATGCCTTCGACAATGAAGAATGACCTCGAATTTGAATTTCTTCCTCAGAACTTCCTCTGACGTAGGATGTATTCATCTACAAAAAATCAACATCCTCCTTCTTGAGCTAACATTATCCAACAACGAACAAGGTTGGGGATTATTGTGATTGATTTATATACCCATGTTCTTCCCTTCTAGAACAAGAAACACGGATCAACATTTTAACTAGTTTATCCACATATGTTTCATTTTTCGGGTTTTGGGAATAATTATTGCGGAAGGGATTGATGTTCTTCATCCTTATTCTATGTTATGTCTCCTGATATCACTCTAAATGCGGAGGGTGCGGGCCAAACTAACATGGTCCGACCCCTACGACATTCTTCTTTGTTGTGTTCTTCGAAATGGAGGAAGGCAATAAAGGGAACAGCCCTCCGCCATCTGTGGTCGCTGCCGCCCGCGGCCTCCATACCCCGCGGCGCGGCACCACCCCCTGCCTTGTCGCGTCGCCGCGTGGCCCATACGGCCTCCGCCGCTCCGCACCGTCATCATGTCGAACTTCCGAGCCCCTCCGCCGCCCCAGGCCGAACCAGCCCGCGCCCCTCGTGGAACCCTGGCCGAATCGGCCTATTCCCCTTACTCTGCCTCGACCGAACCGGCCCGCGCCCCTCGCGGCCTCCTCTAGGATGAGCTGCCCCCTCGTGGAGCCCTCTAGGCCGAGCCTCCTACAAAGTGCCCTTCTGGCTGAACCGCCCTCACAGAAACCCTCGTGGTCGGTCTATCATCATGTGGCTAGACCGCCTACCCCCACGGCCTTCGTGGCCGTGTCAAGCAGAGCCGAGCCACCTTGCGGCCTTCATGGCTTCTGCGGCCCCTCGCGGCCCTCACATCCTGCCAGACCGGACCTTGATGGTCGGGCCACACTGCGAGTCGGCCCAGACCGAATGAGTTGGTCCGGGTCGACCCAAACAGGGTTGGACCGGACCCGGTCCCACTATAACCCCTTTTACGGTCCTTTAACCTTATCTTTGGCACCATACGTCTGTTTGATGAATGGTTAGTGGTGCTGGAAATCCTGGAGCGATACAGTCCCTTTGAGTATGCCCTAGTGGAGTTTCGGGTATGGTTGAGGTACGGTCATGTTGGATCAAGAATGAACCCAACCGGGCCCCTGTGACTAAAAGGATAATAACTCACAGACTGGGCATCTGATTGACGCGACATCTATTTCGTTGAGATCCCTATGACTTGGCGGACCCTTTAGATACTTCTTCATGGTACGTTGTGATAGTTTTAGTATCGACCTATATCTCATGGAGCGGATCCTCCCGGAGACAAGCGATCATAGTGCGGAGACCTAGTAGATGGCTGAGAACTGATGACTATTGACTGTTTCACTCGGAGTGACTCTACTAGCCCAGTGGGGAGCGCCTTGGTGTCGTGGCATACCCACGGTGGAGGAGCGCACTTGGTGACGTGGTAGACCGGCGGTACTTGACTTGATGAGTACCTCAGTAGGCTATGAGGGGGAGCGCACTTGGTGACGTGGCAGACCCACGGTGGGGAGCACTTCTGTGTGATGCAGCAGACCAATGGTACTCGACAGGATGAATACCTCAGTAGTCCAAGGTTGGTAGGAAGCGCGCTTGGTGTCATGGTAGACCCATAGTACTCAATTGAGAAGGAGTTCTCCATAGGTTGAGGTTTCGATAATGTGACAGGGGATGTTACGTGATACTCCCCCTCGAAGAAAATCTTGGTTGAGCTGAGTGAGTTTTTCTGTGTTTTCGTAATGATTGAGATATATTACTTGATAACATAGGTAAATATATGGGCATATACCTAATTAGGGTTATCTGTTGATTTCATACTTTTTGTTAAATCCTTGGTGGATTTTTGTGAGACCTTGATGTTCTCGGGGTCCCTACTGAGTATCATTATACTCACCCCTGCAAGTTCTATGCCCACACCTTGTTGTGTTGGATGCATACGACGTACAAATTTGACTGAGGCTGAGAGTACCAGGAATGGATGGTACCAGGAGGTGGACCATATAGATAGTCCGTACATGGAGGAGAAAGATGGAAATGGAGTTCTAAGTAGGCGATATGTACCTACCCATTAGTTAGGAACCTCGTAGGATGATCCTGTAGTTGTTTTCCTATTTCTTCTATTGTATTTCATTCCAGTTTTACTTGTACTTTCCAGTTTGTCTTGTATTCCAACCCCTTTTTTACTTACTGAACTAACTTGTTTACTATACATTTGAATTGGTTCTGTATCTTGTTGTGTGTTTGGTTACGTGAGATTAAAGGTTATAAAGACAATTCCTTCCCAGTTTTAGGGAATATGCCTTTGGTTCTAGTCTCCAGCCCCTAGACTATGGAAGGAGGGCATGGTGTAGTCATGACATGGGCCCCAGGGGATGGTTCATGACAAGTTTGTATCAGAGGAGTTGGTTCTACTATAGAACTTAGGACTCTAATATTATTTGTGAAGCAATAGTGTTAAGTGTAGTGAGTGTGGCTTTTAGTTCAAGGAGTCTAGTGTTGGTGTGGCGGCTGACGTATCCATACATTAGGACCCTGGATTATGATTTCCAACTCAGTGCATGAAAACACTGATTACGTGTGTCATTTCTTTGTGATTTCATAAGTCAGCTCACCAGGTCAGATCACCAGGTATAATCTTTTGAACATGTCACATTTGTTTCTTTCAGGATGCCTCCACACAGACAGCTAGTTAGAGTTCTGATATTTTTATGCACTAACAGCCCACCGAACAACGAGGATCCCATGCATGGCCCTCTTACTATGTTGGCACCTTTGCGTGGTGTACCCGCACCACCACCACCCATTGGGTAGCAGATACCACCAGCCACACTGGTAGATGTTTCATGCTAACTGAGTGTGTTGCACGATTTTTGGCATCAGAGGACTCTGAGGTTTCGAAGCGAGAAAAATTCCCACGCAACTGAGGGATGGAAGAAGGCGATTTCTAGAGTTTTCCGTCTAGTTGAGACACCAGTAAGGAATATGGTGATCTTAGATACTATTTTTTTCAGTGAGTGACCATGAGTATGGTCCTCTTAGTGATGAGGATTTGGTAAGTGGATCGTTTCCTAAGATAGTACCTTCAGGTAGTGTGCCAGCTATATCACTACCTATTGGTTAGTAATTACAACTGACAGTACCAGTAGAGGACACATGTAGGCTTAGTTCCTTACATGTGTTTCAGCATCAGATACCCCTCGGGTTCCTAGGTGAGCCCGACTCACATGCGGTTGAGGCCTGGCTCAAGGTGGTGGCTGAGAGTTCTTTAGAACTTCTATAGCTTCGGCATGATGACATATCAGTAGCTGAGTATTCATCGAGGAGTACCAATCTTTCCTAGTACTCGATGAATACAATACGATAAGTGCTTCACAGCTTGAACTTCAGATTGAGGTGTGTTTAAAGGACATATGAGCAATCACTATTCTTTTATGCATTCTTACTTATTCTAGGGTGATAGAGAGAACCATTATGGTTGAATGTTTTTTGGCTGAGCAGATACAACCAGTGAATGTTAGCTGTGGGAAAGCAGGAAACTAGCGCTAGTCTCAAAGACTTGGGCATGTAAAATGTTTTGGGAAGAATAATTTTTAGGGATAGAGGAATCTATAGGGTACTAGACATGGAAGCAGAGCTAGGAGAGTATCATGAGGTCGTGTACCTTTCGACATGTGACAATCAACCCCCCCTTTTTGTGGACCCCTCCAGGATCAGGGACCTGGAGGATCGGGGAAGATAGTACTTGAATGCGGTTAAGGAATGAAACCCAAGGTCTCTAAGAATGATTTGAGGCATGGCCTATATCCACTACTAGCTTCCATATCAATATACATAGGTACCAATCATTCCTTCCTTCCACGAATCTTGTCTAGTACCTAGAGTTTCCGGTTAAACTGTTGACTTGACCCTCACGTATGGAGATACCATTGGGAGGAGACTCGATAATCACACTTACGCCGATGGTGTGATATAACACTTGAGGTAAGACTTTCAGTTGGACCCTATTTTTGGTAGTGTCGAGGCCTTACGATGTTAGTTTGGGTTTGGACATGACATCAACAGTTCACACTCATATTTAATGTATTAGGAAGAGGTTGTGGTTTATCTACAACATTGGGATGGGTTTTTCCTTGGTCAGCAAAAAAGGAAACCTAGGAAGCATGGGATAAACTCATGCATATGAGGGTGCATCCAATTACTCTTGAGTAAGCTAACCTCACCCATGTGGTAGATGAAGTTGACTTTGAGATTGTCTATACTCCTGGGAAGGGGAACATGGTAGCAGACGCACTCAGTAAGAGGTCTGGCCTGCATCTACTGAGTAAGGTGACAGAGAAGCAAGCTACTTTGAATATATCCTTTGTGGATTGAGAAGGAGAATCTTTTCTTCAGTCTCTTATAGTCACTCCCCCACTCCTTCATGGAGTCAGGGAGGCGCAACACAAATACTCTGACTATGAGACACGACGTGCTCAGATATCGATAGGACAACCATCTGATGGATTTTTTGAAGGTGGGGAGAATGTCATTCTCTTCAGGGGACGTACCATGGTGACAATTTCACTTTAGGAGGAAGTGTTGAAGGAGTTCCACAGATCCCCTCTAGTGGTACATCCAGGATTGGCGAAGATGTACTATGACCTCTGATGATAGCACTGGTGGCCGGGAATGAAGAAATAAGTTGTAGAGTTTGTCTCTCGGTGACTAATTTGTCAGCAAGTGAAGGTGGAGCATTAGGTACCAGCATCCTTGCTTTAGCCTTTATAGGTCCCAGAGTGGAAGTGGGATGGGATATCCAAGGACTTCGTGATGGGACTTCAACGTACATCCAGGGGTCAGGACTTGATTTGTGTGATCGTCGACCGACTCACCAAGTTGGCCCACTTCATACCGATCAAAGAACATGGTTCAGTAGAGGGCTTGGGATGCCTCAATGTGCAAGAGATTATGCGGTTAAATCGAGTACCCTCGACAATAGTTTCCGATCATGATGCACGTTTTACTTCCCGGCTATGGAAGGGGTTGTAGGAGGCTTTCGGGGCACAGCTTTGTTTGAGCACCGCCTTCCATCTTTAGATGGATGCTCAGACTGAGCAGACCATTCAGACCCTCGAGGACATGCAACATGCTTGTGTCCTTGACTTCGGATGCAGCTGGGAGGATCATTTACCTTTTGTGTAGTTTTTATACAACAACAGCTATCACTCCACCATAGGGATGACACCTTTTGAGGTGTTGTATGGGCGACCTTGCAGATCACGTTTGTGCTAGACATACCCAAGGGAATCGGTACTCGTGGGACCAGATATGGTACGGGCTACCGCATAGATTGTGTAGATCATCAAGGAGTAGATTAAGACTGCACAGAGCAGGCAGAAGACATATGCCGATAGAAGATGGAGACCTCTAGAGTTCGAGGATGGCGACCACGTCTTCCTACATGTCTCACCCTAACGAGGTCTATGGAGATTTGGCTGGGGTGGAAAGTTATCTTTGAGATTCATCAGACCTTTTCAGGTCCTCATCAAAGTTGGCGAGGTGGCTTACCACTTAACTCTTCCACTTTAGTTGCACCGGGTTCGTGACGTCTTCCACATATCCTAGCTGAAGAGATACGTGTATGACCCTTCTCACGTCATCGACAAAAGAGAGATGGACGTCGATGATGGGGAGACTTTTATGGAGGTTCCAGTAGGTATTGAGGATCGACAGGAGTGGGTCCTTCATGGATGGTCAATACCTCTTGTGTACATTCATTCTCTTCCCGGTAACCTCAAAGAGAGCACATGGGAGCGGGAGGCTCAGATGCGTGCTCAGTTCCCCCACTTGTTTACCTAGATGAGTTGTGGCTTATGGGGACGTAGATCCCTGAGATGGGGAGAATGTAAAGACCCAGAATATCCATTAAATAATTTTTTTAAATATATGGGATTTTTTAAAATTTCGCTAAAGATGACGACGCGTGATTCCGAGGCCCAGAGTTCCCAGAATGATCCGTCGATGTTTTGTTAAGCTTAAGTTAATTCACGTAAGCATTTTTCCTGAAAAGTGAAATAACACTTAAATGGTTACTCACATCAGAAATATGAGGGAACCATTGCACTCAGGATGGATGTTTTACCCTAGGTTCGACTAAAGATTAGTCAGCACGGGCATCCTATGAGAAAACCAAAAATGGCATAATCGTAAATAAAATAATTAAAGAACTTTTTTTATTTTTCAAATGATTATAACACCCAAATGGTAACTCAGATTAAAAATCTGAGACTGTTGAAGAACTTTTGAGGGTATGATTTTTTAAGAAGATACTAACTTTGGTCAGCGCAGGCCACCATAGAAAGTTAGTTTTTGGCCGTAAATAAAATAATTAAGTGACAATTATTTTATTGTAAAATTCATAACTTCTAAATGGTAACTCATATTGAAAATATAAGAGTATTGTTGGGTTTTTGGGGGCATGCTTCATCTAGGCAGAGCCTAACCTCGACCGGCTCGGGTCTAGGGTGACTGATAATAATCTTTCGAACTTTTTTTCAGGTATGTTCAGTAAACGCACGAGCGGTGTTTTTTAACTTTTGAACCGGTGCAAGGAATTGAAATATGGGGGCACAGTAGAACGCGTACTTCCGGTATTCACTTAAGGAGACTTTCACCTTGACAGTAGATGTTTGAGGGTGAATGTTAGTTTTTGGGTTTTTTGTGAAAAAATAAACAGAAAAATAAAAGAGTGTGACTGTTTATTTTTATTTGCAACACCCATGTGGGTGTTGGGAGGTGGGGTCCACCGAATCTAAAACTCCTTGTAGAAGTTGGGAAGTGGGAACCACCAGACATTAACCTCCCATGAAAGGTTATGGTGGTGGGTACCACCCGAGGCCTAAACCTCCCTACTCCCCTCTTAATGAGGGAGAAACCTCTCAACTCCCTCATTAATGTGGAGGATCCTCTTGAGCTCCCTCCACAATAATTATGCCCATGCACCACCATTAATTGTGCCAATGTAAATTAATTGGAATGATCCATTTTTAAATTAATTAACACCATCTTTGGAATTTAGGAAGGTTCCTAATAAATGAACCATCATAAATTCCACGATTTTTACATACCTCCCCCCTCTCCTATATATATGTAGCTTGGGAGGGGGTTTTGGGACGGCTTCACCAAGAGACAAAGTGCTGGTAAAGTGACGCGAGGCCCAACACTTGGAGGATTAGGCTCTCCAATGAACAATGATCCACCGATGAAGAACTCCGGCGAGGAACGCCTTTGAATACGAAGAATGACCTCGACTTCGAATTTCTTCCTTGGAACTTCTTTTGGAGTAGGACGTGTTCGTCTACAACGAATCAATGTCCACCTTCTCACACTAACATCAACCAACAAAGAACAAGGTAGGGGATTATTGTGATTGATTTATATACCCATGTTCTTTTCTTCTAGAACAAGGAACCCAGATCAACATTCTAACTAGTTGAACCGCATATGTTTCCTTTTGTGGGTTTTGGGACTAATCATTGCAGTAGAGTTTGATGTTCTTTATTATTATTCTATGTTGATCCTCTTTCTATCACTCTAAACGTGGAGGGTGTGGTACAAAATAACATGGCCTGACCCCTCCGTTGTTCTTCTTTGGTATGTTCTTTGAAATTGAGGAAGAAGACAAAGGAAACGGCGCTCCGCCCCCCAGGGCCCCCGCCTCCCATGACTTCCACGCCCCGCAGTGCTCTGCCACCCCCGGCCTCGCCGCATTGCCACGCGGTACCCGCTGCCTCCCCCGCTCCGCACCGCCGTTGTGCCTCACCGCTGAGACAAGCCACCGACCCGGGTCGAGCCGGCTTCGCCTCCTCGTGGTGCTCTAGCCTAACCGGCCTGCGCCCCTCGCGGTACCCCAGTCGAACCGGCCCACTCCCCTCGTGGAGCCCTCCGGGCCGGACCACCCACCGTGGCGCCCTTCACTCCGAACCGCCCTCGCGGTTCCCCTCGCGGCTGTTCTGTCATCCTATGGCCAGACCGCCTCCCCCTGTGGCCTTCATGGCCGTGTCGAGTTGAGCTGATCCGCCTTGCGGCCTTCGTGGCTTCTGTGGCCCCTCATGGCCTTCGCGACATTCCGGACTGGACCCTACGGGCCAAGCCAAACCCAACGGGCTGGGCCGCACTACAGGTCAGGCCAGACTGAAGGGGTCAGGCCGGGTCGACCCGAACCGGATCAGACCAGGCTAGGTTGGGCCAGGTCAGTCCAACCGGGTCAGATAGGACTCTGTCCCACTATGACCACTTTGACGCTCTTTTGACCATATCATTGCCATCAGATATCCATTTGATGAACGGTCAGTGTAACTGGAAATCTTGGAGTGAGACAATCCCTTTGAGTATACCCTACTGGAGATTCGGGTATAGTTGAGGTATGGTCAGGTTGGATCAAGCACGAATTAAACCGGGCCCCCGGGACAAAAATGATAATAACTCACAGACCGGGCATCCGATTGATGAGTCATCTATTGCGTTGAGATCCCTATGACTTGCCAGACATTTGAGATACTTCTTATTGGGACATTGTCATAGTTGGATTATCGACCAGTAGCTCGTGGAGCGGATCCTCCTGGAGACAAGTGTCCATAGTGCAGAGACCTAGTAGATAGCTGATACCAGTCAACTACTAACTATTTGACTCGGAGTGACTCTACTAGCCCAGTGGAGAGAACCTTAGTGTCGCGGCAGGCCCACGGTGGAGGAGCGCGCTTGGTGACGTAGCAGACCCGAGGTACATGGCAGGAGGAGTACCCCAGCAGACTACGAGGGGGAGCATGCTTGGTGACGTAATAGACCCATGGTGTGGAGTGTCTCTATGTGACGTAGTAGGCCCAGGGTACTCGATAAGAGAAGTCCCTCAACAGTCCATGTTTAGTGGGATGTGTGATTGGTGTCTCCGTAGGCCCACTTTACTTGATTGAGAAGTTGTTCTCCAGCAGCCACATTTTTAATAATGTGACTGGGGATTTTACTTGATTCTACCCCTATAATAAAGTCCTGGTTGAGATGAGTCGGGTTTTTTTGTTTTCCTCATGATTGAGATGGATTACTTCATAACTTATGTATATGTATGGTCACATACCTAAGTAGGATTATCTGTTGATTTCATACTTTTTGGTTTATCCTTGGTGGAGTTTTGTGAGACCTTGAGGCTCTCGGGGTCCCTACTGAGTATCGTTATACTCACCCCTGCATGGGGTATACCTGCACCTTGTTGTGTTGGATGTAGACGACAGATAGTGCTGACTGAGGCTGAGAGTACCAGGACTGAACGATACCGGTAGGTGGACCATACAGAGAGTCGGTACACAGAGTAGATGGAAAGACATGCAGTGTTGAGGAGGTGATTCGTACCTACCCTTCAGGTAGGAACCGTAGAGGTTGATCTAGTAGCTTTCTTCCTTTTTCTTCAGTTGTATTGCATTCCATTTGTACTTGTACTTTCCAGTTGGGATTCTATTCTGGCCCCTTTTTACATATTGTACTCACTTGTTTACTATACAGTTGACTTGGTTCCTTATCTTGTTGTGTGTTTGGTTGCGTGATATTACGGGTTATTAGGGCAATGCCTTCCCAGTTTTATGTAATATGCCTTTGGTGCTAGTCGCCAGCCCCTAACCTATGGAAGGCGGGCTTGGGGAAGTCCTGACATGGGCCTCGGGGGATGGGTTGTGACACCCTACCCGAAGAGTATTAGTTCGTAATGAACCTTTGTCCATCACAGCCTACCCAAAGAATCTTGGGCTACCTAGGAGGCGGGTATATAGAATCTAATAACAATCCACTCATAAGAATGTTGGAAAAAACACCCTCCTCCATGGAATGGGGGTGTTCAGCATGAAGTACTAAACATGGGTGGGGTTCCTAAAATAAACACAATAAAAAAATAGTATACATATTGGTAAACACGAATTCACCTCAACCTAAGGGCTCAGAAACATACAACCATCCTGTACACAACCACTTTCATTGTTATCCCTACATGCACAAATACATAACACCCACAACCAGAACACAACCCATTCCTTTAAAACAATTCCCACATTATAGTTGTTCTTGTTTTCTAATTCAAGTGAATCAATTTAAAAAATCCATCCACTACCGGAAAACTAACAGGCATAACCACATTCTAAAACAACGACTGTAGGAAAAACAACCCAGCATGATTTTAAACATTCACAACCGGTTCACTTGTAAAGTCACAAAAATGAAAGGGATCCATATTATCCCTAGAAGTACTAGAACCAAACCAAGACCCAACATATTGGCTTTACACATCCTCATATTCACAAACCAACAAGTTCCCAAAAATTGATTCCATTCCCTTCCATGTTACCCTACAAGGCATCAACCATGTAACCATACATATCACCATAACAGAGAAAATATGTTTTCAAAATTTGATACATAATTCTTTAAATTACTTATTTCTATTTGGTTAAATGGGGTGATCACATTTGGGATCGTTTTCATAGAGAATACATTTATATCAAACATGTTTATATGATTAACCAGTTTCCATGTTATGACCATTTAGTCACAGGATTTTCCATAAAATAGAGCTCCATTAGTGCCCAAGAAAGGACAACCAACGACCACAATTTTCAGTGGACATAATCCCATACAATTCACAACAAAAAAACAAAGGTATGACACAAAAAAGATCATCAACTCTCTTAGACCTTAATTATTTTATAGTTACTTTATTATCTTCAGTAATGTTTGTTTCATATACATCTCGAAGGATCATCATCACACCCATCATGCATGATGAACAGTAAATAAAGATGAAGGAAGAACCCCTACTTGGATGATCATGGATCGAAGTTTTCCTCTTGTGCCGTGAACTAGGATTGATGTGACTTGGAAGAAACTCCATGAAATGAACAAGAGGGCTCTCACACAGGAACTACTCATCTTCGAAAGTGGGAATCCAAGTGAAACAATAGGGGACAAATGAAACCGATGAAGAATATCTCAGTGTGATAAAAGCTAGATCCTAGAGTTACGGGATGTGAAATCTGAATGTTCTTTAAAATTATATCATGTTTTGACCACATGCATGGGAGGTTTCACACATCATAATTAATATATATTTAATAATTATCCTCAAACATTGTAGAGATACTGGATGTGAGTTAATATATTTCTTTTAAAGGGAGGAAAAATGTAATAGCGGCAAAACAAGAAAATATGGGAGGGCTAGAAAACACAGAAAAGGGCATGAAAAGCCCCACGTTTTATTAATTCAAGGGTCTCTTGACTCTTTGGGATTTATGATATCATTTTATGGAATTTGAAATAGGCTTAAATTAATTTAAAGAGGCATTAGTTGATACAGAAAAAATGGGGAAGGAAAACCCTAACACTCCTCAGTGGCACCATTCGGATATAGCACTGATCAGTGAGACCGATTAGTGACATAATGGTATGAGAGACCCTTATCGGTGAGACACCGATAGGTGACACCATGGTGACACCCTACCACTGACACCGACACCCTCCTGACTCATTGATAGTGTCCAAGTCACCACAAACACCAATATTTGAAAATGTAATGGTCCAAGATGGTTTGGGTCATTACATTAGATACCTTTCAAACTATTCTCATCCTTGAGAATTAAGACTATATCCGAAAATGAGAGGGGTATGACCAACCACACCGTAAGATACCTCTCTGAGAAAAACCACCCTAGACCTTTTCTAAAATTAGAACAAACTTCAACATCCTGGAACACCTCTCTCATCTAACTCCTAAAAAACTGTGGAATCATATAGTAACCGCACAACACAAAAATCCACACCATCTAGACATTTGTATTACGGAGTTCCTTACTACATGTTAAGATACTATCAACTTTGGGAAACACTGACTCACCCGCATGGGTTTAATCGCATCCACATTAATGCATCGTGATTAGGGGTCAGGTCGTCCCCTCCCCATAGTTAGGACATTTTACACACAAAATAGAGAACAAGGGAAACATCCCATAGTATAGAAAATAAAGTAAAGAATTAATTGATAGAAAATCAGAAAGAAACCACAAGATCAAAACTCAGAACACCTCTCGGTACTAGGAATGCATATGTGCCTCCTATTCCTAGGTACTCTCTTCGATTCCACCATGCCTTCACGACACACAAACAAATTGAATGGTCTATCCATGAACCACCTTCTCCATACATTCCTCGATTATCATCGGCCACTCCACAAACATCACATCTTCTTTGATATCCATCTCTCCCTAGTTGAGGATGTGGGAGTCATATTTTAAATATCGACGGAGTTGAGATACATGGATGAAATTGAGGATCCTCTCTAGCAGTTGTGGTAACGCCAGCTGATATTCCACCCTACTGAATTTCCCCAACACCTCGAAGGGTCTTATGAACCTGGGAGAAATTTTACTCCCCCTATCAAACCCCTAATTTTCACGCCAAGGGGAGACCTCTAGGAACATGTGGTCTCTAACCATGAACTCCAAGTGTCTCCTTCTATGATTAGATTATGAATTCTTCTGATCCTAATCCGCCTTCATCCTCTCATGCACAAGATGTACATTCTTTGTCATGCTCTCCACAAACTTCAGGCCATGAACACCTTCCTCCCCGACCTCTGTCAAGAAAACGGATGAATACCACGAAATTACATACAATACTTCAAACATATTCATTCCAATGGTAGATTTATAGATATTGTTTTAGGAAAAATCAACTAGAGGAAAGTGTCGTACCCATGATCATCGGATGTCCATAACACACCCTCACATCATATACTCCAACATCCGGATGGTCCTCTCCGTCCTCCCATCCATCTGAGGGTGGAAAGAGTGTTCTAAGGCATAGTTGGGTTCCAAAAGAACGATGTAACCCCTTCCAGACTCATGATGTAAAGTGTGTATCCCGATGCGAAACAGTGGTTCTAGGAAATCTGTTAAACCACACAACTCCGCCGTCCTACTTCTGTAATAATGTATCCCCTGCACTCGACTTTTTAATCACTAAGAAGTGATCCAATTTAGTCAATTATTACACTACTACCTAGATGGAATCATATCCTCCCTCAGCCCTAGGTAGTCCTGCGACTAAATCCATCGATATTTCATCCCACTTGTACTCGGGAACGTTTAAGGGATACAACAAACCACTGGGAACAAGATGTTTAGCCATTACCTGCTGACATATGTGGCACTTTGACACTAAATCCACCATTGTCAGCTTCACTTCGGGCCACCAAAATATACCCATCAATCACAAATACATCTTGGAATCTCCTTATTTTACCAATAGGGTTGAGTTATGGAACTCACCGAGAACCCTCTCATGCATTGCCTCTGGAACAAACTTCTTCCCACAAAACTGCATATAATTCTGGCCATTCTTGGACCATCATTCTAGAGCATCACCCTAGCTAACATGATCACACAGTACATCAGCCTCTAGGTATCCCCACTAAGACCCCTCCACATCTCGTACCATTGAAGACTGCATAGTCATCTGAAGCAGATAGCCTCTACCATATTTCTCTCTCATTCATAGATGTACATCAGTCAACTCTTACATTGCTTTCCAAGCACAAACTGAGTCCCGAACCACATCCTTCTATAACATCCATCTCAAGGAATCAGCCACCATGTTCCCATTTCCTATGGTATAGTAGATATCGAAGTCATAGTCTTAAAGAAAATCCATCCACCTATACTTTCGCATGTTTATGTTCCACTAGGAGAAGACATACCTCAAGCTCTTGTGATCTATGAAGACCAAGAATCATTCCCCGATGAGGTAAATCCACCACAAAATCAGTGAAAACACAACCAATTCAAGCTCCAGGTCATGGGTGGAATAGTTATGTTCATGAGGGTGTAACTGCCTAGAGCCATAATAGATCACTCCCTACTACTACATCAGCACACACCCCAATCCTTGACTGGAGGCATCACAGAACACATCAAACGTTACCCCTTCCTCTAGCAACCTTAGCACTGGGGTGATGACCAGCTTCCCCTTAAAATAACTGAATGTTTCTTGGAATTGTTCACTTCATACAAAAGAACAGTAGTTTCTGGTTGAGGACATGAATTTTGTTGCAACTCAAGAGACGTAGGTCATGAACCTTCAGTAGTAACCTGCTAGACCTAGGAAACTGTGAAATTATGACACATTCTTCGGTGCTTCCCAAAAAAACCTACTTCGAAAATTGACAATTCCACTGTGACTCCCTAATAAGACACCATGTGTCCAAGGAATTGCACATCTCACATCCAAAAATTACACTTCGACAACTTCCTGTAGAGATGGTGGTGTCATAGGACTTCAAAAACATTCCTTAGATGGTCAGCATGATCTTCCTCTGATTTTGAGTAGATCAAGATGTCATTGATGAATAATAAGATGACCTGATCTAGATACTCATGGGAAACAGAGTTCATGAGACCACATGAACACAACTGGTGTGTTCCTAATGCTAAACACCATGACCATGAACTCAAAGTGTACATATCTACACCTGAATACAGTTTTTGAGATGTCACCCTCCTTCACAACTGGTGATATCTAGACCACAGGTCGATCTTAGAGTTCCAACATTCTCCCTTCAATGGGTCAAAAATGTCATCGGTCCTAGGAAGGGGGTAGGGGTTCTTGACCATCACCTGATTCAGCCTTTGGTAGTCTATGCACATCCTGAGACCACCATATTCCTTCTTTTCAAACAAGAATAGAGAACCCCTTGGTGATGTTCATGGTTAGATAAAATCCTTCTTCATCAGGTTATCAACCTGAATCTGCAACCCCCGTAACTCATAAGGTGACATCTAATAGGGAGCCATTGAAATCGGACAGGCACCGGGTTGTACGTCTATCCCGAACTCAACATCACATAGAGAGGGTTGGGCCACAACCTATTTGGAGAATATGTACAGGAACGCACTGAAAATCTCTAGAACATCCTTCGTCTTTGAGTCTACCAATTTCACTGACAACACAGTTAACAAGGAATGAAGGGGAGCCTCTCGCCAGCTGTCCTCCGGGAAACCCTGCTCACCGACAAAAACTACACATTGGCCACTGGTGTTTGAGAAAACAACCGTTCTCTAGATGCATTAGATAACATATTTCATGGAAAATAGTCAACCCATGCCTAGTATAACATTGTATGGCTGCATTTACAGCAGAAAGATATTCCCACTAGACTGATGTAGCCCCAACACCAGTCAGCATCCTCGAAAAACCTCAAACAGGCTGGTGTGACCTCTAACTGGCATACTCATCATAAGTTTCATGAAAACTCTAACTACATATAGAACCAATACATGGGATAGACTAGGTGAAAAAAAGGAGTGAGAATCTACTAAATCAAACAAGGCACAACCAATAGTTCTAAAAAACTGATCATACCTCGGACAGCCTCCATCCCAACTGGAAGTGCTGCCTTAGTGGAATGAAACATCCCACACCTAGCTCCTCTACCTCTCGGTTGTCAACCACCTCCCTGAAAAAAAACCTGGTTAAGGTCCCAAAGGAGATCCCTAAGCTCGGCCTCCTCCTGCAACATCAGCTCTCGGAGGAGCGGGAGCTCGCTGTCTTTGCTGCTACTAATGAAAAGCTCTGGCAAGAAACTAGTAGTTCTGAGGTTAGCAGTAGACCTACCAACCCCCACTATACTGTACTCAGTCTTTTAACTAATAATAAGATACCCATAGATTCCAATGATAAATCACCTTAGTTTTAGGATCATAGAGAATGGGTGGGTACTGTGGGATCGAAAGTGGATCTGCTGAGGCCCGCTCCACGTCGGCCAAAAATTGGAAGGCTCTGACACTGGAGGCCTACTACTAACGGCCTTCCCCTTTGACGAGATCAACTCACTCCCCTCTAATATCACTCCTCTTAGTGTTTTAATCCTTTCTATTACTTCATCTTTCTTCTCAACCTCAAAGTATGTTGGTAGTGGTAAAGGGGGTAAAAGCATACTAAAGGGAAGGTTGGATTGCCTCCTCTAAGTAAATTTCCCGCGAATAAACATATGAGAAGCTTTCTGGAGAGAAACAAAGGAAATACTTGAAATTGATCCCCAACCCCCTTATCGTTATACTGCCCAGATGAAGGGAGATAATCTCCTGCCACTTTTCACCCTTCATTGTGGAAGAAAGGAATTCGGCCCAAAACTCCTTCTTGAAGTCATCCCATGAAACCTTATCTTCCCTCTTATTCTTAAGATAGATCATCCACCACTGATGTGATGCTCCACGCATCTGGCTCACAGACATAGAAAACTAGTACTCTACTGAAGCCCAGATCAAACTGAAATCTATCACTAGCTCCTCGAGCCAGCTCTCTATATCCATGTATGTGACACTACCCTCGTACTTCCCTAGAGCCTACCATTAGAAGGAACAAACCATCCTCTTCCACTAGTATTCATCCTCCTCTCTATTAGTCTTCTTCTGATCTAACAAATCAATCTATTGGGCCTTGACTATTTGTGATAATCGTGGACATTGTCCGAGTTCCATATCTATAATATAAACAAGGAATTCCTAAGCCCGAGTAGGGTAGAAGTATTTTTTTATTTTTAATAATCTTATTATTTATTTTAAGTTCCCATAACACCCATGACACATAATAACACAAGTCATTATGATGAATGTACATTTACAAGGGTATCTACCCTGTGATTAGTGTAGCCTTACATGGTCATTCGGTAGGTCCAGAGTCCTTGCATTGGATCATGGGGGGGCCCAAAAATCCCATCTCCTTGCCAGACCTCCCTATAGAATTTCACACACCAATATTTCATAACACTATTGCCTCACTATCCCATGAAATCTTCATAGTACATCACCCCAAACTCCGTCCTATCTCTCAACCATCAGCCTCTGATACCATTATTTCACGACCCACATTCACCAAGATGAGGTAAGGGACAACAAACTACCAGACCCATCCTTATTCATGTTGAAGGAGACCTAATGACCCCGGAGTCCCACCTTCAATAGGCCCAAGAGTGTTGACTGGATCCAAGGGTATAGAATCTCAAGTGAAATAGAAGGAATGACCATTTTTATAGAACTAGATCCGTAGATAAAATTCAAAATACCAAAAAAACACCAAAAAAATGTAAGTAAAAGTAAATCTCAAAATCAATTACCATATGCATGTCAAAAATAAACTAATAAAGAGTAGAAGAAAAACTCCAAAGAAAATTACCAAAAGAAAGAAAAGTAGCAACGAAAACTCTCAAAACCTGAGCTAGTAGGGTCTAGTATGGTCTTTAAAATCCTCTAGGAAACCTGAAAGCAATTTTATATACATAGGGTGACTATAAAAGTATACTTAATAGGAAATATAGAATCTCTCATTCATAAGTGGGGAGACATTCTAATGCCCCGTGATAAATAGATATAACCAAAACACCTTGCAATAAATCTACCCTCCTATCCTCACTAAGGCACACTACCCAAATAATGCTAGTATGGTAATGTAATAGTAATAGAACATCAATATTAGGGTACCCCTCACCTCATTCCCACTTGTTATTTAGGATATACTACGGGTCAGATCTCCACCCCATGTCTCATTGCAATCCCACTGCCACCCCAACAACAACCTTTTGGGCCACCACCACGCATCCCACCTATAGACACATAGGCCACCACAACCAAACATAATCATGATCCCAAACACTTGGGTCCCAATAACAACATGTAACCATGGCCACAGACACCTAGGACACAACAACCACCACCATGCCTGAAGACACCTGGGCCAGAACAACCACTACCATGCCCAAATACACCTAGACCTCATCCTGAAGACACTTGGGAAACAATCCTACCCACACAAACCTAGTCCAACCACCACAACTCACCCTTCCTGAAGAGTCTTGGACCATAATGAACATTAGGCCATCACAACCTACCCGATTATTCTTGGTCTACATGGGAGGGGTATTGGGGTTTCATTAACTAGTTTCCCCGTAACGTCTTGATACCTCTTTTAAATTAATTTAAGGACATTTTAAAGACCATATATGTTATCTTAAACCCCAAAGGGTCACCAAAACATGTGTATTGTCACACCCTTTTCCTCATTTTCCATCCTTCTGTGTTTTCCAGTTTTTCCCATGTTACGTGTCGTTCTCCATTTAAAGGAGATCTATTAACTCGCAACCATTATCTCACCATTTATGAAGAGAATTATTAAACCTAAATAAATCATGACATGTGAAACTACGCTTCCACATGGTCAAACCATGATCCACTTTTAACGCATGATCATATTGCACATATCATAACTCTAAGATAGGTCTTTTATCACACCAATATTTTCTTCCTCGATCTCGATTATTCCTTATTGGTGTGCTTGGGGTCCCTCTTTCAGAGATAAGTCCTTACAGAGTGAGAGAACTTCTATTATGTTCTTCTTGGAGTTTCTTGCAAGTCATATCAACCCTAGTTCATGGTGAAATAAGAAAACTTCGATTCTTGATCATCCATGTAGGGGTTCTTCATTCGTCTCTCTTTATTGTGCATCATGTGGGGTGGGTGTGATGATGATCCTTTAGGGAATAGATAAAAAATACATTAGAAAATATAATAAATAGATTGTTAATGAATGAAGGAGTGTGATATTTGATGATTTTTGTCATGTTATACTTAATTATTATGTTTTTCATCGTATGGGTTTATGTCCATGGAAACATATGGTCGTTTGTGGCCTTCTATTATGCACTAATGAAGATTTGTTTTCTGGATAATTATATGACTAAATGGACGAAACATGGAAACTTTTTAATCATGTAATCTTGGTTGATTTAAATGTATTCCCGATGAATAAGAGCCATTATGTGGCCATCCCAATTAACGAAATTTAAAGAAGGAACTTAACGAGTGGTGTAGCCAGTTTTTTTTTAAAAATTCTATGCTATGTTCTGTTGATATGTATGGTTACTCTATTGAAGCCTTGTGGGGTGACATGGAAGAGAATGGAATCTACCATTGGGAGCATTGTGGTTTTTGAATTTAAGGCCATGTGGATTCGGTATGTTGGGTCTTGGTTTGGTTCTAGTAATTTGATGGATCTCACGGATCCCTTTTGTAGTTGTGACTTTACAAGAGAACTGTGTGTGAATTCTTAAAATCATGATTGGTAGTTTTTCATTCAGTCATAGTTTTGTCTTGTGGATATGCGTGTTAGTTTTCCATTAATGGCTGAATGTTTTATATAAAATCACTTGAACATGAAAATGAGAACGTGTACTTTGGGGAATTGTTTTCTAGGAATGGGTTATGTTATGGTTGTGGTTGTTATGTATTTTTCCATGTAGGGGTAATTGCGAGAGTGGATGTGTGTGGGCTGGTTGTCTATTTCAGATCCCTTATGATGGGATGAGTACATTATTACATATATGTCTTATATTTATTTATTTATTTATTATATAAACCCCACCCATGTTTAGAACTTCATGTTGTTCACCCCCATTTCATGGGGGAGGGTGTTTTTTCCAACATTCTTATGAGTGGATGGTGATTAGCTCATTTCTGCTCCATCGCCCAGGTCGTCCGAGACCATTAACGAAGGCTGTGAATTCTTAAGTTTCCTCATGGCGCAAGAATCGTCGTTCAGGGTGTGTTTTGGTGGTTATCCCAGGTGTGTATGGGTACGTTTTTTTTTCAAGTATCGTCGGGATAAGGCCCAGGTGTCTTCGGGTGTGGCAGTGGTAGTTCTGACCCAGGTGTCTTTAAATGTGGTGATGGTTGTTGTGGCCCAGGTGTCTGCGAACATGGTTATTTGGGGTTTTTGTGGACTAGGTGTTTACGGGCATGGTAACCTATGGTTTTGGAGTCCTAGGTATCTGTAGGTATGATTCATGTTAGTGGCCCATAAGGTTGTTGTGGAGTCAGCAGTGGGACTATAGTCCAACTTATGGGGGAGTTTTGACGCACAATATGTCCAAATTAACCAGTGGGAATGTGGTGCGGGGTACCCAAATATCTATTTTCTATTACTATTACTTACCTAACTTATGTTATTTAGGGATTGTTCCATGGTGAGGCCAGGGGGAGAGTTTTCATTACTAGTTGTTTTGGCTACCTCTACATTCTCACGGGACATTATAATTCCTCGCACTTGTGCAAGAGAGATTTTGGATTCACTACTGAGTATACTTGTAACTCACCCAATGTATATAAAACTATTTTCAGGTTTCCAGGAAGACTTTTAAGGTCATGACAGACCTTACTAGCTCGGGATTCGAGAGTTATTGTTGCTTCTTTTCATTCAATTGGAACTTTCCTTTGGATTTTTTCTTGTACTTTGTATCATTTTGTTTTGGACATTTATATGGGAATGGATTTTTCCTTTACTTTTATTTTTCTATTTTGGAGTTGTTTGGGATTTACCATCTCATCTCTCGATCTTTTTCTATAAAAAAATTGTAATGCCTTCCATTTCATGTGAGATACATTACCCTTGTTTCTAGTCACCACTTCAAGGCCTATTCAAAGACGTACTTGGGGGGTCATTATCTCTACTTAAACTTGAAGGAGGAAGGATCTGGCAGTTTTTTGTCCCTCCCCTCAGCTTGGTGAAGGTGGGTTGAGAGATATAATGGAGTTCAGGTTATGCAGAGTGAAGATTACAAGGAATGGTAGGGAAATTGTGAAAGTAAATCATGGTGTGTGAAATAGGCCAGGGAAGACTGACTATGACATGGGATTTTAGGCCCCCTGTGATTTGATGCATGGACTCTGGACCTTATGAATGACCAAGTGAGTCTGCTCTAATTTTAGGGTAGAAATAATAGGAAAGGTACATGAATCATGATGACATGTGTTCTTGTGTATCTTGGATGTTTTGGGAACATAAAATAAATAAAAAATTTAAAACGAATTTATGATAATTATTCTCAAAAAATCAGGCTTATAAATTTTTTGTTTACCTTGAATCTATGGAATATGGATGACATCCATGAGTAGTACAAGAAATTGAGGCCTAGAAAGTTGAGAATTAGCGGAATATTGATCGAGAGGAGGAGAATGGCCAGTGGAAGATCAGGCTTTGTGCCTTCCAGTGAAAGGATCTAGGTAAGTACGAGGGAAACATCTCATAAATGGAGACAGAGAGATCGATCGAGGAGTTGGTGATACATTTTATCTTGATCCAGGCTTCGGTAGAGTACTGGGATTCTTTTTCCCTGAGCCATGGGGAACAACATGTCAATACTGGGTTCTCTATCATGGGGAGAAGTGAGAAGCTAAGGTTTCATGGGATAACTTTGGGAAATCATTCTGGCCGGAATTCCATTCTTCTATTATGAAGGCTGAAAAGAGGCAAGAACTTATCTTCCTTCAGTAAGAGAGTATGACAGTAAGGGAGTTGGGGATAGATTTCAAGGATCACCTTTTTTCACTCCAAACCTATTCCCAGATGAGGATTCATGGGCAAGGAACTTAGAGGAGGCACTCCGACCTTTAAATCAGTATGATTTTACCCCCTTCACCCTACCAATGTTCATGGAGGTTCATAAGAAGGATTAATTGGTAGAGAGGATGCACACTCTTGGAGGTGTTTTAAGAGAGGGGTTCCATTTGAGCTCGTCAAAGGAGAAGTTCATTAGCTGCAGGCCTCCAATGTCAGGGCCTTCTAGTTATATCTTGTAGCCCTCACCCTTTCTCTACGAGCCTAGGACTGAGGTGTTTTATCTGTGGTATCCATAGGAATCTTTAAAATTAGTGCCAAGAACAATTGCTGTACAGTGGGTGTGGGAAGGTCCAATTCCCACCTCAGTAGCACTAGTTGTCATCCAGACCTTTTTAGCAGTAGCGGTAAGGACAGAAATCTCCCACTCCTCTTAAATAAGACATTGTAGGAGGAGGATGAACTTAGGGTTCTCCTCAGGGACCTCGACCAGGGTGTGTTCGGGGAGGTGGTCGACAACCTCGAAGCATAGGATCTAGGCGTGAGAATTTTAACACCATAGAGGAAAAAATTAAAATAGGGTCAGAGGTCATCCGAGATACGATCAGTTTTTTTAGCACTCTTTCTTGTGTCTTTATTGATTCTAGATATTCACACTCCTTTGTTTCACACAACCTATCCCAAGCCTTGGGTCTAGACGTAGAGGGAATTTTCATTCCCTCTATGTTGAGTATGCCGGTTGTAGGTCAGACTATCTTGTTTGGTGTTTCTCACGGATTCATACTGATGTTGAGGCCTCATCACTCCAGCGGGGATCTCTTTATGCTAAAAAAGAATGAAAATTATATCATCATGGTAATTGACTATCTTTTTTCCATTCATTCTATTATCAACTGCATCTGGAGAAGGGTTGTGTTCTTAGACACGGGGGGACAGTGTGTAGTTTTCATTAGCAAGCAGGGTTTCTAAGAGGGAAGCTAGAGAGTGGATCCCCTTATTTACTTTTTAGCTGAGATGTCGGTGAAATAAGAAGACTCATAAAAGGTGTATGTTCTATGTATTTTTAGTGAGTGCATGTATGTCTTCCCTAATGAAATTGTGACCCTACCCCCTCGACGTGAGGCCTAGTTCAAGATAGACCTTCAACCTGGTGCCCGTCCGATTTTTATGGCTCCCTATCAGATCGCGACCTCTCAGTTATAGGAGCTATAGATTTAGGTTGATGACCTGATGGATAAGGTTTTTATCCGACCAAGTGCATCGATAAGGGGTGCTTCAGTATTGTTCCCAATGAAGGCATATGGTGGTCTTAGGCTGTGCATAGACTACTGATGGCTAAATCAGGTGATGGTCAAGAACTGTTACCCCTTCCTGAGTATTGAATGCATTTTTGACCAGTTGAAGGGAGCGTGTTGGTTTTCTATGATCGACCTACATTCAAGATATCACTAGTTGAGGGTGAAGGAGGGAGACATCTTGAAAACTACTTTCAGGTGTAGATATGGACATTTTGAGTTTTTGGTCATGTCGTTCGGCGTTATGAACGCACCAGATGTATTCATGGGGGCTCATGAACTCTATTTTCCAAGAGTATTTGGATCGTTTGTTTTCTTGTTCATCGAAAACATCATGATCTACTCATGATCGGAGGAGGATCATGTCGAGCATCTAAGGACATTTTTGGAAGTCCTATGACACCACCAGAATTATGGGAAGTTATCTAAGTGCATGTTTTGGAAGTAAGAGGTGCACTTCCTTGGACACGTGGTGTCTCAATAGGGAGTATCAGTGAACCTGTTGAAGGTCAAAGTGGTAGTTTTGTGGGAAGCACTGAAGAATATCATAGATGTTCATAGTTTCCTAGTTCTTGATGGTTACTAATGGATGTTTTTTCCCGACATACCTCGAGTTTCGGACCCTTTGACGTCCTTGACAGGAAAAGATCAGACTTTTGTATACAGTGAACGGTGCCAAGTTACTTTCATTTATCTGATGGGGAATCTGGTTAGTTCCTAGTTCCGAGGTTTTCATAGTATGGGGTAATGTTTGAAGTGTTTTTTTATGCTTTCGTTCTAGGATTAGGGTGTGTGGTGATACAGTAGTGGGGAGTGATCTCTTATGGGTCTACATGGTTATGCCCTCATGAATATTAATATTCCTCCCATGACCTAGAGCTTACAGCAGCTGAGTTCGCAGTGACATTTTTGCAGCATTACCTCATCTTGGAACGCTTTGAGCTCTTCACATATCATAAAATCATGAGGTATATCTTCTCAAAGAATGACCTAAACTTGTGGGCAGTGGAGAAGGATGGAGTTTCTTAAGGACGATGAATTAAAGATCTCCTAAACCTATAAAAAGGGGAAGATGGTTGCTGATGACTTAATCAAGAAGTCACCGAAGGATGTGTTTTAGGAGTCAGTAGTAGCTTGGAAAGAAATAGAAGATTTGGTTGCTTTACATCTAGGCATGAGAGAGGAGGATAGTAGAGGTAGTCTATTTCCAATGATTGTGCAGTTTTCCTTGGAACGGAATGTGGAGGGGTCTCTGTGGGAAGACATAGTGGCTAATGTAATGTGTGATCATGTTATATAGAGTGATGCTCTGGAATGATGGTCAGATGATGGTCAGAATCAGATGTTGTTTCATGGGAATTTGTTTGTTCTAGAGGCAATATGAGATAGAGTTCTCGATGAGTTCAATAACTAACCTCTGGAGGTGCACCCATGAGCTTCCAAGATGTACAAGGGCTTGAAAGGTCATTTTTGGTGTCCTGAAGTGAATCGGGCAGTGGTAGAGTATGTGTAAAAGTTCCTCGTGTGTCAACAGGTAAAGGCTAAAAATCGTGTTCCCAGTGGTCTATTGAATCCCTTAGACGTTCCCATGTGGAAGTGGGATGATGTATCAATGGATTTCATCTCAAGACAATCAAGGGATGGGGAGGCTATGATTTCATCTGGGTAGTGGTGGATCGATTGAAGAAATCAGGTCACTTCTTAGAAATTATGGTGTTGAATGCGGTGGATGCCTTTGCATCGAAGTATGTGGGTGAAGTTGTGTGGCTGCACGAAGTTCCCAAAACCAATATTTTTTGATTGGTATGAACTCATTACTTCATGAGCCTGTAAGGGTTTAAAACATTCTTTTGGCACCTAGCTATTCCTTAGCATTTCTTTCCACCCTCATACAGATGTGTAGATATAGAGAGCCATCCAGATATTGGAGGATATGTTGAGAGCTAGTGTTTTGGATTTTAGATGATCATGTGTACAACACTTTCCCCTGATAGAGTTTACCGAAAAAAATATCTATCACTCAACCATTGGAATGGCTCCATTTTAATCCTTTTATATAAGACCATTTAATTCACCCATTTGTTGAACAAAGGTTGGGGAGTTATGTGTTCCTGACCCGGAGGTGGTGCAAAGCATGATAGAGAAGGTTCATCTTGTGCATGAGAGGATGTAGGTGGATTTGGACCAGCAGAACTCACATGTCAATCATAGGAAGAGACACTTGAGTTCGAGGTTAGGGACCTCATGCTCTTAAAGGTCTCCCCTCAGCAAAGAAAGTGGAGGTTAGACAAGGGAGTAATATTTCTCCTAGGTTCATTTAACCCCTCAAGAAGTTGGGGCGATTCAGCGGGGTGGCATATTAGATAGAGTTAACACTACCACTATAGATGATTCACAACATCTTCCATTTATCTCATATCCCTTAGTATCTACACAGTTACTCCCACGTCCTCGACTGGGAAGAGTCAGATATCGGGGAAGATTCGACGTTTGTGGAGCGGCTGGTGAAAATCAAGGATCGTAAGGGGAATGTGCTTTGTGGATGAACCATTCCCTTGGTTCATGTGTTGTGGAGGCATGGTACCCTCAAGGAGGGTAACTAGGAATGAGAGGATTAGATTTTTTCCTGGTACATTGATTTGTTCTGAGTTTTGATAATGTAGTTTCTTTGTGCCTTTCTATGATGTAATGGTTGACATTATTAGCTAAAATATGGGTTGTTTCCCTTGTTCTATGTTTTGTGTGAGAAAAGTCCTAACTATGTGAAGGGGAGGACCATACCCCTAATCAATATTCATTAATTTGGATGTTATTAAACCCATTCGGGTGAGTCAGTGCCACCCAAATCGGGTAGTATCTTTACATGGAGGAAGGAATACCATAATCCATATGTCTAGAGGGTGTAGCTTTTTGTGTTGTGTGGTTACTAAGTGTTTCCACAGTTATTTAGGAGATAGATGAGAGAGGTGTTCCTGGATGTTGAGGTTTGTTACAAATTTCGAAAAACTCTATGGTGGTTTGTCCCTGAGAGGTATCTTACGAGGTGGTCATTCGTACCACTCTCCTTCTTGAAGTCTAGTCTTAATTTTCACGGATGAGAATAGTTTGAGAGATATATGATGTAATGACCAAAACATTTATGGTCCATTACATTGTAAAATAATGGTTTTTGGGGTGTCATGGACCACATCACTGAGTCAAGAGGGTGTCAGTGTCGGTTCTAGGGTGTCCCTGTGGTGTCACCAATCGGTGCGACCGATCAGTGCCACATCCAAATGGTGACACAGAGCGGTTTTTGGGTTTCCTTCCCCAATTTTATTCCATAATATATAATACCACATTAAATTAATTTAAGTCTATTTTAAATCCCAAAAATGATATCTTATATCCCAAAGAGTCTAGAGACCCTTGAATTAACAAAATTTTGGGCTTGTCACACCGTTTTCTACTTTTTCTAGCTTCTAGTGTTTTCTAGTTTTTCCCATGATACCCATTTTTCTCCATTTAATGGAATTATATTAACTCGAATCTGTTATCTCCACCATATTTGGAGTGAATTATTAAATCTCAATAAATAAGGATGTGTGAAACCTTCCAACTGCATTATCCAACAACAATATTCTTTTAATACACATTCAGATTTCACATCTCGTAACTCTAGGATCGGGCTTTTATCAAACCGATATCTTCTTCATCGGTGTTGATTTTCCCTCTTATTGTGACTGGAGTCCGTATTTAAGAGACAAGTCATTCATGGGAATGATCCCTCTTGTTCGGTTCTTCATGGAGTTTCCCACACGTCATGTCAACCCCAGTTCATGGTTCAAGAAGAAAACATTGATCCTTGATCATCCAAGTAGTGGATCTTCCTTCGTCTCTATTTATTGTGCATCATGCGGGGTGGTTGTGAAGATGATCCTTCAGAACATAGTTTAAATAGACTATAACGTAGATGATAAATAGATTTTTGAAGACTGAATAGGTGGTAAAGATGATGATGTTTGCTGTGATATACCTTTATTTTTATGTTGTGAATTGTGTGGCCTTATCTCCATTGAAAATCATGGACATTGCTGGTCCTTTCTTGTGCACTAATGAAGCTCAGTTTTCTGGATACTCCTGTGACTAAATGCCCATAAGAAGGAAACCGGTTAATCATATAAACATGGTTGGTTTAAATGGATGCCCGAGGAATAATATACCATGTGTGATCACCCTGGTTAACCAAAGGGAAATAAGGAACCTAACAAATGGTGTGGATAATTTTGAAAAAATCGTTGCTCTATTCTACTGATATGTATGGTCACACTATTGATTCCTTGTTTGGTGATGTGGAAGGGAATGAAATCTAACATTGGGAGATTATTGATTATGAATCTGTTTCCCTGTGCAGTTAGTATGTTGGGGCTTGGTTTGGTTACAATATTTTGAGGGATCTCACAAATCCCTTTTGTTTTTGTGACTTCACAAGAGAACTGGGTGTGAATGCTTAAAATTCTGCTTGGCCATATTTCATCCGTCATTGTTCTGGTTTGTCATTATGCACGTTAGTTTCTCGATAGTGGAGAAATGTTCCTAATATAACCAATTGGACATTATAATGAGAATGGGTACAATTGGAAAATTGTTTTCTAGAGATGGGTTGTTTTCTGGTTGTGGATGTTGTGTATTTGTGCATGTTAAGATAGCAGTAAGAGTGGTTGTTTATGGGTTGGTTTCCTATTTTAGAACCCTTAAGTTAGGAGGAGTGCTTGATTACATATATAAATGATATTTATTTCTCGTGTTTCTTATATTCACCCCACCCATGTTGAGCACTTTTTGCCGAACACCCCCGTTTCATGAAGGATGGTGTTTTTTCGAACATTCCTATGAGTGGATGGTTATTAGATCTTTTCCTCTAACTATCCCAAGTATCTCAAGAAACATTGGGAAGGTTATGACTACCTAAGGATCTCTATGGCCTAATACTCTTTGGGCAGGGTGTGTTATGGTGGTTATCCTAGTTGTGTGCAGGTAGGTTTGTTTCCCATTTGTCTTCAAGATGAGGTCGAGGTGTCTTCGAGGATGGTAGTGGTTGTTATGGACTAGTTGTCTATAGGTGTGGTTACGTTTGGTAATTGTGTTCTAAGTGTTTCTGGGCATGGATACATGTGGTTGTTGTGGCTTAGGTTTTTGCGTGCATGGTTACGTGTGGTTGTGGTAGACCAGGTGTCTGTGGACGAGATGCGTGGTGGTGGCACATAAGGTTGTTGTTTGGGAGTCAATGGGACTGCTATGTGACTTTTTGAGGAGGTCTGATGTGTAGAATTTCCTAATTAACCAGTGGGAAAGTGGTGTGGGGTATCCAAATATCTATGTTCTATTATAACTACTTTACATGACTAGCATTATTTGGGGAGTGTTCATTGGTGATGATGGGTGGATAGCATTATTTTATGGGTTTTTTGGTTAACTATACTTTCTCACCGGGCATTAGAATGCCTCACCACTTAATCCTGAGAGATTTTGGTTTCCCGACTAAGTATACCTGTCTAATCACCCTAAGTATTTAAAACTACCTTCAAGTTTCTGAGAGGACATTGAGAACTATGCCGGACCTTACTAACATGGGAACAGGGATAGTTTTTGTTTCTTATTTTCTTACATTTGGTAATTTTATTTAGTGTTTTTCTTGTACTTTTTTATCAATTTATTTTGGACAAGCATATGGGAAAGGATTTTGTCTTTAGTTTTACATTCATATTTAGGAGTTGTTTGAGATTTACCATCTTATCTCCTGATATTATTCTATAAAAATGGTAATTCCTTCCATATCACATGAGATACTACACCCTTGGTTCTACTCAAAACTATAGGGCCTATTGAAGGTGGGACTTAGAGGTCATTATCTCTCTTACAACATGAATAAACATGGGCCTGGTAGTTTTCTATCCCTTCCATCATCTTGGTGAAGGTGGGTCGTGATAGTGTTCAAGTGGTTCTATTTTAAACATTCCTCCACTACCGGGAAACTAACAGGGATAACCACAATCCAAAACAATGACTGAAGGAAAAAACGGCCAAGTAATATTTTAAGCATTCACACCATGTTCTCTTGTAATGTCATAACAACGAAAGGGATATGTGGGATCCCTCGAAGTACTTGAACCAAAAAAATCCCCAACATACTGGCTCCACATGGCCTCAGATTCACAAACCAACAAGATAAAAAAATAGATTTCATTCCCTTCCACATCACACCACAAGGCATCAACAAAGTAACAATAAAAATCACCAGAACAGAGAAAATAAGTTTACAAAATTTGGCACACCATTCATTAAGTTCCTTGTTTCCATTTGGTTAACCAGGGTGATCACGCAGGGGCTTTTATTCCTCAGGTTTCAATATAAATCAACCATGTTTAAATGATTATCTTTTTTCCATATTATGGCCATTTAGTCATAGGATTCTCTAGAAAAAAGAGCTTCATTAGTGTGTAAGAATGGACCACAAACAACCATAAGTTTCAGTGGACATAATTTCATACAATTCACAATATATAAATGATGGTATAACATAGAAAACATCATCAACTCTATCACCCCTTCTAAATTTAATAGTCCATTTATAATGTTTCTTAAAGTTAATTGAATCTACATCCAAAAGGATCATCATTACACCCACACCATGTAAAACCCCAAGCTTCTATGGTACACTTTCCTTTGAATAATATAGTGGTGTGTGTTGTATGCAACTTCGAGTTCTAACACAAACCACGACCAATCAACGTAGCCACTATGAATAGTAATACCAAATTTTTGAAATTTTATAAATTTTATATTTCAAAATGGACTTTATTTTTGTATTCATAATATCGAAATTATCCTAAGTTGAATTTTTGGTATTTTTCTGAGAACTTCCAATTTTTATGAATAGTGAAAAATACATAAAAAAACTTTTTTAATAAAAATAATTTATAGTTATAAATTATAATATTAAGTGGTTTTAAAGTATAATTAGAATATACTTTTACCATTTTATCCAATGGTGTTCATTAGAATTAATTTCACTTTAAAATTGGCCATAAACAATTGTCAATCTTTTGATATATATTGTTTCTTAAAAACAGGCTATTTATTGTGATAGCGGGAATTAATTATAAAATTAATTAATGAAAATTATATGTTTGGAATTTTGTATAATAGGCATCATTTTTGAATTTTGAATATCAATTATAGCTTAGGGTGAAATTTTGGCATTGTTCTGAAAAACTTCAAATTTTGATGAATAACGAAACTACTAAGTGGTAGTTAAAAAAGTGAATTTTTCATAAAACATAATTTTACCGCTTCTGTGATTGGAATTTCTAAAATCCTAGAGACATGGTTAATATCAAGGAGTAAAATGTGGTTCAATGAGATGAAAATAATTTTTGGTGAATAATAACTTTTTACTTTTATTTACCATAGTTAAAAGTAAATAGAGTAATTAAGGGTAAAATGATATTAATATTACCCTAACACATTTCCTAATTCTATTTGACAAGTTTATCTCGACCAAAAACAACATTAGGAATAAAATATTATCATTTAGGTCCACTTGGATTAGATCAGGACATTTATTATTATTTAATTCAAATAAGAGTTAAAAGAGTTAAAATCAGTGTTTATATACTAAAACATTTTTAATATAGGGTTATAAATAAGATAAATTAGATTTTAAATATTCATTATAAATTTTATATTGATTTCCTACATAATTATATTTTATTTATAATTTTTAGACATTAAATAAATTAATTTATTTAGGACACAATTATGATGCAGTAATTACCATAATAGTGAGAAATTAAAATAATTGAAATTGTAGATACCAACATAAATATAATTTGGGACTTTTAATAAATTACTCTAATTTTATAGGATAATATGACATATTAGGATTGTTTTAATTGAATTTTATCGAAGTAATAATTCTGTTATGAGTTTAACAAAAATCAATTATTCAATAGTCTCAAAATTGACATAAAAGAGTTTTTAAAACAAATATTATATTATAAATTGATATTAAAATCCTAAAAATATAAGGTTCGGCCAAGAGACTCATACAATGATAGGTGTATCATTAATGGACCAATTAGGGGTCTCTTGGATGTATATAATATGTTTATTAACCATATAATATAAAAATACAAAGAGACATTGTAAAAGTGAAACTAATTAACTAAGAGTTAATACTTAATGATAAGGTTAGTATAATGACCCAAACCTGTCAAACGTCTATTGGTTGAGTTGTTTTCGACCTATCCCTACCTTAAAATTTAAATAATCTACTTTGGAGCCATTAGAAACCGAATATGAATTTATTATAAAATAATATTTCTAGCTTTTCCAAAGGTGCCCCTCACCCCTCATATAAAAGGGCACTCTCCCTTCTCATTAACTCACACCTTCAAAGCCTTTTGGTTCAGCCAAACTCTGCCCAAATACACTCTAAAATTCCATCACTTAATCCTAGAGGCCTTACTTTAGTCAGAAAGCCAACCTAAGATCCCTTTTGATCAAATCAAAAGGAAGAACCCAAAGAAGAGGTAATGATTTCACCACCCTTTTTCCAAGTTCCTTTCTTCTTCCACTTCTTCTTTCTTTGTTATTACAATTATAAAATAATAACTCCAGTATCTTATATATACTCTGATATTATTATAAATATGGTACAACCATATTCAGTATTCTAACCATCCTTTGAATAACATGTCACCATACGTGCCTACGTACGACTTACCATCTCCACGTCGTGGTGTAATTGTTATTCAGTAAATTATTATTTGGATGGGTATAATAATGATGTATAACTCATGTAAATAATTACTATTACAAGATAATAATTCTGTATATATTATATACCATCCAATTATATATTATTTTAATATCAAAAGAATGATATTGTCCCTCGTGCGTACGTACGGACTACCGTCTCCACGAACGCGATGAGATTCATTCTCCATCGTATACATTCAAGTATAATTATCATTTTATGATTTAAAAATAATGTTTAAGGAGTTGATATAATTCTGGATATGAATAATATACAACCTATCCATGACAAACACGACTTACGTAACAAAACATATATAAGAAAACGAGTAAGTTAACACCCGAAACAACGATAATACTAAGATATTATTAACAAATCAATGTTAGAAGATCATATATGATATCATATTAATGTATATGATTCTTGTATAATTTAATAAAAATTATTTCACCATTATACAGGAGGCTAACCTACCCCCAACCAAGGAAATGTACAAGGTAAGGGTTTATTTCGCAATCTCTTCATTATCCGAGGTTGTTTATACGTAATAATCTACTGGGACTTCTTTATCATCCACATCCATATTTCTTAAAAATGTATTTCAAAACATTTTTACTATTTAATATAATATGGGTTAAAGTAATTTATACCCATGTTTGACTTCTTATAAATGTGTTATAAAGTAATCTTTCCGTCGTTTTCCAAACAAGGTGCTTTTTAACCTTCTCGGTAGAATTATGGTAAGAATGTTTTTTTAACTTATACGGCGGGTGAGGCTATTTTTCGCCGTTATAAAATCGTCAAAGATTCCCTTACAAGCTTATAAGAATATTTTCAAAGAAAATGTTTTAAAAATATATGACCCTTATATAATTTCAAAATAGAAAGAGATATTTCTCTAAAAGTGTTTTGATTTCATTTATGTCAACATCCTTTCATGGATTTAAAATTATTTGAAGTTGATTTAATATGATACAAAACTTTTATATTGTATTGAAGGTTTTGTGATATGTTTGACTGTGGATGTGCTATTTTTATACCATTCATGTTTTATGGTGAAAGTATTGAAATTTCGTATGCTAGTTTTCATACAAATGTTTAGGTTATGTTTAGACCTTTTCATATGAGAATGAATTGGACTTAATATGAGATGGGCGGAGCCCTCTATAGCTCATCGATGCATCGGTAGGTCTCATGAGACAAACTAGTGTCTTGCCACAAGGCCTTGGAAAAATCTTATTTGTAGTCTTGGCATGAGGCCTTGGCTATGTAGTTATGATAGTCTCGCATTATGCATTCCATCATTATTAAAGTGGTTATTGATATTGCATGTGACTATTTGATTAGTAGAATATCCATGTGAATAAGTAAATGGAATTATTTCATTTTATTTTTGTCATACTATGTTGATGTTCAAGTTTAAAAGGCTTTTGTTTTATTTATACACTGCCTTAAATGTTTATTCTTATTTATGAAAGTTTCCGCTATATTTTTATCCTTACCGGGCATTTGAGCTCACCCCTTTTCTATGTTTTATTTTTCCCAGGATGTGAAGAAGTAAATTATGAATGACCTGTCGGGATATTATGAGGGGATAATAGTGTAGACTATGGAGACAATATGTTGTTGTAGTAGTTTTTGACTTTATGATGTAATGTAAAACTTTATGAATATATCTAGTGTTTCCAAGGCTACTAAATCAATTGGTATTTCGAGATTAGATCTTTCTTTTGATCATGCCAATGTTATGTAATAATGCACCGAATCTAGGTGACTGGGGTCGGGGCATTACAATTGGTATCAAAGGAAGTTTAGTACAAACCTTGGAAGCTAGACCTAGATAAACTCTGATTAGAGCACGTAGAACTAAGATGAACTTTGAGAATTAGTATAGAAGAACATCATAGAATTTTGGTATTGTAGAGATTTTGTGAGTTTTCCAAGAAATACATCCATGTCTGGATACGAGCAGGTAGAGGCGGCTCTGGCACAGATGTATCTAGGGGTAAAACCCGAAAACACCGCTTTGAGCTAGACTCGAACGGGAACTGGTGCAGGACAACGGGCCTAATTGCACTCTTTGTTACGACACTCCCAGGGGATATGATTAGGATAACTCTCATTTTCATTACAAATCATTATGAAGGGTTTATGAGTATATAATTCCTCAAAGAAAACATTTTTTATGATTATGCATTATATCCATAAATAGTTCAATTTATGTTACGTGTTTTATAAGTATGGAATTATGTATTTTGATTCATAAAATGATCTAGTTTATGCCATTGTTTAGAAATGGCTCCTAGTGGACGAAATGGAAACCGTATTAATGCACACACTCCATGTAGGGATTTTCCTCCTACTCAATATAATTTTAGTGGAGCTGGTGATGCAACTGGTGTCGATCAGCTAATCACCATACTGGGACAACTCACTCAGGTTATGAATAATAACCTTACCTGTATGGAGCACCCTGATCCGCAGCATGGAGGATCAATGTTAGATCGATTCATGAGGTAACAACCACCAATGTTCAATGGGAGTAAAAATCCCTTAGTAGCTGAGCAGTGGATAAATTCCCTAGAGAAAATATTTCAGGCTTTGGGGAGTAGTTAAACAGAAAAAGTTATCATGGCAGTTTACCGCCTCACTGGAGATGCTGATCAATGGTGGTCATTGATTCAAAACACGAAGGAAGATGATGCAGTATCAAATATGGAATGGAGGTAGTTCAAAGATCTGATTTTAGAAAAATACTTTCCCCATGACCATCGAGCAGATATGGAAAGGCAATTTCTGAGTCTGAGTCAAAAGGAGGATGAAAATGTCGCAAAGAATGACGATAACTTTACAAGGTTATAAAGGTATGTTAGAGATTATATACGTAACCCCAGAAGTAAGATCGATCGTTTCTTTGATGGGTTAAAACCATTTCTCCATCGAGCATTAGTCTCACAATCCTTCTCTTCGTATGAAGACATTGTGTCATGTGCTATCAAGACACAGAAAGAATTCTCTAAGTCTTATGACTTTAAAGCAAAGCAAGAGAAGAAGAGATATGCTGATCAATCTGGGAATGGAAATAAGGGGAAGAACGGAATGTTTGAATATCCATCCTGTGGTAAATGTTGGAAGAAACACCCTGGTACTTGCTTAAAGGTAATGGGTGTCTGTTACAAGTGTGGTGAAAAAGGCCACCAAGCTCGTGAATGCAAAGGGAAGAAGGAAGCTACCAATGTTCAATGCTACAATTGCAGGGATATGGGACATTATGCAAATGAATGTCCTAAGCGTCAGATGAACTTACCTTAAAAAAGGCCAAGGGATCAAGGCCAAGCTTATGCTATCACTACTGCTGGGGTAGAAGCTCCGAAAGACGTGGTGGCAGGTAATTTAATGGTTTCCTCATGTTTAGAAAATGCATTATTTGATTCTGGTTCATCGCATCATTTCATATCTTCCAGTTTTTCTAAGAAAATTAGATATTTCCAATTTGATTTAACAAGGGAGTTGTCATTTAAAACTCCTAAGCGAAGTATCATTGTAACAATGTTTTGTGAATCAGTACCCATTAGAGCACATAATTTTTCTTTATATTCTGATCTCATCGTCATACCTATGATTGAGTTTGATATAATCCTCGGTATAGATTGGCTTTCGGATTATGATGTGAAGATTTATTGTAAGAAGAAGGAGGTTACAAATTTTGATGATGATGATAAGGAACACCTTATCTTTAGAGAAGAACCTTCACCACCTAATTCTTATCTAGATCCACCCCCAGTAGCTCAACTAAATTCAATTATTGGAGAGGAAGAAAATGAAATGACTGTGGGTGAGGAAAGGAATGTTCAAATAGAGGATGTAACTGTTGTGAAAGAATATGTAGATGTATTTCCAGAAGATTTACCTGGACATCCTCCAGAATGAGAAGTTGAGTTTTCCATTGATTTAATTATGGGATCAAGGCCTATATCGAAGACCCCTTATAGAATGGCCACTGTAGAATTAGTTGAACTAAAGAAACAACTAGAGGAATTGAGTAATAAGGGATTTCTTCTCCCTAGTGTTTCTCCATGGGGAGCCCCTGTTCTTTTTGTTAAAAAGAAAGATGGATCTATGAGGTTATGTATCGACTACAGGGAGATCAATGCTATAACAATAAAGAAAAAGTATCCCCTACCTCGCATTGATGATTTATTTGACCAAATGCATGGAGCTCAATACTTTTCAAAGATTTACCTTCGATCTGGATACCATCAGTTGTGTGTAAAGAAGGGAGACATTCCGAAGACATCATTTCTAACCAGGTACGGGCATTACGAGTTTACTATAATGCCTTTTGGGTTGACTAATTCACCCTCTGTATTCATGGATCTGATGAATAGAGTTTTCAAGGAATATCTCGATGAACTTGTGGTGGTATTTACTGATGATATCTTTGTATACTCCAAAAGATATGAGGATCATAAAAATCACTTGAGCATTATCCGGAAGACTCTGAGAAGACATGAATTATATGGGAAGTTTAGCAAGTGTGAATTCTAGCTTCAGGAGATTTCTTTTCTTGGCCATATTGTCTCTAAATATGGAATCTCTGTTGATACTTCTAAGACCAAGGCAATCCAAGAATGGCCAGCACCTACGAGTATAACTGAGGTACGCAGTTTTATTGGTTTGGCAGGTTATTATAAACGTTTCATCCAGAATTTTGCCCGATTGGCTAACCCATTAACGAAGCTCACACGTAAAGGGGTTAAATTTGTTTGGACAAAAGAGTGTGAAGAATGTTTTGAATAACTGAAGATAATATTAGTCAATGATCCTATATTGACTCTACCATCGGGGAATGATGGGTTCGTTATTTATAGTGATGCATCGAAGAAAGGACATGGTTTTGTATTTATGCAGAATGATAGGGTTATTGCTTATGCATCACGACAGTTAAAAATTCATGAACAAAACTATCCTACTCATGATATCGAGTTAGCAGTTGTGATATTTTCATTGAAGATGTTGAGGCACTCCCTCTATGATGAAAAATGTGATATTTATACTGATCACAAGAGTTTTAAGTATATTTTCTCACAAAAAGAACTCAACATGTGGCAAATGAGATGGCTTGAATTACTCAAGGATTATTATTGCATGATACACTACCACCCGAGGAAGCCAAACAAGGTGGTAGATGCTTTGAGCAGAAAATACCATGGAGTTTTGAACAATATGAGAATCGAAAGGGATCCAATTTTCATGGATATTTTGAAGATGGACATGAGAATAACCAGGGAAGGTGAAACATCAATGGTTTTCCAAATGGTTTCCAAACCATCTTTACTAGAAAGGATTAAGAGTTCTCAGATGGGTGATGAAGAATTTCAAAAGAAGATTAAAGCTGTGAATGATGGGAGATTGAGAGACTTTGTGTATGAAGATGGAATTTTGAAATTTGGGAAGAGACTTTGTGTTCCCGATATACCTGATCTAAAAAGGGAATTGCTGGATGATGCTCATAGTTCCAATTTCTCTATACACCCTGGGAGCACCAAAATGTATAGAGATTTGAAGGAACATTTTTTGTGGGACAACATGAAGAGTTAGATTGCTGATTTTGTGTCAAGATGTATGGTTTTTCAACAAGTGAAAGCTGGAAGGCAACAACCTGGAGGATTCATGCAACCTCTTCCCATACTGGAGTGGAAATGGGAAAATATTACGATGGAATTTGTCATGTGACTACCAAAGACTCCTAAAAGGAACGATGCAATATGGGTTATTGTTGATCGTCATACCAAGTCAGCACATTTTCTTGCTATAAGAGAATATCTACCACTGGAACGTCTAGCAAGACTATATATTGATGAAGTTACGAGACTTCATGGAGTACCCCTATCGATTGTTTCTGATCATGATCCCTGTTTTACTTCAAGATTCTGGAAGAGTCTTTAGAAATCCCTGGATACTGAACTTCATTTGAGCACAGACTACCACCCTCAGACAGACAGACAATCAGAATGGAGTATTAAAACCTTAGAAGACATGTTGAGATCTTGCTCACATGGCTTTCAGGGTATGTGGGATCAATATTTACTTTTTGTAGAATTTTCTTATAAGAATAGCTTCCATTCGAGTATTCATACGGAACTATATGAAGCGTTATACAAAAATAGATGTCGCAAACCAACCTTTTGGGATGACATTGGTGAAAGAAAACTTGTAGGTCCAGAACTGGTAGAGGAAACAATGGAAAAGGTGAAGGTAATCCAAAATCACATCAAAGCAGCTCAAAGTAGGCATAAGAGCTATGATGATAATCGAAGGAAGGATTTGGAATTTCAAGTCGGTGATCATGTTTTCCTGAAGGTATCTCCATGGAAGGGAGTTATATGTTTTGGTAAGAAAGTTAAATTGAGTCCCAGGTACATCGGACCTTTTGAAATTCTAGAACAAATTGGGACTGTAGCTTACCGATTGGCAATGCCGCCAAGTCTCTCCAAAGTTCACGATATGTTCCACGTATCTCTATTGAGGAAATACATGCCTGACCCAATGCATGTACTCACCTACGAGGAATTAGAACTAGAACCCGATCTGTCTTATTGCGAAGATCCCGTCAAGATTCTTGATACGAGAGAACATGTGCTGAGAAATCCGACTACGCGTCTGGTAAAAGTTTTGAGGAGAAACCATAAGATGGAGGAGGCAACGTGGGAAACCAAGGAACTTATGATGAAGAACCACCCGAGTCTTTTCATGTGGTAGAATTCTAGAAATTTCAAGGACAAAATTATTTGAAGGAGAGGATAATGTAACACCCCAAGCTTCTACAGTACGCTTTCCTTTGAATAATACAGTGGCGTGTGTTGTACGCAACTTCGAGTTCTAACACACACCACAACCAATCAAAGTAGCCGTTATGAATAGTAATACCAACTTTTTGACATTTTATAAATTTCATCTTTCAAAATGGACTTTATTTTTTGATTCTTAATATCAAAATTATCCTAAGTTGAATTTTTGGTATTTTTCTGAGAACTTCCAATTTTTATGAATAGTTAAAAATACATAAAAAAAACTTTTTTAATCAAAATAATTTATAGTTATAATTTATACTATTGAGTGGTTTTAAATTATAATTAGAATATATTTTTACCATTTTATCCAATGGTGTTCATTAGAATAAATTTGACTTTGAAATTGGACATAAACAATTGTCAATCTTTTGATATATATTGTTTCTTAAAAACACGCTATTTGTTGTGACAGCGGTAATTGACTATAAAATTAATTAATGCAACTTATATGTTTGGAATTTTGTAAAATAGACATCATTTTTGAATTTGGAATATCATTTATAGCTTAGGGTGAAATTTTGGCATTGTTCTGAAAAACTTCATTTTTTGATGAATAGCGAAACTACTAAGTGGTAGTTAAAAAACTGAATTTTTCATAAAACTTAATTTTACCGCTTCTGTGATTGGAATTTAAAAAATCCGAGAGACACGGTTAATATCAAGGAGTAAAAAGTAGTTCAATGAGATGAAAATAATTTTTGGTGAATAGTAATTTTTTACTTTTATTTACCACGGTTAAAAGTAAATAAGGTAATTAAGGGTAAAAATGATATTAATATTACCCTGAAACATGTCCTAATTCTATTGGATAATTATATCTCGACCGAAAACAACCTTAGGAATAAAATATTATCATTTAGGTCCACTTGGATTAGATCATGACATTTATTATTATTTAATTCAAAGAAGAGTTAAAAGAGTTAAAATCAAAGATTAATTACTAAAAAAATTTTAATATAGTGTTATACATAAGATAAATTCGATTGTAAATATTCATTAGAAATATAAAAAGATTTCCTACATAATTATATTTTATTTATAATTTTTATACATTCAATAATATAATTTATTTATGACACAATGATGATGCAGTAATTACCATAATAGTGAAACATTAAAATAATTGAAATTGTAAATACCCAAATAAATATAATTTGAGACTTTTAATGAATTAAACTTATTTTCTAGGATAATATTCATATTAGGATTGATTTAATTGACTTTTTTCGAAGTAATAATTCTGTTATGATTTTTACAAAAATCAACTATTGAATAGTCTCAAAATGGACATAAAAGATTTTTTAAAACAAATATTATATTATTAATTGATATTAAATTTATAAAAATATAAGATTCGGAAAAGAGACTAATATCATGATAGGGGTATAATTAATGTACCAATTGGGGGTCTCTTGGATGTATATAGTAAGTTTATTAACCATATAATATAAAAATACAAAGAGACATTGTAAAAGTGAAACTAATTAACTAAAAGTTAATACTTAAAGATAATGTTAGTATAATGACCCAAACCTGTCTAAATAATATTGGTTGAGTTTTTTGCGACCTATTCCCACCTTAACATTTAAATAATCCACTTTCGAGCCATTAGAAACCGAATATGAATTTATTATAAAATAATATTTCAAGCTTTTCCAAAGGTGCCTCTCACCCCTCTTATAAAAGGGCACTATCCCTTCTCATTAACTCACACCTTCAAAGCCTTTTGGTTCGGACAACCTCTGCCCAAATACTCTCTCAACCTACCTCACATAATTCTAGAGGCCTTCCTTTATTCAGAAAGCCAACCTAAGAGCCCTTTTGATCAAATCAAAAGGAAGAACCCGAAGAAGAGGTAATGATTTCACCACACTTTTTCCAAGTTCCTTTCTTATTCCACTTCTTCTATCTTTGTTATTACCATTATAAAATAATAAATCCATTATCTTATATATACTATTATGTTATTATAAATATTGTACAACCATATTCAGTTTTCTATCCATCCTTTGAATAACATGTCACCATACGTGTGTACGTACGGCTTACCGTCTCCACGTCGTGGTGTAATTGTTATTCAATAAATTATTATTTGGATGGGTATAATAATGATGTGTAACTCATGTAATTAATAAATATAACAAGATAATAATTCTTCATATATGATACACCATCCAATTATATATTATTTTAATATGAAAAGAATGATATTGCCGCTCGTGCGTACGTACGGACGACCGTCTCCACGAACGCGATGAGATTCATTCTCCATCTAATCCATTCAAGTATAATTATAATTTGATGATTTAAAAATAATGTTTAAGGACTTGATATCATTCTGGATATGAATAATATACAACCTATCCAAGACAAACACAACTTAAGTAACAAAACATATAAAATAAAATGAGTAAGTTAACACACGAAACAATGATAATACTAAGATATTATTCACATATCAATGTTAAAAGATCATATATGATATAATATTAACGTATATGATTCTTATATAATTTAATAACAAGTATTTCACCATTATACAGGAGGTTAAACTACCCCCAGCCAAGGAAAAGTACAAGGTAAGGTTTTATTTCTCAATCAATTTATTCTCCGAGGTTGTTTATACGTAATAATCTACTAGGACTTCTTTATCATTCACATCCATGTTTCTTAAAAATGTATTTCAAAACATTTTTACTATTTACTATAATATGGTTTAGAGTCATTTATACCCTTTTTTGACTTTTTATAAGAGTTTTATAAAGGAATATTTCCATCGTTTTCCAAATAAGGTGCTTTTTAACCTTTTCGACAGAATTAAGGTAAGAATGTTTTTTTAACTTATACGGAGGGTGAGGCTATTTTCCACCGTTATAAAATCGTCGATGCTTCCCTTAAAAGCTTATAAGAATATTTTCAATGAAAATTTTTTATAAATATATAACTCTTAAATTATTTCAAAATAATAAGAGATATTTCTCTAAAAATAGTTTTGATTTCATCTATGTAAACATCCTTTGATGGATTTTAAGCATATTTGAAGTTGATTTATTATGATACAAAACTTTTATATTGTATTGAAGATTTTCTGATATGTTTTAATATGGATGTGCTATTTTTATACCATTCATGGTTTATGGTGAAAGTATTGAAATTTTGTATGCTAGTTTTAATACAAATGTTTATGTTATGTTTAAACCTTTTCATATGGGAATGTATTGGACATAATATATGACGGGTGGAGCCCTCTATAGCTCCTCGATGCATCGGTAGGTCTCATGAGTCAAACTAGTGTCTTGGCACAAGGCCTTGGAAAAATCTTATTTGTGGTCTTGGCACGAGGCCTTGGCTATGTGGTTATAATATTCTGGCATTATGCATTCCTTCATTATGAAAGTGGTTATTGATATTGCCTGTGACTATTCAATTAGTAGAATATCCATGTGAATAAGTAAATGGCATTATTTCATTTTATTTTTTCCATACTATGTTGAAGTTCAATTTTAAAAGGCTTTTTTTTAGTTATACACTGCCTTAAATGTTTATTCTTATTTATGAAAGTTTACGCAATATTGTTATCCTTACTGGGCATTTGAGCTCATCCCTTTTCTATGTTTTATTTTTCCAAGGATGTGATGAAGTAAATTATGAATGACCTTCAGGGATATTATGAGGGGATAATAGTGTAGACTATGGAGACAATATGTTGTTGTAATAGTTTTTCACTTTATGATGTAATGTAAAACTTTATGAATATATCTAGTATTTCCAAGGCTACTAAACCAATCGGTCATTCGAGATTTGATCTTTCTTGTGATCATGCCATTGTTATGTAATAATGCAACGACTCTAGGTAACTGGGGTCGGGTCGTTACACACAATATGATGCCATGTAATGAGAGATGAATGAATAACCCCTACTTGGATGATCATGGAACAAGGTTTTCTTCTTACACTATGAACTGGGGTTGACACGACTTTCATGAAACTCCAATAACTTAATAGGAAGGATCTCATGAAAGCACCGCTCATCTCCAAATGTGGGACACCAAGCATAGAAATAAGGAACAAACGAGACCGAGGAAGAATATTCTGGTGTGATAAAAGCCCGATCCCAAAGTTACAGGATGTGCAACTTGAAATTTCTTTAAAAGTAGATCATGGTTTGTCCACGTGGCTGGGATTTTACACAACTAATAATTTACTGAGATTTCATAATTCTCCTAAGATATGGTGGATATAATGGTTGCGAGTTAATATATTTCCATTAAATGGAGAAGAACACCTAATAGGGGAGAAACTTGAAAACACAAGAGGCTGGAAAACACAAACAAGGGTGTGATAAGACAGACATTTTGGTAATTCAAGGGTATCCAAAATCTTTAGGATTTAAGATATCTTGTATGGGATTTAAAATGGACTTAAATTAATTTAAAGAGGTATTTGATTTTATGAAAAGTATTTGGAAGGAAAACCCTGACACCCCTCTACGGCACCATTCGGATGCAGTACCGACATGTCACACCATGGTGACACCCTGCCACCGACTCTGACACCCTCCAGACTACCTGATGGGGTCCAACAAACCCCAGAAACCACAATTTGACAAATTAATAGACCAGGATGGTCCAGGATATTATAGTAATCCTCTAGAACACTTTCTAAATGGAATAAGGAGAAGTATCCCAAAGTACAAGGTTAGTGTCTAGAAACACACCAAGGAACCCATAGAGAAATAATTTAATGTCTCAAGGAAATAAAACCTCATAAGAATTCATACTGTGTTATATAATCAATTTATCATTATATCTATAATCAAGTATGTTTCATGTAGTTTCCATTAACCTATGTGCTCGATGTCTCTTTCATCGACATTTTGAAAATTGAACATTCCTATAGAACATGATGGTCATGGATTTATTTAGGCTATAACATTCCCATAAAAGGGTCTAAGATATCAAATTAAATTAAATAATATAAGGGACAAATCCTTTTTAATATTATTCATTAATTATTTAGTACTTGTGATGAACCAAATGTATCAACTTTCACCGCAAACATTTATCATAATGGATTTCATCAATAGTTCAAATGGAGTGACTAATAATATCCATTAATAATAATATTAAATTATAAGGACCAACACACACATCTATATGTAGGATCATCCAATGAAACATATAAATATATATTTCCTACTAGAGGGTCTCATTCTCATAATCTCCTACAATCAAAATTAACAAGGGTGTACACTATGAGAAAGCGAATCAAAGTCTTGTGAGTCTCCAACTCTGATAACCTATATCATTTGTTTCAATAAAATTATTTCTTTTAGATATAGAACATGTATATAATAATACTATCGTGGAACTTCTCAGTTGCCATTATAGAGAGGAACTGTTATGACCTTTTAGTGTGGTAGCTACTCTTATGATATTATCACAAGCTATGTTATGCAGAAGAAGAATAATGATGCGATAATATGTTTATTTATATTAAAAACTATTAAAACTAGTGATCATAAAGTGCATAGAAGTTCGTTCTTGGGAAACAACTCCAAAATACTCACACATTCCCTAGTGTTAACTACTAACAATCTTGTTTCCTCCATATATCACATGATTCTCATGATTATACTAATATATACCATTAGTTCAGGTGTCTACCACATTTAATTCCATTCAAAATATTCTTAGTTTAACTTCACCCCTCTATGAAAAACTCTTCAAGAGATGATACATTCATAGCATATTTTTTGTCTATTGACGTGAACTGTTCTCATTTGTAAGACCCGCTAATGAAGTATTATCATAATATAATGTTATATAGTATTTACATCTATGTACCACATAAATATAATGGAAAAAATTTTCATATTAAAATGTATTGTTTAGCTATATATGAAGCTTCCCAATACCTGTCAAATTTGAAAAAATTGGATTTTTTGAAATCTTATATCATAAAAACACTCTATTGATACTGATAAAATATCTAGATTGTGACTTCAGATCATTCTAATATATTTGAAACTAGCATCATTATAACCTCAAATGACTAACTCCTTAACATCATCATAAACTACGAAAATATCCTGACTTGTTTTCAGATAATTAAGGGTAACCTTAACCTCATACCAATGTTGTTTTCCATAATCTGGTTTATAACTCCCTACCATGCTCAATGAATAAAAAACATATAGTCTGGTACATAATATGGAATACATGATTGACCCTATCATTTAATCTTATGGGATCTTACTCATTCTATCTTTGTATCATTTTGATTAAGGACACTTTTCTTAGAAATGTATATACCATGTGACAATTTAACAAATCAGATTTTGTATTCTTCAATAATTAACCTCTTTAGTGTCTAGTAAATGTATGTACATTTAAATAGTTCAAGAAGTCTATTGGATCTATCAAGAATTATATTAATCCCTATAATCTAGGATGTTTCACCAAATCTATTCATAGAGAAAAACTTTTTTAACCATTCCTTGAAATGCTGCAACAATGGTATGCTATTTCAAATAAGTAATATTTTATCAACATATACTACAAGGATAATAATTTAAATCCATCTAAAACACTTGTAAACACATGGATCGCATACATATTTAATGATACCAACATCCTTTATTTCTTTTTCTAATCAAACATTCCATGACTTGTATGCTTACTTCAATCAATAAATGGATCTGGGAAATGTAAAAATCATTTTGACATCACCTAGAAGCACAAAACCTTATAGTTGTGTCATATAGGTATCTTCCTGAAATATTTTGTTAAGGAAATCTATTTTGAAATCCATCTTCCAAATTTTATAGTCATAATAAGCAGCTTTATAATGTATGGTTCTAAGGGATTTAAATATAGAAAATGTGAAAGGGTTTCATCCTAGTAAATTCCTATATATTTTTACCCCCTTTTTCCACTAGCCTAGTTCTATAGGTACTTATTTTACATTGTATGTAAATTTTTCTCTTGAATTCCTATTTTCAACCCATAGGATTTACATCAAAAGGTGGATCGAAGGGAACACATGCATGGAACTGATACATGGAGGCCATTTCAAAATTTATTGCATCTTTCCGTTTCACAGCTTCTGATCTCTCTACTGCCTCTTTATAGAATAAATATTCATTATTTTCAACCAATAATGAGTCACCATCTTCAATGAATAGAAAATAAAATCTGTCTGGTTCTTTTACCTCTTGTATCTAACATGTAGTACTTGTGTTTCAAGAAAAACGTCTTCCATGGGGACCAATAAAATATATTCCAATACCAACTCTTATGTATCTTGAGAATCGACTTCATGTAATTAAATCTTCCTCCCACTATCCTTCATGATGATGTTATCCCGCATAAGAAATTTGAATTTTCTTGTGATAATCACTTTATTATATGAAGGGTCGTATAGTTAGTATCCCTTTGTTTCCTTAGGATCCAATATAAATATTCAACTTCTACCTTAGGAAAATAGTTTTTTGCTATAGATGGACTTAAAAATGCTTTGCAACCCCATGAACATGTATACAACAAAATAGTTTTCTTTCCACTTCTTAACTCTATGGTAATTTTGATTTCCTCTTTATTTGGTACTCAGGGTAGTCTATATGTCTTTCTTTGTAATGAATTACACCAAATGTATATTGGAAGATCCGCATGAATAACCATCAGCCTAAACATGTCTACAAGGTTATGGTTCCTCCTTCCAATAACACCATTCCACTACGGTGAGTAAGGTTGAGAGAGTTTATATTTAATCCCAAAATCATGTAGAAAGTTAATAAAGTCTTAGTTATGATATTTACAACCTCAATCGGATGGAAGCTTATTTATCTTATTTTCAAGTTGAATGTTTACTTTATTATTGAATTCATTTATTTTTTCAAATGAATTGAATATATACCTCATCATGTTGATATATCCATATTTACTCTAGTCATCAATTAAAGTTATGATTTAATAATAACCACCTTTATCTTGTACTGGAAATGGTCCTCACATATTCATGTGTATTAATCCTGGAAGCTTTGTGTCCCTTTCACCATGTTCACATAATGATGTCTTGGTAATTTTACCTTGTAAAAAAGTATGAAATCTTTCATGTGACTTTTGTTCAAAAGAGTCTAAATAATCTTCTTGATAGAGAATATTCAAATGATTCTTGTTTGCATGACCAAGATGGTGATTTAAAAGTTGTGCGTTATATGTGTCATGCCAACATGATTCATTATCAATTTCCAATACTTGGTTTTCATGATTTAATATATAAATCCCATAATTTAAATATTCCATATCATTACAAAAGTTTTCTTGTTAAAATAAAGATCTTTATTTTCCAAACATGAAAATAAAACCATTTTATCTAGGAAGGATACATAAAATATGTTCTTGGTAATAGTCAGTACATAATAACAATCTCTTACCCCCCATATCATTCCTATTGGAAATGAAAGGTGGTAGTTTCCAATGGATAGATCATCCCACCTCGCACTATTGGAAGCACATAAATCCATCTACCATCTTAATATTTTTTAGAATCTACTTGGATCCTATTTTTGGATATATATATATATATGTGTGTGTGTTTGTGTGTGAGAACCATATGATATATCTAATAACCAATTCATAGATCACTACAATATAAATATCCTTTGACGGTGATTTTTGAACGGCAGTTTACTAAACCTCCACTACTTTTTTTATAAATGATTTTGTGGCAATTTTTAAAAAATAGCCGCTATACATTTTTTTCAACCCCGACACTTCTCCACCTACCCACTTGTGACCCCCCTTCTCCCACCTGATCCCCGCAAGACCCCCCCACCACCCCCTGGCAACCCCCTTTCTCCCCCCGGCGACACCCATGAGACCCCGCTTCTCCCCCTGGAGACTCCCAATACCCTACACCTCCCCTTAGCATGCCTTTCCACCTCGCCACCCCTTAGCGCCGATCACTACCCATCACCGTAGACCCCCCCCCCCCCCATGCCCTAGCTCGCCTCCATACAACAGGTCCTAACCCATGGCGTCACTCGATGCTTCTCGTCGCCCCTCAATATCATCATTCTTCATATTATTCTACCCTTTATACTCTAGTTATAACAGTATTGTTCGATCGAATATGTAGATGTATTTGTATATTAGATGGAAGAATACAAGAGGGGGTGAATTGTACGTTTAAAAACTTTTGTATTTAAATATTTTAAGAGATTAGTTTAAAAATTCTTAAACTAATACAAATACAAACACCCACAATTGTATTGAATATAAAAGGTATGAAGTAATGTAATACTAATGAAAAGTAAAAAAATTGTATTCAAGATGAACACAATAATCAGAGTAATATAAAGATGAATGGTTCTACCTTAAAGCGTATAGAAGCAATCAATACAATATGCAATAGAATGATTGTAATTGAAACAATTACAATTGAATATGTAAAGAAGAAAGGAAATAATAAAAATTCCTTTCTAATACAAGTAGAATAAGAAAAGTAAAAGTAATACAATTCTTTTGACCTAAAGAGAAGTGTAATCCTTTCACTTAGGATAAAAGGTCTGTCTCACCAACACCTTGGTAAGCCCTCGATACGATGATCGGAACGTCTGTCTGCCTATCCCCAGCAGCCCTCGATACGATGATCGGACCGTCTGTCTGCCTCTCCCCGACATCCCTCGATACGAAGATCGGACTGTCTGTCTGCCTATCCCTGGCAGCCCTTGATTTTGCAGGTAATCGGAACCTCTATCATTCAATAACTTGAAATCCCTCAATACGATGATTGTACGCACAATGAAGATGAGATAAGTCACAGTGTCTCTCTCTAGAACTTGATAGAAGTAGAGTATCACAGTTATTCCAAAACTCTCTTTCTTTTAGCTTCAAAAGACCTATTATTTATAGGCCTCAGGTTCCAATGGTCATGTTTCCTCCAACGGTTATATTTCTCCGAAAAACTCAGAGGGACTTGGACACCTGGCATCATAACGGTCATACTGAAATAGAAAGAACGACATCATTTTGATTAGTTTGTAACTAACTCAACGACATCATATTGGTTAAAACAAGATATATGAAGATGATAAAAAATAGTATGATTAATATAAAACAAGTGTTTTTGACTAAGTACCAAAACAAGTAATGAAATTATGAATAGCAGAGTCAGTACGATACAATTGACAGAGTCGGTATGATACATTTGACAGAGTCAGTACGATACGATTGACAGAGTCAGTATGATACGATTGACAGAATCAATATGATACGTTTGACAGAGTCAGTACGATACGATTGACCGAATCAATATGATACGTTTTAAAGAGTCAGTATGATACGGTTGACAGGGTCAGTACGATACGATTGACAAGGTCAGTATGATTAAAAAGACATTTGTGATTTCCAAAACAAGATATAGATGTCAAAAGAGAAATTTTTACTCAACAATCTCCCCCTTTTTGGAAAGCACAAAACACCAAGTAAATATAACAAGAAATACTTATCTCCCCCTGAGTTATTGGAAACTCTTCCGAATATTAATTTGAATTAAACTAAATCCCCCTTAGATGTATACTTTCCTAAGGATTGTATTCATAAATTTTCCTTGGTTTCAAATAATTTGATTAAACCAATTTCCCTTTGTAAAACATTCTCCCCCTTAATAAAACATTCTCCCCCTTTGTGGTTTACAAAAAGAATGGGGTCACATTGAGTTGCCTAAAAGGGTTAGAGAGAAGAAATACAGGACAGAAGAAAAGAATCATAGAAGTTATTACAAAACAAAGACAGGTTCCGAAGGAGAACAAATACAACAGTCATTTGTTTTCTCATTCCTTTACCTTCTTTATGAGCTCATGAATAACAGCTTTCATATTCTTGATTTCTTTCTTGTCTTCAGAAATTGAATCACCCTGAGTTATGAGAATCTCTTGTTGGTCCGCAAAAATCTGATCTTGATTCTTGATAGTCTCCTCCTGGACTCTGATTACTTCTTCAAGGGTATCAATTCTATCTTGCATATTCTTGTTATCATTGGATAACACAGAATTCTTTTTCTTCAACAAAACCATTTCATCCTTGAAATATGAAACATTTGAGAATTCATATCTAAAAGCATTCATTCTCTCTTGAAATTCTTTCACTGAAGGAAAATCGTCTCCATGAGTTATCTGATTTAGCCTTTCAATAGTTTCTTTGTAAAGCTTATTAAAGGCAATAGCAAGATCATTTGAAAACCTCTTTATATCTTCAATTGCTATCTCATGGTAATTCACCGAGCTTTTTGTTTTATATGACCACTTGGTCATCCTGTTTCAAGCTTTCTTATGAGCAGCTGAGGTTTCAGAAAGAACTTTCAAATTGGCTTCAACTGACAAAACATTATTTCTCAACTCTCTTAGAAAACCAAACTTCTTTTTCTGATTTTTAGTAATGAAATCAATTTTCCCTTCCAGCCTGGGAAAGTAAGGAATGGTCTTTTCAACCCTTCTCGAAACATGAACAATATAATCACTCTTCTTGAGAGAGAGATTGTATGTTCTAAATCAGTATCCTCATCGTACGAAGACAATTCATTTGATCGGCTTGAGTCAACAACTGGTTGTTTTCCTTTTTCTTTTTCTTTCTCTTTTCTTTCTTATTCTACTTTGTCACTGATGAAAATACATTTTTCAGTATGAGAAGATTGAGAACCTTGATTTAATTGGGGGGTGTTTTATATGAAGTTTTAGAAGTTTCAAGAGGTGCTTGATCGGCCTGAGGGGTTTGTTGAACACCTTCACTCTGCTTTTGAAACGATTCATCCCTACTCTTCTTCGAACTCTGAAGGAATTCTAAAAGAAAATCTCCTTCCTCCTCTTCCACTTCGTCTATCTCTTCCATCATTTTTTTCCTTTTTCTTTCTCAGGAAGGCTCTGTACGATGGGCTCTTGATGTAGTTCTGTGGTAAGTTGAGCACTAGCTTCCTCTACTGCTTTCAAGAGATTTGATACATCAAATACATGTGCTTTTCTTTTCAAAAGAACCTTCTTCTTCTTTTCAGCCTAAACGGTATCCTCAACCATTAATCTCTCAGCAAAGGCTTCGGTTGGATCAAGTCCAAACATTGTATCACCGTCCTTTCTCTGTTCCTTATCCTTTCTCCATTTGGCTATGACCTCCTTACTGTACCTAGGCTTCTTCTTTGGCTTTGAGCTGGTTTGCGGATCAGACTTCTGAGGATCAACAAAAGAAGGAATTTCTTTGGCTGGCATAGGTGCCGATTGATTTTGAGCCGATTCATCTTCTACATCTCTTATAAAAAGTTTTGAATTTGGATCAAAACAAACATTCATCCTTTTCATCGTACTCTTACTAATCCATGATGGCTTCAGATCTATTAGGTTTCCTTTCAAAGGAATGTTGCAAAACTTCATGCTCTCATGAATAAAATTTGTAAGGATGGATGGATACATAATCATTTGGGACTTAATCCCTCTTGTCTTGAAATTCTTAATGGTTTCAAAAACATACCCCATGAGATTTACTTTTCTCATATGTACAAGATAGTCAAGCATAATGATATCCAAAACTTTCAGAGTTTCTCTATCCCCTTTCTTTGGGATAAGAAAACCTTGCATCCATAAAGTCACAAACCAATTGTATGGAGAAAGATGAGCCACTTTTATCTTATATTCATTTATAACAAAAAAAGACTTCTCAGAACTTTATCTATTAAATGTACCAACTTCCTCTGGTAGTTTATGAGATGGATAGAAAGAATCCCCTTCTGTTGGGACATTCAGAAAATGAGCTGCTTGTTTCACAGACATAGATAACTTTCTATCGTACACAGAAAAATTTATAGTCATGTCTTTGTCGAATGATACGGTTTTATAGAACTGAATGACTTCATCAAAGAGAACCGGTTCTTGAGAAATAGGTCTTTCAACACATAAATGTTCCCATCCTTCAAACAGAAAGATTCTTCTGATTGTGGAATCATACGAATCAAAAATGTCCTGAGAAACTAACCTTTCTCTGAAAAAGTCTTTCTCTGTAAAAGTCATTGAAGACATTTTGGTGGGAGTATTAGCAGAGGACTGAGACATATAGGTGATGCTGATGAAAGATTGTACGATGATTTAAAAATAGTGGAGCAGAGCTTCACCTCAAAACCTGAAAAACCAATGTGGGTTTGGGGAGATGGGGGCTATTTATAGGCGATTTAGGGGTGATCGTTGATCTTCTACGGTCAAGATTAGAGGGAAAAAGATCAATGGTTAGGATTAAAATGAAAGAAAGAAAAATTAAATTAAAAAAATGGAAATTACCTACTGGAGAACATAAGGTTGTTGTTGGTTTTAGTAGAGTTCAAAAGAATACACAAATGTACGAAGTAAAAGTATACTATCAATTGTCAAACCGATGGAAAACAAAGTCGTTAACAATAAATGACAAGCCGATGGAAAAAAATATTATTACCAATAACTGAAAAGCCGATGGAAAACAATCTCATTACCATAAACTGACAATACGATGGAAAACAATCTCGTTATCATGAACTGACAAGCCGATGGAAAACAATCCCGTTACCATGAAATGACAATACGATGGAAAAGAAATTTATCAACATGACCGGTCGATACGATGGAAAAGAAATTCATTACCATGATCAGTCGATACGATGGAAAAGAAATTCATTACCATGATCGGTTGATACGATGGAAAATAAATTAATTACAATGATCGGTCGATACGATGGAAAAGAAATGCATCACCATGATCGGTTTATACGATGGAAAAGAAATTCATTACCATGATTGGTTGATACGATGGAAAAGAAATTAATTACCATGATCAGTTGATACAATGAAGTAAATAATACAATAAAACTGTCAATACGATAAACAGAAAAGTAAAAACACATACCAGGAGAGTAAATAATTGAAGATCATAAGATAAAAAGAAACATAGTAAAAAAACATAGTAAGAAATGTCCTCCCACTTTCAAAAGGAGTTGTTTAATTTAAGGAGAAAATTAAAACAGGAAGTGGATAATAATGATTATTTTAATGTAATCATTCCTAGCTTCTGTTTTATAATCTCAAACCTATCGGAAGGTAATGGTATTGTAAAAATGTCAGCAAGTTGTCCTTGTGTTCCGATAAATTGTAAAATAATATCTCCTTTTTGTGTGTGATCCCTAGGAAAGTGATGCCTAACATCTATGTATTTTGCACGAGAGTGATGTGTTGGGTTCTTACTAAGAGCTATGGCACTAGTATGATCACATAGAATTTGAGTTTTGGAGAAACTCAATCCATAGCCAGTGAGTGTGTGTTGCATCCACAACACTTGAGTACAACAACTTCCAGCTGCTACATATTCAGCTTCAGTAGTGGATAGTGCTACTGAGTGTTGTTTCTTACAGGACCAAGAAACTAGAGAATCTCCTAAGAAATGACATATTCCAGATTTACATTTTCTATCCATTCTACAACCACCAAAGTCAGCATCTGAAAAAAAAATTTAAAACAAAATCCTATCCTCAAGAATAAAAGAGACCTAGATCCATAGTGCCTTTTAAATATTGAAAGATTCTCTTTACGTCTTTTAAATGAAACTCCTTTGGATTAGATTGGTATCTCACACATAAGCATACAGAAAACATTAAGTTGGGTCGACTAGCTGTCAAGTATAGCAAACTTCCTATCATTCCTCTAAATATTGTTTGATCTACTGGTTTCCCAGTTTCATCAAGATCAAGTGTATTTGAGGTACCAATTGGAGTTCTAATACTTTTAGTTTTGTCATATCCATACATTTTGAGTTAGTCTTATATATACTTATGTTGATATATATATGTCCCTTCTAGTTTTTGAGAAATTTGAAAACCTAAAAAGAATGTCAACTCACCCATCATACTCATTTCAAACTCATATTTCATTAAATTTGCAAAATAATCAGTTAAAGATTTATGAGTTGAACCAAATATGATGTCATCAACATAAATTTGAATAATCAAAACATTTTTATTCTCCATTTTTATAAAAAGGGTTGGATCTACTGTACCTTTTGTATAATTGTTTTGTAAAACAAATCCTTTAATTCTATCATACCATGCTCTAGGAGCTTGTTTAAGACCATATAGAGCCTTGATAAGTTTAAAAACATGATCAGGATGTTTTGGGTATAGAAAACTAGGAGGTTGTTCGACAAAAACTTCTTCTTGAACAAAACCATTTAGAAAAGCACATTTTACATCCATTTGAAATAGTTTGAAATTAATGTATGCTGAAAAGGCTAATAGAATACGAATAGATTCAAGTCTAGCTACTGGAGCATATGTTTCTTCATAGTCTATTCCCTCTTGTTGATTGTATCCCTTAGCAACAAATCTTGCTTTATTTCTTACAATGATTCCATTTTCATCACATTTGTTTCTGAAAACCCATTTTACACCAATTACAGTTGTTTTTTAGGTCTATTAACTAAAGTCCAGACTTTGATTTCTTTCAAATTCATTTAGTTCATCTTGCATTACTTTGATCCAATCTTCATCACCTAAGGCCTCACTTGGACTTTTAGGTTCAAATTGGGAAAGAAAAGCAAAAAGTTCTATTTCACTTCTTATGGAATTTCTGGTCCTTACAGTTTGATTTACATCACTAATGATGTTATCACTGTGATGATTCCTAAGAAACAATTGATTTGGGTTTTGTAAAACCTGTTCATCAACATATGGTAGAAAATATTCTGTGGGAAATGTCTCAGAAAAATCTTCTTGAATATTTTCCTTATCAGTAGGATCTTCTACCAAAGGTTGATAATCAGTTTTTGAAAACACATATGAGGATATAGGTTGGGATGATTTAAAAATAAAAGGATTAGATTCATCAAATTTCACATGTACTGTTTCCTCAACAGTACAAGTATTTTTATTGAAAACTCTATAAGCCTTAGAGGTTGTGGAGTAACCTAGAAGTATTCCTTCATCAGATTAGGGTGCGAATTTGTGAGGATTATCTTTTGTATTCAGAATAAATAATTTTCACCCAAAAACATTGAAGTACGAAACTTTTGGTTTTCAGCCAGTCCATAACTCATAAGGGGTTTTATTAAGATATGGTCTAGTTAAAACATGATTTATAGTATAGCAAGCAGTACTAACAGCTTCAGCCCAAAAGTGCTTAGCAATTGAGTATTCACTCAACATGGTTCTAGTCATTTCCTGAAGAATATTATTTCTCCTTTCAACAACACCATTTTGCTGAGGAGTTCATGGAGCTGAGAAATTGTGAGTAATGCCTATCTTACTACAAAAAGTTTCAAATTCCGAATTTTAAAATTCACCACCATGATCACTATGAATAGTTATAAATGGTAGGTTTTTCTCATTTTTAACTTGGGCTCTAAAAGTTTTGAAATAGGAAAAGGCTTCAGATTTCTTTGTAATAAAATAGACCCATGTAAATATAGTAAAGTCGTCAACTAAAACAAATACATAGTATTTGCCTCCAATACTTCCAGTTTGTGTGGGACCAAAAAGATCCATATGCACTAGCTGTAATGCATTAGAAGTTGAAACTTTATTAATTGATTTAAATCAAGTTTTATGTTGCTTGCCAAATTGACAAGGATTACAGACTTTTGAAGAATCATATCTAAGGCTTGGTAGTCCCTTCACAATTCTTTTCTTTGAAAGTTTACTAAGGTTTCTCAGATTACAGTGTCCTAGTCTTCTATGTCATAGCTATGATTGGTCTTCTATTGCACTTGAGCAGGGTAAATTTTGGCTCCTAATGTCTTCTAACTTAATAGTGTAAACATTCTCTTGCCTATGGGCAGATAGAATGAACTCATCCTTGGAATTGTGGACTAGACACTTATCATTACTAAAATTTACAAGGTAAACTTCTTCACATAATTGACTTATGCTGATGAGGTTTTTCCTAAGACCTTTAACAAACAAAGCATTTGAAATAATAACTTTTCCAAGAAAAACGATATTACCTATACCATCAATCTTTCCTTGAGAATTATCTCTGAAGGTAAATTTTCCACCTTTTGTTTTGAAAACCTTTTATAAGAGATCTTTGTTTCTGGTCATGTGTGGAGAACAACCACTATCCATGTACCAAATAATATTATTGGTACACGTCTCCTTTTCCTGAAACAGAAACAATTAATTTTTCGGAATCCAAACTTGTTTCGATCCAGAATTGTTAGATAACAAGATTTTAGGAATCCACATTTGTTTTAAAAAATGAGATTTATGAAATCCTAAATATTGAGTTTTATTAAGAGAAAAATCTCTTCTCCAGTGTCCTCCACATTGACACTTAGAGAAAAAAGAGGTTTCTTGAGGAATAAGGTAGTTATTTCTAAAAATCGGTTTGGAATAAGTATAACCAAGACCAGAATGATTTCTTAATGCTCTAATTTGAGAATACATCTTGTCAAAGTTTTCCTTTCCATGAGTATAGTTTGATAAACATTTCTTTAAGGAAAATATATATGACTTTAGTTTTAAAAAAAAATTCTTATCTTCCAAAACATTTGATTTTAAACTAGAGTTAGGTTCTAAAACATTTTTATTTGAAATCATATTTTCAAGATCCTTAGAAATTTTATCTTTGTCAGATTTGACTTTCTCAAGGGTTTTTAAAATACATCCAAAAACAGAAGTTTTCACATCAAGATCCTTAGAAAGTTTCGATACTTCTTTAGTTAAAACTGAAATTCTAGAATTTTCTTTCTCAAGCATCTTCTTGAGTTTAGAATTTTCATTTTCATGTAACTTAGAAAATCTAGATTCTTCTTCAAAATAAGTCAATGTATCATCTTCAGATGATGAATATTCATCATTTGAAGATTCATAATATTTATCATCACTATGATTTGCTTTCAACGGGACATTTGTAATAGCTTCAGCATTGTGTACCTTATCCATGAAACATTGATCTCCAATTAGTATTCTGGCTATAAGTCCAATATTTCTCTGATCTGAGGACCCATATTCCGAAGAATCGTCGGAAGAATCACTACCACATCCACTCCACTTATCATTTACCATCAAGAATTTCTTTTTCTTTGTCTTTTAAAACTTTTTCTTGTTTCTTTCAGAGTGTTTTTCCTTTCTGTCATTTCTCTTTAGTAAAGGAAAATCAGGCCTTATATTCCCTACTTTCTTACATTCATAACAGGTTACCTCTGAATCTTTTTTGTCCTTCTTATCTTTCTTTCTGAATCTATACTAGAAATATATCTTTCCCACAATCGTGTTCATCCTTCGAGCAAGATTGTCTAGATCATTATCCGAAAGATCACAATCACTTGAATCAGATATAACTTTCTTGGATTTGGATCTTGTAAGCCTTTCAGGTGTGTTAGCTTTAGATGTAAAAGCTACACTTCCATTTCCATTCTTCTTCTTGTTGAAGTCAGCATCTCTTTTCATTCTTGTCTCGTGTTGTAAAAGAGTTCCAAAATGTTCATTAAGAGTGATCTGGGAAACTTTTATATTTTCATCAATAGCAGTCCTTTTTGACTCCCATTCATTCGGAATTATATCTATAATTTTATCTACTAGAGCTTCATCATCAAGGCCTTTTTCACCCATGGATTGTAATCTGTTGACAATTGTCATAAACCTTTGTTGCACTTTACATATTGTCTATCCATAAGGAAAAACAAATCCATGATACTCTTCTTGAAGCATTTCTCTTCTTGTTTCTATAACCTTGGATGTACCAAAATGAGTGACTTCTAACTTCTTCCAAATACAGTTGGTTGCTTCACATGAAGATATCTGACAGTATATATTCCTGGTCATAGAGCATAACAAAGTATTGCATACCTTGTAATTCAGTTCATATTCTTGCTTCTCTTGGTTAGGGAAAGTATTGAGTTCTTTGTCGGGAATTTTGTAACCTCCAGTAAGCATAATAAAATTTTCTATGCCAGTATTGATCACAAAAGTCTTCATACAATCTCTCCAGTGCTCATAATCATTCCCATCAAAGATTGGTGGTCTAGAAGGATTCATATTTTCTATTGACCCAATATTTATTCTTGCAATCTAAAGATACAAAAAACTTTTCCACTCCACACGTTAGTGTAGTAAGAAAAAAATATGACAAAAAAAACAAGTAATACAAACCAGTGGGAAACCTCCTCTGATACCAATTGTTGGATCGAATATGTAGATGTATTTGTATATTAGATGGAACAATACAAGAGGGGGTGAATTGTAGGTTTAAAAATTTTGTATTTAAACATTTAAGGGATTAGTTGAAAAATTATTAAACTAATACAAATACAAACACCCACAATTGTATTGAATATAAAAGGTATGAAGTAATGTAATACTAATGAAAATTAAAACAATTGTATTCAAGATGAACACAATAATCAGAGTAATATAAAGATGAATGGTTCTACCTTAAAGAGTATAGAATCAATCAATACAATATGTAATAGAATGATTGTAATTGAAACAATTACAATTGAATATGTAAAGAAGAAAGAAAACAATACAAATTCCTTTCTAATACAAGTAGCAGTGGAAAAGTAAAAGTAATACAATTCTTTTGACCCGAAGAGAAGGGTCATCCATTCACCTAGGATAAAAGGTCTGTCTCACCAACACCTTGGTAAGACCTTGATAAGATGATCGGAACATCTGTCTGCCTATCCTCGGCAGCCCTCGATACGAAGATCGGACCGTCTGTCTGCCTATCCCCGGCAGCCCTCGATACGAAGATCAGACCGTCTGTCTGCCTATCCCCGGCAGCCCTCGATTTTGTAGGTAATCGGCACCTCGGTCTTTAAATCACTTGAAATCTGTCGATACGATGATTGGATGCACAAAGCATATGAGAAAAGTCACAATGTCTCTCTCTAGAACATGATAGAAGAAGAGTGTCACAGTTATTCCAAAAGTCTCTTTCTTTCAGCTTCAAATGACATCCTATTCATAGGCCTCAGGTTCCAACGGTCATGTTGCCTCCAATGGTTATATTTCTCCGAAAAACTCAGATGGAATTGGACACCTGGAATCATAACGGTCATGTTGAAACAGAAAGCACGACATCGTGTTGATTAAATGTAACTAACTCAACGACATCGTATTGGTTAAAACAAGATATATGAAGATGATAAACAACAGTACGATTAATATGAAACAAGTGTTTTTGACTAAGTACCAAAAAAATTAATGAAAGTATGAATATCAGAGTCATTACGATACAATTGACAGAGTCAGTACGATAAGATTGACAGAGTCAGTATGATACGATTGACAGAGTCAGTACGATACGATTTACAGAATCAATATGATATGTTTGACAGAGTCAGTACGATACGATTGACAGAATCAATATGATACGTTTGACAGAGTCAGTATGATGTAGTTGACAGGGTCAGTAAGATACGATTGACAAGGTCAGTACGATTAAAAAGACATTTGTGATTTCCAAAACAAGATATAGAAGTCAAAAGAGAACATTTCACTCAACAAGTATCACCTAGAGGCCGTACTCACACACATGTACATGATATTTTCATCACTTGGAAATATATGATTATAAACCCTCCACACCATCAAATTGAACTTTGAGAAAATATCCTTGCACCATAGCAGTTCACCCCAAACACCGAGTTCATTGGATACAATTCTTTTAATTATGTTCTTGAATTATATTCTCTATTTTTTTATATTAATTGTAAAAAATTTCTTATTATATCAATTAATAAATAGTTTTTCATTTTAAAGAACATTCATTTTTTGAAAATCCCAAAGAATATTATTATTTCACAACAGTGTAAACCCAATTTTTTATTTTATTTTTTTATAATTTGGTGAATTGCAAAATATTTTTTTTGATATATTCAAAATTCCATTGTAACATCATCACATTATATTGAACATTCTTTTAAATAATTCTGTTTTGTTTATTGGGGGTTTTTACTTATCATTGAGGGATTGATTATACTTATTTTTATTATATTTATATATTAAATTCAATTCATAAATACCTTCATCATGTTTTCAACAAATATATATTATATAATTATAGCATAGGTGATGGGATAAAGAATAAGAGGGGGAGAAGGAATTTTATCTGAAGATGATTAGGAGTTGGATTTTATATCACGACTAACCTCTATTTTAGTCATGTGATACTAAGAACATTTTTCCATTGATTCCCATTATATGAGGGTTTCATTTCTCACACACTAGTTTGAAACATTGAAGGATTCCTTGATTTTTTATTCATCCCCTTGTTATTTTTGTTAGTCATATAGAATTTTTACCTTATTTGTTGTTTTTTTATTGTAATAACATCACTTATTGTTCACTATCATTATTCACATTATTTTAACAATATTTCGATTTCTTTATTTTGAAGAATATATTAATATTATTTGATTAATAATCCATTTTATCATCATTATAGGTTTCATCTTTAATTTCATTAAAATAAAACATTATTTTATTGGTGTATTATTTGGATTTCTTATTAGCATGTTACTTCATTGTGATCTCATAGGTCAAGGTAGATCCATATAGATCCTCAAATGACATATTTTTATTTCATTTTCCTCCCGTAATATTATATATTTAGGTTTCATATTTCTTTTTAAACCCAATAATATTTTGATAACTAGATATTCTATAGTATGAGTATAATTAAGAGACATTCAACCGCTTCATTTGTCAATAAAGTATATAAATGGTTATTTTTAATGAATTATTTGAAATTGGATTTCAAATATGATTAAAGTGACTTAGAATTATGATTATTTTAATAAGTCTCATTTGTAACATTCATAATGAACTACTTATAATGTATGAAATACCCTCAATTATTACCCCTTATCTATAGATGTATTTTCATGACATGGATGATATTTTTTGTGCTTTTTATTGCAAGGGTGATAGAGGCGAGGTTAGATTTATATTATGTTGTTGCATTAATCATGTAACTTGTTGGATTACTCGTCTTCTTTTATTGCTATCATGGGTACACTAGGAACTGAGAGATAGGTCCAAATTTAAGTTACACTAGATATTCACACACTATTGGTGTCCCCTAGTTTTATTATACCCCATGGGTTGTGGGGAGTTCACCCTAATATTCTAGGTGCGGGATACTCAAGTGACTTGTGTTGTTTGGATGGAACAAATGTCTATGGTAGGAATCATGTATTTGTATGTTCTAGAACTATCTTACTTTATGACCATTTTTGTTTCCCCTGATACTATATGGATTTCATTTGTGTACTCTCATTCCTTGTGTCCCCTTGTTTGATTAATGTGGTGGGAACCATAAATTTGTCTCCTTGTTTACTCATATCTCGTTTGTGATGTGGTGACTTGGTGTATTATTTATACAGTTTATGAGAATGGTTTTTTTTCATTAAAATGTTTTTTAAGTGTTTTCTAAAGGTTGTTTCTAAATTATTTATAAAATTGAAACTATAATGGCTGGTTTTAATGAAGGTAAGGGTTTTAAAGTAATATTTTTAAAATGATTTTTTGAATTTAAAGAAGAAGAAAACATAATTTTATAAAATGGATGTTGAGGTGATATTTGGTTATTCAAGTTATTATCAATAAAAATATATTTTCTAACTATATTTAAAACTATCATAAATGAGATTTCTTTAAAAGACTTTCAAAAAATCCTTGTTGAGATCCTAGGGGGATTAGTTTTTCTCATAACCTATATACATCATTCCATATATAAAAATACTATCATTTTATTTTTTTAAGTTCCCTATCCTTTTTTAGGTTTCCTAGAGAGGGGGTGGGATGTCTAGGTGGGGGGATTTTTTAGGTGGGGGGGGGGGGGTTGTCCAGGTGGGGGGTTTTCAGGTGGGGTGGGGGTGGGCTTTCCAGGGGGTAGGGGGCTGTAGGGGTGTGCGAGAGGGGGTGTGGGCTGTCTAGGGGGTGGGGGTGGACTATCAATGTGGGGTAGGGGGTGTGGGATTTCCAGGGGAATGGGATGTCCATTGGCGGTGGGGTGGGTTGTCCAGGTGTGGGAGGGGTGTGAGATGTCTATGGATGAGGGGGTCTGTCCAGGTGGGGGCTGGGGAGTGGGATATCCTGGTGGGGGTGGGGAGCTCTCTAGGTGGGGGGATCCCCAGGTGGGGGGGTGGGGCTATCCAGGGAGGATTCATGGGGTTAGGGGGTTGTAGGGGTGTGTGGTGGGTGTCTAGGGAGGGGGTGGGATGTCCAAGTGGGGTGGGGGTCCAAGTGGGGGTGGAGGGGGTGTCTAGGTGGGGAGCGGTTGAGCTATCTAAGTGGGGGTGGGGGATGTCGAAGTGGGGTTGGGTTGTCCAGGTGGGGTTGGGTTGTCCAGGGCCGTAGCGGGGATACAAGGGTGTGGGGAGGGGTGGGTTGTCCATGGAGGGGGGGGGGTGGGCTGTCTAGGTGGTGTGGTGGTCTATTTGGGTGGGGGAGGGGTGTGGCCTTTCCATGTGGGGTGGGATGTCCATGGGGGTGGGGGTGGCCTATCCAGGTGGGGGGGGTGGATGTTTATGGAGGAGAGGGTTTTCTATGTGGGGGGGGGGTGCGGCCGGCTATCCAGGTGGGCTTGGGGATCTCCAGGTTAGGGGGGTGTCTAGAGGGTGCAAGGGGGTAGGGGTGGCTGCAGAGGTGTGGGGGGACTATCTAGGGAGGGGGTGGGTTGTACTGGTGAGGTGGGGGTGCTATCCAAGTGGGGGTTGGGGCTGTCCATGTGGGGGGTATGGGTGGGTTGTCGAGGTGGGGGGGTTGTCTAGGTGGGGGGCTTTGTATGTGGGGGTGGGTTGTCCAGGGTGGTAGGGGGGGCTAGAGGGGTGTGGGGGAGGGGTGCACTATCTAGGGAGGGGGTGGGATATCCTGGGGCTAGGGTGGGTTGTCCATGTGGTTGAGGGGGTGTGGGATGTCTAGGGAGGAGGGGTCTATCCGGGTGGGGGTGGGGTGGGATGTCCGGGGGGATTCAGGGGGGTTGGGGATACTAGGGTGGGGGTGGGGGTTGTCCAGGGAAGGGGGTGTTCTTTCCACCCCAATACTCTACAAAAAATAAGAATCCCATATAACCAATGTATAGTTTCAGTCACACGTTAAGACTTTTCTTGAAGTTCCATACCAACACTCACCCGTACCCTTCTAAGAAGAAGTAATCTCTATAGATAAATCTCACTCAGGTTCTTATCCACTATCCCTATTGATCTCATAAAAATTTAACATTCTTATAACTCTATATAACCTAATCGTATAAAAATCCTCATACTCCAATGAGTACTGTCCCATCTAAATTTGGATGATATGACTAAACAACATACATAGGATCATATTTGATACACAGACAAAAATGTGTAAATATAGAAAATACTATATTTACACCTTGTATCACAACTTGGAATTATCTCTCAATTGGCGTCTCAAAGAATCAATAGTCCACATACCTAGTTCAAAATTTTGAGGTGTGTTTACAATTAGGTGTGTTTTTTTAGAATTCATATATGATATTCACAGTGGAAGATAAAATCTAATTAACATATTATATTGGGATCTGTGTTTACAATTAGGTGTGTTGTGATTTATATGTATGATATTCCTGGTTTACACCAATAGTCTTTTGGGTCATCCATAATAAGCTTGATGTCATGCTACAATTGGATAGAGATTGGATCTATGGGTCACTTAGGAAATATTGACACAACTTGGAAATGTTGATACAGAATTTGGGAAGGTTCATCATTTGAATGATAGTGGGAAACAAGTTCGAAGAGCATCGTCAAGTGAAATCAGAATGAAACAATGTAAGAAAAAAAGTACATTCTTCCAAATTCCATATTGGGCATTTAATTTGTTGTTACATAATCTTGATGTGATTCATATTGAGTAGAATGTTTGTGAAAATTTGATCTTCAAATTTCATAATGAGCTTTGAAAGCTGAAGGGTCATCTCAATGCTCGGAAAGACTTACATGTAATGAACATAAAACGTGATCTAGGGAAAGATGAGAATGAAAAGTATACTTCGACAATTTATGTAATTAAAAAAAGGGATAAAGATACATTCCATAAGATTTTAAAGCATGTGAATGTTTATAAGGGGTATTCAAGTAACATACTGAGGTGTTTTGACTTAAAGAATATTATGTTACATGGATTGAAAAGTCACGATTCACATATTTTGATACAGCAGTTACTACCATTGGCATTACGTACATTATTACCTAAAAAGGTTACTTCTGTTGTAGTCAAATTTTTTACATTTTTCAAATAAATATATGATAAATATCTACATCCATTTTCACTTGAAATCATTTATGAGAGGTTTGTATTTACACTTTGTGAAATGGGGATAATCTTTCCTCCGTCATTTTTTACTATCATGATGCATTTAACTATGCATTTGGTTGAGGAAGCTAAATTATGAGGCCCCATTCATTATCGATGGATGTATCCAATTAAGAAGTACTTTATTTATATGTTTTCAGTTAAGTAAACAATTTATGTCACTTAAATAAATGCGTAATTATGTTTGTTTATTTTATTTCACAGATATCTTGGGCATTTGAAATCATACGTGAGAAATAAAGCTCAACCAGAAGGCTCTATTTTTGAAGGCTATTTGGTAGAGGAGTGTCTTGACTTTTGTTTTAGATACTTGGATGATATTGAAACAAGATTTAATAGAGTTGTACATGTTGAAGAAACATTTACTCAATCTCAAATACATTGGAAATCAAAAATATTTCTGGCTATTGGTCGATCATTTGGGAGGACCTCAAATGTTACACTGAAAGAAATGGAATTATTATAGGCACATAGATATGTGCTGCTAAATGGTGAAATTGCAGATATATTTATTGAAGAGTTTTTGATACAAACAAAGAGATGAATAAGAGGTCAAACATGAAATGAGAAAGATATAATGAAAGCTGTTAATAATGAACATGTAGGATGGTTTTGATGATGTGTAAGTTCATAAATATTGAAATAAATACAAATATTCGGATGACACATATATTTTGTAATTCTAATAAAGTATATTTATTTTATTAGATAATTAATACTGATACTCGAGTAGGTTTTTCATAAGATTTAACATTTCTTGCTCGAGGTCCTCTAAAACAAGTTATAAAGTTCGATGCTTACAATGGGAATGGCTTTAGATTTCATACAGTCGATCCGGAAGAGGGTTTGAAAACACAGAATAGTTGTTTATTTACATTTTCTGATGTGGGATACTATGGAAAGATGAAAGATATTATTGAATTAACCAACCTAGATCATTTTTTAGTTTTTTTATTTAAATTTAAGTGGGACGATATTATCATAGGTGTTAAAATAGATTTCTTGCAATTTACTTATGTGAACTTCTCTTGGTTGATGGATGTTGGTGATCATTAATTGCATGATCCATATATCTTATCATCATAAAAAATGGTATATTATGTGAATTATGTTGTGGATGAAGGGTGGAGTGTATTTGCTCATGTAAAATAAAGATATTTTTATGATATTGGTGATGAAGTGGAAGAGTTGACCTATGACATTGAATCTCATCGACAACAAGAATAATAATTTTTTGTCAAGAATGATTTTGAAAATATTAGTCTAGAAAGGATGAATGAAGTGGATGAAGTAATGGAGCATGAAATATACATTATTGAAGGATCAAATTATTGTATGTACAGTTATGCATTCATTTAGAAACCATTTATTTCATTTGTACAATCATTCATTATCATTGTTATGCATATTTTTTGTCATTACTATGCATCTGTTATTATTTTTAATTTTTTTTCTTTGCATAATGTTTTTGAAATATATATTCTGAATATAATTTTTTTGATTAAATGACAGGAATGCCTAGTAGGAAGCGATATATTATTTCATCGACCACTGCGACAGATGACGGTCCATCTATCTCCCTCCTTTTTACATCTAAGCCACCATCAGCTTTCCCCCTACAACATCTCCCCTTGCACCATCTCTCACACCCTCTGTGAGTGTACTTTCAGTAGCTCGGTCATCGTCTCCCACTTCAAGACCCTCAGTAGTGGGGGAGTAGTGTGCTACTTTTAGTTCTTCATGGGGATACTAGAGGGAGACTGTTCTAGGTACAAATTTTAATATGAATAAATTTTTTGAAATTCCATTATACTAAATATTTGATCATAAAAGATGGAAACAATGAAAGTGTGGAGAAAAATATAAAAATTTCATATGTATGGGATCTGACCAGAGAGAAGATATTTGTCTCATTTGATTCATATCAGGTCCCTAAAGATGACGCCACAAAATTACTTGGCCATATTTTAGGTCAACTAGTTACAGAGCCCGTTTCCCTTCTTATTTCATATAATGATTAGAGGCATATGCCTTCAAGTTGGAAAAATGAAAAAAAATCCAAATAAGGGTAATTTTAATACATTATGGTGTAATTGAATGTCATGTTATTAATATTTTCAAAATGAATTTATGTGTGCATATGTTTTTCCACTCTACAGTTTATGATGTAATAGTACGAAAGTGGTCATTGAAAAATATTGTAAAAACTAGAAAGACATTAAATGGAGATTTTGGGGAAATGTCAAAGATACTTCATTTACCACCCAAAAGATGTATTATAATCTACCTTATTGGGTACCCAAAGAGAAATGGAATGTTTTTGTTGACAGAAATCTTGATGAGAAAAATATGGTATTTAAATATATATTACTATATTAATCACATTTTACATTTATACAAGTATATGAAGAGGAGATGAAATTTAATACATTACTATTAAAATGAATTTTTTAAAGGATCTTTCAGGAAAGAATGCATCAAGCCGGGCTAAGTTGGTCATCCCTCACACTATGGGGTTAAAGAGTTTTTCTAGAAGCCTATCTGCTCTGGTAATATTTTCATTAGTTTAAATATTTATAAGAAAATATTATTTGTTTAATATATTAATTTTTTTTATTTTTGATTGTTTAATGAGGTAACAGATTTTAGGGAATGAAGCTTCTTGAAGAGAAGTGTGTTTCAATGTTCACCAAAAATCTGATGGAAGTTTTGTTAATGAGCCTTCCAATGAAGTTGGGGTATGAAATCATTTTTGATTATAATAAATTATTAAAAGTTGTTACTATGATAATATATATTTCTTCTAATATGACTATTATTTGATTTATAAGTAAAAATTAATGAACAGTTGGATGCCAATCTTATGGAGTCCTACTCAGTCTCCCAGAATGACCCGGTTGCTATAGTCCTTGGGAAAGAGCATCTTAGTAGAGTGTGTGAGATGGGTTTGGGACCCGTACCATCTAAGGTATTTGGTGGGCCACCATGGATTGTAGCTACATCTACTCCTGGTTGTAGTTAGTCCATACCCCAACATACTCATAGAGATATTGTTTCTCTACGAGGCATAGTTCATGACTAGGGGGCTCAGATATCTGCTTTGCAAAAACCATTGATTAATTTATATCAAAAGGAAACCAGATCTATCCCTAGTGGTATTTTATCAACTGGTGGTGAGCAGGTAAATCACAAAAATTCAAAATAATTTTTTTTTCAAACTTTTATTGGTTTTATGTTTAAATATAAATATATAACAATATTTAATTTTCAATATAATGTTTTTACAGGTGGTAGTAGTTGTATTGTTGATATGTTGGGAAAATATGCTAACAGTCAGTTTGTATATGTATCCTGTGTGGCACATATTTTCTTCTGAACATTTTCATGACCTAACATTTTATTGATTTCTCATGTTTATTTTTATGGATTTTATTGATTTCTAATGTTTCCTTTTTTGTTTTTATTTCTCGAGTGTGATATGCACCATATATGTCGATTATTTATTGTCATAAATCATTTTTTTGTGATTCATTTTTCCTAAATTTATTAGTTTTTTTACCCATGGAATTATTGATTTTATTGGTAATATATAGTTATTCAACTCCCTTCATCTTGTTTTTAGTGGATAACCCTTCTTTCTTAAATTTTTTTAGTATTCTCTTCTCATGTTTTGTTTTGGGCATGTGATCACTCCCACTTATGCCTTCCTATTTTTTAAAAAAGTTTTGATAGGAATTTAAAAATATTTTTTGAACACTTGAGAGTCTTGATGCTATTAAGGTAGAGGGGCAGTCCACTTCATTAATAGTATAATTTAAAAATATATATTGAACACCTGAGTGTCTTACACTACCAAAATTTTTATCTCCCCAAAAGATGCATCTGGTGGATAAAATCTATAATACAACCCTAAAGCATGACCTATATGGTTTGGATCATATTTCCTGACTTCTCATGGATTTGAGGATAAAAGGTTATACACAAATTCAAATATCGAATCGTAGACTTTTATTATAATTACAAAAACTATGAGGTAAAATAGGTCAGTCCTGGGTGAACATCCCACTTCACCTATCAAATCTGACACTCGGTGATAGTTTTTGGACACATTAATCAATGGGAAACAAAGACTTCAATGTCTCTTACTATGGAGGGCCACTAGAACATCCACTTTTCATTTTTATAAATCATGTTCAGCCCTGGTTGAAGATCCCACTTCAATAATTTATTGGATCTCAGAAACTCATCTCTCATGGAATATGTGACCATTTTCATGCTACGATCTATAAACACTATATGTATATCAAAATTCAATCCTGAAATAGTTTCACATTCTTCCAATCTATCACACATCATTATACATTCCAGAACAATATTCTAACTTGTCATTATATTTTTAACCAATAAAGACATTATAGGATACCCACATTGCTTCCGCTAAACCCTGAACTACACCCTCCAACTAGTCTTACAGTGATGATAAGATATTATATTCTTCTAATGAAATATGTTTTCACATATGTTACATTTTCTTGCTCAATGCATTTACCACTATATTTCCATTTCTAGTTGAATACTATTTATCAATGTCAATCATATACAAGTACTCTATAAAATTCAACTGATAAAGATTATGTCCATGTAGTGAGAAAATATTATATTCACTCTAGGTTCCAATGTACCCAACAAGTCTCTCTCCCAAGAGGTTATGTCATGATAATTTCAATGCATGGACCATAAATACAAACAATAATACAAGATTAGATTATTTAATCTTTTGTATTAAAAGATGATGAAACCCAAAGTGACTAATTTGTCACTCTACATCATAACATATCCTAATCCAAAATGAGAGCCATCAAACTTCACTAAATTTCTAATGTTAGGCTCATGAATGCTTAAGATCAGAGCTGAAATCAACCACTTCTTCAACACTATGGAAACTTCCTCACACTAGTATGTACGGTCAATCGTGAATCGATTCTTGGTAACTGTGGTCCTTAGAAATTCTAAGTGAGAGATCTCCAAAATGATTCTCCTTTAATTCCAATAAAATCTAATAAAACATCAATTATCGATTACATTCCTCGGATATGATATATATATATAAATACATCAACATACTCAAAATCAATTGTTATCCCTGATTGTGAAACCAATATATCCAAAAGTGACACTTCATGTACTTAGAATAAATTTTTATGTACAGAAATCATACTAAACCTATTATTCAAGTATCTACCATTTTATTATTATGAAAATGTTGGTCTTCTGGTATTATTTTTGAAGTGGTATGTATGTGCATGTGAAATTGGAAGGGTTTTTTTTCATGGAACTGGTACTAAGGCTGCAGAATCAGCTTCTTTTTTGTTCTAAAACTAGCTTTAGTGGCAGTTTTAACCATCGCAAAATAAATGTATTATATTTTATGGAGGTTTTAACCGCCACTAAAATTTCAATATTTTGCTATCCACGGTGGTTAAAACTACCACTATAGACAATAATTCAGTGGTAGTTTTAACCGTCGCTAAAAATTTTCCATATTCCTTTATTATTTCGTAAAGTATATCATGGTTTTAGAGGGGGTTTTCCAAGAAAAAATAATTTTTTTATCGACGGTTACAATAAACCACCACTAAATTAAGTAAACTGTCATGTATTGTATCCCCACACACAATTTAGTAGCAGTTTATGAAACCGCCACAGAAGCATATGGTGGTGATTTATACCTCTTACATATAAAAAAAACTACCACAAAAGTGTCAAATTTCTTGTAGTTGATATTAAAATATTACACTCAATAATAAAGTCACCTTTTATCTTCCCCTTGATTTAGGGTGCATTTCCTCTTACATTGGACTTAATTCCCCTATGAAAAACATATTTCTTTCTTTTCTTTTCCCTACCTATGGATCTTCCCTTCTTTATAAGGATGGTTCTTGGGATATTTAAACTTAGTGAAAGTGTTTTTCCCATTTTCCATGTTATTTATTTTCTTATTCATCATAAGGACAATGGGTTTGTCATTCCTCATGTCCTTATATATGTAGAAAATTTTAGTAAGAAGTTCTAAAAAGACATTCTCATCATTTCTCATGATATAATTAATAATAAAACTATATAAGGACTTGGGTAGTGAGGAATGATAGTGATATATGCAGAAAACCTATGAGAATTTGTCCCTAAGATGTCTAAGCATTGAATGCATCTAATAATAATAACTATATGAGGCCCAGCTGGTGAAAACTCTCCAAAAATGGTTGTAAAAAGAGAATTATAGATCGTGTATCTCTATATTGGACATGTATTTTCTCAACATTACTCTAACAATAGTTTTTATTTTGATGATCACAAATAGTTTTGTTTGTTTTACAAATCAAATTACTTTAAGGGGTTCTGAAGATAATATTTTTGATCAATTTATCTTATTAATGGGTTAAAATGTTTATCTGAAGTGTTCTGGACATGATTATAAGTAGTCTGGAAACACTATCCATCCCTACATTTTTAAGAAAATAGTATGGTATTCAAACCCTATGTTTGGAGTAAATATATAGATCAAATACCATAAACTGTTGTAAAATTAAGGATTATAATCTACAATTATTATAATAAACCCTACATTTGTGAAAATAGATTATGGTTCAACAACCTAACATTTTGAATTTAACCATACATTGTCTTCCATACATGAGGATTTAACCCTACATTTTACTTTTTAAAATATGGGGTTTAATGTTAATATATTTTCTTATTTATTTAAAAGGTGTCTCCGTAATAAAGTATCCTTTTCAATATACATAAAGACCAATTCAGAGGATCATATTCAATATATTAAATCATTTTTATATATAAGTGATGTCATTAATTTCATTGAATGTTTCGAATTCATATACTCATGGTTTTTAGGTGATATTTTTGGATCTGTTTGACTATAATAAAATAATGTTTCTTTGGTTAAATATCAAGAGTTATATCATTAAGATATATAAAAAAATGATAATAACAAACGAATATTATATTATGAATAACTACACTTTAGAGACATACATGGTATGATATTTTTTTATTTGACTGTTATTCTATTGATGTTTCTGTTATTGTTCTGCTATTGTATTTATTAAAGGCAATTATCAAACAGGATCTCTTCGAAGTTGTTATTTCATAGAGACTCTTAAAATTGAAGAATAAGATCCATTATTTGTTAGTTTTTTCTGAAACTATGATCTAAATATATTTATCAATCAAATAAATCATTCTATTTTTCAGAAACATTAAGATCTTAATAATTTTTCATGGTTGAGTGTTAGCTTATCATTATTTGATGTGGATATTTTTGTTCCCAGTAAAAGAAACCAAACGACCTGTGAATTCCTTATTGTAAATTTTTAAACATCCTTCCCAATGTTGTGAAGGCCTTATGATAATGGAATATATTATGTTAAAATCGCCAAGCTCACTGAGAGAGAATTGGTGGAGTGGACTAGGAAATATTTATGCCACAAAACACTCTAAAAATAATTATGTTCCTATTCTCTATTTTTCCACAACATAAATAACTTAAATAATAGAAGGATGTGTATACTTATTTCACACATAAGGGATTAAATTTGAATATGAAGACATTTGTAAAAGAAAAAAATTCACCCCCTCTTGTGTATCTTCATATTATACAAACCTAACAATTGGTATCATTTTTTGGGCTCCATTGGATATTTTTTGAAATACATAAATATTATATTGTTTCTACATGGTACAATAAATGGTATTAGATGATTTATTTTTTAATATGTGTATGGAGCTCTATAAATCATGAGTAAAAAAATTATATAAAGATAAATGTTATTAATTGATCTTAAAGAAGGAATGTACATGATCTGTGATACTTATTTTAACGGTGAAAATTATAAATATTTTAAATCTCATGTGAATATCTATTTAAATACTTTTGGATTCAAATATTACATGATTATTTTCAAAACTAATTATACCCCCGAAGAACATGAAAAATGGGATGCTACTAAAGAAGATGAGTAAGACGTCAATTTATGACCCATGAATGCTATTATATATGGACAAGGTCTTGCTGAATTTAATTATTTATCTCAATATACTACTGCCTATTGGATATGGAAAACTATTATGGTTTCTTATAAAGAAACAATAAATTCTGGAAACAATGATACAACACTAAAAAGATGTAATTTGACACTTTTGGATTGTATGATGATGAAATCGTCACTCATATGAATTAAATATTGATTGAAATCACTAATAGTATTGCAACCTTTAGAGATCTAATAAAACAAAAAGATAAAAATATAAAATTTTTAATATTCTTACCCTCTAAATGAAATGGGATATTAGCTACAATCAATCCACTTCTATCTTATAACTAAAAATGAAAGCGTTTATTGGAATACTAATGATGTATGAAGTATAAATTCAAGATGAAGCTAAAGATCACTGGATTATAAATAGGAATAATGAAAATATTTATGTTTCTCCTCAAAAATATAAAAATAAATTGAAATGGCATGGTTCACTATCTAATGATTTAGGATTTTTAGATTCTCGAATAAAACTGGCTCAATTAGCTAGAAGATTTACTAAATTTTAAAATAATAAGAAATTCTTCAAAATGTTCTTCAACGGTATCAAGAATGATTGTCAAGGAATTATAGAATTAAGATTATTTTAATGTAAGAAAATGTGACATATCAGAACTAATTTCCCATATATAAAAGAAGATTAAATAAAAAATAAAAATAGAGTATCAAATTAGAACTGATTATGGGAACAAAGATAAAAAACTATGAAGGATACGTTGAGTATCTCGGAAGACTCCAATATTACATCTAACAGGGATTTAGAAAAAGAACCAAAAAATTAAATTAAATTGTGATTTATTGATAAATAATAATAAGAAGTATGATCTAAATATTTTCTTACAAATACATCTGAAATTTGTTCTAATAGTAAATTTTCTTCTTACAGATCAATTCATATAAAAATTATGAATCTTCAGTAAAAAATCACAAATTACTAATAAAATTAATAATACATTTTTAAATGAAAAAAATTTCATTCTAAAAAAACATTCCCTTAAAATAAAACGTTAGAAAAGATACATCAAACTACATTATTCATGAAAACATATATTAAGAGTTGCAGGATGAAGTAGATTCATTGAAAATTGCTAATTTTTTTTAACTAATGGAGAGGAATGTTTAAATCACATTCTCATTAAAAATATTCAACAAAATGTGAAATATTAAATAATATGTAATTAGGAAACATAAAAATTATATAAAATTTAGTTTTTACCTTATTATAAGAATAAAAACATATCAAAAGTCACCTATTTTTATTGTTTAATTCAAGGTCATTATTCTAAAATTTGTTGTTTGGAAGTCCCTAAATAAGTGGAATTAAAACAAATTTTGTTTCTAGAAAATTTTTTAATGTTAGTTCTGTAATGTTTGGAAAAGTAAGAAAATATTGTTTCTCTTATCTTTATATGATAACACAGCTAGACCCAAAAAATAGGGTACCAAAACAGGCCTTTGTTTCAATGTTTTGTAGGAATAAGGTCTCAGGAACCAAAATACATTATTTCATAGAGATATTAGATTCTCAAGACACATGAGTGAAGACTCCTTGAACTTTAAAACATTAGAATAAATAGATATAGGATAGATTTCCTTCAATAATAATGAAAAATGAAAAAATAGTTAGAGTTGGATCATTTGTAAATAAAAAATAAATTTTGATCAAAGTAGTACTATATATTCAATGGTTGATGAAAAATATTGTAAATATTTCTCAACTCTATGATGATGGTTTTTATTTTGATTTCTTTAATAATTCATGGTCTATTTATAAAGTTAAACTGCTTATGTTAAAACAACATAGAACTAAAAATGTTTTTTCTTTGGATCATAATTAATTGTGTAAAAAAAGTGAATTCTTTAACTTCTGAGACAAACGAATCATGTATTTTGAATAAGATACTTGGAAACTATAATATATTTACAGTTTATAAATTATCCAACAAATATTTATTTTTTAATTTTCTTAGTCTTAAATTTGATAAATATGGATTTTGTTCAAAATGAAAAAGATTTTAACTTAATTTCATTAAGAATTGATCTTGGTAAAGAATTTGAGAATCAATAATTTTATTCTTTTCTCTTAGACATGGGAATTAACAATACCCTCTGTAACACCCCAAACTTATACGGTACGCTTTCCTTTGAATAATACAGTGGTGTGGGTTGTACGCAACTTTGAGTTCTAACACACACCACGACCAATCAATGTAGCCGTTATGAATAGAAATACCAACTTTTTTAAATTTTATAAATTTCATCTTTCAAAATGGACTTCATTTTTGGATTCGGAATATCCAAATTATCCTAAGTTGAATTTTTGGTATTTTTCTATGAACTTCCAATTTTATGAATAGTGAAAAATACTTAAAAACAACTTTTTAAATCAAAATAACTTATAATTATAAATTATACTATTGACTGGTTGTAAAGTATAATTAGAACATATTTTTTCAATTTTATTCAATGGTGTTCATTAGTATTAATTTCACTTTAAAATTGGACATAAACAATTGTCAATCTTTTGATATATATTGTTTCTTAAAAACACGTTATTTGTTGTGACAGTGGGAATTAATTATAAAATTAATTAATGCAACTTATATGTTTGGAATTTTGTAAAATATACATCATTTTTGAATTTGGAATATCAATTATAGCTTAGGGTGAAATTTTGGCATTGTTCTGAAAAACTTCAATTTTTGATGAATAGCGAAACTACCAAGTGGTAGTTAAAAAACTGAATTTTTCATAAAACTTAAATTTACCGCTTCTATGATTGGAATTTCGAAAATCCGAGAGACACGGTTAATATCAAGGAATAAAATGTGGTTCAATGAGATGAAAATATTTTTTGGTGAATATTAACATTTTACTTTTATTTACCACGGTTAAAAGTAAATAGGGTAATTTAGGGTAAAAATGATATTAATATTACCCTAACACATGTTCTAATTCTATTGGACAAGTGTATCTCGACCAAAAACAACCTTAGGAATAAAATATTATCATTTAGGTCCACTTGGATTAGATGAGGACAATTATTATTATTTAATTCAAAGAAGAGTTAAAAGAGTTAAAATCAAAGTTTATTTACTAAAACATTTTTAATATAGGGTTATTCATAAGATAAATTCTATTGTAATTATTCTTTAGAAAGATAAAATGATTTCCTACATAATGATATTTTATTTATAATTTTTAGAAATTATATAATTTAATTTATTTATGACACAATGATGATGCAGTAATTACCATAATAGTGAAAAATTAAAATAATTGAAATTGTAAATACCCAAATAAACATAATTTGAGACTTTTAATGAATTAAAATAATTTTATAGGATAATAGGAAATATTATAATTTATTTAATTGACTTTGTTCGAAGTAATAATTCTGTCATGAATTTTACAAAAATCAACTATTGAATAGTCTCAAAATTGACAAAAAAGTGTTTTTAAAACATATATTATATTATTAATTGATATTAAATTCCTAAAAATCTAAGGTTCGGCCAAGATACTCATATCATGATAGTTGTATCATTAATGGACCAATTTGGGGTCTCTTGGGTGTATATAGTATGTTTATTAACCATATAATATAAAAATACAAAGAGACATTGTAAAAGTGAAACTAATTAACTAAGAGTTAATACATAAAGATAAGGTTAGTATAATCACCCAAAACTGTCTAACATCTATTGGTTGAGTGTTTTTAGACCTATCACCACCATATCAATTAAATAATCCACTTTTGAGCCATTAGAAACCGAATATGAATTTATTATAAAATAATATTTCTAGCTTTTCCAAAGGTGCCCCTCACCCCTCTTATAAAAGGGCACTCCCCCTTCTCATTAACTCACACCTTCAAAGACTATTTGTTCGGCCTAACTCTACCCAAATACTCTCTCAACTTCCCTCACCTAATCCTAGAGGCCTTCCTTCAGTCAGAAATCCATCCTAAGATCTCTTTTGATCAAATCAAAAGGAAGAACCCGAAGAAGAGGTAGTGATTTCACCACCCTTTTTCCAAGTTCCTTTATTCTTCCACTTCTTCTTTCATTGTTATTACCATTCTAAAATAATAACGCTAGTATCTTGTATATAATTTTATTTTATTATAAATATGTTACAACCATATTCAGTATTCTATCCATCCTTTGAATAACATGTCACTAAACATGCGTACGTACGGCTTACCATCTCCACGTCGTGGTGTAATTGTTATTCAATAAATTATTATTTGGATGGGTATAATAATTATGTTTAACTAATGTAAATAATAAATATAACAATATAATAATTCTGTATATATGATATACCATTCAATTATATATTATTTTAATATCAAAAGAATGATATTGTCGCTCGTGCGTACGTACGGACTACCGTCTCCACGAACGCAATGAAATTCATTCTCCATCATATCCATCCAAGTATAATTATCATTTGATGATTTAAAAATAATTTTTAAGGACTTGATATCATTCTGGATATTAATAATATACAACATATCTATGACAAACACGGCTTACGTAACAAAACATATAAAACAAAACGAGTAAGTTAACACCCGAAACAACGATATTACTAAGATATTATTAACAAATCAATGATAAAAGATCATATATGATATAATATTAATGTATATGATTATTTTATAATTTAATAACAATTATTTCACCATTATAAAGGAGGTTAACCTACCCCCAACCAAGTAAAAGTACAAGGTAAGGGGTTTTCATCTCACTTTTTATTCTTGTGAGATCTATGCTATAAATGCCACTTTTTCCTTTTGAGTGGCATATGTACTTCCCATGATTGTATTATTTGTGTAATATACTTTATCTTATGGGTATTTAAATCTTCATTGTATGATCCTTATTTCACGGGATGAATGTTTCATAAGTTACCAAATCGGTGATGGTTTATTTCGCAATCTCTTCATTATCCGAGGTTGTTTATATGTAATAATCTACTGGGATTTATTTATCATCCACATCCATGTTTCTTAAAAATTTATTTGAAAACATTTTTACTATTTACAAGAATATGGTTTAAAGTCATTTATACCCTTGTTTGACTTTTTATAAGAGGTTTATAAAGAAATCTTTCCGTCGTTTTCCAAACAAGGTGCTTTTTAACCTTTTCGACAGAATTAAGGTAAGAATGTTTTTTTAACTTATACGGCGGGTGAAGCTATTTTCTGCCGTTATAAAATCATCTAAGATTACCTTACACGCTTATAAGGATATTTTAAAAATAATGGTTTTATTTTATTATTATGTGGTTTTTAAATGATTTCAAAAAAAAGAGAGATATTTCTATCAAATATATGAAAATACAGTGAAAATGTATATGTATTTAATGCAAGATTAAAAATGTTTTCCGAAAACCTGACTCTCGAGTATAGTAGATAGGAAGGGATTGGACGTGGACCCATCATGGCCTGTAATTAGTCGAGTAGTCCTAGAATTAGTTATTTTGTTTTCAGAATCTTGCATAATGTTTTCAAAAAAACAATGGAGTATATTTGAGCAATTTTAAACATATGTATCTTCTAAAAACATTGAATTGGTAGGTCTCATGAGACAAACTAGTGTCTTGGCAGAAGGCCTTTGCAAAATCTTATTTTTAGTCTTGGCACGAGGCCTTGGCTATGTGGTTATAATAGTTTGGCATTATGCATTCCATCATTATGAAAGTGGTTATTGATATTGAATGTGATTATTTGATTTGTAGAATATCCATGTGAATAAGTAAATGGAATTATTTCATTTTATTTTTTCCATACAATGTTGAAGTTCAAGTTTAAAAGGATTTTGTTTTAGTTATACATTGCCTTAAATGTTTATTCTTATTTATGAAAGTTTCCGCTATATTGTTATCCTTAATGGGCATTTGAGGTCACCCCTTTTCTATGTTTTATTTTTCCCAGGATGTGAAGAAGTAAATTATGAATGACCTGCAGGGATATTATGAGGGGATAATAGTGTGGTCTACGGAGACAATATGTTGTTGTAGTAGTATTTCACTTTATGATGTAATATAAAACTTTATGAATATATATAGTGTTTCCAAGGCTACTAAACCAATCGGTCTTTTGAGATTTGATCTTTCTTGTGATCATGCAAATGTTATGTAATAATGCACCGAATCTAGGTAACTGGGGTTGGGGCGTTACAGTTGGTATCAGAGGAAGTTTACTACAAACCTTGGAAGTTAGATTTAGATAAACTTTGATTAGAGCACGTAGACCTAAGATGAACTTTGAGGATTAGTATAGAGGAACTTCCTAGAATTTTGGTATTGTAGAGATTTTGTGAGTTTTCAGATAAATACATCCCTGTCAGGATATGAGCAGGTAGAGGAGGCTCTGGCACAGATGTACCTAGGTGTAAACCCCGAAAACATCACTTTGAGCTAGTCTCGAACGGGAACTGGTGCACGACAATGGGCCTTGCTGCACTCTTGGTTACAACACTCCCAGGGGATATGATTAGGACAACTCTCATTTTCTTTGCAAATCATTATGAAGGGTTTATGAGTATATACTTCCTCAATGAAAACATTTTTTATTATTATGTATTATATCCATAAATAGTTCCATTTATGGTAAGTGTTTTATTAGTTTAGGATTATGTATTTTGATTCATAAACTGATCTAGTTTATGCCATTGTTTAGAAATGGCGCCTAGTGGAGGAAATAGAAAATGTATCAATGCACGCACTCTATGAAGGGATTTCCCTCCTGCTCAAGATAATTATAGTGGAGCTAGTGATGCAACTGGTGCCGATCAACTAAACAACATACTGGGACAACTCACTCTGGTTATGAATAATAACCTTACCCGTATGGAGCACCCTGATCCGCAGCGTGGAGGATCAATGTTAGATCGATTCATGAGGCAAAAACCACCAACGTTCAATGGGAGTACAAATCCCTTAGTAGCTGAGTAATGGATAAATTCCCTAGAGAAAATATTTCAGGCATTGGGGAGTAGTTAAAGGGAAAAAGTTATCATGGAAGTTTACCACCTCACTGGAGATGCTGATCAATAGTGGTCATTGATTCAAAACATGAAGGAAGATGATGAAGTATCAAATATGGAATGGAGGGAGTTCAAAGATCTGTTTTTAGACAAATATTTTCCTCGTGACCATCGAGCAGATATGGAAAGGCAATTTCTGAGTCTGAGACAAAAGGAGGATGAGAATATCGCAAAGTATGAGGCTAACCTTACAAGGTTAGCAAGGTCTGCGGGAGATTATATACGTAACCCAAGAAGTAATATTGATCGTTTCTTTTATGGGTTAAAACCATTTCTCCGTCGAGCATTTGTCTCACAATCCTTCTCGTCGTAAGAAGACATTGTCTCATGTGCTATGAAGACAGAGAAAGAATTCTCAAAGTCTTACGACTTTAAAGCAAATCAAGAGAAGAAGAGATTTTCTGATCAATCTGGGAATGGAAATAAGGGGAAGAAGGGAAAGGTTGAATATACATCCTGTGGTAAATGTGGGAAGAAACACCCCGGTACTTTCTTGAAGGGAATGGTTGTCTGTTACAAGTGTGGTGAAAAAGGCCACCAAGCTCGTGAATGAAAAGGGCAGAAGGAAGCTACCAATGTTCAATGCTACAATTGCAGGGAGATGGGACAATATGCAAATGAATGTCCTATGTGTCAGGGGAACATACCTCAAAAAAGGCCAAGGGATCAAAACCAAGCTTATGCTATCACCACTGTTGAGGTAGAAGCTCCAAAAGACATGGTGGCAGGTAATTTAATGGTTTCCTCAAGTTTAGAAAATACATTATTTGATTCTGGATCATCGCATTGTTTCATATCTTCCCGGTTTTCTAAGAAAATTAGATACTTCCAATTTGATTTAACAAGGGAGTTGTCAGTTAAAACTCTTAAGGGAAGTATCATTGCAACAATGTTTTGTGAATCAGTCTCCATTAGAGCACATAAATGTTCTTTATCTACTGATCTCATCGTTATTCCTATGATTGAGTATGATATAATCCTTGGTATGGATTGGCTTTCGGATTATGATGCAAATATTTATTGTAATAAGAAGAAGGTTACGATTTTTGATGATGATGATAAGGAACACCTTATCTTTAGAGCAGAATCATCACCACATAATTATTATCTAGATCCACCCCCAGTAGCTCAATTAAATTCAATTATTGGGGAGGAAGATAAATAAATGATAGTGGGTGAGGAAAGGAATGTTCAAATAGAGGATGTACCTGCTGTGAAAGAATATGTATATGTATTTCTGGAAGATTTACCTGGACATCCTCCAGAACGAGAAGTTGAGTTTCCCATTGATTTAATTCCTGGATCATGGACTATATCGAAGACCCCTTATAGAATGGCCATTGTAGAATTAGTTGAACTAAAGAAACAACTAGAGGAATTGAGAAATAAGGGATTTATTCTCCCTAGTGTTTCTCCATGGGGAGCCCCTATTCTTTTTGTTAAAGAGAAAGATGGATCTATGAGTTTATGTATCGACTACAGGGATATCAATTCTGTAACAATAAAGAACAAGTATCCCCTACCTTGCATTGATGATTTATTAGTCCAACTGCATGGAGCTAAATACTTTTCCAAGATTGACCTTTGAAATGGATACCATCAGTTGGGTGTAAAGAAGGAAGACATTCCGAAGACATCATTTCGAACCAGGTACGGGCATTATGAGTTTACTATAATTCCTTTTGGATTGACTAATGCTACCTCTGTATTCATGGATCTGATGAATAGAATTTTCAAGGAATATCTCGATGAATTTGTGATGGTATTAATTGATGATATCTTGGTATACTCGAAAAGCTACGAAGATCATGAAAATCACTTGCGCATTATCCTGAATACTCTGAGAAGACATGAATTATATGGGAAGTTTTTCAAGTGTGAATTCTGGCTTTAAGATATTTCTTTTCTTGGCCATATTTTCTATAAATATGGAATCTCTGTTGATCCTTCTAAGACCAAGGAAATCCATGAATGGCCAGAACCTATGAGTATAACTGAGGTTCGTTGTTTTGTTGGTTTGGTAGGTTATTATCGACGTTTCGTCCAGAATTTTTCCCGATTGGCTAACCCATTAACGAAGATCACATGTAAAGGGGTTAAATTTGTTTGGACAAAAGAGTGTGAAGAATGTTTCGAAGAACTGAAGAGAAGATTAGTCAATGCTCCTATATTGAATCTACCATCGGGCAATGATGGGTTCGTTATTTATAGTGATTCATCGAAGAAATGACTCGGTTGTGTCCTTATGCAGAATGATAGGGTTATTGCCTATGCATCATGACAGTTGAAAATTAATGAACAAAACTATCCTACTCATGATATCTAGTTAGCAGCTGTGATCTTTGCTTTGAAGATATGGAGGCACTACCTCTATGGTGAAAAATTTGAGATTTATACTGATCACAAGAGGTTGAAGTATATTTTCTCACAAAAAGAACTCAACATGAGGCAAAGGAGATGACTTGAATTACTCAAGGATTATGATTGCACGATACACTACCACCAGGGGAAGGCAAACAAGGTGGCAGATGCTTTGAGCAGAAAAGACCATGGAGTTTTGAAAAATATGATAATTTAAAGGGATCCAATTTTCATGGATCTTGTGAAGATGGACATGGGAATAACCAGGGAAGGTGAAACATCAATGCTTTTTCAAATGGTTGAAAACCCATCTTTACTAGAGAGGATTAAGAGTTCTCAGAACGATGATGAAGAATTTCAAAAGAAGATTATAGCTGTGAATGATGGGAGATTGAGAGACTTTGTGTATGAAGATGTAATTTTGAAATTTGGGAAGAGACTTTGTGTTACCGATATACCTGATCTAAAAAGGAAATTGCTAGATGATGCTCATAGTTCCAATTTCTCTATACACCCTGGGAGCACCAAAATGTATAGAGATTTGAAAGAACATTTTTGGTGGGACAACATGAAGAGGGAGATTGCTGATTTTCTGTCAAGATGTATGGTTTTTCAACAAGTGAAAGCTAGAAGGCAACAACCTGGAGGAGTCATGCAACCTCTTCCCATACCGGAGTGGAAATGGGATAATATTACGATGGACTTTGTCATGGGACTACCAAAGACTCCTAGATGTAACGATGCAATATGGGTTATTGTTGATTGTCTTTCCAAGTCATCACATTTTCTTTCTATAAGTGAAGATCTACCACTAGAACATCTAGAAAGACTATATATTGATGATGTTGTGAGACTTCTTGGAGTACCCCTATCGATTGTTTCTAATCGTGATCCCTGTTTTACTTCAAGATTCTGGAAGAGTCTTCAGAAATCCCTGGATACTGAACTTAATTTGAGCACTGCCTACCACCCTTAGACAGACGGACAATCAGAACGGACTATTCAGACCTGAGAAGACATGTTGAGATCTTTCTCACTTGACTTTCAGGGTATGTGGGATCAATATTTACCTTTGGTAGAATTGTCTTATAACAATAACTTCCATTCGAGTATTCAGATGGCACCATATGAAGCTTTATACAGAAAGAGATGTGGCACACCAACCTGTTGGGATGACGTTGGTGAAATAAAACTTGTAGGCCCAGAATTGGTGGAGGAAACGATGGAAAAGGTGAAGGTAATCCAAAATCATATCAAAGCAGATCAAAGTAGGCAGAAGAGCTATGACGATAATCGAAGGAAGGATATGGAATTTCAAGTTGGTAATAATGTTTTCCTGAAGGTATCTCCATGGAAGAGAGTCATATGTTTTGGTAAGAAAGTTAAATTTAGTACCAGGTACATCGGACCTTTCGAAATTCTAGAACAAATTGGGATTGTAGCTTACCGATTGGCAATGTCGCCAAGTCTCTACAATGTTCACGATGTGTTCCACGTATCTCTATTGAGAAAATACATGCCTGACCCAACACATGTACTCACCTATGAGGAATTAGAACTAGAACCTGATCTATCTTATTGCGAAGAGCCCGTCAAGATTCTTGCTACGAGAGAACAAGTGCTGAGAAATCAGACGACGTGTCTGGTAACTGTTTTGTTGAGAAACCACAAGATGGAGGAGGAAACGTGGGAACCCGAGGAACTTATGATGAAGAACCACCCGAGTCTTTTCATGCAGTATAATTCTAGAAATTTCGAGGATGAAATTATTTGGAGGGGAGAATGTAACACCCCATGCTTCTACGGTACGCTTTCCTTTGAATAATACTGTGGCGTGTGTTGTACGCATCTTCAAGTTCTAACACACACCACGACCAATCAAAGTAGCTATTATGAATAGTAATACCAACTTTTTGAAATTTTATAAATTTTATCTTTCAAAATGGATTTCATTTTTGGATTCGGAATATCGAAATTATCCTAAGTTGAGTTTTTGGTATTTTTCTGAGAACTTCCAATTTTTATGAATAGTGAAAAATACTTAAAAACAACTTTTTTAATCAAAATAATATACAGTTATAAATTATAATATTGAGTGGTTTTAAAGTACAATTAGAACATATTTTTACCATTTTATCCAATGGTTTTCATTAGAATTAATTTCACTTTGAAATTGGACATAAACAATTGTCAATCTTTTGATATATATTGTTTCTTAAAAACACGCTATTTGTTGTGATAGCGGGAATTAATTATAAAATTAATTAATGAAACTTTTATGTATGGAATTTTTTAAAATATACATCATTTTTGAATTTAGAATATCAATTATAGCTTAGGTTGAAATTTTGGAATTGTTCTGAAAAACATCAATTTTTGATGAATAGCGAAACTACTAAGTGGTAGTTAAAAAACTGAATTTTTCATAAAACATAATTTTACCGATTCTGGGATTGGAATTTCAAAAATCTGAGAGAAACGGTTAATATCAAGGAGTAAAATGTGGTTCAATGAGATGAAAATAATTTTTAGTGAATAGTAACTTTTTACTTTTATTTACCACGGTTAAAAGTAAATAGGGTAATTAAGGGTAAAAATGATATTAATTTTACACTAACACATGTCCTAATTCTATTGGACAAGTGTAACTCGACAAAAAACAGCCGTAGGAATACAATATTATCATTTAAGTCCACTTGGATAAGATCAGTACATTTATTATTATTTAATTCAAAGAAGAGTTAAAAGAGTTAAAATCAATGTTTATTTACTAAAACATTTTTAATATAGGTTTATACATAATATAAATTCGTTTGTAAATATTAATTAGAAATATAAAAAGATTTCCTACATAATGGTATTTTATTTATAATTTTTAGACATTAAAAAAGTTAATTTATTAATGACACAATGATGATGCAGTAATTACCATAATAGTGACAAATTAAAATAATTGAAATTATAAATACCCAAATAAATATAATTTGAGACTTTTAATGAATTAAACTAATTTTATAGGATAACATTCCATATTATTATTGATTTAATGGACTTTTTTGAAGTAATAATTTTGTTATGATTTTTACAAAAATCAACTATTGAATAGTCTGAAAATTGACATAAAAGAGTTTTTAAAACAAATATTATATTATTAATTGATATTAAATTCCTAAAAATCTAACGTTCGGCCAAAAGACTCATATGATGATGGGTTTATCATTAATGGACCAATTGGGGGTCTCTTGGATGTATATAGTATGTTTATTAACCATATAATATAAAAATACAAAGAAACATTGTAAAAGTGAATCTAATTAACTAAGAGATAATACTTAAAGATAAGGTTAGTATAATGACCCAAACCTGTATAAATTCTATTGGATGAGTTTTTTTATACCTATGCCCACCTTAAAATTTAAATAATCCACTTTGGAGCCATTAAAAACCGAATATGAGTTTATTATAAAATAATATTTCTAACTTTTCCAAAGGTGCCTCTCACCCCTCTTATAAAAGGGCACTCTCACTTCTCATTAACTCACACCTTTAAAGCCTTTTGGTTCGGCCAAACTCTGAACAAATACTCTCTAAACTTCCCTAAATTAATCATAGATGCCTTCCTTTAGTTAGAAATCCATCCTAAGAGCCCTTTTGATCAAATCAAAATGAAGAACCCGAAGAAGAGGTAATGATTTCACCACCCTTTTTCCAAGTTCCTTTCTTCTTCCACTACTTATTTCTTTCTTATTACCATTCTAAAATAATAACTCCAATATCTTATATATACTGTGATGTTATTATAAATATGGTACAACCATATTCAGTATTCTATCCATCCTTTGAATAACATGTCACCATAGGTGCGTGCGTACGACTTACCGTCTCCATGTCGTGGTGTAATTGTTATTCAATAAATTATTATTTGGATGGGTATAATAATGATGTGTAACTCATGTAAATAATAAATATAATAAGATAATAATTCTGTATATATGATATACCATCCAATTATATATTATTTTAATATCAAAAGAATGATATTGTCCCTCATGCGTACGTACGGACTACCGTCTCCACGAACGCGGTGAGATTCATTCTCTATCATATCCATTCAAGTATAATTATCATTTGATGATTTAAAAATAATGTTTAAGGACTTGATATAATTATTTATATGAATAAGATACATCCTATCCATGACAAACATGGCTTATGTAACAAAACATATAAAATAAAATGAGTAAGTTAACACCTGAAACAATGATAATACTAAGATATTATTAACAAATCAATGTCAAACGATCATATATGATATCATATAAATGTATATGATTCTTGTATAATTTAATAACAATTATTTAACCATTATACAGGAGGTTTAACTACCCCAAACCATGGAAAAGTACAAGGTAAGGGGTTTTCATCTCACTTTTTATTCCGGTGAGATCTATGCTATAAATGCCACTATTTTCTTTTGAGTGGTGTATGTACTTTAATGATTGTATTCATTGTGTCATATAATTTATCTTATGGGTATTTACATCTTCATTGTATAATCCTTATTTCTTGGGATGTATGTTTCTTAAGTTTCCAAATCGGTAAGGGTTTATTTCGCAATCTCTTCATTATCCGAGGTTGTTTATACGTAATAATCTACTGGGATTTATTTATCATCCACATCCATCTTTCTTAAAAATGTATTTAAAAACATTTTTACTATTTACAAGAATATGGTTTAAAGTCATTTATACCATTGTTTGACTTTTTATAAGAGGTTTATAAAGGAATCTTTCCGTCATTTTCCAAACAAGGTGCTTTTTTACCTTTTCGATGGAATTAAGTTAAGAATGTTTTTTTAACTTATACGGCGGGTGCAGCTATTTTCTGCCGTTATAAAATCATCAAAGCTTACCTTATATTCTTATAAAGATATTTTCAAAATAATGGTTTTCTTTTATTATTATGTGATTTTTAAATGATTTAAAAAAAGAGATATTTCTATCAAATATATGAAAATACAGTGCAAACGTATATGTATTTAATGCAAGCTTAAAAATGTTTTCAGAAAACCTGACTCTCGAGTGTGGTAGATAAGAAGGTATTGGGAGTGGACCAATCATGGCCTGTAATTAGTCGAGCAGTCTCAGAATCAGTTATTTTGTTTTCAGATTCTTGCATAATGTTTTGAAAAAAAAACACTAGAGTATATTTGAGCAATTTTAAATGTAAGTATCTTCTAAAAAAATTGAATCGGTAGGTCTCATGAGACAAACTAGTGTCTTGGCACAAGGCCTTGGAAAAATATTATTTGTAGTATTGGCATGAGGCCTTGGCTATGTGGTTATGATAGTCTAGAATTATGCATTCCATCATTATGAAAGTGGTTATTGATATTGCATGTGATTATTCGATTAGTATAATATCCATGTGAATATGTAAATGGAATTATTTCATTTTATTTTTTCCATACTATGTTGAAGTTCAAGTTTAAAAGGCTTTTGTTTTAGTTATACATTGCCTTAAATGTTTAGTCTTATTTATGAAAGTTTCCGCTATATTGTTATCCTTATTGGGCATTTGAGCTCACCCCTTTTCTATGTTTTATTTTTCCCAAGATGTGAAGAAGTAAATTATGAATGACCTGTAGGGATATTATGAGGGGATAATAGTGTGGTCTATAGATACAATATGTTGTTGTAGTAGTTTTTAACTTTATGATGAAATGTAAAACTTTATGAATATATCTAGTGTTTCCAAGGCTACTAAACCAATCGGTCTTTCAAGATTTGATCTTTCTTGTGACCATGCCAATGTTATGTAATAATGCACCGACTCTAGGTAACTGGGGTCGGGGCGTTACACCCTCTCTACTCTAAGGAAACCTCAAAAAAATGTAATTTTAGAACAATGAAATAATACTATTAAAAAGGGAATGAACTATGTTGAATATATGTAGTCTCCCTACCTATTTATTGGCAGATACTCTTAACATAGATTGTCATTTCATGAATATAGTTTTAATAAGACCCATTCATTAAAGGATACCCTATGAATTGTAAGATAACATAAAACCTAAGGTTATATACTTTAATGTGTTTGGATGAAATGTCTATATCTTGTACACTTTGTGAAATAATTTTAAATTTGATCCAAATACTAATGAACTCATGTTTATAGGATATTCTAATACATTTAATGAGTATAGAGTGTATAATAAAATTTAAAAGACAGATGTAGAATTTGTTCCAGTGAAGTTTGATGTAGGTGATCCTTTTAGTCATAATAAAAATCCAATAGTTGAATTTAAAAATTCTTTAGACATTGATAGAATAGAATCTATTAAATATAATTTTGAACATAAACTAGAATATGATGAAATTCTGTCTGGTCTAAAATAACAAGAAATTGGTGAACCCAAAGTGATTTACCTAGACAACATTGAACATTAAAGGCACATCATTTGGAAACTATAATAGGAAATCTCAATACATTGGTTATGATAAGAAGTAATGTAAGAAATCTATCCGAATTATCTTTATTTATATCCCAATTAGATCCTAAAACTATAGAGGAATAATTAGAAGATAAAATTTTGATAATATCTATACAAGAAGAACATAACCAGTTTAGAAGAAAAAACTTTTGGAATTAGTAGACATGCCATCGAATCATCCTTTAACCCGAACAAAATGGGGTTTTATAAATTATAAGGATAACCATGGGATAATTATAGGAAATAAATGTAGATTAGTATCTAAAAGATATAGTAAAAAAATAATAATATTATATAATGACAAGATATCACCTGTTTCTAGATTAAAAGATATTAGAATCCCTTTATCTTATACATCACATTTGAGTTTTAAATAATTTCATATGGATGTAAAATCATCTTTTCAAAATGGATATTTAATAGAGGAAGTTCATATTGAATAACCCCGTGTTTTGAAAAACCCATCTACCAAATTTTTCTTTCAAACATACTAAATCTATTTATATCCATAAAAAATCACCAAGAACTTGGAATGAAATATTATGTTCTTTTATAATAGAAAATTGATTTTTTTAGTATTGGAAGAACCTGTTATCATTATGATTTTTTTTGGAAATTTTATTTGTACATATTTATGTATATGGTGTTATTTTTTTAACTAATAAAAATATCTGTAATTATTTTTGAAAACTTATGGAAAAATATTTTAAAATTAGTATGATGGTAGAATTAGTTGTATTTTTTATTTTGAAAACCTAAGAGAAAAATTATGGAAATTATTTAAATGAAATTAAATATATTATTGATTTTTTAAAAATTTTGGACTAGAAAATAGAAAAACATATACAACTCTCATGTGTACCAATATTAGACATTATTTAGATGAAGCTAGAACATAAGTTGATAGAAATTTATATAGGCTTATGGTTGGAATTTCGAAATACTTTACAATTAATAAATAAGAAATTATTTTTTTGCTTTTCCTTGTGAAATATTTCAATCAAACCCAAAATAATCCCATCTTACGATTGTTAAAATAATTTTTATATATTTTAAGGGAACCATTTTTCAATATTTACATTAATAAAAAACATCTAATTTTAATTTAATATCATATTCAAATGATGATTATGGAGAATATAGGTTATATTGAAAGAGTACATCATGAAAAATTAACTTTATTGGGAAGAACTTAGATTTATGGTCAAGTAAAAAAACAACATTCAATTTCTTTTTGAACATCTGAGGTAGAATATATCTCTTATGGGTGTTTTTGTGCAAAAGTTTTATGGATGAAAAAAAAACTATAGGACTTTGGACTCAATTTCAATAATATTATTATTTTATGGGACAATACAAGTGAAATTAATATTCAAAAAATCCTATTAGTTGCTGAAGGAGTAATCATATTCATATAAGGAATCATTTTCTACGGGATCATGTTCTAAAAAATTATATATCATGGGAATTTGTTAATACTAAAGATCAACATTTGGATATTTTCCCTAAGACACTATCTAGTACAAGTTTTGAATGTATTAAGGGAGGGTTTGGTTTTATTAATTTTAAATAATTTATTGATTTTTTTAATTTAGTTTTTTTACTTATTATTCATTATGTCCAACTATTTTTTATTTAATATATTGTGTGTTTATTAATCTTTTTAGAAAAAAAATCAATTCAAAAACAAATTCTATAATGATTACATTGGGTATCTTGATGGGAGAAAATTATCTAATTCTAAAAATACCCATCATAAATATATATATATATATATCACCCTCAATCTCAAACCCTTTCAACCTTCATAGATCTTTATTTATCTTCCAAACCCTAAAATCTAAACCTCAAACCATTATATTTTCTATAATGGGAATGAAAATGAGGACAGAAGAAGGTGAACTAGGAAAATATACGAACCAACACACTTCAGGAGTTGAAATATGAGTCCAAGGGAATTTTATTGACATTGAGTGGTTATTTCATATGAAGATATTATTAAATAAACCCTTATATTTTCAAGGTTTAAATTTTATTTTCAATTGTTAAAATATATTGTATGTTTTCAACAATGAAGAAAAATTGTTTTATGATAATGACTAGTTTTTCTTGAGACACAGAGTATGAATTCTCCTCGAAGATAATCAATATTTAATTTTCAATATCTTTTTTAGAAAAACACAAGATATTTCAGTATCCCCCTGAAGAGGTTTTTCACTTTAATCTTCAGTCTATTAGAGATGATAAGAATAAATTTGCTGATATTATGTCTAACTTTTTCAATTGCGCTAGTATGGAAGATGTTTTTTAAATATATTGATGCTACGTAGAAGGTAATGGTTATTCTTTTCAATATACAATAGTGCCAAGGAATGTTAAGTTGGAGAAAATGATTTTTCCAAAAATGTATTTCTTGTTTTTATGTTAAGTGACATCATGTTGAATATAAGCATATATATGATGTTTTATATGCATCACTTTTTTCAAAAAGAGGATATAATGTCTTATTATCTTTATGATAAGATTATTTATCTTGTTTATTGTACAAATAATATTATTCATGATATTCATATGGTCGTTAGATTGCATTACAATATCATTCTTTCTACTAGGACTCTAAGATAATTTGGTTTATTTTGAAGCACCTAGAAATGAAATATGGCTCATGTTGGTGTTTATGATCCACAAGAATCATGTGCACATTATTTGGGGGATAAATGTACTTAGAAGTCATATGTATTAATACATATTTTTAGTGAGAATGTTGGAGAATCAATAATATATGATGTTATTAAGGAAACTGGTAGGAGACTCTGAGTTAATGATATTGAACCTCCTAGTAAAATATATGTATACCATCCATATAAATATATCTTAGAATAATCAAATTTTTAGTTACTTATAACAATTATTATAAAAATATAAGAACCTATGGGTTTGACATAAGAAGATAAAGACAAAAAAACTGAAAAATTAGTGTTTATATGAGTAACAACTGCTTTTGTATAGAGATCAATTTAAAAAAGTGATGAGAATGAATCTCATGAAAAATACTGGGTTGAATATAATTCTAAAGACAGTTATAAATAAATAAATTATATTGTTGAAATAATGAAACAATTGAAACTAGAGTGGTCTCAATTTCTGAAGAATTATTATAAAATCCTACAACTAAATACAGTGTGAAAACAAATATTCTTGGATCAGTTTCATATTCTTCCATAGATAATAATGAAGGTCACTCCCCAAATATAGTTAAAGTTGCACAACTATATTGAATTAAATAAGAATAATCTTATAATTTTTTTAATTCTCAAATCAAATATTTGGTTTGAAAACATAATTATATGAAAGAAGATAATTCAACCTAAAAAAGTGACCTCGAAATTGCTAGAAATTATTTGGAAGATCTAAAAGTTAAACTATTCCACAAGTAGAGTTGGAATCAGTTCAAAATCAACTACACAACATTAAATAAAATTATACTTAAATAAAATATTTGGAAGAATTTTGGAGAATGTATTTTGTATACCTTTTAAACCATAAAATAGAATCAGTTTCAAATTTTGGTATCTCTAATTTAATGAAATACCAGGGGAGTCAATTTGAATCGATTAGAAATAGCTCATGTCATGGGATGGATTCTAAATCTAGTAATCACACTTACCTTGATTTAATAAGAAGGTTTTAATCCATTATTATGGTTCAATATATAATAAATTATATAATTTAGAATCAACAGTGTGAAACTGTTCTACTTCACATTCTTTTGGGCAATCAGAAAGATCGTATTGAGAGGTTAACATCTGATGATCCTAGTATTATTAGCCTTATCAATCATTTGAGCTACATGATGTGAATTATATTATAGTCTAAAAAGACTTCCCAATATTTTTTAAAGGTATATTTAGTAGAAAATTTTAAAATGGAACAAGAATCCAATCTTTTTATGAAATATTAGCATGAGATGTTTAATCAAAATTTTATAAGAATGATGGCAGAGCTCAATAATGTTGATCAAGATATTCATGATTCATACTCATCTGAAACCTCATCTTAAATAGAACCTTCCCCCATATCCAATCATTCCACTTATCTATTTTATCCAAATAATTCACGTAATCATAAAAAATGGTTTTCACTTAAATAAGTTTCTTCTTTATAATTGTGTTTGTTTATTTCCTATTATCTATCCACCTCTATTCAATGAATATGAATTAATTTTTTCTGAGTTTAATAAAACATTTTTTCCAGTTTTGTACTATTTCAAATAGGTTATATACAATATTTTATACTTTCAATTTAATATGAAAAAATGGGGATAAATTTTGGGTAAACACCGCATTTTATTAACTATATTGTATTAAACCAGAGAATAATATTTAAAATAAATTTCATTAGTTTGGAAAAAGTAAAATTATAATAATATTCAATATTTATCCATATTTTATAAAACATTTAATGAGATATATAAATTTTATTATATATCTTCATGAAATTATTTTATTTTATTTTTCATTTCTTGTATTTTCTATAAGTTTTTTATATAGGGTTTTTGTTATCATCAAAAAGGGGTATGTTTTTATGCATGTAATGTATCAACAATACTCTAAAAATATTTTTTATTCTAATTCTCACTAATACCCCATGTTTGTATTACTAATGAAATGTATTTAAAACTTTTTTAGGATTACATTTCTTGTGAAGTTTTATCTTATTTACTTGTTAATTTTTTTATCTGAATTTTTCTGGATATGTTTTTATCTAGTTTGGAAACATTTTTATACCCTACTTTTAAAGTTGTAATGTATGGTTTTAAAACCCTATGTTTTGAGATATATTTTGGATCAGATACCCAATTTAGGTGTAGAAGTACGGTTTAAGAACCTTAATTTTTAGAATAAACCCTACTTTTCTAAAAATAACATATTGTTCAACAACCAAATATTTTGAAGTTAATAATGTTTTTCTATAGTGGACTTATTAGAATTTTTATATTTTTAATGCACCTTAAAGACTGATTAAAAGTATTGTATTAAACAGATCAAATCATTCCCATTTATAAAGGAATTCAATACTTTCTTTGAAAATTTTAAATTAAAATACTCATAATTTGTCAGGATATATTTTTTGGATCTATTAGAATCAATGAAAATAGATCTTATATTGTTAAATACCAACAGTCATATTAATCATAGAGAGATTTATTTTGATAAGAACAAGTGTCTTTACTATTGTAAATAGCATCACTGTATATTCGTAATTTTTATAATCTAATTTTGTTTGATTGTTATTCTATTGATGTTGTTGCTCTTCTTATTTTTTTTATTTCATGAAAACCATTTACAAACATGATCTATTTGATGATTTTTCTATTGAATACTCTTAACTTTTAATAATAAGATCCATTATCTATCAATTGTTTTTTTAACTATGGGATAAATCTGTTTCTCAATACAAATAAATAAATTTTAATTTCATAGAGTATCGGCTGCTCATACACAGTTGTGAAAAAATGTCATATTCTCATTCAACGCTTCAGAAATTTTCATTACCTATAAAATAAATAGAAAGACCTATAAAATACGTGTTGCAAAGGTGTTAAATAGCTTAACTCAATTGTATAGGTATTATGATAAGAGAACCTATTTATTGAAAATCACCAAACACACTGAGTGAGTGTTGGTGTAGTGGACTAGGGGATCTTTGTTCCCTAAACCACTAAAAAATTTCTTCTTTCTTATTCACTACTTTTAAACTATAATTGGCCATAATTTTCTTAATATATATTAAATATAAATAGAAAAATATTAATTATATAAAATAAAAAAACCACCCTATAACCACATAGGTTTATTTTATTTGTAAACATGTAAGCCTAAACAACTGATTCATAAAACATCTATATCATCTCCTACATATTCCTTCATTAAAATAATCCTTTTTGACACCTCTTACTTAATACCTTTCATCATATCCTGGGAAAAACATTAGAACGGGTAATCTATGATGATCAGTAATGGTAAATAAAGGAGATTTAAATCATATCATAATTATAATACATAATAATAGAAACAAAAAATACTAAAATTATATCCTTCATATTAAAGATCATGATATAATTTCATGGGATAAATTATGGAAGTTCATAAAGAATCAAAGAACATATTCCATGAGATAATATCACAGGATATGAAATTTATCATACACATAATAGTAGAAAATATTTTCCATATTTTTTTATGAGTATTTACAAGACTATCAGAGTATATAATGTTTTTTCTTCAACCGGGTTCACTCCCCATTCGTTCCATATATTACTGTAATTATTTCACTCCTCGTTCCAGTCATGTCTATTTCATGATATATAAATAATTACCCAATGTATTGGAGATAGATATAGGTATCACCCATCACATAAGGAAAACCATTAAAATGTGTGATATAATAACATAAATCATTCATAATATAAGAACCATAAAATGTAATGGGTCTCATAAACATCATTTCATCCAAAAAAACCCCTTTGAAAAAAATGGGTTTCATAAATATCATGGCATCATATAAATAATCCCATGATAAAACAAATAAGGATATTAATCTTTAAAAATATCCATATTAAATCATAAGTATCCTCAAATAATGTTATCTTAGATGGTAAATAATTTATGATAAATCACTTGAAATAATTCTTGAGGATAATTTTCTTTTCTATTTTTAAAAAAAATATCTTAAATTGCTGTAGAGTTTTAAATGAAACAAATTTATTATAAAATGACCTTATAATATGGTAATAGAATCTTCAATGTAATGAGGAATCATGAAAGTGGAAAAATTCATTCATTCCTTATGAGTTAAAAAACAATCCTTTCCTATTTTTTCTAGAAAACTTACAAAGTACCTCATTTGGAAAACAACAAAAAGACTCCTTTCAAACCATTCAGTAAAAATTAAAGAAATGTTTAAAAATAAATCCCAAAAATTTTATAAGATTATTAAAAATATACTGGCATACATATTTAAGAACCATGTACAAGGAAGATAAATATTACCCAATAGATACATACATTTAAACAATCAAAAATAATAATGAGATTGTCAAATTAAATATTACCTTAGGTATGATTTCCTCTGTACATATATGAAACTCTTAGATAATGGTATAAAGAATGTTATTAAATAAATAAATAACCATGTTTAAATTTATGATATAATATATGATCCTATTATATCATATTATCACTCATTTCTTAATAATATTATTTATTACCATTCTTTTAGGTGTTAACATATTCATTTTCCTATGCATGTTTTATCATATAAGTGCCACTTTGTTCATAGTATAGAGTTACATTATTTAAAAAATTAAACTAAGGTAATATATATCATATTTAATAATTAAATAATTTTATATAATCATACATTAATGGGGAACATGGAAAATGAATCGCATCTCATCGTGGAGACGAAAGGTCGTTCCTGCGCACTAGCGATGGTATCATTCTTTAATGGTGAAATCGTAAGGAAGTGGATGGTATATTAATTTATTACGAAATTAATATAGTTTTATAATGATTATATATATATATATATATTACTTCCATCATTATACCCATCCAAATAAAGTGGTGATGAAAAAACAGATTACACAATGACGCGGAGACAGTAAGTCGTAAGTATGCATGTGCAGTGCTTCTATTTTTTGTATGATGGATAAAAGGTGCATGGCGGTTGTTTCAAAATAATAATAACATATCATAATATAGGTTATATTGGATTTATAAGTTTATAATTTAAAAAACAAATGAATATGAAGTAGAAGAAGAAATAATCATGAAAGAATCGGTAAAGACGATTACCTCTCCATTGGAAAACGTCCTTTAGATTTCCTATTAGGGACACCGAGGCTGGACTTTTGAGAAGACTAGAACATATTGAATATGTCTAGTTAGGTTTATGAGTGAACTTTTCTGGGGATTTTCTATCTTGAAGGATCAATTTGATGTGCTGAAGTGGGGGAGGATGTTCCCTTTCATAATTGAGGTGAGGGGAAATTTTTGAAGTTTCTCAAAATATTTATTTATAATAAATTATATCTCAAATAAAATTTCTCCAAAAGGACACATATTAATAGATAATATGATATAAGGTTGTAGAAAATGTTTGGTATTATTTTAAACATTATCATTTTGATTAACCCTTAGATAACCTATTTGAATTTTAACAAAGATAACAAATTTTTCAATATTAAAAGGCTTCCAATATGAATTATAATATTTATATTAAATTAAAAATGAAATAATTATAGCATTTTATACCATATTATATTTTTTTCAAATTTTTTAAAAAATTATGATTTTAAATCAGTTGATAAAATATCATTAGTGTCAATTTTGACACTATTCATTACATGGACATTTAAAAATATCAATATAAAAATTTAAATTTGAAACAATTATTTATTATATACCTAATTGGTTAAAGAAATATATAAAATTGTGTTATTACATTAATTATTTCAAATTAGATTAATTTTAATATTTTTATTAGTAATTATTTGATATTCCAATTAATAATTTAATTACTACATCGGTGTTGTGTAATTATTTAATATACATATTTTTCACTAAAATATGGAAATAAAATACCATGATGAATATAAATATTCTATATTCAATAATTATATTAATAGAATAATATATCTTGTGGGTAACCATATATTAAAAATGATATATTATTTAATAAATTAATGTGAAATCTTTAAATTGTTATTAAATAAAACTTTATAAATATGATAATCTAATCTAAGTGGACCAAAAAATAAAAACTAAATTTTTATCATAAAAATATGTTTATTAAGTTATAAATTTACATTTATATTCATTAATAATGTATCTTTTTCCACATGTAGACACACAAGGGACATTTAAGACAAAGAAAGTAACATTTTGCGACTTTCCATGATTTAAATATTATATAAGAGTTTTCCATGGGAAGGTGTTAACTAAACAACTTAATTTATATACTTATATGTTAAGGGCATAAATATCTTCATAAAATAAAAGTTTGGCATCTTTTAGTGTCATTTTATAGTCTTTATAATTTTATTTTTAACCTAAATTATCAAATTTACCCTTTATCATGGTAACAAAATTTACCAACGTTACAATTCATTTTATCATATTAATTTTATAGAACATATTAAAATTAAATTTAATTCATAAAAATAAAAAACTATAATTTTTGAGTAGAATATTTTTCTGAAGAATAAATTGGTCTTAATAAAATTGTGTGATTATTTTATACGAACTTATTAATACATTCATTTTTATTTGAAGATTGAGATGTATTTCATATATTATTTATTCATTTCAATTCCCACAAATTTAATGGATTGGTTATACTAATAGTGTCTCTCTATTCATTTAAACATGTGCTTGCGTTAAACACAAGATACTGAAGAATTAAAATTATTTAAATAGAAATATTTATTAAAATATTGTGGTGTTACATCGACTACATAACTTCTTTAAAGAGGGGAATGTTGCGTATTTTTATATCTTTCATAGAGGGATAAAATTTTAATATTAATGAATTTGAAAAAGAAAAAAATTCACCCGTTTCCCACTCATTTGTATTTTCATATTATTTTTACCTAACACTCTCATGTATTTCTTTCACTTGATAGAGATCCCAAAGACGAGGCATCATGCTATATGCATCCATGTCCTTATGTTTCTTTAGAATATCATTAGTGATGAATGATAGCCTAAAACATTAAATATATTTGGCATCATTCTAATGTTTCTCATAGAGATAAAACTCTTCCTCAATAGCATCTTTACCATGTACTTTTGGAATAGGTTCTTCCAACACAAACAATTTTCTTTTCTTTGAATAAGATAAATTTAAGTTCCTTTTACACTTAGGGATATTTGTGTTATTCATAATGTTATCTTTATCAATTATGGATTGTAGTGATAAGTTTGAAGTCATGTTTTGATTTATATAAATTAGATGAGTATAATATTAGTAAATTATCTAATAAAATGTATATGAATAAATATTATATTATGTTAATTAATCTCCCACTATTTTATACAAACATAATAGCCCTATCTATTTTCATTGAAACATCCTATTGCTTGGAAATTCTTGTGGAAAGAAGACATATCCCATTATTATCGCCCCATCCTTGCCCGATCAAGAAATTTAATGTCTTTTAGATAGGTATTCCAAATTCCAAATGTATTAACTCACATGTCCCTTATATATTGAGTGGAATCGCCAATCCAAAAATCCTTAAATTGGATGTCCTCAACCTTTTCCTCCTGGTTTAGTAAATACATACTTCAGAAGACGATCATTGATGTGAACTAAGTTAAGTCAACCCAAAATATCAACTTAGAGTTTCCTGACAATTAAAATCACTTTGACTTTGGCCGGTCAAGCACTTAGAACTATGATTTGATTTTAACTTATGTAGTGGACGAAAATTCCAACATAATATATATATATATATAATTTAGGTATTTTATATTTATGAATAATTTTCTCATTTTAACTTTATTTCATGCTTGTTAATATTAAGTGGATTTACTTAAGTGATTAACTATTTCTTAGATACAATTTATGCATAATTATCTTTATTTTAGTTCTATCTTGAATGATACTTAATTCATTAATTATTATAAAAATGAAAAAATATTCATATTGAAATAACCATTAAAATTAACATAAATAAATTAATAAATTGGTATTATTTTGACCATTTACTAATGATTGGTTTATCAAGAGATTGATAAACTAATCGTTGAATTAGTGGAAAACACCTTGAACCATTAAGTATTTTCTATTGTAGCTTTCAACCAGTCCACCCATTTACCTTATAGATTGGTTTTACCATGAATCTAAACTTGAACCACATCCATCAAATTGGGAGTTTCATTCATTATAAATGCTTTAACTCACACATAGGTGAGGGGAACCAAAGGACTAGTTAAGGGGTTTACATTAAAAAACCATAGGCCTGCATGCCTGGACATAATAATAAGGGGATGAAAAATTGGATATCAATTTAATATAATAATAAATTAAAAGGAATCAAATCACATAAAAAGGTTTGTTCAATACTCATGATCATCCACATACATGCAATGAATTACAAATTTAATGAAAATATCATTCAATTTTAATCACTCTTATTTAAGATGAATTGCACTCAAATAAATTCATAATATTATTTCATTAATCAATTATTTTATCTTAATTTACATCTTAATTTTATTAAAATTATCTTCCATCATAATTTCAGAAAATTAAATACATTTATTGAAAATTAACTATTTACAAAAAATGTACATTGGTGGCAACACGATGAGTAACCATCCGAACTACCCAACGTGTATTATGTTCGTATACTGTATACTAATGTATCTTATGGAATACCTAAATTAACACATAATTTCTTGTTGTGTACTATAAACTGATTAAACACATAGAATAAAAGTTATTTACATAAACTGTTTTGTTTCAATGCACATAGTGTATTGACTATATTACAACTTATACATGATATGCAGTTTTGAACATTATTCAAAAATTAATTATGAATTTAATATAAATATATATAAAAACCAATTACAAGGAATGTAGAATAAAATTAATGAACACGTGGAACACATTTTGATAAGGTTAAATTAGTATAATAATGTAATTTTTAATTCTATTTAATTGGTTATATACACAGCGTGTACAATCTAGCTACACAGTATGTATATTTTTCACTATTTATCCATGGAACACACCAAGGGAATCATTGTGTAGTTATTCCATAAAAATAATGTGGTAAATGACATGTATATGGGATACTAGACATGTAGGCTTTGAGTTACATTGTCACCATTCAAGTAAGTGGTGCATGAGAATACACAACCCATCTTTGACTAATAGACTACACGTCATATACGAATGTTACATGTCCTGTAGTCTGTTAAACCATGCACCATCCTAGCCTAGTCAACATGAAATGTATTTAAATGAGAATCATATATAATAAATACAGACAGATCAAATTAATTATGAATTAATTCTTGGCGCATTAAACATCGGTACACAACTTGTACCAACGAGCTACATGGAATGTAATCTGGTTCTACCCATCCAGAATCCTCATAACCTTAGGATTAGTTCTTTGAATTTATATCATTTATAAAATTAATAAATATGATTATATTTGAATGAATAAAGAGAAAAAATATAATATCCCATGATTCACATTAAATAAATATTAAACTGGAATTGAAAACATACTATAAATGTGTAACTAAAATAATGATCATTAAATAATTAGAGATAATTATTTGACCCACTTTGATGGCAGTTGAAGGATTCGAACACAACGGAAGCATCGAACAGGGCATGCCCAGCTTAGATTTTTGTAATAATTGATGATTAATAGAAGATTTACATGATGATAAATTTGATGATCATTTTAATTGAATCAAATATTAATTTATGATTGAATAATGAAACCAAGATGTCAGATCGTCTCATATTAATTATAATTAATTTTAACAATTGGAGAATTACCTTATGATTAAGTATATCTTCATTTATGGATATTAAAATTTATATACATTGTAACATCATTTCATTATAGGAATCGAGATTATATTTCATCAATTTGGGATCCACATGTGTTCCATGAACATCAGAACTTCACTATAGGAATATTCAGTTGTCGGCGGAGTAGATCCTGATGCATATTATTTTTTCCTTTGATCGCCTTGAGAATCTCTTTGGGAAATGGTTCTATTAAATCTCTCTAGAGTTGAGAGTGGTGGAGGAGGAGAATCACTCTTTGTTCTTAAGATAATTCTTAGAGGGGGATCACTCACGAGCTTTGAGATAATTCTATTTGGACGTTGTTGCGCACAAAAAAATGAAAAGAAAACATGTAAGAAAATAATATAATTAGGTTTATATAACTCTAGGGTAAGAAAATAATAATTTCACGAGTTCCCATTTATAAATTTTTTAATCCCTACAGTAACCTAGGTTTATAATAATAATATTATTATTATTATTACTTAACATGCACAAAGCTATCTAATTAAATTTAATATTACTTATTTAAATAATATTTACTAAATTTTATTTTTCATGGGACCATTATTATTGGTATATCATTATTCAAAAATATTTATTGGGCCTTGAATAGGAATATGTATTTATAAAATAAATATCACTGTACTATTCACCAATAAATAAATAAATACTATATTCACCAAATAGAAAATAAAGGTTTATTAAATATTCTTCTCATAGAATATTCACATGAATAACTAGTGACAGAATATATGAAATCAAGGAAATATGAATAATTTTTAATCTATGTGTAGGAATATTATTTATTCAACTTGTTAAATAATAAATAATATTATTATTTTACTACAATTATGGATACACATAGTGTGTAACCCTCTAGGACTCTTTCTTAGTGGGATTAGGGGAGGAATCACAAAGTTAATGTTATCACCTATCAATAGGCCAAATCACCCATAGAAAAATAAGATAATTACATAATAACATAAAACATCATAAAAATTACTACCATGTAATATAATCCATGTAACATGATATCTTTAATCAAGAAAGTATAATGTGAGTACCATAAACCTATGTTCTTGATTTCTCTTTCTTTGACATTCCATAAATTAAACATGCCTACAGAACACCATGTCCATGGATTTATTTAGGAAATATGATTTCTTTTAAAGGGTGTGATATATCAACATTTATTAAATAACATATGGTAAAAATCCTTTCTTACATTACTCATTAGTGTACTACTCAATACAAATCCAATGCATCATAATTTTCCACAAACATATTTCATCACAGTTTTCATCAATAAATCAAAGTAATCGACTCATAATATCCATTAATGGTACTTTTAATCAATAAGGGACATTACACACATCCACATATAGGAACATCTAAATACATTTATAAATGTCTATTTTCAAGTGGCATGTCTCGTAATCATAAACTTCTCCACAATAAATTAAAAAGGGTTTACATCATGTGAAGGTGCCCCAAACTCCTATGTGTTTCAACCCCCAATAGCCTATACCATTTTTGTCCCTCTAATTATTTCTTCAAGAAATTGAAAAAATATTTAGAAATATTATCATCGTACTTATGGGTTCCCATAATAGTGGGGAACTACTATGGCCTTTTAGTGTGACATCTACTTATAGGATATTATCAGATGTTATATTACACAAAATAAAAATCATGCTTGATATTGAGTTTTATAATTTTCAAAAATATGATTAGATATAATTTTAAATTAAATAAATTTTGTTATATGTCACCAAATACAACAACTTTACGTAACCCCAAAATAAATTCCATGTATATCTCATCCCACTTCTAGATAAGTATGGGAAGAGGATCAAGTAGAATAAAATTCTTTTTATGATTTTCATTGTCTTATTTTCATGTTTATAAATGTGAAAAACTTTACTTAGTGCCAAATCCTATAACTGGATACTTAAATCATAACATCGCCTCATAATTATTTTCTGTGGTACATGGGTTAATATCCCACTGAGAATAATAAAAATATTGTATCACAACCGACCTCATTAATAAATGACCCACATATCTATTATGAAAAAATATTAAAATTCCATTGAGATATCGATACCAATCATTGGTGGTCTCCCCATTATGTATAGAACTCCTGCTGTCCTAGAAATATTCATATTATAGACACTCTTTAGGAATAAGATCAAGGGGAGAAGGAGTCAACTAATCATTGTAAAGGAATATATCTTAATTCTACTCTTTTAACTCCAAGTGAATCCTAGAAAAGAGATACATTAATGTCCACTTATTACTTGAATCCTTTAATATTTGAAAAAAATTATGACATTGCATTAGTGACCACTTGCCCTTTTCCTAGAATAGAGTTGATACCATAGTTAAACTCCAGAAGAAACTAATCCCACCACATTTGTATGAGGTTAAGACATTCAAAAAAAATATTACTTGAACACTTCTGATTGGAGTTAACCATGAACTTACTCCCAAAGAGATAATATTAACAAAAATTCAAAGCATACATAATTGCTATAATATCAATGTCATGGGTTGGGAGTTTGTCTCATGTGGTTAAATTTGGTGATAACCTTATGATACCAAATGATCTCGTTACATGATCACGCAACCCAATATTGCACCCAATGCATCAAAATACAACACATAACCTCAAATATCTTCAATAAAGATCAAAATAAGTAGTGAATTTAATCATTCAAACCCCCCACAAAAATATTCCTATCATTTTGAGTTTCATAAAATTTCACCACCTTCTAGGTGAGAGAAGTCAGGGGAGACACTAATATAGGTAAATCCTTTGCTAACTGCTAGTAATATATATCTATAAATAAGAAGATCATTATTTCAAACACATGTCTTGTCTCTCCCAAAGACATAAAAACTCATACCTTCTCATGATTGAAATATATTTCTTATTTTTATAACACATGTCCCAAGAATTATACTTCTTGTATCCAGGATACTCATTTCAATATCTTAACAAAGAGGAATAGTTCGCAAAATTACTTCAATAAAATCATCAAATAATGCTTGTGATCCTCATTAAAATAATAATAGACCACGATGTCATCCAGAAATAACACAATAAAGGAGTCAAGGTATTAGTGGAATATATGGTTCATTAATTCCAAAATTTTATTTGGTGAATTAGTTAACCCACTTGGCATCACCAAATACTTAAAAAGACCATACCTTATCCTAAATGTTATCTTTGGAATTTCATATTCCTTAACTCTGAACTAATTGTACACAAATCAAATATCAATTTTTAAGAATCACACCACCCCTTTAAACTGATTAAAATGGTATTTGATATAGGGAAAGGGATACTTGTTCTTAATTAACACCCCATTAAAATTTCAATAATGAGATAAAATTAACCCATCTCAATAAAAATTAAATACAATGCCATATCCATTAATGAGATATAAATAACCTTGGAAGGAGATCAAAAGACTTACTACTTCTTCCCAAGGGGTGTAAAAATCTCTATAATGCATGTCATGATCTATCATGGATGTTTTAAAAATTCCACAACACTAATAGAAATTAATGAGTGAGAATGAAAATAATCAAATAATTAAATCAAAATATATGATGCATTAATTATGGTACCTCTAACTATCATCAACCATAACTCAGGCTCCACGAGAGTGGGCCCCCAATACATGTAACTACATGTTCTTGGTTTAAGTCTGAGGTCTAATCATATTATAAGGTTCTTTCCATATATATATATTTAACTATGATGTGATCTAGTCATACCTCTTCACCACTTAGGTTGTGGGCCCTCTTCCTTAGAGGCATATAATTGAACAATAGATCCCTTAGGTTTTGGGGATCTTACACTACTTCAGAGAGATATACATGCATTTCAAAACATCTCAAAATGGTCTAGATTCCCACAATAATTAAAATATTTAGAGGATACAAGGAACGAGTACCTCGTATTCCTTGACCTACCATACTAGAAACATACAAGAGATCTTCCACTTGTGGTTCTTTATAATTAAAACGAAGATGGATTCCTGAAGACAATGCTACAAGAGCTACTTGGCTCATCATAATTTTTCTTCTTCTCAGAGAATCCACTACCACTCCCACATTAGGGAACACCAATCAACTCCAGTGACATGTCCTGGTAAATCATTAGCATCATGGATCACCTTAAAAACTCAGTATAATTCATTACATTTTAAAGAAGATCCATAGATAAAATCATAGGATGAAGAATCAATTAAAACCTTTAATATATCATTTTATAATAGCTCTAGTGAAAATAAATAAGCTCAAAAAAATCTATTCACATACTCTATAACTATTCTACAACCTTGTTAAAGAGAAACAAATTATCAAGACTTGGATAGTTCTATTATGTCTGAATAAATCTTCTGGATAAAAATTTCCATAAAATAATTTCATTTTAGGTGTTCATGATGATCTGCCTAAATAAATTACTCCCACTATTTATGGATAGGGCCTTCAACCATAAATGTGGAACACTTCCCCTTGATAGAATTTTGGGATTCATAGAACATGAAAATCCTCCCAATCTTCTCTATCCAACCCTCACCTTCATGGGGACCGTCTCTTACATGGAATGACAGTTTATTGTAATGGTGTAATTCCTAAAATTAGTTGTTCTTAAGCCTGGAACATACTTATATAGATTCATAGGGATGGTATCCACTCCTTGGACAATATCTCATACCATTATAATCTTATTCATGAAAAGATTCTGGTCCACTGGGGGATTTTTCCACAAAAAAGTGGTTTTCACTCTTTCTAAACGGTTCACTAGAGTCCCTCATTGGAGAAAAATACTACAAAGAATCAATTAAAATAAATAAATCATAAATAAAATAGTAAATCATAAAGAAAATTCATAAAAATTCATAAATTAACCAATATCATCATGAATGAAGCAACATATTATACGTCACCCTACTTTGAAACATGGTATGGGTTCATAGTATGAAATCCATGCATGTTTCCCAATAATAAAGGGTAACCAAATCCAGAACAGAAATAACATTTCCAATGTCCCCTGAAAACTGATTTTTAGGTACAAATATTGTTGTTCAGACACTTTTTTGAATAACTCACCTGGTCCTCAGCAGTCATATCTTTTATAAGTACCCTCTTTTCCAGGAATGTTTTTGAAATATTTCTTGATATATTTTTTAATCCTAGAGATGAAAAAATGTTAAATTATAAGGCTCGACATGCCAGGAATTAATTTTATTAAAATTTTAGATATATTTTATATCACATTCAAATGGTTTCTTAATAAAATGGGATAACACTTAAATAGAGTATCGAATCAGAAATCTGAGATCATGGTTAGTTATAAAACATTATGTTCATTTTAAGTGTGACCAAAAATAGGTTTCTGTGGAATTATCATACAAAATCTATTAGGGGTGGGTAAATTTAGTTAAATAAATTAATAAATGTATTTATTTAATTATATTATCCTAATAAAGAAATTATTTCCATAAACCATTATTTAAAATTCTCCAGGTTTAACTACATAAGCCATGGGATAATTGAGAGCGATTTGGAAGCAGAAAACAAAGAGACTCTATATCAAGGAAGATTGGGAAGTAGCAAACCTAATGGTTCCTCTTCATTATTAGAGAACACATTCTTAGATGAAAAATAATCTAAAACTAGGTCAGACTCATCAATTCATTTTTTGATCCACTATTCATCAAATTGATTGGGTTGGAATATAATTATTCTTTTATCTATGTTTGAATTTAGCCACCTCATGTTCCAATGAATATATATTAAGTTGTTTATTTAGTTTTATCAGCATGTCAGCCCAAATATATATTTTTTATCCATGAACGCTTTAAAACAATAGTTTAAATCAATTTCTTGTTCCGTTTTGTATTTGTTCTTTTTGTTTATCATCGTTGGACCACGAGGTCATGATTATAAATTTCTGGGAACGATAGAGAACGATCGGACGTTCGAATCCATGGAGATTTCATGTGCAATTAACCAAACAATAAATGAGGGATGAAATTATAGGATTATTATATTATGAATGATTTATTTGTTTATCCAAGATACAAACTAGAGAAGAAGGAAATGTGAGGTTTTCATGGGGAAACGACGGTGTGTGTGGGTTCATGCGGGAAGAGAAGAAGGTTTGATTTCTTGCCACTAGAGGGCCCAAATCACCAACCATATCAAGATCCACTATATTCATTCTTCTCAGAGGCAAGATATTAAGAAACAGATATAGATCTAGGATCCATAGAATGGATCTAAATTTCTGACAAAAAATCCTACTACGAGACGTATAGTCTGAATAACATGTGGTGTGTACGGACTTGGTTGTGGTGGTTGGGGTTTCATGAGATAATAAGTATCACATGCCATGTGGTACCCCTACATTCCATGTGCCCACATGATAGTGACTCTCCATGTATTCTAGGAGTGCACAGTAATGGGCATAGCAAGGCACATTCCATGTGCTGAAGTACATAGGCACTGGAAAGATACACGAACACAGCCAGGGATCAAGAGTAGTACCCCAAGTGGATCGGACACATTGTGTATCCACCTTGAATGAAATGTAATACTTAATGGGAAGAAATAAATGTTCTAGTTATGAAAGGGTAAGGTGATGGAGTAGGACCACATTATATGTGGGTCCCCTTACATTCTGTATACCCCTTCAGTCCTTTTATGGAAACTTCAACCTCTCATATATCCTTCATTTGGAGTCAGAGTTTGGATGGTGAGAAGCCTCTCCTAGATTCATTTCTACATATAACATGTTGGTGGCCTCCAAATTGTATTTATAGATAATATGAATGATTTTATGGATATTAGTATTATTTAGGTGTCTCTTCACAATGGAAGTGATCAAGTGGGATTGTTAGAGTGTTACCCCTTGGCTGACTCGGGCACAGGTCCACTATCTACCTATCGAGTTGTACTCCCCTATGGAATTAGCATGTAGGTCATCTAACTACTGATTGGTATCCCCCGCCTATTTAATTTGGGTTTTATTTCTCTACCTACTAATTTCCCCCCCCCACCACCACCATAATGGCTTTAGGGTGTGGGTCTTCTATCTATTGAGTGGTACACCCTGACGTACTGGGTCGTGGGTCTAATATTTGTTGACTTGTTCTCCCATATGGAATTTGTGTGTGGGTCCTATATCTACTTAGTGGTACTTTGTAGGAATTAGTGTGTAGGTACTCTACCTACTTAGTAGTACACCCTTATAGACTAGGGTGTAGGTCCTCTGCATATATAGTTTTACACCCTATCAGATAGGGTGCAGGTCCTCCATACACTGAGTGGAACCCCATAATTCACTAGTTCATCTGTCCTATTCTTGGATATTTCCCCTTGATTGTGAGAAATAGTGGAGAGGTGTGCACACTCCATAGGGTTACACCTTTTGATAGACATGTGATATGTTATGTATCATGGATAGACTTTTGGAACTAATGGAACTCTTTACCTCATTTGGTCTATGAAATGTAGATCCCCTTTATACTTTTACTTGGGTTTCGTTAGTTTGATCATATATATATATATATATATATCCATGTTGATGGATTTTTTTTCACTATTTATTTTCATTGAGATATCTTCTTGTCTATATATTCCCATCGTGTGTCTTACTGCTTCCCCCCTCAACATTCAGGTTTTCATACTAGGTATGTATTTACTCACCCCTATATGGGATTTCACCTCAGATGGCATGTCTTATGCAGATGATGGATAGGTCAGTGGTAACTACAGATGATCATGGGAATACCTAAAGAATTTGACCGTATATGGTGGTTGGGGATTAGAGATCAAGAGTTGGGATCTCTCAGTGTTTTACATTTAAGATTTTTTAACTTGGGACATCATTCTAGTTAGGCGTGTATTTTTTCCCTTTACTTTATGTTTTATTCCTCACAATCTAGTATGCCCTAGAAATTTTTCATTTTGGGTTTATATTCTATTTTTTTCATATTGTTTTATTATTCCTCTAAACATATTCATTGAAATGATTATGTGTGTGAATATAGGTACACTAGGAAAAGGTATTCCATGTTTGATGTGCCTTTCTATGCTTATTGTTAGCCCTTGGCCTATGGAGGTGGGATTGGGGTAGTTATAGCTCAATCCCATTTGGTTCAGCTCCTGCTAGATAGGTATCAGAGCTATTTCCATCTTTGGGAAGGTGTTTGGGGTAGTTAATACATGAGGATTGTTGGGTCGGCTCATGAAATATTGGTATCAAAGGCTTGTTCGATGCTTGGGATGGTGTTTGGAGTACTCCCTTTATATGGTTTTGGTTAATATTTAGGGAAACATTGTTAAGGTCTCTCGAGTGTGACTCTTGGGGTAGGGAATCCAGTGTTGTTGTGGCAGTTTACATATCCATTAACTAGGCACTTGACTACCTACCTTTTGACTCAATAGAGTGATACATTAGTTAGTGGGATAAAATTATACATGTATCATATAGTATTGAAGATTTCACTTTCCTTATTGAGTTATCTCTACATTGTGTGTGTGTATATATATATATATATATTCTCATGTGTCTATGGTATGTCTTGATTAAATTTTTTTGGATTCTTATGTGATGAAAGGTAGCCAGGTTACTAGTTATAGATCATGATGAGTATCTGAAAAGTTACGAGGCCCAGTTCAAGGTCCATCCAGTAAGGTCCTTACTCAAGTTTGATAGGTAGCAGCACCACCACCCATCATGATTTATATCATACCAACCGGGCAAGATGAGGATGTGTACAAGATTAGTACACTCTGCGAGTTCCAACACTAGAGGCCGGTGAGGTTCCATGGTGAGCCAGATTCCTAAACCATGGAGGATTGGCTAGAGTCGGTGATCTGTTTGGTAAATATTATCTTGAAACTGATTGATCTGGTTGTTTCACGAGCAATTAGCCTTTTCCATGGAGAATATTGGTTGTAGTGAAGTCTTGTTAAATAAATACATGACATTTCGACTGTCTCATATCCCGAATTCTAGCAACTATTTCATGAGGAGTACTACCCATTCTTCTTATGCTCGGTTCATATTCATCATCTTCTAGAGATCAAATAGGGAGGGATCAAAGTGTTTGAGTACACTGTAAGGTTCACATATCATACATAAAACTCCCTTGACATGATCTGGGATGGCTACATCCGAACACATAAATTTGAGTAGGGTCTTTGTAGACATATTTGTGCCAGTACCGTACCATTGTGAATCCCCATCTTTGAAGAGGTGTTGGAGTGGTCATTGGTGATATAGAGATTCATATCAAAGGGATTCTAGGTAGCTAGAGATGATAGTTCATGTTACATGGTTGATTCATCTATAGTAGCTAGAAAGTGATAGTCGATAGGTTCTCAGTAAAGGAGACCTGCCCTTGATCAGAATTAGGCTCGTGGTCATGAAACAAAGGGATGGGAATAGATGACCAGGGCATCCCAGAGAGGGTAGGTTCTATGTATGTGACAAAAAAAGGCAACATGGTTCACAATTTATTGACCAGATGTATTGTATAGAGTTGGAAGATAGTGGATGAACCACCATGGAAAAGGAAGTTTCATGATCAGGGGTCTCTTATGAGAGGAAAGGGTGGAGGACCTGGTAGAGGGGAAAGTGTATATCTATGGGGAGGATTCGTGGTTGGTGAAAAATTTTATGATATCCTTCCACCACCACCACTAGTCACCCTTTGTGGGATTAGGGAGTAACCAGTTTAAGTCTTGGAGAGCTCTAGACTATGGAGTCTTATGGCCCAGTAGTACATGAGATGATTAAATGTATTATCTATGTTTATTCTAAAAATTATTTAGTATCAGTAGACAAGGGTGTGAGTCATTACTTCATATATTTACTCCTGGTGTGAGATATGGAGCTCCTAGATGAGGATTTAGTCTATCATATTTGTCATGAGGATCCTATGGGGAACACTTCTTTTATATCTTTTATCTTCTTATAGTTCAACCTATAACTTTGTGGTGGGAGTTTATCATGGGAAATGTTTTTCATTACAATGCAACCTCATCAAATCACCGTGGGTATGTATTTTTTTCCATGGTTATATCCCAGATTGACTATCATCACATATGAGTCATATGTCTTCATACTAAGGGGATTATATTCTCCTTTTCGGGTGAGAGAGATATCATGGAAGGGAAAGTGGGTTTTGTGAGCCAAAGGTTGTAGACCATTACCCATCATTTGTAGAGTGTATCACTTAGTGTAGTAGTAACTTAAATAATCTATATTCCTTATGTTTTGGAGTATTTGTGTATGTCTTCACGGGGAACATCTCAAGATTACCTTCAAGGAAGTAGATAAAGTTTTTTATTGTGTTTTTTCTCAGGAATGCTATGATATATTTTTTATCAGATATCACCTATCAAGCATTAGGATATATAGTCACAGTTGGAGGACCATCAAGAAATGGTTTTCTTCTGGCCCGGGGTGTCACCTTTGGCAGCTCTAGAGTTTTTTCTGAAAAAGACAAACCAAATCTTACGGGTTTACATGTATTATCATCGCCTAAACCAGTACATGATAATGAACAAGTAACCCTTTTCTAGAAATTATGACCTCTTTGATCAATTGTGGGGGATGAGAAGGTTCTTGAAAATAAATCTTAGGTCCACCTACCATCAGTTGAGAGTTTCTGAGAAAGATATTTTGATTCTAGTATTCTGAGGTCACTACGGATGCTATGAGATCTTGTTGGTACCCTTTGGTGTGATGAATATCCTTATTTATAGGGACCAGTTTTTTGTTATCATCCTTGATGATATACTCATATACATTTGTTAGAGGATGAGTATAAATATCACTTGAGGATTTTCCCAAATTTTCTTTGGTAGAACTAGCTTTATGAAGTGATCTCAAAGTTTCAGTTCTGGATTCATGAGGATCACATCCTGGGGAATTTCAGTTCTGATCATGGTTTAGTTATGGACCAAATAAATATTGATACATTGCTTGATTGGGAGCCACCCGTGAGTGTATCAGATGTGAGGAGTTTTCTTACCTTAGAGGGGTACTACAGGAGGATTTTGGATGACTTATCTATGATTATAGGACATTTGGACACCCTAATGCAGAAAGGGTAACCTTTTACTAGGACTGATCAGTTCCACATATCCTTTGAGTACATGACATTGAGGCTGACAAGTGATCCAATTTTCAGAATACTGGATGAGTGTGTGGAGTACATAGTGTATTGTATATCCTGAAGAGCTAGGATCAGATGTCTGTTCATGCAGAGAATAGAAATTATCATATATGGTTCAAGGAAGTTGAGACCCCATGTGAAAAACTATGCAACTCAAATCCTAGATCTTGGGGTGGTAGTCTTCTCTCTAAGGATTAGGCAGCACTATCTTCTCGGAGAAAATTTCGTGGTTTACTCAAACCATCAGAGTCTCAAGTATGTCTTCACATAGAGATACCTGAACTTAAGACAAAGGAATTTGTTGGATATCTTGTAGGACTATGACGTTTATAAATTCAATACTCTTAGGAAGGGTAATGTGGTAGAAGATTCCCTTAGTAGAAAGTCCCATGATTTTTTTCTTCAGGAAATGTCTGGGTAGTTGGATTCCATGTAGCTAATCTTGGTGGAGTAGAAGGGTGTATCTTTTCTTCAGTCAATGGTGTTGAGACCTCCACTCCTTAATCAGGTGAGAGAGTCGTAGTTTGGAGACATCGCCTATGAGATCTTTTGCGACCACATATACTTAACAAATTCCCCTAATTTATTTTATGAAGGTGGTAATCACACCATCCTTTTCCACGGATAGATGGTGGTCCTATTACTGATATGGGAGGATGAAATGATGGATTTTCAAACTTATCCTTTGGTTATACATTTGAGTGTGGGGAAGATTTAAAGTGACCTTATGTGGGTGTTATAGTTGGCCAGAATGAGAAAGATAGTGGCTAAGTTTATATCACAGTGCCACATCGGTTTATAGGTAAAGGTTGAGAACCAAGTTCTAATGGGATGGTTGGAGCCTCTTGATATACCATATTGGAAATGGGATAACATATCCATGAAATTTTGACAAGTATTACTCATATAGTGAAGGGTCTTGACTCCATCCGGGTGATAGTTGACTGAATCACAAAGTCATCACACTTCCTTTCTATCAGAAAACTGAGTTTGGTGGATAGTTTGAGGCCAATGTATTTACAAGAGATTTTTAGACATCATGGGGTTCCCTTGACTATTGTATCTGATCATTATGTGTGGTTTGTGTCATTAGTTTAGAGAGGCATGTAGAAAGAATTTGGGATATATATTAGGATTTTTACAACCATCTACCCATAGACAGATGGTCAGACCAAGCATACTAACCAGGTGTTTGAGGATATGATGAGGGCTTTCATGTTAGACATTGTTCGGGTCTTGGAGGATCACTTTACACTCGTAGATCTTGCATATAGAAATAAATACAACTCTAATATTAGCATGACATGTTTAGAGGAGCTACATGGGAGACCATAGAGATCACCCTTGTGCTAGACATAGATCAGTGAGATATATCTTTTTGGTTTATAGATGATGTATGAGATGATAGATAAGGTCCAGGTCATCCGTGAGCGGATGAGGAAATACCAAATATGGAAAACATCATCTGCATATATCAATAATAGCCCCTTATAGTACAAAAAAGGGACACCATGTTTTCCTGAGAGTCTCCCCATGATAAAGATTGTGGAGGTTCGGTAGAGGAGGGATGTTTTCCCAAATGTTCCATAGTCCATTCAATATCTTATATAGGGTTATCGAGGTTTATTTCCCATTTGCCTTACCCTACCATCTAGAGAGGGTGCATGATGTCTTACATGTGTCATAGATTAAGGGATATGTGCATGAAATTGTACATGTTATTGACCGGGGAAAGTATTACATCCAGGATGGAGCCACTTTTGAGGTGAACTTGATGGAAGTCAATGACCGGAAGAAGAGGACCCAATGTGGATGGACCATCCCATTGGTTCTCATGTTATGGAAACATGGGAGTGTGCAGTAGTGCTACTCATAGCTGGGGATCCATATACATGCTTAGTATCCATAACTTTTTGTTTATTTTTTCTTTTCGGGGATGAAAATATAGAATGAGTGAACAATTTAGAGACCCTTTTCCCCTTGTAATACATTAAAATATTTGTAAATATATTTTTAGAATTAATGGATGAAATGTCGTGTGATTCTGAGAACCGGTGTGACCCGAATTTATTTAATAAAAAAATAAATATATTTTATATTACGAGCACATTATTTCTTAAATAAAATGTTATAACTATTACACAGAATATTGAATAAAAAATCAGAGACCACGATTGAGCCCAAAACATGATGTTTACCTTGGTAACGACCTAATAATGGTCAGTATAGGATGTTCGGACAAAAGTGTTCATGGGAGGTTGTGTTTAGATAAATAAATAATTAAATTTATTTATATAATTAAATTAACCAAATAACAAATCCCATTTAATTCACCATTATGACAAATTCTCTTGGTTTAGCCACATAATCACAAGTAAAATTGAGAGGTTCCTTTCACCCATCATTGGTGATTCAGAATCAGGCAATGAGGAAACTTTGGATCTTGGAAGATCGAGATGCAGTGAACATAATGATTACCCTTCTTCGTTGGTCAGTGTGTTATTCAACAAAGAGAAATCTGAAACTAGGTAATACTTTTCAATTCATGGTTTATTCCACAATAGATTACATTTATTGAGAAGTATCACAATTCTCCTTTTATCTACATTCTAATTGAGCCATTACATGCACCACTATATTGAAATAAAAAATTTTATTCATTTTTCTTACCTTGGAACCCCAAATTTGTATCTATTGGCCATGGATTATTGTCCAAAAATCATTATACGTTTTTTCTTGTGTGTTTCTCAATTTTCTCTTCGTGTTAGTCATCTTTATACCACAGGATCCTGACTCGACCATGACGTGCAATACCAAGTGCTACTGGACCCTAGATCCATGGAGGATTTTTGTGTGGAAAACTGAATGATAGGTTAGGGATGAAAATAATGGATTTTCATATTTTTAGTGATCAATTTTTTGATCCGGGATCCAAAATGGATATGGAAGGAACAGTAGGCATGTGAGGGGAGATGTAAGTGCATGAAAGTTCATTTAAAAAGACCCAGAGGATCGACTTACAAACAATAAAGGGCAGGAATATCCGACTAGAGAAAGATCCACCATTTTCGAGTGGATTAGAGGAATGATCCAAAGAAACTGTCACAAATCTGGGATCTGCAGAACAGATCTAGCTTTTTTTTGAAAGACACAACTACATTATATGTATTTTTAAGAACACACAACATATAGGTTCATGATTTCAACAGCTTGGGTTTCATGATATTATAAGTATCATTTGTCATGTAGGACCCCCCACATGTTGTGTGAACCTCATGCTGGTGGCCTAAAATGTACTCTGAAAGTACACAAACATGGTCATGTTTATGTCATTCTATGAAGTTCATGAACATGGTCAAGATACAAATACACGGTCAAGGAGCACAGGAAGTACCCAAAGTGGCTCGAACACACCGTGTAGTCAGCTTACTCATTATGTAGAACTACATGGATAGTGAGTCTTGTACTAGTTTGGACACTACTGGGTGATAGAGTGAGACCACTCATCATTTAAATCCTCATACACACCATTTACCCCTTCTTTCCTTTTAAATAAACTTCAACTTCTCGTATCTCTTTTGTTTGGACTCATATTTTGTCCTACAAGTATCCTATCCTGATTTCTTCTATGTAGAACACGATGGTGGCCTTTATATTTTCCTTTTCAATACAATGGAAGATTTTATGGTCATGAAGCTTGTTTATACATCAATTGATGATGGTAGTGGTCGGGTGGGATAATTAGAGTGGGACCCCCATGACAGACTATGGTGAGGGTCCTCTCTTTATCTATTGGGTTATGTCCCCAATGGAATTAGGGTGTGGGTTCTCTGCCTACTGAGTGGTACCCCCAATGGAATTACTGTTGGGGTCCTGTACCTACTATGTTTTAAACCTCAATGGTATTAGGGTGTGAGTCCTCTATCCAATTAGTGGTACCCTCTGACATACTAGGTCATATGTCATGTATCTATTAAGTTTTACCCCCTATAGAATTCAGGTGTGGGTATTCTACCTAGTGAGTTTTACACCCATATGGAATTATAGTGAAGGTACTATACCAATTGAGTGGTACCCACTGATGGACTATGGTATAGGTCTCCTACCTAAAAAGTTGTACCCACAATCAGATAGAGTGTGGGTCCTCTATACACTGAGTGACATTCCCTAAGGCACTATGGAATAGGTCTGATTCTTGGATATTGTGTCCACTCGACTATACGACACTTGGAAAGGTGTTGGACCTCTACAAGGTTACTACTTTAGAAATACTCGTGAGAATATGGTCATTATAGATAGACTTCTAAAACTGATGGTACTCTTTTCATGGGTTGGGCTATGAGATGGAGATTCTCTTTTATCACTTGTATGGGTTTTTCTTGTTTGATCATACATAAAAACATATATATATATATATATGTGTGTGTGTGTGTGTGTCCATATTGTTATATTTTTTTTACATTCTTTCTTTTGGTTGAGTTGCCTTTATATCTATCTAGTCATGTTGCGTCTTTCACTACTTCCTCAATTAAATTTCAGGGCTTCATACTTGGTATGTATGCACTCAACCTTGCATGGGATTTTCCTTTATGGTTCATGTCTTATGAAGATGGTAAATGATTCATCGGTGACTATGGAGGAGTATAGAGATAAATGGTGCATTGGACCATGTACAGTGGTCTAATATTGGAGATCAGGAGATGGGCTCTCTCATCATTTTACATTCTATTTGTGTGAGGTTGCGACATTTTTTTGTTGGACATGTACTTTTTCCATTTAGTTTATGTTGTTGTTGTCATACTCTTGTACACCATAGAGGTTATTCATGCTGGTATTATATTCTTATTTTTACATCTTTTTCTTTTATTATTACTCTGCACTTATACATTGAGATGGTCGGGTGTGTGAATATATGTACACTATCAAAACGCCACCAATATTAGAATTTACTTTTGGTGCTTGTAGGAATCCCCTAGCCTTTGGAGGTGGCCTTCAGGTTGTTATAGCTCGATTCCCATTGGCTTGAGTCATGAAAACTCTTTTCGCATGATTACCCAAATAATATATATATATATATATATATTAATGGAGGCTATTAGATCATTTTATCTTGAACAAATACAGGACACCCCTTAACCGAGCACCCAAGCTAACCTGTGGCATTGCCTATAGAGAATTTCTAACCCCATTAGTTAGTAACTAGTTTCTTGGAATCATGTAATTCCTTTGGGGATGGTTTGACCAATGGAATCACTAAAAATATTTGTTCCACAAACCAAAAATGAACTCACCATAACATGGAAATGCATGCTCCAATATATAAGTGGACATAGATAATATAAATAAAAATGAGGAACATAAATAACACTCCAAACCATATGATAATAATAAATACGTGAACTTAAAATGAGAGTGATTGGGGATATTAATATGTATACAAGTACAAAAATAAATGGGATGCGTACCCATTTTGAAATACAATACACATCAACCAGGCCAACCATAAATGAACAAATTATAGATACCCATATCTTTGTGACATGGGGGTAATATCCCCCACAAAGTAACCACTACCAACCTAAGATCCACTAATAATAGTACATGTTTCCTACATGTGGTTCATTAACTTCACATGAAGTTGTAACAAACTATTATTTTGTGAATTTTTTTTCAAATTAATATAACCTTTTTGATATTTTTCATTTCACACAACACATAATATATATATTTTTATATGAATGGACTAAATTTGGGTTGTGTTTCATGGAACACCAAGTTATGATTTCACTACACGCAACACAATGATTAGATTTGGGTACACACAAAACTATGTTTGTCTTATTTTGCACACAATTCTATGTTCCTTCAATAGCTTGTGTTACACACATAGCCTAGTGTTTCCAAACGAAATATATAATTAATATTATTATTAAAATATAATCATAATTACCATCTAGCCATTCTAATTGTTTTTATGAATATCATTAATTAAATTATGAAAATGTTGTTTAAAATGTATATAATATGAATTATTTGGAAACCAATTCACTATAAATTAAAATAAAACTCTTTTGAAAATATAGGAAATATTTTGATGGAAAACAATATTTATGAAATCAAATAATTTTTAACTTAATATGTTAATTAAATTAAATTTGATAAATTATAATAATTAAATATATTTATTTATTATATTTAATAAACTATTTAATTTTCTTATTAAGTGTTTTCTAGACAATAGATGTGAATAAATACAACTTTTTCAATAATAAGATGTATTTTTCTAGAAGGCAATTTTACCTCCATTTAATAGATAAGATAATTTAAATATAATTTTTTAAAAAATTATTATTTTTATATGGGAATATAAAATTTATTTTTTGAAATTATATTATCAAAATTTACTATGGGATATTTTTTTGTTTTTTTCTGAAAAGTTTCATTTTTTGATAAGTTGTGAAAAATACTTAATTTTAATTCAAAAGAGAATTTTCATATAATTTTTTATATATTTAAATGGTATTATAATTTGGCTTTAAAGTATAATTATATCAATTATACATAAATTAATCCAATTTATATCATTTTATCCAATTACACATCGAAATTGGTTTTAAAAACATTTCAAAATGTTGGACCTTCTCACTTTAATAACTCGCCATCTCGTCCGCTCTACGAGATTAACATCAAATTAATTTATACCAATTCTGTTATTAGAATTTTGGAAAATGGATTACATATTTTTAATAATCATAATTTAAAATTTATAATAAGTTAAACATTATTTTTTATCCAAAATATTTTTGGAATTAACTAAAATTAATTACAACGATTAATATAAAAACATGATTACATAGTAGTTAAACATTAATTTAAGGGTCCTAATAACCTAGAAGTTTGTCCAAAATCCATTTTATGGGTATATTTATATCAATTTTCCGATTTTATCTAAAATTCATAATTATTGGAGTCACTTGGTGGGTGGGATAAGTAAAAATAGTGTTATTCGTTTTATATTTACAAGAACACCACTCCTCCTCCACTATAAAAAGGAAACCTTACCCCTCACTTATTCACACCTCTCAATCAACTTTTTCAAGGTCAAAAACTATCCAAATATCCTTAAAAATTCACTTTTTTCATCCTAGAATTCTCCCTTTTGAAATAACTCTAACCAAGGAAGCCCATTATTGTAAACCAAGAGGAGTTACCCAAAGAGGAGGTAACATCCTTCAACAAGCTCTTTTGATTTATTTTCATTAAAAACCCTTTAAAATCTTCTTATTTATTGATTATATAATAAAAATAGTTTAATAAATATTTTGAGATATTATTATTCAAATTTTTTTACTTACAAATACACACACTTCTATGAAATGGGTAACAAACTTATCATTCGTGTGTGTGGTGGACTACCACCTTGCAAAATGATGTCACTCATTTTTCTTTTAAAACCTCCCAAGGTTGGGAATATTGATGTACATATTGTTTTTATATGATATTTATGATATAAATGAAGTCTTTTTACTTAGTTAATTATTATACAAAACATACCTTCTTGATTTCCATTTTTTGTAAATATGATAACTTCGTTTGTGGACGTGTGGACTACCACCTTCCTCAGAAGATATGATTCGTTCACAAATTAAATGGTATATATTAAGGATGGTTTTAGTCAAAAAAATATAAAATATATGCCATAATAATTATAATTTAATCATAATTTATGTGTGTGTGTATTTAATTTACTTAATTTCTTTCAATTCGACGAGAAAATGAAAACAGAGTTCATGCATACGTACGGCCAATCATCTCCGTGAACATTGTATTCCATTTAATATTTATATATTTTATATATTCATATAAATATTTTTATAATGATAATTTATTATATTTATATCATGTTTTAAATTATGTAAATAAGTAAATCATGGTCTATGTAATAGGATCAAGAATAAGAAGTCAAATCATGTATGAAAAACAAAGCGTTTATTACCCGAAGCATAACCTAAACATGAAATTATTAATAGACAGGTAATATAATGTCTTAATCAAGTAATTTACATTATTATATATAATAATATGATTCTATGTTAGATTTATGATAAATATATATTTATTATATAGTATTTTTGAACATGTATAAATAAACTCAAGGCTTAAGATAATGGTTTTCACATCTCACTTTTTTTTATATTTATGCCTTATTTACCACTCATTTATTTTCTATAGTGTATATAATTCCCATGAATGTGTTATTTTATTCCAAAAAATAAATTTATGGTTATTTAAATATCTATTTGATTGTATTTATTTCATGGGGCTTACGGTTCAAACGTTACCAATTTGGTAAAGTAATTTTTGTCTCAATTTTCCTTCTTTGAGATATATGTCATCTTATGAACCTATATTTTTCTGTGGTGTGTATATACTACCTTTTACAACTTATATCATGAATAACATTCTTTCATGATATTTTAATCTTCATGTAATCTCATTTTCTCATGTGGATTATGGGTCATAGTAACCAAAGTGGTCATAGTTTATTACTTTAGTTTCAAATCAAAAAAAAATACTAATTATCTACTCTTATATTATTTTGTAAGTAATAAAATTTTATCAAACACATTATCTGAATGATAAATTTTTGAGAAACACTATCTCCTAACATGTATTATCTTTCATGAATCAGTTAGAGGCCCATGGGTATTATTTCTCCATGAATGGATGTTTTATGTGATAGAATCATTAATCCCTAATCCTCATTTAAAGGAGGAGAGTGATGAGGAGTTTGTTATTTATGATAACCACCTAAATGATACAGTTGATGTTCAGTTCTTAATGGTTTCATCCACATATAATGAACTCATAATGTCACATAAACATAGGGATACATGTACCATGATCTTGTATCACCATGGTCTTTATTAATAGAGAGAAATACATGAATGGTTTGAGATATCTAAGGAATTATTTCAGAACAAACATATATAAGGTGTGGCATATGGGCCTCATGTAGTCAAACTCATTAGGTACATTGAGAACCTATACTGTATATGGTTTAAACTACATGAGGAATCACACATTGATATATTTCTTTCAACACTCCCTCAATGATTATTTGTTTTTTTTAAATTTAATTTGAAAAACATAAAGAAGTCTCTTCTAAATCTTCTCACATTATTTCACCAAGTTAACAAGGATATGAATCATGAAAATACTTCTATTATGATTGTGAATAAATGGAAGGGTCAAGAAAATAGATACAATACTTACTTCAAGTTTCAATATTATTCACAAGACTTTTTAGGAATAGAAAATTTAAGTTAAAGTAATTGGAATATGAACTATCTATTTTTAAGGATGTAGAAGAAAGAATTGAAGAAAAAATACTCCCTTAAAAATAAGCAACGTGAAAATTCTAGCACCTTTTTCATCAATTTTAATTTATCCATTTCTAAAAAATGGGTATTATATGCATCATATAGTTCTTAAATATTCATTTATATATTGTAAATGAGTGTTATGTCATTGTTAAATTAAAGAAGACATAAGAGGGGGTAAATTTTTTCCTTTTAAAAATCATTAAAAAAAATCCCTCTTGAAATGAAGTTATCTTTTCCTTATAACATAAATACAAGTAAATAATAGAAAATAAATAAAGGAAATAATAATATAGGATTATTAATAGTGGATTGAGGCATAGAAATCCCTATGTCCATATCACAAATTCCCTTTTCAGAAGCTTGGTGATTTTCACTAACAAGTCATTTTTCTAGAGACCATTATAATTGAGTTCAAGTAGTTGACACCTTATAAAAAGACTAGTTTTGAATATGGATTACACTGATGAGGGTAAACCAATGTTGGGGAATTTTTAATCCAGATAAAAAAATTATACATTTACCTATTTAACCAATTTGGATATATATTATCTTATTCTCAATTATCTTTTGCATGAAAGTATACAAAAGCAGTAAATAATATCACAATGTTTTTTCTATATGGTTAACTACTCAATAAGATTATATTTTCCTTTATGTGTATGTTGATGACAATTAAATGGACTCTACACTATAATATAATTTCAATTTAATATAGGGTGTAAAGGAGATATAATTTTAGCCAGTGGGGGTCCCTCTACTTTAAGAGGGGGAAATTGAGACAATCCTTCTTCCCTAGAATGTTGATTACCTGGTCCAACTTGCAGCTTCTGGAAGGTTCATTATAATATATCTGAAGATAGTTTTATCTTTTTTTTTGTTAATTTACTTTGTAATATCAAGAAATTCTTACACCATATGAGACTTTTGTTGGATGTCACATTGCTTCTTTGTTCTTACACAAACTTCTTCTCTATTTAACTACTTGTAAAGCAGCATGAAAACTACCTATCTCTTCTTCAATGCACCACACTAAAAGATTGACTAATTCTCCTTTTGACATTAGTCACATTAGTATGAATATGTTGTGGATAGATAATCATAGAATTCATCTCTCGATAAAATGATGATTCAATGATGTCAATTTGGTCACCATCTATTCTCCTCTTATTCTATATTTCTTATTTAGTTCAAAACTAACTTCAATGAATAATATTTTTCTAATCTTGATATAATCGCAATAACTCTTTTGTGATTATTGAACCATTGAAAGATCATCTTTGCATAGCATCATCATAATTTTCAAGCCTGATTAATAATCATTTGAATATAGATTGTCCACTCTTCTTTGACACGTAATAATATGAAATAATGAAGTGGTGTCAAATTATATTTATTTTAAACGTAATAACCAAAATTATTAATGTATTGGTTATAATTTATTTTTATTAAAGAAAAGTATTTATTAAAATGAATTTCACGTCATGTTTAATATTATTTAATTCATGAATTATCTTTCAAAACTCAACAAATTTTTTCAATTACATCAAAATAACATCATGAATGTGCTATAAAAATCTCTAATTATATCATGCATGTGTTAAGTTTATTCATAGTATAATTACCAAAAGTTAAGTGAACACTCTTCCTTCTTTCTATTTTTAGTTTATTTGTATTCATTATTCATTCATGAATTATCCAATGAATTCTTCATGTAAATATGTATGTGATATATCTTACCCTTTATGAAACACTGGTATATGAATACACATTAATTTTTTAATCTCACTGCAATGTTATAACAAAAGCGTGAACCTAATTTGCTAATTTTTTTGAAATTGATACATGGGTTTACATTTCGTTCCTCGTGTAAGGTTTTATATGAAGAAATGGTTCTAATAACACAATGTGGGTGAAACAATCATGCACTGGTTCACGACTATGTTTATCTTTGCACAATATATGGGTATTTCAAAAACACAAAAATGGTATCTCAATATCTCCACAAAACTCTTGAGTGAATGAGTCTTATATCCAAAGGCCATTGATCTTCTTCTCAGAAGCAACTGCTTTGTGGAATTTTTCTCTTTACAAAATCTAAATGTTTGAGTTTCTTCCTCATGAAAAAGATAAGTGTAGTTCAACCCTCTTCATGTAGACTTTAAGTATAATAGATCACATATTCCTCTTCATGAAATTGAAATCTCGAGATTCTTTATTTTCCAAGAAAAATAGAGCCCTTAAAGAAATATGCAAGCAGCATTATAACCTTTTGGTTGAGGGTGCTCTCGTTTTATTGTAAAGGATAATATCCTTTTATCTACTTCAAATCCTGTAAATAATTCTGTAAAAAATATTCTTAGTATAATAAGATCTCGAATTTTATTTATTTGAACATATGATACATGATTCAAAAGATGGGGGTGTCTTTTATTTGAGAATAGACTTCTCCTTTGCGGTTACACCTCATCAGCATTCAACCAAGAAAAGTTTCATGCATTCATAAACTCAAACTCTACCATGCTCATCAAAGGCTTGAATGACCTATACAATTTTTTTCATTCGACCAAGCCTTATTCTTAAAGATCTTGATTGTATGAGTGAGTCAGAAACCATCCATGAAGCTTTAATCATTAAATAAAGCTTGTTTTGATTGTGGGAGTTGATCCTTAGTGCATGTCATGATCCTCAGTTGTGTTCGATCATCAAAAAGATGAAGTCATTTGGCCCTCATGTGTGGAGGAATGAGATAAAAACATGGAGGCTCTATGATCATTTGATCATTCCTGATCGATTGGATGTGTTATGTCTGTAACATTTTAATATTGGTGAATAGTATACCGGTGATAACATCCCATATCAGACTCCATATATGGAATCCATCAACTTTATAATCCAAATTATGACTATTGTTTCTTCGAATTGAAACTGGGTTATTCATATAGATACATTACATAGAATCCCCACATTGTCCATGAAACACGTGGTCTATGGGCTTCCCTATGGGACTATGGAACAAGCAATGTGCAACTTAGATTGTGCCCTATGTGGGTCTTATACATGGGGCCACCTGCCTGCCCCTTGTTGGAATTTTTCTCTCTACCACCCACTGGCTTTCAATGGTTGCTACATTGGGCATAGTTGACCCTTATCTTCCCACATGTTCCCTTCGTTGAGTGTCCTAGGAATCTGGGTGGGTTAGACCATATTTTTTATTAACACATAGAATAATCCAAGTGAAAATGTATGTCACAAGACCAACATCAAAATCAACTCAACCATTCACAATTAAATAATTAATTTCATGTCCTTTCTTCAATTCCCATTTTTGTAATACACATCCAAATAGATCTTCATTATCCATATCAAGAATCCATTAGATGGAAAAACATTCATCTTCTTAGTTGTATATAGTATATAACCATTGACACAAGTTATTTGAACATAAAAATAGCTCAAATATCTTCATATTTACTAAGATAATTACTCAATAATAAAATCCAATGTCGTTTAATGAATCCATAAAATTTCTCTAGGAGCCAACTTTGAAACACTATGTCATAAAAAGATGTTTCTTGAAATATCAAGACTTGAGGACTTTATCGAAGCTCCATTAACTTTGAAAATTATTTATCATATTGACATCAATTAAATATCCATGTTTCCATGATCACCAATGAAAACCAAGAACAATCATTTACCATAAATAAAACTCATAAAAAAGTGTATGTTCAATCTCCCCTTTGAATTTGTTAGAAATACCTTCAATGTTCATTCCAAATGAATGTGTCAATATTCAAAATCATTCTCTTTTCTATCCAATTTACTTTCCAATAATTAATTTCAATTTCCTTCCTACTAATTTATAAGAAAACGAAATTCATGGGAAAGGGTATGATCCCATACTTAAGCAATGTTCCATCCATCATTTCAATCTAAGTCAACATGAGTTGTGCTCCGTGTAGAAGAAAAACATATTTGAATTTGAAAAAAATCAATCCATTACCAACTAATCATTATACATGATTAAATGAGAACTTATATACTTGTATTCAATGGTTTACCACATTAATTCCAGGATTAAGATACTAAAAATGAGATATGAAACTTTTAAAATAAATATCAACTTAAAACTACTGTACTCACTGTTGATGCTCCTTTCATCATAGAATCTAAAGATTGGAAAAGGGGAATATCTGAGATCAAAGTGATTCAACCTTTGAAGAAAACATCAAAAATCGACAAAGGGATGAACAAGGAGAACTTTGCCCATAAGTCGCGCAATTTTACTCAGAGTCGCGCAAGTCCACTTGTGCGACGCATTATGGTCGCGCAAGTGACATGCGTGACCTAAAAGATAAATGCTCGGGGTCTTCTCCTGCATATAAATAGACCCTATGGGCCCCCCATTTTGGGGAGGAATTTTTTCTGGAAACTCATATTTGAGCTCCCGGCGCCCTAGTCTCTTCTCAAAGCTTCCGGAACACTTCTAAGGAAACTTCTTACCTAGAACGGAGGATCTAAAGATGGGGAGGAAGGCCTAATTGTTGAATCTCATCAACAATTGCGCGCCTAGGTGGCCAGCCCTTGAGGTCAATGGGCACAATTGTGCGCCGACTTACTCCTTCAATAGAACCTACACGCCCTTCTCCTGGAAGAACCTCAAGAGGATTCTAAAGGCATTAATCAAAAGTCGCTCAAGTAGTACCCTTCTGGTTGAACACCGCGCAAGTACCCAAAGTGTCGCGCAGGTATACCTACACGACCAAAACTTGTGCGCCCATGCAGTACCTGCGCGCCTGCCATGACATGAACTCCCATGCCTTTTTGGGAGCCCTTCTTTCCCATTTTACCCATATTAATCCATTCCACCTCTCCTATTCAAGATTTAGTCTTCAAGGCACTCTTCAAAGCCATTAATGGCATGATTTCATGATTTGACTTCCTTATCTGAAAGGAATTCTGTGGAATATCTCTCAAAACATAGTGATTTACACATATTTATGTCACTAAAGATTGATATTTCATTCATTAAACCTCATCCTTTAAGATGAGAGAACTCATTAACCTGGGCCTCCTTTCAGGAGTAAGCCCCAGTCATAATCATTAACCTGGGAATCCTATTCAGGAGTAAGCCCCAGTGATAATCATTAACTTGGGCCTCCTTTTAAAGAGTAAGCACCAGTCATAATCATTTACCTAGGCCTCCTTTTCAGGAGTAAGCCCTAGTCATAATCATTAACCTGGGCCTCCTTTTAAGGAGTAAACCCCAGTCATAATCATTAACCTGGGCCTCCTTTTCAGAAGTAATCCCATGTCATAATCATTAACTTGGGCCTCCTCTTTAGGAGTTATCCCCAGTCCCCTAATTTGGGAATCCTTCTTAGGAGTAAGCCCCAAGTCCTAAAATTTGGGCATCCTCCTTAAGAGTAAGCGCCAAGTCCTCAAACATGGGCCTCCTACTTAGGAAGTAAGTCCTAGTCTTAATTTCACTTAACCAGTCATAATTCCTTTTGATTTGGGATTCCTTTTTAGGATTAAAACCCAATCACAAGTCCTCTCCTAATTTGGGCCTCCTTTTCAAGAGTAAGCCCCAGGTTAGAGTATTCAAAATCTCTATGAAGCACATATACCTTTATGGACCCTATTCCTGGATTTCTTACCTGAAGTAAATCCTAATCTTCATTTATCTGGGCAGTCATACATACATAAGCCCCACATTATTTCTTATTATTGAATCTTTCATAGCACAATTGTCTAATTTTTACCAATACATCTTGTTTCTCACATCGAGCATGACTCACATGAGCTTAGAGTGTAAAAGTAATTATGACATCCTTCTTTGAGCCTTCAATTATAAACATCATACTCCCTTACTCGAACTATGTGGGTTCTGATTCCTTTTCCCAAAAACAAAGGATATGTAGGTAGCCCATCTGCGGGTTCGATCCCAACTCTGAAATAATCCATGTCCTTATAAATGACAATAAACTTCAAGTGCCCCACTGAATGTCTTTGAAATCAGCATGGTCATCATAATGACCAAGAGACTTTTATATAAATATACCGAAGGATACCATTGACCAATAATCTTTAATTAAATACAGATGATTCTCTATCAATGAAGAACCTCGAATAAATATAAAAGATTCTCTAAATTTCGTACATATTTTATCATTGATTTTCATATCTAAAGGAAAGCTCATTTTATTGTTGGTAATATAATAAGGATTCACGAACATAACCTAAATCAATTAAGATAGTCCCGGAATAGACAATAATTCCCCTCAAAAAGGTGTGATGAGTCCGACCTCCCATCCTCTCGACCAATGCAAATTCCTAAGCCTCATCAGTCCACAAACTAATGAGAGCCTACCTTTGGAAAGTAGGTCCAAATGGATGTGGAATCATTGGATGTTTCCGGTTCTATGAACAAACCTGTTAGAAACCGATCAGAACATTTGAACCTCCCATCAAAGGTGGTCATCCCCGAATTCTGAGGGAAACAAAAAATGGTGAACCCGATGTGAATCCTTAACCTAGTTAAAATGATGTTTTACCTATTTGTTAGGCCCTTATTTAAAACGCAATGAGAGGGACAACAAAATCAATCATTGAAATATGTGCTCATCCAAAAGATGTAGTAGCTGAATTTATCTTGATTACGTCTGTTATATCAAACATGAACTCTTTTCCAAGATCTTCTGCATTTCTACAATGGCTGCTCTTAAGTTCACACCTATGAATACTACTGCCGCAAATGCCACTGCTACTACTCCTGTTGGATCGTCATCAGCTCTGAGGATGACATCACCTACTCAGTGTCTTCAACGTTGGGTATCAAATGAGCTGGTTAAGGAGTACCATCAAAACGGTACCATCCCAACTCTGGAGGCTTCCCGACAAGGCCTCCAAGTGAACAACTCACATCGGTCGTCCGGACAACGATGACCAGTGATCAAAAAGCAGGCGGTGATGACTACCGTCTCTAACCGTTTCGGGTCGTTATCCCCGGAACACAATCACCATTCGCTCCATTATTTTGGGGAGGTGAATGAGCAGGTCCCTCAGGACCTTAATTCAAACAAACAAGAGTCCTTCCTGAGGGCTCCCACCAACAATCGCTGCCAGACTCGTGCTACAATGCACCCTCAACATGATGAGGGTACCGAATCTAGGCGTTCGACTCAGGTTCCTCGAACCCGAGCAAGCAAGAAGAACCACTAGAGGTGGAATCCGATCAACAGTGAGTAGGTTCTCATCTCTGCCATCTCCGGAGAAGTCCACCAACCTTAATTGGTGGAAAGAAATGAGCAGGCACCTACACCGGCCCATTTTAATTCCACTGTCCAGCAGACTCGTCTGGCAGCATCACGTCAATCCCGCTAGGCAATTCCGGCAGAGTACTATAGGCAGAAACATACACCTGTTTATACATCATCAGTTAGTCAACAGGCTCGTCTGACTACATATGATGGAGCTCGTCAACCATGTTTGGCGAAGTGAAATCAGCAGGCACATACACCTGATGGTATTAATTAATCCTACCAACAGTCTCACTTGGTAGCATTCAGAGAAGTTAGTCGGAAAGCCCCGTCAACAAATAGGAAGCAGACTCAACTCTCTGACCCACACTTGAGTACTGTAAGGATTCACTGACAGGAAAAGGAGGACAAGAGCAGGCACATACACCTGCTCCAAGCCCGGAATGGACGTATATTCCCGTTCCGGTAGCTGAAGTCACCAAGAATATTATATCAATGGTGAAAGAGCAGAAGAAAATCCCTGATCATATTCTAGATGCCTACCAGGATATTATAACAACTTCAGCGGCATCTCAGGGAAATACACATAAACCTATCCCTGCCAGTGGAGTGACACGTCAACAATTCTCTCCGAAACATACACACACATATGTTCCAGTCCAAGAGGGTTGTGGGGCATACTCCCCCATATCATACGGACAACCAAATCAGGCACATACACCTAATTTGAGTAGAGATCGTCAACCTAACCTGGCCATCTTCCTTGATCAGGCATATACACCTGCTCAGAGCAGCCATTTTCGTCAACAAGTTGTTTCCAAGGTGAGTAAGAAGGCATCTAAGAAAAAGACCCGCCCAACACAGTCAGGAGATCAAGAGCCAATCTGTAACAAGGCCTTGCTCGATGCTGGAGTTCATGAAGCCCTCAGACATTTATCTATTGAAATTCACGATTTTACTCCCTCATTTCCCAATAGTGGGAACATTAATTCCAAAGGTCTTCAACAGACACTTCCTCATTAAGGCTTGCTTCCTGACAATTTGGTCGATCTCGAAGTTTCATCTTCAGATGAGAGCCACAAGAACCCTCTATGTTTTCAGAAGACCAAGTATAAAGAGATCTCATCTTTTATTGTAACCCTTTATGGTGGTGCTCCCCATGATGATGAATTTCGCTACGAAAGTCCTCTCCGCAGTAGTGATGCACATTTCCCGAAAAATGCTCCAGTGGACAATGTAGTGCCGAGAAATCCCTCTTATCTTGAGGCACTTGCAAATATGAAACCAGTCATGTCTGATGGGTCATCGCTTGCAGGTGAAATACTTTCTCAATCAGAAGATAGCCCAGGGTGTAGGTCATTCTCCGAACCACCCCTAAGTCATGCATCTTCTAGTTTGATCATTGATTTCTCTACCAATCTTATTGAATCCGATGAATCAACAAGGAAACGCCAACTCTGGTCAAAAAAGATAGAAGAATCTCCATTTAATGATAAAGAGGAAATGCTAAAAATGAGAAAACAACTGGCAAAAGGTGATGTACCAGTAATGTTTTGGCCTCTGGATAACTCTCAGTGTGACATTCCAAAGATGATGACGGAAGATGGAATACATGATATTCGTCTCAAAATATGGAAAATTCTTTGTCAATTAAAGAAGAAGGTATTATATTATGATGAATATGAAAATCATCTTAAGATAATAGAAGGGTTACAACGTCAGATTGATTTGGCATCTCTATCAGTCTCTCGATATCTAAAGGCTGAAAAGTAGCAGAGAGCCCTTCAACATTCATGCCTTGGTGCACTAAGAAGATTGCGTCAGTTAATTGTCAATGACCCATCTGGTATTCATGTCATAGGGTGGGGTATTCATGTAGAACAACATTTTACAGTGCTCTCCAGTAAACAAAGCCCGCCGAAAATGGTCTCATTCAATGTTATTTCCCATAACCGGCCACTGTCAATGGGATTTGTTTGTAATCAAAAGCTTTCCCAATAATAGGCTTCAACTAGTTCCTCTCAAAATCAAGAATACAGAGAAAAAGTTGTTGAATTACTCTTGCATCAAGCAAACGAGAATATTAAACAGGCCTCTCGTTTAGAGAAAGCACGTCACAAAGTTACAAAAGTGTCAGAAATCATCCAACGGTCTTTGGAACCGAGTGATAAAAGTGGATACAGGTTAATGCATCCAGCTAATTATTGGACTAAGGTTCGCAAGATCAAGAGAGATTTTAAGAAAGTCTCAAACATAGCATGTCAAGAGCCACCCCATCTTGCCAGACTGGGGACTCTTTTTAACCAACCCTCAGAATCAACAAATAGGTTCTGAGGAGTTGAACGGGAACAACAGGAACAACCCCAATCCATTGGACTGGGGACCTTTTCAAATCATCTATCCCCTCCTCAGAGAAAGTTGGTCTTTTCTCGATTGGGGAAGAAACCTCAAGAGGAACAAAGAGCCAAATTATCAAGAGATTCCCTCCAAATTACGGTTCGTCAAGAAGTTCCTGAGGGATCGAATCAACAAAAGGCAATGTCTCATTAAAGACATGGAAGATGAAAATATCACGGAAATTCTGATAGAAGGGATGCGATGAGTTATGCATCAATCAATGTCATCAATGCCGTTGTTGCTGATCCATCAAATGAGGCTCACTCAGGGGACTCAGATGAACAAGTTCCTGCTCAAGAAGATGTACGCACTGACACAAATGAAGAAGGTGTGCATACACGAAGTCAAAGGATTACTCAGAACATAGGTAATCCTTTGAGTAACCCACTTCCCCCACTCTGAAAAGGATCCAACAAAGGGAAGGGAAAGAACCAGGTTACATATCCTTCCTCTGGAGAAGGTCAATCGCTCTCACTAGAGCAAAGGTTTTCACAACAAGAGGATGAAATGAAGGAATTAAGAAAGTTGAATGCAGAACTACTTCAGAGTAGTCTTCTTCTTATGTATACTTGAGTCAGTAAGCCAAAGGAATTTGTTGCAGCTACTGAGATGGATCAAGAATATCCTCCACTCTCAGTACACCCTCACAGGTCTAATCCTACGGGTCAAATGCAATAACAGTTGGAAGTGCTACCATTAGTTGCAGCACTAATCGCCACATCTGTCCAAGCTCCAATCATTGCACATTCCCAAGTCCAAGTTCAACCGGATGTTTCTAAAGAGTTAAGAACTACTATTGAGTCATTAACAGCTCGGTTAGAAACTATGGAAGCGAAACGTGCATAAGTTCAACCAGAAAGGAAAGTTTACCCTGAATGGGTAGATTCAATTTCTCCTCCATCCAGTTTTGGGAATCCTGTATTCCCTATTTTCAATGGATCAGGTGATCTTGAACAGCATTTGATGCATTATGTATCTTGTTGCGACCCTATGATGGGAACTCTGGAGCAGCAAGAAGCAGTGAAACTCATATGCTTCGTGGAAACCTTGCAAGGACCAGCTTTTGTTTGGTATACAAGCTTGCAATCCCAGTCAATTACTGGATGGGAGGATCTTCGTCAGAAATTCCTCCTCCAGTTCAGCTCAACTTTTCCAAAGACAACAGTTTTCGATCATACAAACTGTAAGAAAAGGGAGAGTGAAAGAGTCTCAGATTTCATTGCTCGCTGAAGGGATTAACATATTCCTTGAGTTTATCACTCCCTCAAGAAGAATTGTTTCCAATCTGTGTGGAAAATCTGCAAGAAGAATTATGTACGCCATTAATCCCTGTAAAATACACTGGAGGGTTTCGAGACCTTACTTCAATCACTCAGCAGATTGAAGATTCCCTTATATAGGTAAGGCTAAATCTCATGTAATTCCATCAGCTCCAGGAAGGAGAATGGGTAAAGCAGAAACTACTACAGTTATGCTTAAACAAGCACCTGTGCCTGTTTCTACTTCAAAACCTTAATCTTCTCTAAGGGCTCCACCTCCTGAGCACCAACAACAAAGACCGTTTCGTCCATATGATCAAAGAGATCATAGACGAAAACAATCTGAGGATTTGAAATGCAAAACATACTCTTTCCAAAATGAACAAGTTCCCGGTTACTTCATTTCGGCTCTGGAAAATAATATGGTTCAATTGCTAATACCAAAGAGGCCAAACAAGAAAGGAGATGAAGACCGTCCTAATTATTGACCTTTTCATCAAATGTTGGGGAATCCCATCCAGGAGTGTTTTGTCTTCAAATACCTCCTGCAAAAGATGGTCGACTCGGGACAAGTCAAATTGAAAGGTTCTTTAGCTCAGGTAGCATGTGTTACTGCTACAGTTCCAGAGGAGGAAAGTGAATGGCAAGAAGTCAAAAGCAAAGATACACAGATGTATGATGATTGGATGGTCAAAAAGACAATCAATAAAACTCATGCTATTTTTGCGAACACAAATAAAGAAACCAATTGTGTCTTCTTCCATGAATGTTACGGCAAAACCCTCTTCGTCAGGGGGAAAGTCCTCAAAGAAAAGACATGATTCGAAGAAAGAAAAAGAATCAGAAGAGGATGAGTATGTGTCAAATCATAAGTTGTATTTGACTTTGGCGGATTTCTTGCCATCTACTTCAAATCCACGGGCACCGCCCCACCAAACGGCACAACCTAAACAAGATAAGCAGGTAGAGTCTTCATCAGACGAAAAGATAATCTTTGGTTCTGTTAATATGATTCAATTAATAGATCCATATTCCAGTCGCAGTTTTAATTTTGATGAGCCTGAATTCCCTGTATCAAACAAGGGAATCAGAGGAAGTTTCAGAGTTTCAAGATACATGGGAATACGTGGATCTTTTAGAACCCACTACCCCAATTCTACCCCGGGTAGAACTGTGTATGCAGCAGAAACTCATGGTAGAGCCCTTCAGCGAGCTCAGCAAGAACAAGCAAGTTCTTCTACCAATAGCAAATTCATTCCTGGCACAGTTATTTTGGAAGTCTGATTGAAGGTTACATCTTCTTCCTCCCAGCAATTAAATGGATCTAATCGGTCTAATCTTCCAAAACCAAAGATGTTGCCAACTCCTATCCCAATAAAAGATGCATCAACTTCCAAAGTATCTGCTTCCAAGGTACCTACTAAACCACATATTCCTATTGGGAAACATAGACCTCTAGATCAAAAGTATGATATATTGAAACACTTGGCCCAAGTACCAGACAAGTTATCAATTCTGGATGCTTTGAATCTGTCTAAAGATCTTCGGGAAGCACTCATCGAGGCTTTGTCAGGTCCTCATGAGTCTGAAACTGAAATTGTTGTAGCTGAAGTCTATCACATAGAGAATAATCCTAGAGACTTCCATGAAATAATATCTTTTACTGATAAATATGAAGATGATGTTGTACATGGGCATATCAGAACTTTGTATTTATCTGGCAAGGTCAATGGTATAGACGTCCGAAGAGCTTTCATTGACAATGGTTCAGGAGTCAACCTCATGCCCATTCGTACACTTCATCGATTGGGCCTCACGGAATATGATTTATCTCCTTCAACCATGATGTTACAAGGATATGATAAAAATGAGCAAGAACCACTCGGTGAGGTTACACTCAGAACTCAGTTTGGAGATCTTGTATCCAATTCAGATTTCATGGTTGTTGATCAAGACTCAGCCTTCAACATCTTGCTTGGAAGACCTTGGCTGCATCAACATGCGGCTATCCCTTCATCATACCATTAATTTCTCAAATATTGTTTCGATGGTAAAGTTGGGACATTGTATGGTGATAAGGCCCCATTCAAGACATGTGAGTCTCAATAAATTGAGGCGGAATTCTATCACATGAAGGGAAATGAGAAGTCCACAACAAAGGAAATTACCAAAGTTAATGCTCCATATGGTTTGGAGAAGATTCCAGTAAATCCATTTACACATGTGAGTACAGATTATGTGATGCCTATCAGTCAAATTACCAAGGTATACTCAAATCAAAATACTCTTATGGAAAGATCCGTAATGTCAATTACGGCAATCGAGCTAGACAACATGGGAAAAATTGGTAACCCACCAAGCAGTAATGAAAGCACAAATGGTGACGTCTTCATTTCATCTGATGAAATCCAACAAGTCTATGCTTCTCCAATTAGGCTAGAAAAAGTTATAGTAACATCGGAGGTGAACAATGATGGCGATTCTCAATCCACCATTTCCTCTTTATTACCCAAAGAAAACCCTTCATCATCAATAGGCTCAAAAAATGGAAGCTTCCTCTTCAAAATGTGCAAATTTTGACATCTCATCTGATCATGAAAATTATTCTTTGTCATCTATTATGCAAGTAGAAATGGAAGAAATAAAATATGATGAAGAAGAAGAGGAAGATCTCTGGGATGATCCTCCAGCATTTGAAGAGGGTATCTCTACCACTGTGGATGAACTCAGAGAAATAAATCTGAATACAAAGGAGATCCACTCCCCACTTTAATCAGTGCGGCCATGACCCTTGAAGAGCAAGAGATGTATATTTATTTTCTAAAAAGAAATAGAGATATTTTTTCTTGGAACTATACAGAAATGCCCAGGCTTGATCCTGATGTTGCTACTCATCATTTGGGTTTACCAGAAGAACATCGAGGATTTAAACAAGCCGCGAGAAGAACACACCCAACTTATGCTTCTAAAATTGAAGTTGAAGTGGATAAGCTTATCAAAGCAAAATTCGTCAGAGAAGATCATTATCCCAAGTGGTTGGCTGATATTGTCCCTGTAATGAATAAGAACGGAAAAACTAGAGTTTGCTTCGATCTCAGATATCTTAATCGGCATTGTCCTAAGGATGATTTCCCAGTTCTGATTACAGAACTTTTAATTGATGCAACAGCTGGCTATGAAGCACTTTCCTTCATGGATGGATATTCTGGATATAATCAGATCCGAATGGCCCCAGAAATGAGGAATCCACAGCTTTCAGAGCCCCTCAGGGTGTGTTTTGTTACCGAGTAATTCCCTTTGGCATAAATAATGCAGGTGCAACATATCAGCGCGCCATGCATCGTATCTTCAAACCCTTCTTAGGGAAGTTTGTTGAATGCTATATAGATGATTTGGTGGTTAAATCCAAACAAAATTCTAATCACTTGGCTTATTTGGAAGTCATATTCTGCAAACTTCGACAACATAATTTGAAGATGAGCCCTTTAAAATGTGATTTTGGGGTAACCTCAGGAAAATTTCCCAACTTTGTTGTATGCCATCATGGTATTGAAGTCGATCCCGAGAAGACCAAGTCAATCCTTGGAATGTAACCTCATCTAAATTTTAAATAACTAAGAGGACTTCAAGGACACTTAGCCTATATTCGGCGTTTCATCGCCAATTTGGAAGGAAAAAGTTTACCCTTTACCAAATTGATGAAGAAAGGAGTCACTTACCAGTGGACTGAAGAATGTCAAGAAGCATTTGATATTCTCAAGAAATACCTCTTGAGTCCACCAGTACTCATGCCACCTGTTGAAAGAAGACCACCTATCCTCTACGTGATAGCTCTAGAGTGATCATTGGGTGCCTTTCTTGCTCAAAAGTATGATGCTGGGAATGAAAACAGCCTCTACTATCTCAGTCAAACTATGCTTGAAGCAGAAACCCAGTATTCAAGTATTGAGAAGTGCTTCCTGGCATTAATCTTTGCAGTTCAGAAGTTGAGACACTACCTGCAAGATCAATAGGTCCAATTGGTATCTCGCAATAACCCACTCAAATTCATCCTTAGTCGTCCAATGCTTATAGGATGTCTAGCAAAGTGGGCAGTTATTTTCCAGCAATTCGACATTCAGTATGTGTCTCAAAAGGCAATAAAGGGCCAAGCTCTGGCTGATTTCCTGGCTAAACACCCTTCAGTGGAAGACACGTCTTTAGATATTGAACTCCCTGATGATGAAGTCTTATCTATTCAAGAAAGTCCTCAAGCATGGTAAATGCATTTTGATGGTGCTTCCAGAAGTCCAACAGGGAATAAAATGGAAAATCCTAAATTCAACAAAGTTGGATTAGGAATTGTGCTCATTTCTCCAGAAAAGTCGGTGTTACCTTATTTCTTCTTATTGAGGGAAGGTGGTACTAATAATGAAGCCGAATACCAAGATCTTATCGCAGGCTTGGAATTAGCGCTTCAAGCACAAGTGAATCACATAAAGGTGAAGGGTGATTCAGCCCTGGTAATCAAAAAAGTCAATGGGGATTATGGCATCAGAAAAGAACAACGAATCCCTTTTTATGATTACGTCAGAGAGTTAATGGAGGAATTCCCTTCATAATCGACATTTTCTTATGTCCCAAGATCACAAAATGCTCAAGCTGATGCGCTGGCTAATATAGCCACAGCTCTGGAAGATCCAAATCGGGATGAGACAACCATCAATATTTCCCACCGTCGTGCAATTTGACCTTATGTTCGAATCAGAATAGAGGAAATTAATGAAATTAGTCCCATTCCTGAACCGTATGGTCATACTACAGGATGGATGTCACCTATCAGGGAATACCTTCAAAATGGAACACTTCCACCTGATAGAGCTGAGAAAGAACAAATCTGGCGACGTGTGGTTAATTTTACTCTTTATGATAGCCAAAATCACCTAGAGAAAATTCTCTACAAACGTGGTTTTTATGGAGTTCTCTTCAGATGCATTGATGGTGAAGAGACAATGTCTATCATGAAAGAAGTGCATGCAGGAGTCGGTGGTTCCCACCAGTCTAGACATAGATTCTCTGATCAAATTCGAAGGCTTGGATACTTTTGGGCTTCAATGATACAAGATTGTGTTGATTTCATAAAGAAGTGTCATTAATTCCATGTACATTCCAACTTCATTCATCAACATCCAATTTTGCATCATACAACTAAATAATCGTGGCCATTTTCCACATGGCGGATGGATGTGGTGGGACCTTACCCTTCGGCTACAGCCAAGCAGTTTAAGTACATTCTTACTGCTACTGACTTCTTTTCCAAATGGGCAGAGGCAATACCTCTCAAGGAAGTCAGTTCTAAATGTGTTGTTAGCTTCATTAAGTCTAACATCATTACCATATTTGGTGTCCCTCATACCATATTTATGGACAATGGGACCAATTTCTGTTCATCCGAGGTGAAGAAGTTGTATCAAGAATACGACATCGAATCCAACCATTCATCTCGATATCATTCAGCAGCCAACAGACAGATAGAATCCTTTAACAAGACTCTTTCAAATATACTACAAAAGATGGTTGATAAAGATAAGAGGTCATGGCCTGATAAACTCTTTCTTGATTTATGGTCTTATCGGACTACCACCCGCACTGCAACTCAGTCAACTCCATATTCATTGGTATATGGAACAGAAGCCATCTTGCCCATTGAGGTTCAATTACCCTCGCTCAGAGTAGCCATTTGCGATCAGTCATATATAGATGAGCAATATCAATAGTGATTGAATGAATTGGAACAGTTAGATGAGAAAAGATTGTGCACTTTACACCACATAGAAATCTATCAGAATCGAATAACATGAGATTTTAACAAAAAAGTTCGTCTTCGTTCATTCACTCAGGGAGAATTGGTATTAGTTCTCAGAATTCCAATGATACCAAGAAAGAAACCTCCCAATATTGAGCCAAAATGGGAAAGGACCTTATTCAATACATAGGGTATACTCCAATGGAGCTTATTCATTAATCTCGATGGATGGAGAACTCATCACTACTCCAACCAATACCATATTTTTGAAGAAGTATTTTTTATAAACTACAAAGTACCTTTTTTGTCCCTAAAACATGACACTAAACTATACAGCACCAGTTCGTCCTTGCTATATGACGTTAAACTATACAGCAATGGTCCAGTATGACCTTAAACTGCAACTTCGTCCCACATGACGTTAAAGTGTGAAAAAGTTCCTTAAATGGTCTAGTATGACCTTAAACTGCAACTAGGTCCTGTATGACCTTAAAATGCATCATCAACAGTCCATGCATATGACCCTAAACTATTTGAGAGTCCCTTACGTCCAGCAAGACGTTAAACTGTAATGTCCTAACTACATGACACTAAACTGTATAGAAGTCCCTTACGTCCGGAAAGACGTTAAACTTCATAATCATCAAAGGTCATGTATGACCTTAAACTACTCTTTTGTCTAGCATGACATTAAACTGCACCATCCATGGTCCATGCATATGACCTTAAACTATTCGCACTTTCGTCCAACATGATGCTAAACTAGGGAAAAAATCCCCAATGAATCCAACATGACGTTAAATGGTGTACTCTTTTGTCCTCACTGCATGACATTAAAATGCACAGTCCCCCTTTCGTCCAACGTGACGTTAAACTCTAATGTCCCTATCGTCATAACTACATGACGCTAAACTGTATAGAAAGTCTGTGATACGTCCTACATGACATTAAACTGTACTTTTTTCCCTGCTACATGACACTAAACTGTGCAGCACTAATAATCCTAACTGCAAGACTTTAAACTGCATAGTCCCTTCATACGTCCTACATGACATTAAACTACGTATTGTTAAGGTTGTTGCTACCTCTTGTTTCTCAAACCGAGAATGACTCATGTGATCTTAGAGAAAACCTCAACCATAACACTCTCTCTGGGATACTAACCATGTGTAAGTCCCAACATCATTTGTTAGTTCGTTGTCCCCATGAACAACTTTATCATTAATTCATTCTTTAATTGAACTACATGGACATTGATCCTTGCCTTCTAGGATGGGTATTTAGGAAACCCCCCAAGGATCAAGCCCAAAACCAATCTCTTAACATCGGTTCACCTCCATCTCATACGATGTTGATTCGTGAAACCGCCCCTAGAATCAATATATTTACATTGGTTCACATTCTTCCTTTTTATACAACGTTAAACTATACAAAACTTTTTTCCAGTATGACAATAAACTAAAATATTCTTTGATACCCTCACCTAAGAGGGAACCATTATTTACATTGACTTTTCAATCATGTTTCATTTCAAAGACTACATGCATACATGGCAACGGCCGAACCTTTTATCTTGGGTTAAACCATCATTGTAATAAATTCCCCTTTCACCCTTCATATGTACAAACAAAATTTGTACAAAGGGTAGTTCTAGAACTACGTGGGCTTGATTCCCATTTTTATGGGATACGTAGGAACGTTCGAGTGTCCCTCGAATCCAGCCCCATGTCTTTGGGCCTAACCCCAAATTCCACTTTCAGTTCCTCTGCTGAAAGGTCCCCATGAAAACACACACTGTGTATTTCTTACAATGGTCCAAGCTCAATGACCCTAAACTAAGATCTCTAATCATTTTTTCCGACACAAAGTTAAACTTTAGTTTATGAACTATGTATGGCTTGATTCTCATCCTTATGGGACACGTAGTGAAGTCCAACATTTCAGTTCAGGACCCAACCACAACATAATTATGGTTAGCATTGATCTATGTATCTCTGTGTACATTGAAAAATATCCATCTTTATGTGTCATAATCCTAACCTTCAATATTTTCAGATCTTCATAACCCTTTTCATGACTTCTAGTCACAAAAATGTCAAACTTCTGAGAGTTCTTTTGACTGACTATGCACCACGTGCCCATATGAGGCCTTGCATAAACAGTCTACATAACATACTTGTTAGCCAAAAGATACTATTATTTGACTATGCAGCCAATGCCCTTAGGTGGCCCTGCATAATTCAACCCCGTAACGGGTTTGTTGGATAATGGTAACTTAATTCTTGGAAAGAATGCCTCTTTTGTCCTTATTTGTCTTAAATAAAAGTATGTAGGGATCCGCAAAAATATCCATCCTTAACATATTTGTCCCATATCCTTTTTCATGATCTGAAAGTATTCAAGTCTATGGTTTATATTCTTTTTCCCTACATTTGGGTCAGACCTTCGTAGGAGTGATATTCATGTAGTTCTTCGATAATCTTGTTTGGAAATATCTTCTCCATATTCAAGTACCTCTTTCCATACAGTAAACTCTATACTTTGGAAGATTTGAATCTCCATAAACATTCCCTGGCTTTTAGCACTAGGAAAGTAAATTTCTGAGAGTTCTTTTTCCTGACTATGCAGCACATGCCCATAGGTGGCCTTGCATAAACAGCATACATAACAGACTTGTTATCCAAAAGATACAATTTTATTTAACTATGCAGCCAATGCCCATAGGTGGCCCTGCATAATTCAACCCCCTAACGGGTTTGTTAAATAATGGTAACTTCATTCTTGGGAACTACTTCTTCTAATGCCTTTTAGCTCTTTTTCATATCATTCCTCAGATTCAAATATTCATAAGTCATAGTTTACATATTTTCCCTCATACTTGAGTATGGTACTATGTTTTCAGATGAGTTGTCAAGGAATTGAGTCAATTCTAATTCATTTCGGTCAAAGCTATTTCAACCTTAAACATTAGCCTTTTTATGTCCGACGTGCATGACTTTAAACTGACCACAAAAGGCAAGGGACTGAATAAAAGTCAAGTTCCCAGCTCACTAAACATACATTTTGTATGATTTAGGTAACATTGAGCAATCAAAAGGTTTGAAGTTTGTAGGTTTATTTACATTAATCCTAGTAAAAATCAAACTATGATTACTAGGATCATTGGATTAGGTAAAATCTAGAGCATGTAGCAAAAGAGAATGCAGGTACAAATGAGTGAAGGTGAAAGTGTTTTTCATTGATGCACAAGAGTTAGAAGGACATCCACAGACTGGAGTCTCTTCTCTTTTTCAAGAATTACTAGACGCTTTCAACATAAGTCTTCAATTGATTAACCACATCCCGAGATTCATCAGCAGTTACTTGAAGCTCATGCACTCAACCAACTTCACTCTTTTCAGCCTGATGGAGTGCTTTCTTGGCATCCGCAATGGTCTTCATACAATTCATTTGAACTCCCTCCAGTGAATTATTGAGTTGGTCAAGTTCCCCAGTAACAGCATCCAACTGTTGCTGAAGGTGCATCTACTGGACGACTTTTTCATTGATTTTATGCTTCAGTTCCTTCATCTTGGAAGCATAATCAGCCTCAGCTTGGGATACCGCAGCCTCAAATTCGTCGATGTTAACTAAAAATTTCACCCTGGTCGGATCATCGCGGCACTTTTACTTCTGCTCCCTCCTGAAGATGATCTGTTTCACCAGGGTATAAATCTTTTCATATCCAAAACCGCCAAGTCCTAGTATGACAAACTGGGATGAAAATCGAGGGATTTTCCATCAAAGCTCTTCTAAAGGCACCTCAGATATGATTTTCCATATGTTGTTTCATGCCTTGCGTCATGAAAAGCTGAATGCTTTAAGCATCTCTGGGTCTGATTCAACATCATCATCACAGGGGGGCAGGTAATATGGGATTAATGCACTTAAGGAAGTTCCATGTTCTGCTCTTTCCCCCTGGCTTGTGCTTCTTCTCTTTCAATTCCCATGGGGGCAGAGGTTGAGGCCTCACCTCCAGACCGAGCCACTGCAGTTGACGGCCCTGCATGAATAATTGAAAGTGTTGGTCAGCTTTAAAGGATAACAAAAGAATCGATTCTCTTGAAAAATAAGTACAATCACAAATATTGTTATCCCTTACCCAATGGTGGTTCAGAAACCTGAGAAGACTCCTTCCCATCTTTCCCAGTCTCAACAGGATCTTCCAGATGGGTCTCAGGAGGGTTTATAGGGTTTAACTCTACTTGAGATAATGTTTCTTCTATGGTAGGGTTGACATAAATTTCCACACCCTCTTAGGCATTTGCAGTTCAGCAGTTTCTATGGATGGAACTGCATATCATTTTCAGTCATGATTAGAAATGTAAATTATAAGAAACTTTATTGGGCGAAGGATAACACTCATGCCCAAGGTCTTCTAAATCACATGAAAACTTAGCATGATCATAAAATTCTTCAAAAGTCATGCCATGATTCATCATTTCATCCAATGATATTTCAGAATCCTGGTTAGTCTCACTAGTGGGAGCGTTTGTTGCATCTTCTTGATGACTTACATCCTACAACCCCTGACCCTGGACAACATCTTGAGATATAATCACAGAATCAGTTGCAACAGTTTCCAGAAGCTTTAATTTAGGAGTTGAACCTGAAGTATCACAGAATGGAACTCAGTCGGTGTTTCATTCAATTTTTTTATGAAGCATTGTTGACTTACCAGAAACAGGTTCTTCTCTTCTTGCAACAACAGCAGGAGGGATACGAGTAATAGATGCTAGCTCTTATCTAGTAGCAGCCAAGTCAGCTTGGATCTGTGATTGTTCCACAGCACCCTCCGTGGTCTTTGATGGATGATCATTCTTTTCCCTCAGGGGGGAAATTGAAGAAGCCCCTGCAATCCCCAGAAATATGAGTAACCATGTGGTCATGAGTATAGACTCATGATTACTTGAAGGACTTACCGCTTCTAATTAAACGTTTAACTGTGGACTTCCTCCTTCATTATGTTTGCTTCTTTGGTTTTTTGGGAGTATCGGTAGTCTCCCTTATTGGAACTTGGATTGGCGAATGGAAGGGTATATCCAACGCCTCATTCATGGCCTGCTGGCCTGGAGATATCTCGTCAGGTTCGTGAGGAGAATCAGCAGCAGTCCCGATGGGAGTACCACTAGGGCTATACTGTGGTGAAGGAACCCCAGTTCCTTTCTTTCCAAGCTGCAATAAGAAAAAAATAACTTCCTTAAGTAACAATGCTTCGACTGAAATCAAGTCGCAAAGAAAATAAGGAAAGAAAACTTACATCTTCAGGAGCCACATACTCATGCCACTCCTCATCTCCAGAACCACCAGCCCCCACAGTGGCGCCACGATTAATCATTTCCTTTACCCACTGGGTAACAGGAACAGACTCATCAGTGGAATATATGAGCATTTCCAGCTCTCTGATGTAAGCTCGTAATTCATTGGGGTTGTCCTAGTATTGAAGATTTGTAGAAGCCATAAGATTCCCTATTCCAGGGAGTTGTTGGCCCTCACACAAATCCAACCAGGCGGTCTCAGTACCCCAATATAAACTCTTCCATAGCTGGATAGACTTTGGTCTTAGATATGAAGGCTGTGAGGACGGTCCTACAATTCTTTACTTTAATTTCTTCCCATCTCCTACAACTACAGATAGAGAATAAGAAAGTAAGACTTATTGCTTTATAAAGTAGTAGTTATTAAATTACTACAATGAAGTAACTCACTAGGAGTTGATGGAGTGGGTCTTTTAATTCTGGGTGGAGGATTATATCGGGCATGAAACTGATTTTCCATTGGTTGTTCCTCATCATCCCCATCATGGGAATCCGGTGAATCAGTTCTAGAAGAGGAGTCTGTCGAATCAACTTCAGGTGGGGAAGAATCACCTTCATGAGGAAGGGTTTCTTTCTCTACAGTCCTCTTCCTTTTCCCCACCTGATAAATTGGGTGATTCAATATCCCTTTGGGGTATGATGCTATTCAGTGTTCGGTATAATATGTAGTCAAATTATGTGCCGCTTTTTCAACTGGTAGATCAAATACTGCCCCAGTTTTCTCCCTTGACGTCAGCAGCCATAGTTGCGGAGCAACCATCGGATGTTGCCCTAACCTGACATGTACCAGAGGAGATATAGCAATATACTGCAGACATTGGAATTGACATGAAAATCTATATGGAGCATAGGCCTCTCATATGATTTCTCTGTCAATCCTGGAAACTAGCACACCATCCCTGAAAGCTAGCATGTATGCCCTCAAATCCAAATGGGTTGTCCCATCATCAACAAACTGCCCAGTTGCTGGACTTCCATAGAGAAAGAAGTTGAATTCCTTAAACATGATCATCCTCACTTTCATGTCATAAGAATTAACATCTAATGGAGAAACTCCAGAGAATGCTTGTACTGACGGCCTGAAAGAACTTCCAGGAATTTTTAATATATTCTATACATTGTAAGTCCTGTAGTGAGTAGTGATCCATCCCCGCAAAACATGGAATGGTCCCACTATTCTTAAAGGAGATTTACCCATGAAGACATGAAGTAAACTCCTGTGAATCTTTGCTAAAATGGGGGTAGCCAACCCAACCATTTCTCCCTCAGCCAATTTTTCCGCAACAACGAAGGTCCCTGGCTTGACGCCTCCCTTCAAATCCCTGACCAGAAAGAGATAAACACTGATCCACATTTCCAAGAAGCCCGCCAAACGAGTCTTCTTTGGGATTCTTTGATTCACTTCATATCCCCACTTCACGAACTCTTCTGCTTCTAGAGTTATCCATAATGTGCCTGGAGGACCACTATTCTCAGGTCTTGGGCATGTGGTAGGATGTTTGGGCCTCTTGTCCTTGGATTTCATTATCCTCGATCCTTTTTCTTTCAGATCCTTCTCCTTTGGATCCCTCTCTTTCTTCTCAATAATAAATACATTCATCCATTCTTCCGGATGAATATCCTTTCTAAAACGAGTTAATGAGGTCTTTGAACTCTTGAGCCTGTGGAAGATCTTAAATAATTCCCGAGCTAAACCAGGAGTCTTCTCTGAATCATTACAAGTCAACTTGGGAGGAATGAATTCATCATACATATCGCCCAAAATTGGAGCCCCTGAAATCTTGTGGACATCCCACAAACTGATACCTACATCTCCATGAGTCAGATGGAATGAATTAGTTGCTGGGCACCAGTGACTGAGTATCTCCAGCACGAAGTTATCATGTCTATAAACATAGGTTTTCCCAACCCAAACAGCTTCGTATATTGTAGCTCTCTTCAAATCCTCGACAAACTCTGCACAGGTTTTTCGCACCTAGTATGACCACATCCAAGTCGGCTTCACACCTCCCCCAGGACGGAAGTCCCAACTTTTCTTCTAGCCTTTGGATTGATCCATCTGAGCATTTCGGAAGATTGAAGGATGATAATGTGGTTGCAGCTCAGGTGTATGATTTTTCAAATCTGGTGTGCAAGGGCTATGATGCATCATGTAGGCCTTCTCCACTGTTCCGGCATTTAGAAATACTCCTCCACCTGAGATATTTGCTGAAGCAATGTTGGTGTAATTCTGAAACCACGAAAATGGAAGATAGTTTTTTGCTTCTGGAATGGTGACTTCTTGCAAATGACCATAGCCATACAAAGGCAGATAAGTTCTCTGTGGGAAGTCACAGTGATATTTCTTCAGAAATTTGGCCAAATTTGGAAGAGTGCTATCTTTGACAGTATAATAATCATGGCCAATGATGTTCATCATATCATCTATCCGCTTGCTAGACAGTTCATCAACTATTCCGGGTCTAAGAGCCATTGATTCTGCACAAAATTTGAATAAATTAAATTCTTAAATGGATTGATTTTTCATAAACTTTGTGAAGAAATCCGAAAAAATGGAAAAGGAACTAAGGCGCGCAAGTATAAACTTGGTGTGCAAGTGTTCTTGTGTCGCGCTGGTTTTTACCGCGCAAGTCTAAACCGCGCAAGTACAGATACCTAGATAGCAGTGCGGCGGCAAGGAAACAGCGGAAAGAAGACTTGTGCGGCGAAGATAACTTGTGCGGTGAGAGCTCGAGAATTCAGAGCAAGATGCGATGCGAGGCCAAGGATCCTATATTTATAGGCCAAGAGGCCTATCTACGCGCCTACACCTAGTACGCTCAAGCCTTGCGCGAATCAAACTTGTGCTCCAAGTGTTGTGCACTGAACACTTGCGCACCACCATTCCTTTGGATTCCACCTTTTTTTCCTCAGAGTCACATCCTCATTTTCTTTCGGATCCAACTCTGAGGGGGGGATTTTGTTGATGATCCTTTCTTCACAGAATCAAAAGATTGGAAAAGTGGAATATCTAAGATCAAAGTGATTCAACCTTTGAATAAAACATCAAAAATCGACAAAGGGATGAACAAGGGGAACTTTTCCCATAGGTCGCGCAAGTTTACTCATAGTCGCGCAAGTCCACTTGTGCGATGGATTATGGTCGCGCAAGTGACTTGCGTGACATAAAAGATAACCTCTCGGGGTCTTCTCCTGCCTATAAATAGACCCTGTGGGCCCCCCATTTCGAGGAGGAATTTTTTCCAGAAACTCAGATTTGAGCTCCCGGCACCCTAGTCTCTTCTCAAAGCTTCTGGAACACTTCTAAGGTAATTTCTTACCTATAACGGACGATCTAAAGAGAGGGAGGAAGGCCTAAGTGTTGAAACTCATCAACACTTGCGCGCCTAGGTGACCAGCCCTTAAGGGAAATAGCCACACTTGCGCGCCGCCTTACTCCTTCAATAGAACATGTGTGCCCCTCTCCTGGAATAACCTTGAGAGGATTGTAAAGGCATTAATCAAAAGTCTCTCAAGTAGTACCCTGCTGGTTGAACACTGCACAAGTACCCAAAGTGTCGCGCAGGTATACCTACGCGACCAAAACTTGCATGCCCATGCAGTACCTGCGCGCCTGCCAGGACTTGTGCGCCCATGCCTTTTTGGGTGCCCTTCTTGCCCATTTTACACCTCTTAAGCCATTCCACCTATCCTATTCACGATTTAGTCTTCAAGGCACTCTTCAAAGCCATTTATGGCATGATTTCTTGATTTTACTTCCTTATCTGAAAGGAATTCTGTGGAATATCTCTCAAAACATAGTGATTTAAACATATTTATGTCACTAAAGATTGAGATTTCAATCATTAAACCACATCCTTTAAGATGATAGAACTCATTAACCTGGGCCTCCTTTCAGGAGTAAGCCCCAGTCATAATCATTAACTTGGGCCTCCTATTTAGGAGTAAGCCCCAGTCATAATCATTAGCCTGGGCCTCCTTTTCAGGAGTAATCCCCAGTCATAATCATTAACCTGGGCCTCCTTTTCAGGAGTAAGACCCAGTCATAATCATTAACCTGTGCCTCCTTTTCAGGAGTAATCCCTAGTCATAATCATTAACTTGGGCCTCCTTTTCTGGAGTAATCCCCAGTCATAATAATTAACATGGGCCCCTTCTTTAGGAGTTATCCCCAGTCCCCTAATTTGGGCATCCTCCTTAGGAGTAAGCCCCAAGTCCTCAAATTTGGTCATCCTCCTTAAGATTAAGCCCCAAGTCCTCAAACATGGGCCTCCTCCTTAGGAAGTAAGTCCCAGTCTTAATTTATCTTAACTAGTCAAAATTCCTTTTGATTTGGGATTCCTTTTCAGGAGTAAAACCCAATCATAAGTCCTCTATTAATTTGGGCCTCCTTTTCAGGAGTAAGCCCCAGGATAGAGTATTCAAAATCTCCATGAAGCGCATATACCTTTATAAACCCTGTTCTAGGATTTCTTACCTGAAGTAAATCCTAATCTTCATTTATCTGGGCAGTCATACATACATAAGCCCCCCATTATTTCTAATGATTTCATCTTTCATGGCACAATTTTCTAATTTTTACCAGTACCTCTTGTTTCTCACATCGAGCATTACTCACATGATCTTAGAGTGTAAAAGTAATTATGACATCCTTTTTTGAGCCTTAAATCATAAACATCATACTCCCTTACTCGAACTACGTGTGTTCTGATTCCTTTTCCAAAAACAAAGGATACGTAGGTAGCCCATCTGTGGGTTTGATCCCAACTCTGAAATAATCCATGTCCTTATGAATGACAATAAACTTCAAGTGCCCCACTGAGTGGCTTTGAAACCAGCATGGTCATCATAATGACCAATATACTTTTATATAAATATGCCGAAGGATACCATTTACCAAGAATCTTTAAATAAATACAGATGATTCTTTATCAATGAAGAACCTCAAATACATATAAAAGATTCTCTAAATTTCGTACATATTTTATCATTGATTGTCTGATCTAAAGGAAAGCTCATTTTATACTTGGTAATATAATAAGGATTCACGAACATAACTTAAATTTATAAAGAGAGTCCCGGAATAGAAAATAATTCCCCACAAAAAGGTGTGATGAGTCCGACCTCCCATCCTCTCGGCCAATGCAAATTCCTAAGCCTCATCAGTCCACAAACTAATGAGCACCTACCTTTGGAAAGTAGGTTCAAATGGATGTGGAATCATTGGATTTTTCCTGTTCTACGAACAAACCCGTTAGAAACCAATCGAAACGTTTGAACCTCCCATCAAAGGCAGTCATCACCGAATTCCGAGGGAAACACTCACTTAAACAAATAGATCTAAAACATTCATGTACAATAATCAAGATAAGTGTCCTTGGACAATTTCTTCATTTATTATGACATTGATTAATTCAATTACTCCCCATTTGTAAAATTATATTTATCTTGAGTAACAAAGTATGATATATTAATAAAAACATACATTTTCCAATGCCATGATTTTCAGGCACATTTTAGAATAATTAGATTTGATACTAATTGAAATAATAATTCTCAAAATAACTTGATCTTTCTTCATTTATCTCCCCCCTCAAGAGAATCACTTCTCAAAATCTTGATAATGGTGGACCTATTCAAGAATGGATTTCAAGATATCATATTTATTGAATGAGTAATAATGGATCTTCCACTTTTGATTGTCTATAATGAAAATTTTCACAAATTTACGAAGGATGATCTTCTTGAACACCTATTATTCTAGATACCAAGAAACAAGATCAAATTAAGATGGTATAACATTATACTAGATGTCTCGAGTAAGAAATCATATTCTTCAACCTCATCAGTTTTGATACTCAATAATATTATTATTTTCATTAAACTTTGGTCATCATTCAATGATGGTGACTTTATAAGCATTGATATCAACAATTGGCATCACTCACCTCTTATCAGGTTCTCCACAAAAGAAAATTATTCACCTTCAATTCCCATGTTTCTCTATTTTCATCACTCTTCACACAATAACATATAATCCCAAATTTTGATCAATGTTTATCTAGATCTTATAACATATTTATTATATTTGTGTGTGATCCTTCTTTCTTCAAGAGCTACTGAGAATCTTTTATCTAATGGTGAAACTTTCACCTTCTTAAGTAATTCTTATTATTCTAGAATAATTATATATACTTTTATAAAATTATGACCAACTATGTTTCACACCACACACATAGTATCTTTATGTTCATGTGGAATATTTTATTTTCTTTTTTCACTATCTTTATCTTGTACATCATATAATTTTATCATTATTTTAAAAATATACTATCTATATAACTAACAGGTAATTAGGAAATATGGTTTAATGTTTTCATCTTCCACATGGGTTCTTCAAAGTGTCATACTTTTTATGATTTTTTATGTACTTCTTTTCTACTTCTTGGACATTAAATCTATGGTCCTATCTGGTTTCTTTCTTGTAATCTTCTTGTGATAATTTTTGTTCACAATATTCTTCTGATTTATTCCCAAGGTATCATATTCATATATATAAAAATTCTTTAGTATTATTTTCTTAAAAACATTGGATACATTTGATATGATCATGTACCAACATTGTGACCACTTCCATTTCATACAAAAAAGATGTTATCAATCATTACAAAAAAAATTGTAGTATACAGATTCTTCTGGACCTGTGGATGTTGCTTCTACATTTCCGGCATTCTCCCACTTGAAATAGGATTTAAATATGCTTTTTAATTTAAATTATTGTACCAAAAGTCTAATTAAGTATTAAAAAACCTATTACAACACCAACATTGACCCATAAATCCTTATTTCTTTATATCTTCTATATAACGTTTTGGGGTCTTATTCATGAATTTTTTTTATCTTTGTTGGAAACCAGATTCCAAACTCTTTTTTCCATCTTCCCTAGTCTTGGTGGTAGGTTTTTTATATCCTCTATTCATCCATACATATTTAAAAAAAATTCCTACCTGTATAGTTTTTATAAATATATTTATAAACATTATTACATGATGGTTTGGATGGTACCTTTTTCTTCAAATATTCTTGACCTAAATTTTAAAAAGATGTAATGATCATCTTATCACATGTTATAATAATTTTGACTACAGAATCCTCTCATGATAATTGAAAAGAATCCATAAATTTTCCCTTGTTTTTTGAAGTGTCAATATGTGTCTTCTCTATATTGGAAAACTGAGCTTCCAATTCTAGACATTTCTTATTGAGTGGGATTTTATAATATTCCATCATAATCATCCATTATTCACAATCTCTTTTCATTATTTCAACATAATATTCATGTTGATTAAATTTTTTCTAAATCAGAGAGTCTCGTTCCCAGATATTCATGTATTTTTCTTACAATTGAAATCCCTTAAAATTAGTGGCATTCTTTAATTTTTCATCCAGTGCATGGATATTTTCTTCCAGAGGCTTATTGACTCCCCCTTTATATTCAACTTCATCAAGAAATTTTGAGGAACTTATTTCTTGTTATCAATTTGTTTTTTAAAGTATCCAAAATATCTAAAGATATTTTAACATTCAATAATTTGTTTTAATCCCCCCTCCAAAATATCATCTTATCCTTCCAGCGAAGTGGTCTGAAACTACATACATTGGAAAAATACACCAACAAGGGAGGATCTTTTTTTGAGAATACCATGAAAAAAAATCTTAATCTATCAACTGATAATTCTTGAAAGCTGTAGACCTATCCGCATTATAGAGACCCTTTTTTCCTTTTAAGACATTGAAATGTATCAAAAAATATTTTTCAGATCCATGCTTTACACAGTGTGTGATTTAGAGGCCCGATGTTCCTGAAATTAGTTTTATAAAAATATTGAAGATATTTTATATGAAATGTGTGATGTTTATTAAAAATGGTATAAATCATAAACACAATCTCATATTAAGAATCAAAGACCACAATTGAATTTATAACCTTAGTTTGACCCTATGTGTGACCTGAAATAGTTCGTTGTTGGGTGTTCGGACAAAAGTGTCCATGGGAGGGTGCATTTAGTGAAATAAATAAATAATTTTTTTATTTAAATTAATTAAACTAATTATAATTACCTTTAAATATATCATTATGGAAGTTTTCTAGTGTTTTCCACATAACCCTGGGATTTTCTAGAGGATCCTTATTCCACCTTCATGGGAGAATCAGAATCAAACAATGATGAAACTTTGGATCTAGGTAGATCAAGACACTAAGAATGCAATGCATTATCTCATTCATTGTTGAGCATGTTATTAATCAAAAAAGAATCCAATTTCCTGGTAGGACTCATCAATTTTTGAATTATACTATAATTGATTAAACTATTTGAGAATGATCAATTCTATTTATTTATTTGTATTAAATAAAGCCTTTCATTAGACCTAAAGATCAGTTTGAAGTCGATTCATTCATTTTTTTCTCACCCAAGATACACCTAATTGTGTTCATTGGCCAAGAATACATTGACAATGATCGTACAAATTTGTTTTGGTTTTCTTATCCCATCCATTCATTGTGTTCTTCACTGATTTCCCTATGGGGTCTCGATTCGACATTATTGGGTGGGACTGAGACTGATTGGACCCTCAGATTCATGGAGGATTCACAATTGATGAACTAAATGATGAATAAATGTTTAATTTAGATTCTTTTTAGTATAAAGGTGATTACACTGAGGATCAAAATATTGTTCATGCATTGTGGGAAATGGGATATGTTTGTGGTGCGTGTGGGGGTCGAACGAACCAATTGGAACCCAATTTGCATCCATCAGATGGAGAAAAAGAAAACAACATGGGCATTTTCCTCAATTTTAGATGTCCTTGAGGTGAGATACAAGGAGTGTATGTAATATCTAGAATTATAGAAGCATATATATCTTTCTATTAAAATTTCGACTAAACTATATGTACTGTGATGAACACACACTTTGTGGTTCCCCTTTGGATACGGTGCTCGGGTTTTTAGAAAGTTTTGGATTAAGTAACATGGGGATGGGACACACGTTGATTATCCTTTCCTAGATAGATAATACATGTAATGGATCACACAATAGGAACCTTCTGTGGAAATACATGTTTTGTACCTAAGTAAACAGACATGAGATATTTTTCATGGACAAGTCCAGGAGCCTGGGAAAGAATCTGAGTGGCTAAAAAATGACTTGTAGTCCCCATACAATCCATATATGGTTAAATAGGAAGTATTAAATTTACCATTATGGAAATGGATAGGCAGTAGAGTGAAACCATATTCTGTGCAGGTCCCCTTATAAACCGTGTACCCCCCATCTTCATTTTGAGGAAACCTCTACCTCTCATATCTCCTTTGTTTAACCCTGATTTTAGCTCATAAGAAGCCTATCCTGAGTGTTTTTATGTAAATAATGTTATGTTAACCTCTCAAATGTATTTTTAGGTACAATGGGAGATGTTCTAAGTATGAAACTTCTTGAGGTGACCCTCAACAATGGTAGTGATCAGGAAGAATCCAGAGAGTGGCACCCTCCCATTGGAAAGGGTGGGCATCCCATATCTACTATCTATGTGGAACCCTCCTATGGTATCATGGTATGGGTACTCAACCACTAGAGTGAAACCCTCACGGTGGACTGGGCATGGGACCTCTACTGACCACTAGAGTGGCATCCTCCAGCTAGGCTGGGCATGGGTCCCCTCTCAATTATTTGAGCGGCACCCTCTAGTTGGTCTGGGAATGGGTCATCTATCGACCATTAGAGTGGAACCCTCTAGCATGGCTAGAAATAGGACCCCTACTGACTATGAGAGTGGAGTCCTCCTACTCGACATGGAATGAGTTCTTTATCTACTATCTAATTGGAACCCTCCTATGATATCAGGGTATGGTCGTTGACCACTAGAGTGACACCCTCTAGCAGGACTGGGCATGGGTTCTCTACCGAATACTAGACTATCACCCTCTAGCTGGGTTGTGCATGGGTCCTCTATTGAGTATTGAGTGGCACCCTCCTATGAAGTTAGGTCATGGGTCCTCAACCTTCATAGTGGAGCACTCCTATTGGGATAGGGCATGAATCTTCTAGATACCTACTGAGTGGAACCCTCTTGTTGTTTTAGGGCATGAGTTCTCTAATTAGAGATTATGGCCCCTTGACTCTGCAGAAGAGTGAAATGTGTTTCTTTACATGGATGTTTCTTCTGGAAAAACATGTGAGATTCTATGAATCATTGATAGATATCTAAAACTGATGGCACTCTTTTCCTGAGATGGTATATGAGATAGAGATCCCCTTTATCACTTTTTTGGGATTCTTTTTTTTTTAAAATATATATGTATCCATATCATTGTATTTCGATACTCTCTTTCTTTGGGTTGAGGTGTCTATTCTTTATTCATATCATTTATCTTACTTATCCCCCTTTAGCTTTTGGGGCTTCCTATTGGGTGTGTATTTACTCACCCTTGCATGGTATTTTCTCATACATGTCGTGTCTTATGTTGATGACAGACAGGTTGGTGGCAATTATATAATATCATAAGAATACTTTGTGAATTTTACTCTATATGGTGGTTTAATATGGGATATATCTGGATTAATTTTTCAGTTTTTTAGGTTAGGATATCTTTATGGTTGGGCATGTATTTTTCCACATTATTTTTTCATTTACACCATCATACTCTTGTACACCATTGACGTTTATTTTGAATGCATGATTATACTCTAGATGTTTCATTTTTATCCTTATTCCTCTAAACTTGTGCATGGAGATGGTTGGGTGTGTATGTAAAGGTACATTATACAAAGTCCTCCTATATTAGTTATTCCTTTCAGTGCTTGTCTCCATCCCCTAACCTATAGAGGTAGGAAAGGGGTAGTTCTTGCTCAATCCCCGTTGGGTCGGGTCGTGAAGGATTAGTATCAAATGTGTTTTAATCATTGGGATGGTTTTTGGAGTATTCCACTTAAGAGGATTTTTTTGGGATATAGTGAAATAGTTTTAAAGTGTTTTGAGTGTGGATTTTGGGATATGGAACACAATGTTGGTGCAGTGGTCAACGTATCCATTCACTATGACCTTGATTTCCTTCTTTTTGACTTAGTATACTGAGACATCGGTTGTAGGGATAAATGGTACATACATCATATAGGATTGATCCCTTCGAATTTCATTTTTTAGTCATCTCCCTGTTGTATGTATATATATATATATATATACTCATTTGACCATGGTATGTCTTGATTCAATTTTTAGGATGCCTCCCCAGTGACTGCCAACCAGGTTACCAGTTCTAGTTCATGAAAATGATCCAATGAGTTATGAGGCATTAGTTCAAGGTCCATCTCATGAGATACTCTATCTAGGAGGTTAGGTAGCATCACTCCCACCTCTCAATCCGAAGATCATTCTAGTTTTTTATGCTAAGATGCAAGCATACTTTGCACAATACATGATTTCTAGTGTTAGAGGCTTATAGGGATCCAAGATGATCTATATCCCCGTGCATTAGAGGATTTTCTAGAGTTTTGAGATGTTTATTTTTGTTCCAAATATTTATCTAATTAATAAAATATCCATTTTTAAATGAACATATCTTATAGGCCACCCCGAAGGACCATTTTAGGGTCGATGATAATGGTGTGATCAATTTTACTAGCTATGAGGAAGGACCTCATTTCAGGCACAAATGAATTACATGCCAAAAAAGAATATTTTTTTGTGGATTAAACCAAGGTCGCTAGGATTTCTATGGAGAAAACATGAAATAAATAAGGGTCACAATCAATAAATAAAGGCTTTATATAACATGCCCCTTTCTTCACCAAAGAAAACATTAGGATGGACGAGTTGCGCAGTTATGCTCCCTTGGAAAATAAGAAAGCCGCGTGAAAGGCCTCTCTCACACCCAAGGACATTAGCATCCACCATCTACGATTTCAGCTATAAAAAAAAACTCACCACCACCTATTGGGGAGGCTCTAAAAAAGTTGAAAAACTGCTCTTAGGAGTGAAATTACTCCTCTTCAACCAGATCTCACAACATGTAACACCTAATATAAGGAATATTGTGTGATAGACCACCAATAGTTCTAAACATGACATGGACCATAGTTGAGTAATCCTTGTGAAACTCTTATTAGTGTATTTCATGTGTGTCCAAGACAATCCTCATATGTTCAAACCTAATCTATGTGAAACTCAAATCTTGTGTGTACCCACTGCTAATGACTCCATAGTCTTCCACTATTGTAGATCCACCTTCACCTAAAACTCTGACATGAAACACTCCTAACTTTATCACAATAATTTCATAGAACCCCACTTGAAGTACCCTAAGCCTTTAGTGATCCTTCTACCTTACCTACTACTTCTAATAATGGATACTATAACCCATTCTGATTCTAAGCAAGGGGACTCTAACATGGACCTCGTGATTGACCACACATCCATGGAAGTTCCAACATCGTGCACTTCTCAGAGGAACATGAGAAGTGGTCATGTAATACCAAGGAGTAAGGAATGAGCCCCCCCCCCCACACACATCTGAGTTTAATGATGTAAAACTACCTAGTTCCATATCCTAGTCATACAGTGTTAAAATGAATGAAAATGTCCTCATAATTATATGTAAAACTATGGTCTTACCATTTACAATAATAATAGGATTCCATGTGTATGAGTTTAATGGTATGACCCCAACACATAATACCAATGAGACTCCCCATGCAATGAATAACATGGGATGAGATCATCTGGAAGCTTCCACGCATAAGACCCATCCACATCATCACTACTCCAAGAAGAACCATGGTAGCTCAACGCATAATCCCCACACCATTAAAACCAAGATAAATCATTTTCTATGCCATATTCAAGGCATAATCCCAACTCCATCCCCCGTTTACACTACATATGAGACACAAGCACCCTTACCACATGACATTAAACTCTATGGATCAGCCCTATCACACGATCATAAACTGTCACATCGAACTGTGTGTGTATTTGTCCCTATCTTAAAAATAGGTTATGTGATACACATCCATAAGATTAAATACCTATATTTTAAACCCATAGTGTGAAATTTTTCATCATAGGGACGCACCTCCTGGAATTTCCTTAAGGGGAATTCTGATCCATCCACACATGTGTGACATCTTCCCTCCTATGCACACACCTCATAGATCTACATCAAGGGGTATTCTGATCCATCCATTGGTAAAGCATCTGGGTTTTTCCTCATATGGACATGCCTCTTCAATCCACCTCAAGGGTAATTCTTATCAACCTTCTTGGTTGGCCTCAAGGGGAATTCAGATCCACAACTCAGGGTCCACCTCCATAGGACACTACATACATTGGTATACTTTTAGGTGTGACATCTTCCTTCCTAGTGAATTTACTACCTAATCAACCTCAAGGGGTTTTATGTTCATCCTTTTGGATCCGCCTTAAGGGGAATTATAATCCATCCCTTCTAAACCCACCTAATTGGGAGTTTGGATCCAAAAATCCAAGTCTAACTCGATGGGTTGTTCTCTTACATTGGTAAATTATCTAGTCTTTCACTCCTAGGGACAGACCTCCTAGATCCATATCATGTGGAATTCGGATTCTCAACTCAGTTTCTTCCTTCATAGGGTGTTCATATCCATTGGAAAACTATCCATGTGTTCCCTCCTAGGGACACACCTCCGAGACCCTCCCCAAGGAGAGTTTTAATCGATCCATTTTGGATCCACCTCATGGGGAATTCTGATGCCTCCATCTGATTCCCACAACACATTACCCTGTTTTCAACTCCACTATGCATTAAACCTATTCTTGTATCCACAATATGTTAAAATCATGCCCTGGTATGTATCAACTATACATCCTGATCCATGTCCATAGGACATAGAACTTGTTACGAGACCCAAAACACCTAACCCATGTATATGTATGGGATTCCAAATGTAAAAATCATTATAAGACTTAAGACCCTAGAATTTTTACCTCTTGATTGGAAAGGGAAGCCTTGGGTTCGGTGCCTAATATACCTCATATGTGATTACCTCCCAACATGAAGAATATATGTGACTAATTAATCCAATATAAAGACAAGCCTAGTGATTCCCAATGTGACTACTCTCCAAACTGAATGTTACTACCCTATCAAGGAAAAATATTATATCAAGAATAAAGAAATGTAATTAACTATCATAAAAAAAGATATGGAACTGAGAATGAGTTCCATGAAAATGATTTAAATCTAATATAGATAACCAAAATAAGAAAAAAACACTAAATAAGAATCCATGGATGGAGGAACTAGCATCCCATCATCCAATATCAATCTAATAGAAGTCATCGCTTTTTAATGTGATGAATGATTTCTACATTTGGAAAGTTAAAATTTGGTTAAATAGAAATCTATCAAGTTTATTTAATGTCGACGCATCGGTAGGCCTTGGTGAAAGTGTTAGATTTTGAAATTGTGAACCCAATGTGAAACTATTCTACTCAACATGGGGACTAGTAGCGTTCGAGACATTAGCTTATTTTCTAGTTGCTGGATTAAAACGTACGGTGTCAGGTCCCACCATGAAAATGGTGGGGTCCATATAAAACTCACTAGAGAACTGGGGGAGTTAGCATTGGTAATCCTTGGACTGCAATATTTTCATCATGGATTCATCATGGTATTTGGAATATTGAATGACATTGGTGAATTGGGAATAACTTCCCTTACATCTTTACTAATGGATGAATCCATATTCCTTTCAGCAATAACACAATATGGAATCAAAAACCAAACAGCCATAGGTGTTAGAGTAGGGGAAACATTGATGCATCAATCTCGTGTAACTCCACCTCTACAACAAATGCCTCCATGAATTCGGTTACTGGGTTCCCATGACCCATATCACCCTCAGAGATCATCCAGATCATGGTGAGTGATTCCATTATACATTGGTGTGAGTATGAGGGTATCATTTCCACAAGGGAAATGGCACTCCAGGACCAGGAGGAATCATCTTCTTATTGACAATGCTACCCATGACGGTTGCATTAAGGGAAATCAAATCCCATTCCAATATAAAATTGCTTCAGGGGCCTATCCCTAGAGTCATCCAATGACTCAATCACTTATGCTGAGGTGGTGGTGTAAAATTGAGTCACGCCAGCCATGAATACATCTTGGAAGAAACTAAGGAGGTCTCCCACTATGACCTATCAATTCTAGTAATTATTAGTACTATAGGATGAGAAATAGGTGGACTTCACACCTTCTCTACCAAACTCAGTATGAAGCAATCAATGCTACTTTTGAGGGAGTGGCCAAGATTCTTCCCAGCAAGGGGAATCTTCTACAGCTCAAGCGACCCTTTCCGTTGATGGAACATTCCTCTTGATCCCTATGACATATGAATAGAGATCTATTTTTTCACTATTAGGATCATGACCTTATCCATCCTATAGGAAATCTGGGATGGATCTTTCAATCACTAACACCACCAAAAGTCGTTAGGGGCTACCCAATGATGATGAGTTTCTGAGTGGAGGTCCTCCTTGATTCATCAAAAGCCTATGAATAAGTCTTCAATTATCTTATGAAAATTAACATGGAGGTCCTACCGATGTTCCTAAAAACCAATGAAGGGTTTTTCTTTACTTCGTTGGCAACAATGGTGAAGGTCCACCCCACTCATTCACAAGAAAGCACAGAGGTCATACTCCCTCTAACAATATAAAATAGGGAGGCCCTCCCCATATCTCGACTAGACGAATAGAAGGTCCTCCCAATATTAACACCTACGAGTATAAATGATCTATCTATACCGAAGAGATTCTATTCCCTCAAGAACTTTCCTCTGGAAGAAGAGGATACAACTTCAATTGAAGAAAAAATCTTTGGAAACTCATGTCCATCCTTCCTCATTAATATATCTAATTCCAAGGACACAGATGACTCGGTAATGGAACCCTCACCCCAATAATCAGATTCTTGGCTAGAATCCCAACAACTAATGTTCATCATCTCAGAAGTTGAGATCCAAAGGATCTCTAGATCCATCTATGGATACATGCGGGTGCAAGAAGTTCTTGGATCCCTTCCATGTGATCACGGATCATCCATCACTATCACCACCAGTTTCTGTCCTCTCTGCCTCTACAGAATACGTAAGATATTTTTTATGATCTAGGATGACTAGTACAGATGATGAGCACCTGACTAGCCATAGATGAGAACTACAACCCTTTCACATTAGGTGGTGGTGAAAACACAGTCCTATGGTGATGTGATGATGCATTTGGTGCTTCCCCCAAGAGATGTCATAGTTTTCAACGAACAATTGTCATGTGTATTGGATCCTCTATTTTCCAACCTATTATAGCACTTATCCACATTGGTTCCATAACCTATCTCTTATCCAACACCTATTAGATCTTGGCCCATCCAAGAACAGGGCCCTTCCTCGGATCAAGAGAGAATGTGGTAGGTTCTAGATACCAACTAGTTCTCTATGGTATTATGGACACTTACAACTCCAAACTTCGATGTCCCAGAGTATCACACAAACGTCAGTCCATGTGTTTCATCCAGGCCATCTGGGAAAGAATTCATCACCTCAGTGATTTTTATTTTTCCCACCTAGGAAGCCAAGGGAACCATGAAAAAATTGATGAATAGTGCTAAATGTTGAGTTGGTACCACCCCCAGGGTATCAGTTCCCATATTCGTCCAGTTACTGTCAGACCCTCTAAAAAATAGGCATCAAGATCCTCATAGTTCTCTATTAAATTATGTTAGAAGCATATTTTCACGTCTATATTAGGGTATGGGTATAGTATGTTACTCTTAACTTCAACCCTATCTTGCGAAAGCATGACATACCCACTAACGAAGGTTGTTCCCATATGTTCACCATTGTAGTGGACATGGTTTACCCCTAGCTACCAAATAACAGGGTCTTAGAAATAGGAAATGATAGTGAAAACCCACCACAAGGGAAATTTAGTTCCACATGGGACCCCATAAAGTCATTCTCACCTACCAATAAAGGCAAACACTTGTACTCGATGATCCCTCTGATGAGACATTTCCATACCATCAGAACATCAACAAGTGTAATGTAAAAGTTGGACCCTCTGATCCATCCAGTTTTTGGCCAAAAAAATAGGTATATCACATGGAATCTACCTCTTTTAAGAAGATACAAGAGAAGAAAATGTTCATTGTGGATCTCCTTGCAGATCAGTGCTCATATTATGGAACTACCCAATAGGATCACATTTCTCCTATAGTAGGGAAGAAGACCCTCCTTTTACAGTTTCCCCAAGTTGATCATTGAATCCTAATGTGTATAGACATATCAAAGGTATGGGTATGTGGAAAGTGAATGAGTTATGAGTTTTCAAACACACGCAAGTAGTGTAATTACCCTCCTAAGGATATAGGGAGTGACACACAAAAAACTTCAAATCATGATTTCTGATTTGATGAGACTATCAACGCAATGGTGGTTAGTAATATTCTTCAAGATAGATACCCTCTCCATGATGATTTCATACGCACTCTTACTACTCTCCTTGAGGCCCTAGAGATGCATCATTGGGAAATCCCACCTGATGAAAAGTCATACTCGGTTTGGTTTGATGACATGTGAGCACCCCCGAAGTTTAAGAACCCTATATGTTCTCTTTTTAATGGGATTGGTGGACCTCTATAGATTGTTTTCCACCTAATGTCAAGTTTTTCACCCATTTTGTGATCCGAAAAAAGTAGGTGGTCATTAAGCATTGGTGTTTCATCTAGAGACTGGAAGGACCTGTGTTAGTCTAGTACACCCTGCTGCCCATGGTGTTTATCGCTAGATGGTAAGATCTTCATGTATAGTTCTTTTCCTAGTTTAGCTCCACCATGGGAAAGATAAGTATTTCCATCCTCATCAAGTGAAAGAACATTCTTTATTATCCAGTTGTATATTTTTTATCTCAGTGGAAAGGCCTCACAAGCTAACTTGACATGTCCCTGATTCAATAGGAGCTAATAATGATGTTCGTTGGGATTTTCAATACTGATATGGTCCCTACCATCATCATTCAAAACATTCAAAAAGGATTTTGGGATTTTTTTTAATAAGGCACAACATCTGGAAGAAGCCTTTAGGTAAGCTAAATAGGTTCCCTCATTGCCTCTCCCAACTCCTATAAGAATGACATCCTAAGTAGAGATTTTCACTACCGTATAGGTAGATTTACCCTAACTTAGAGAGCTTTTTTCCCACTTTTTGGGGATCCTTATTGTGTGTATCATTATCAAGAATAGAAAAACCCTACGGAACCTTATCAAGGACAACCTCACCCGAGATAGAACTGCTACGAACCACCTCACCAAGTGAATCCACCTTGATAGAAAAATGAATCTTCAGCCCCTCATCAAGGTCCGGATCCCAGAGAACCCTTTCCTGATATAAATCATTAGAACTATTCTTTTATTTATGAACTTCTCCATGGCTATATCATCTTCTCCCTATAGAAATACATTCTAAAGCTTCCAGAGTGAAGGATTCCCCAAGAAGTCGAACGTAGTGACCCCCATGACCTTTTCTTGTTCCACTAGATAGTCATACATACCATAAATGAATTATATGAATTCAAGGATCAAATATAGGATTAAGTGTACCACAGTTTGGTAATGTTATGTAATGTACTGACATATGTGAAAAATATCTCTATCAGGATTGACAACATCAATAAAGGTCCACCTGAATGCATCAAACTTATTTCAGTGAAACCTAGAATTATGACGACTCATTGGATCATAGATCATTTTCCCACACCCAGAATATCATCTATGCCAACTTAGGTAAGCCAAGACCTCTTATGCTCACCTCAACTCCTCCATTTTTGGCTTCTTCATTTTCATCGCATCATTACACGTCTCGGAAAATCAGGTGTGGATAGTGTAAGGAATATCAAAGTCCCCCATCGGTGCCAAATCCATCTCACACACTCTGTTGATTTTACACCTCCTGAGTTGGGAACCTTTCCCATGGTTTTCCAAGCAATAGAAGACCCCTCTAGTGATGAGAAAGAGTATAGCTCAATTAATGATGTATATGGTGGACAACTTCATGATTTCTGGTAGTGATGATTAATAGGTAAAGCCCTCAGGTTCCCCTAACAGCTTCCATCTTAGTAAAGGTCGAGTATATGGGAACCACAAGAATTATCACACTAGTTCCTTAGAACAATTCATACTTGATACAAAGAATAGGTATAAGATTTTGTGTAGAGATAAGTAGGAAATGTCTTCTCAGCTCTCTCTATCAGAAAAGACCCCACAATGTACTATGTTAACTAGCCAAGCATAAAAGCCAAGGCCAAACTATGATCGGACATATCCTGCTAGATCCAAGCCTCATCCATCCGAAAATAAACTACCGATGATTTAGAGTGAGTCAGGCAGTCTGTGGTAGGTTATTTCCATTTCCATCTAGAGACACAATCAGCATAATCTAGTATGCCTCACAGAAATGATCATAACCCTTCTAGAAAAAACATACATTTGGCACAGAAGTATGATGTGTTTAAGCACCTCACTAGCATACCCACAAAGATATCAATTCTTATGTCCCTCATCTTATTGAATGAAATTCATGAGGCCCTGAAAGTAGCCTTAAAAATCCCCCCAGTGCGAATTAGAGGAACCATCCATAGAGGCCTATTATGAAAAGGATGTCAAGAAATATGAATGTCGATATGTCATCTCTTTCTCTAGAGAAGATGAAGAAGCACTCATGTAGGGTAACATGCTCTTACAATACATTAAATGCTAGTTTAATGGCATGGAGATCTGTTATTTCATGGTGGAAATAGGTTTCAGGATTAACCTCATTCCAACCTGGATGCTTCGCAAGCTAGGTATAATCATAGTACACCTGAATTCATCTGGCATGAAGATTCAGGGTTATGAAATTACTGAGTAGAAACCATGTGGTCAGATTCGGTTGAAGAAACATTTTTGTGGCTTGATATAAAGTGATGAATTCATGATATTCCCATAGGATACTACCTAAAATGAATTGTTGTACAGGACCTGACTTCCTTTTCATGTGGAATTACCCTCTTCATATCACTATCACCTCAAATACTCCCTCAATGGTTGATTAGGGATAATATAGGGAGATGTGACTCCCTTAAACTTGTTTGAGTTACTCTATCTGGATGTTGGATATTACAAGAGAGAGTGGAACAAGGTTTAGGCCAATGTGGTTGAACACATAGCCATAATAGCTAGTCCCTGGGAAAACTTTGATGATTATTTCATTCTCCCAAATTATCATCTCGAAGCCACAACACCGGACCGGAGAGGTCACTTTTTTATCTATGAGTAAGGATTGTGAAATACATAAAAGGAAAGAATTTTTTCAGATTACTAGGTATTCTTAAACAATATATGCATGTGTGATACTAGAAACTCCCACTCTTATAAGGTACAAAAGGTTTTTCCCCATGTAAATTGTTTCACGGAACTCACACAAGTTCTATAGAGAAGGATTGAATCAATAGAATCCAAATTTCTACCATTTATTTGATATTAATAATGTTCATCATGGTCATATTCTAGATGAAATTGGTTCAAAAACCTCTGCTGCTCTGGTTTTTGGAGAGTTGGAACCCCTCAGTAGAGATTCTATATCTTCCTAAGTAGGAACTTGTTCTCCCTCCGAATCTGATGGCCTAGGTGAATCTCCTCCTATTGATTCTCTAACCACAGATGAAAAATATGATTTGAAGGAACCCCCCCCCCCCAACATTTGAAGAGGGTGTATCCACCACCATCAATGAGCTGATTCTGTTGAACTTTAGCACTATGGAAGGTCTAAGGTCAATGATAATCATTGTATCCATGACTCTAAAGGAGAAGTAGTAGTATGTGACCTTCCTAAATAAGAAACTTGATTTATTTTCATGGAAAAATGACGAGATTCTAGGACTCGATCCTTAGGTTTCTATCCAACGACATAGTCTCTTGGGAATTAATCATGGGTTTCGGTAGCCTCCCAGAAAAATTCACCCATCCCTTGTTGCTATGATCAAGGTCGAGGTTGATAATCTTATCAAATACATATCTTTCATGAAAGATCAGTACCACAAGTTCCTCGCGAACATCATCCCATTAATAAATAACAAAAAGAAGATCATAGTTTGTATTGACATACAGAACCTCAATCACCATTGTATAAAGATGATTTATTCATTCTAGTTATAGATTTTTTATCAATTATACAGTCAGGTTCCAGTCCCTCTCTTTAATGGATAGATAATCTGGGTACAACCATATCTGGACGGCCCCTAAAGATGAGGATTTGACAACCATTAGGGTTACTTAAGGTTCCTTTTTCAATCAGGTGATTCCCTTCAACCTGATGAATGTAGAAGCCACTTATAAATGGGATATGAACCGCAAATCCAAACTGATCCATAGAACATTGGTGGAATGATACAAGGATGACTGGGTGGTCAAATACCACCAGCATCATGACCATCTCAAATACCTTGAGAAATTTTTTGGGTCCCTCCACTTCCAGAATTTGATTACGAATCCCATGAATATTTCATTTGGAGATACCTATGGTAAATTTCTTAACTTCATTGTAAGATACATTTGTATTGACATAGACCCAGATAATATCAACTCCATCATCCATATTCCACCCCTAAGAAACCTCCTAGAGTTGTGGGGTATCCAAGGACACTTATCATATATATCCCGATTTATCCCAAATTTATCTGGAATGTGTAATCTCTTTTTGAGGCTAATAAATAAAATCATTGTCTACTAGTGGGATAAAGAACGCTAGACCGCCTTTGAGAAAATCAAGAAGTATCTACTACCACCTTGGGTAATGATGTCAACCATATCAGGGAAGCCTCTGATGCTCTTTTTGAACATCCTAGAATAGTTACATGGTTCCCTTATAGCCCATAAGAATAATTAAGTCATAGAAAACAATTTATATTATCTCAGTTATATGATTCTCAATACATATACCAGATAATCCCCTATCAAGAAGAGATTCCTGGCATTAGTTTTTTTTAGTGAAGAATTTGTGACATTATCTATAGCATCACGAGATACATAGGTTGTCTTGGGTGGACCTGCTATAGGATATACTGAATCTCCCATTTTTTATGGGATTATTGGCATGTTGGGTAGTGATCCTTCAAAAGTTTTATGTCAGGTTTGTTCTAACAAAATCATCAAAGGAAATACATTGTTAGACTTTTTATTCACTCATCCATATCCTAAAGAAATTCCCCTCGATATTGAATTTTCAGATGATTCATTTCTATTAATGGACCATGTTATTCTCTATTGTAAGATGGATTTTGATGGTTCCACATAGATCCCAACTAGTATAAATCTTAGCATGGTAGTCTTGAGGATTGTCTCCATCACCCCTGGAATGTTTTTCCTTCCATATTCATTTATATTGTGAGAAGGATGTACTAATAAATAGGTAGAGTATCAGACTCTACATACTGATCTTGATCTATCCATTGAGATTGGTGTCCCTTTCTTTCATGAAATGGAAACTCTATGTTAATCATCAAACATATTAATGGTGACTATATTGTTAGAAATCCCAAGATCATTACCCTACTAGAGAGTACTCCCCGCCTAATGGATCTGTTCCGTTATCATATGGAGGTGAATTATGTCCCTCAGTCATAGAATGGTCGATTTTATGACGTTTCCAGTCTAAACACCTCCCATACAGAGCCTGACTTCGATGACTTTTTCATTCACATGGTGAATCGGAGGGCCATCACACCCATCATTGTAGATAATGGTGATAGGAAGTAGGTAAACCATACAATTATCGTTGTTTTTATATCAGTACCCTCAGGTTCCCCCGTAGTATAGGAAACCTATGATTGGACAGCTCCATTGATCGAGTATATTCAGTGTGGGATTCTATCATCAAATCAAACTGAGCATGAGAGAATCTATCGGTGGGTCGCATTGTTCACCCACCAGATCAGGCCTAACCTTGAGAAGATTCTCTACAGACATGAGTTTGATGGAATTTTCCTCATGTAAATCTAAAGATATAGGATTCCCTAGGTTTTTAGGAATTTAATGCAAGTTCATTTGGTTACCATTAGGTTGGGTTGAAGAATTCCCATCAGATTTGAAAACTGGGTTAATTTGTCCCACCATGGTCCATGATTTCATAGATTTCTCCAAGAGGTTCCATGCATATCAGATCCATGTGAACATTATGCATCGAAATCTGAAGGTCCTCTACACCACCAATTATTCTTGTCCCTTTCAATTGTGGGGACTTTTTATGGTGGATCTATATCCACGACTAATTTCTTACTAGTGAAAGTTCATTCAGACCGTAACATATTTCTTCTCCAAGTAGGAAGAAGCAATTCCCATAAAGAATTTTGTGGAATGATCCAAAATTGAATTCATGATCTCTCACAACATTCATCAATTTGGATCTCTTATCACCATTCTCTTATAAAATGGAACAAAAATCTAAGAGGATAACGTAATGAATTTTTACACCAAGTATATATTTCGGTTAAACTATAATTCTCACTATCATGCACAGGTTAATGGATAGTTTGAGGTGTCTAGAAATAAACTCTCCAAAAAATTTCAAAAGATACTGGGCTAGATTAAGAAGAGTTTTCCCCACAATATCCTCAATACCCTTTGTTCCAATCATATGATGACTCATAATTCCACTCAGGTGACTCCATATTTCATAGTGTACAAAACAAAGTTAGTTATTCCCATCAAGGTTTAGATTTCATTTCTATGAACATATTTCTTGGACTAGAAGATTCCTGAAAATGTGGATGAAGTCCATATATCTAAATTAGAATCCCTCAAAAAAATATGATCTAATCCTTACACAAACTATAGAGTAAAAAATACAGGATAAAAATAGTGTTCAACATGAAGGATTGCCTCCGCTCCTTCCTCTATGTGATAAAGAACTATCTCTTATAATTCCAATGATAATTGGAAATAATCCACCAATGTTGGAGCCCAAATGGGAGGGTCTTTACATTATTCATATGTTTTGTTACAATAGACCATAATATTTGATCACTATAGATGGAGAGAGTATCAATCATCCCAGCAATGCCACATTTCTCATGCAGTTCTTTTCTTGAGAATATTTCTATTTCCCAAACACATGTTGTTAAACATTCTGCAGGGTTTAAAGTCCATAAAAATAAATTAGGATTTATTAGTCTAAGAATCACAACTTGAAACTATGTGTGAGACTTATGAAAATATGTGGGCTGAAATTATACCTCATATTCCCTCAATTCATGTTGAGTTTTCTAAAATCACTGCACTACGCATATCTATTTGAGATGGTCACTTTGGGTCAAAACTCCCGGACATTAAACTAGGAGTTCATGTTAAATAATTATGAATTTAAACTATTTGAAATCTTCTCTAAGAAAATGTTGTGAAAATTCAGGGCTTCTTTGTACCTCAATTCACATTATCTTATCATTATTCCATGTTACAAATACCCCATTTGGAACAGACTACCCCTAGGTTCTGAAATCTATGACCTTAAACAAGGATCCCTAGGTGAAATAATCATGATGTTAAACTCTATGTGACCCCTATTAGAAATATTTGGTGTGGTTCTGTGTCACCTAGGCCCTCATTCACATAGTTTTTTTTCACTCGACCAAGCTATATTCATCCACTTGAGAATACCCTCTTCATGATCCAAACTCTATGACCTTAAACTTAAGGTAGAACCAGAGTTCAAGCATTACAACATTAAATATTGTATAGGTATACCCCAAGAATGTGTTGTGTAGTGTGGGGCCCCTATTACCTCATTTATAATGGTTTCTATATGTGGTTTTATTCATATCCATTTTGAGATACTCAACCCCCTTTGGAAAAACTCTATGACCATAAGCTAAAACCACATGGTCTAAGATTTATAACCTTAAACTAACAACCATCTCATGGTGCATGCAACATGACATTAAATTATATACAATTGGTCCAATAATTATGAATTTAAACTATTTTCAGCCCCTATAGTTAGATTTTAACAACATTAAAATACAAATCATAATGTCCCAAACATATGACATTAAACTGCAATCCTACCCCATACAAAATCAGGATGCCTCTTAATATGAGAAGATATTTAACCAATTTAAAATTGGGATTCCTTGTGTTACTAGTATGGGATGGTCAAAAAACCTTACCCCATGCCCCAAACATGGGATTCCCCATGATAACAGTGGGATGCCTCAAATTCTCTCATCTGAGAGGCTAACCCCTCAATGACATTGGTTTCCTACCCTAATATGTTTCAAAACTATATGTGGCTTGATTCACATCCTCATTGAATTTATATTTACTCCATCATTTATTATATATGGTTTCAACCACAAAAGTATCCCCACTTTGGAACCCAGACCCATTTATGGTCCAAACATTATGACCATATACATTGTGCAGTCCATCTTAAGGTCTATATGTCGTACGTGAGCCTCTGTAGATCCATTAAAGTTGGGTAACTCTTCAATTACTATAACACCCATCTATTTTCATACAAATATATTACTTCTAAATAGTTCAATATTTATATTACAAAGAAACCACACCAGAATCATATGAGTTTAGTGTCTTTGGAAACTTGGAAACAAAAACCAATCGTTTATAAAATTCCTTTATTGTCTCATGATTATCCTTTCATAACTAGAACCCTTTTCGACATATCAAAACTAATACCATTATTCATATCCTAGGTAATGAAATCATAATAAAATGGTGATATCATATGCTTAGTAAGGGTAAAAAAGGGATATATGAATCTTAACAAAAACATAAGGATATCAGAATACGAATGTAACGATTAAAAACTATTCCCTACATGTCAGAGATCATAATCTTGAGTTATATTACAAATCATAAAAATTTATAATACATTAATCAAAAAATAATTACTATGGAATAAAACATAGAATTGTGGAAAACACATAAGCTAGGAATTTATTAGGTTAATGATACCTACCAAGAATTTCTTAGTATTTTAGGATTGGGATAATCACCCATGTTCTTACATTGGGCTTAGTATGACTTTACGTGTACCTTTACATTTTTGGCTTAGTATTACCTCCCATGTACCCTCTAGTTGCGGGCTTAAGATGGCATCTCATTTACCCTCTTGTTGGGGGATTAGGATAAATACCTGTGTACCCTTTGATATCATATAACATTTTTCATTACCCAATGAATTGGAGGGAGATATAGGTCCAACCTATCACATAATAAAAACCATAAAAACCTATTCCATAGGAACATAAGTCATTCATCATGTCATAACCAATGAAAATAAATATTTTTTTAAACATTTCATCATAACATAACCCATGGAAAAGAAATGGGTTTCAAAAATATCAATACATAATAAAAATAAAACATCCATAAAAAAATAATTATTATTATTTCCATGAATAATATCCCCATTAAATAATAATTAACATCAAATAATATTATATTATATGGAAAATATTTTTTTGTGATCACTTGAAATAATTACTGAGGAAAATATCCTTTATGTTCTTCAACAAAACTTTTTAAATCCTAAAAAATATGGAAAAACTTTTATGTTGAACATATCCTCTAAGACATGTAAATGATACTTTGAGAAAACCATTTTAAACTTCTTTCAAATCCTTTCCTTTAAAATTATTAAAAGTTAATTCAAAAACATTTTTGAAAAAATTATTAGAAAACACTATTTTTTAATAAGACAAATTTATGATGGAAGAGAGAATAACCTTAAATGAAATAGATAATATCATGAAAATAACTACATTTATTATTAAATATGTAAAAGGTCATTATATACACCTCATAAAATAGTATAGATTCATAACCTAGCATGTGTCTCAAATAAGGAAAATTGAGACAAAATTACCTTACCGATTTGGGAACATTTGGAATGTAAAACCCATGAATAAAAGATCATAAAATGGATATATAAATAATCATAAATTTAATGAAAATGACCATAAATTACATTAATTTGAATTATATACACCAGAAAATAAACTAGTGGCGAATAATGCATAAATATCACATAAGTAAAATTGAGATGAGAAATCCTTATATCGAGCTTCCCTTTAGTTTTTTGTGCATAAAACTCTTTTATAAAAATTTAATGACTGTTATTAATTAATTAAAGAAGAATAATTATATTTATAATACACAATATTATAATTTTTTAACATATTAACACCCATCCATTAATAATATTTCATGATTTTAGTTGTTTTGGGTGAGTTCGTTTCACAATTTTCAGGATCAGTTTATGTGTGTATAATTATTGATTTCTATGTAAAATGGAAATAAAACTCAAGAAGTGTAATGAAATTGATTAATTCATTTCTACAAGTTTAAATGGTACCATTTATAATTTTTCATTCATACATGAGTATGACTCATTTTCTAAAATGTCAATGATAAATGTTTAGTTTAATTTGGTGATTTGTTTGACCATTGCAATCTAGTTTTGTTTTATTTAACATTATGCATATATATTAGTTCCAAAAAAATAATTTAGTTTTTAGTTTTTAAAATATTATTTAACCATAATAATAGTTCTATTACCATCCATGATTGTGATAATAGTAAATGAACAAAAACATTATTCACTGAGGCGATTAACCGACATAATTTGGAAAATAGTATCATTTCATTAAATAAGAGGATGTAATAAAAGGTGTTGATATAAGATATTCCATTATAAACATAAAATTTCAATATTTAAATGATTATAATATTATTATTTCATGATTTATGAAGGATGTCGGTGAAAATAGAAGAATAAGAGAAATTAAGAGAGGTTCTTTGAGAAAATTAAATCTTGAAATAACCCCCTTGAGAGACCCTTAAGGGATTTGGATTTAATATTTTGGTGAGACCAGTATCAATTTTAAATGGTTAGAGTGGTTATAAAATGTTTGGTCATATATTTTAGGACCATTAATTCTTATGGGTTGAAATGGAGTAGTGATGTGTGGTATTTATAGTTGAGGATAGGTGGGTTCAAGTGATTAAAATAATGATTATCTTATATTTAAAGACAACGAGATTAAGGGGAAACTAATTTCCATGAATTTTCTTTTTAATTAATGTTTTGGAGTATTTTTAGTGTCTTGAAATACCACAAAAAATCATTAAAGATTTTATTATTTACGTATTTTATAATTTTACCTTTTTACTTTAACCGTTTCCACTATTTTACCTATACTACGGTAAATAATTTTTATACCAGGGAAATATTTTTTGTACTTAATAATTAAATTGACCTTGGAAAATAAGTTTTACCTTATTATTCCAAATAAATAATATATTTTACTTAATTTAATTTACATAATTTCTAAAATTATATTTAAAATTAATCTCACAGATGCAATGAGTGATCGAGTTTTTAAAATAAAAAAAGTTAAAAACTTTTAAATGTTTTAATATAAAAATTATATATAAAATTGAAATTTATTTATATTTGATCTAATTATACTTGAAACCGAATTTAAAATATAATTTAACTATATAAATATATTACATGAAAAAAGAATTTCTTTAATTAAAATTCGGTATTTTCAATATTCGTCAAAAATGAAACTTCACCGAAAAAAAAACAAAATTTCACCCAAAAAAATTTAAAATCCCTTTTTAGATATTAATTTTATTTTTTCTAATAAATCATAAAACGTACCAAAATTTATTTTTAAAATTTTTATGTCATTAAAAGGAAAAAAAAAATATAGCTTTTATGCTTAAAATTTGATTTATTCTTATCTTAAGACTATCAAACATATTGAATGAATTTAAAAACATTTTATTGAATATATAACATATAAATTTATTTAATATCTCTCAAAAATACTGAATAATTTAATTTTTTAATATAATATTTCCTTATTAGCATAAAAAAATTTCTGTAAGAACACTTCCTTTGTGTTCATTTTTTTTCATTAATTCTTAATTGGTAAACATTTAATTAATTTTTAGACATTTTTAAACTATATTTTCATAATTTAGTTAATATCATTAATTCCCACTATTCCAATGTCTATGTGATAACATTTGTTTTCAAATAACAATATTTTGAAGTCTGTTTAAGCTCTATGTTTTCTGCAAGGTAAGCTATCAATGAAATTATTATTTTTTAAAATATCGTAAAATATTAGTATATAACATTAAAATCCCTTAAAATTAATTTCTACCTCAAAATTAATTACTCAAATATAAATAGATAAAGTTTTTTATGCAACATCATATCCTTAGGTTCCCATGTAGCTTCCTAAAATTGGTGGTTTTTCCATAAAACATTAACCAAGTGAATTTTATTGTTTTCAAAAGTTTTTTCTATACAATCCATAATATATGATTTTTTTCATTGTAGGAAAATATAATATGCATAAATATTTATATGGTTAAGTAAAACATTAATATATAAAACCCCATTCAATGTTCAACATATCCCTTTTCATAAATGGTTAATCTGAGAACCCTTTCAACATTACAAATTTATAAAAAATGTTAATAAATATCTAAAAATCAACATATCATTAATCCCAAAAATATTATAAGTTTTATCTTGATTTACACATACCAAACATATTAATACCTTCATAATTTATTATTTTTAAACATGGTAATTACCTAAATTACATTAAAAAATAGTGAAGACATGCATGCTTTAAAAAATTAACTCTTTCCCTAAACCAAAAAACCAAATTTTATTTGAACTCAATCCAAGATATTATAAACCACCTTATCTTTATAATACTAATATGTTCCAAGGTCATTAATGCTATCCTAAAACATCTATTTATCTCATTATTATCCCAATATCATGCATATATTAAGGTTTATCATTCCCTAAATTATGTGTTCTTAGAAAACATCACCTTACCAGTAAATAACTTTTCCATTCCATTAGCATTACTCAAAATATCATTAAAATACTAAAGTAAAAAAACAATATTGGACCAATGCTTTGATGTTTAATTATTCCATAATACCACAAATGTACTTTTATAACATTATTATTGAATCCGAACAAATACATTCATCATTCCACTTAAAATATTTTCATAGTATATGTCATTATTTTATCTAGAAGTTAATTCTTGGGTTAAGTCATTATGTTGGATAATTCCCATGTTCCCCACAAATAACACATTGAACTACTCAATAATTTTTCACTCTATGACCTTATTTTCCATAAGTATAACATATTCTCCTCCATTTTAAATATTCTTCCAGGTTATTCTTCCCACCTTATTGACATAAAAGAAGCCAAATCCTCTTTCTTATGTGATCAAAACCACCTGAAATTTTATAAAATTTCCTCTTAATCTTATTAGATGTGTTAAAAATATCACTAAGGTTCGTGTTGAAAATAATATATCATTATAGTTGATTAAGAATAATCATAATATATTTCTCTCCAATCATTGTCCCATTTGGTTTCTCATAGTCATAGATTATTCCATTAGATTCAATGTTAACATGATTCCTTATTGTTCCATCCATCAATTAAAACCAAAATAATATTGTGATAAACCCTAATCATATGGGTAAAACAACATAATCAAGGGAAATTTCTTATAAAATTTCAATCTATGACACCTTGGTTTTAATTCGTGGTTATTCATGATAATTACCAAAACTATATGATTGTAACCTATACATAGACTTATCTTAAGGGATCTTACTAAGGAATTCTCATCCTATATTCTAAAGGTTAATGAAACCATTTCTTTTATACCAACTATAACAACCTGATATTTTCTTACATAAATATTAAATCTAAATATATTAATATTCATATTACAACAAAGCTTTCCAAAATCATATGGGTTTAGGGTCTTTGGAAACATATAAAAGGAAAAAACTAGTTCATAAAACATCTATATTATCCTGCGATTATACATTCATAACTAAAACACTTTTTCAATGTCAAACCTCATACCTTTCTTCATATCTCAAAGAAAAAGAAACGTAAGAAAAGGATGAGATCAAATTCATAGTAATGGTGAACAAAGGATATAGGAATCATTAAGGGTATAAGAATATAAACATAACAATTGTAAATTATGCCCAGCATGTCAAATATCATAATCATGAGTCATATAATAAATCATATAAATTTATAAGACACGAATCATAAATAAGTAACTTTTTCATAAAAAATGAAAATGTGGAAAAAACATAAGTTAAGAATATATTATATCAATTATATACACTAAGACATCCACAGTATGTTAGGATTGAGATAATCATCCATGTACCTACTTAAGGCTTTGTATTACCTCCAATGTACCTTCTAGTTGTGGGCTTATGATTATCCCCTGTGCACCCTCTTGTTGGAGGATTAGGATGACCTCCCATGTACCCTCTTGTTGTAGGATTAGGATAAATGTTTGTGTACCCATTGAGCACATAGAACATTTATCATTATCCAATGAATTGGAGGTAGATATATGTCCCACCCATCACATAATTAAAACCATACATACATGTTCCACAAGAACATAAATAATTCATCATATCATAACCCATGAAACGAAATAGGTTTCTTAAACATTTAATCATAGAATAACCCATGGAAAGGAAATAGGTTTTATAAATATAAATCCAAAATAATCATTAAACAACCTTGAAAATAACAAGTATAATTTACTTTTAAAATATCCCCAGAAAATCATAAGTAACATCAAATAATTTAATCTTATATAGAAAATAATATTGAGAGAACACTTGAAATAATTATTAATAAAAATAAATTTTCTATTTTGAAAAACACATATTAAATATTAAAATATTTAGAAAACATTTTTAATTCAACATAAAATTTAAAAAATATAAATTATTATCTAAAAACCCATTTTAAACATGTTTTAAATCCATTTCCTTAAAAATTATTTAATTATCATTCAAAAACATTTTTGAAAACATATTTTGAACACCCATTTTTTGAATAAAAAAATTTCTAATTGTATATAGAATAACATTACATGAAAAATATAATATCATAGAAATGGGTATATTCATGATAAAACATATCAAATGGAATTATATAATCCTCATAAAATAATATTGGTTCATAACACAACATGTGTCTCAAAGAAGGTAAATTTTGAAACAATTACCTTACCGATTTGGTAACATTTAGAACATAAACCCTGTGAAAGAAAGATTATAAAATTAATATGTAAATACCCATAATTTTAAGTATGAAGACAATATATTACATTAATGGGAATTATATACACCAAATAAAATAAATGTGTTGTGATTAATGCCTAAATCTCACAGAATTAAAAAGTGAGATGACTGATCCTTACATCACACTTCACTTTAGTTTTGTGTAACTCAACATCATGTATAATGATTTAATTAATTTTATTAATTAAATAGAGAACCATATTTATATATAAAATATCTTATATGTTATTTTTATAAATTATTACCAACCATCTATTAATAATATTTCATGATTTCCATTTTTCTGGGTGAGTTCGTTTCACGATTTTCATGATCAGTTTATTTGTGAATAATTATAGATTTCCATGAATAATTTAAATAAAATATTAAAAGTATAAAAAAATGGTATTAATGATATTATAAAAATATATATGGTCCCACTTAAAATTTTCCTTTCATATATTGGTATGATTCATTTGATAAAATGTAAATGATAAATCATTAGTTTAATTGGGTGATTTTTCCAACCATAGAAAACTTTGTTATTTAAAATTATGTATATATATTTGTTATAGAAAATTAAATATGTTATTTAATACCTATATAAATATTATTTAACCATAATGGTTGTTTTATTACTATCCATGAATGCGGTAATGTAAAATGAACAAAAAAATATTCAGAGAGGTGACTAATCTGCATAATTTAGACAATAGTTTCATTTCATTCAATAATATAATGTAATAAAGGGGGTGAATATACAATGTTCCATCATGAAAATAAAATTATAGTATGAACATGATTCTTGAAAAATTATTTCTTGATGGATGATGTAGCTGGGGGTAAAATAGAAGAAGGAAATAAATTAAGAGAGGTGCTTAGAGAAAATTACCTCTTGAATATCACAACCATGAGAAACCCTTAAGGATATAGGATTTGGTCTTTCGGTGATACCATCAAATACTGGACAAGGTTAGAGTTATGATATGATGTTTGGGTAGATATTTTAGGATATCTAAGGATTTTGGGTTGAAATAGGGTGGTGATGGGTGGTATTTATACTAGACGAGTGTTGTGGTTAAGTGATTAAAATTATGATTATTTTATATTTAAAGACAACCATTTTTTGGTGGAATTATTTTCCAAGAATTTTATTGTTAGTTAATTTTTTTTCGAAATTTAGGGTCGAAAAATACCTCAAACAACCATAAAAATTTACAATTTTTTGGTATGTCAAGCCTTTTCCCATTAACTTTACCCCTTAACACCATTTTACATATACAGTGGTAAATAATGTTTAATAGCTAAAAATTAATTTTTTTAATAAAATAATTATATTTACAATTCCAAATATGGAATCTATTTTAATACATTTTATTTCAATAATTAGAAAAATTAGATTAAAAAATAATCCCATGGATGCAAGAGGAAAGCATATTTTTAAAGTGAGATAGTTCAAAAGGATTAAATTTTTTATATCCAATATAAATGTAAAATTGATTTCAATTAATTAATTTAGAATTAATGATGTATAATTTATCTAATTATTCTTTAAATCCAAATTATAATTTAATTTAACTATATAGATAAATTAGATGAAAATTTATTTTTTAATTAAAATTCGGTATTTTTCATTATTCATAAAAAAGGAAACTTCTTTGAAAAATACCAAAATTTCACCCTAAGGTAATTTTGACATTACTATTTAAAAAATTATGTTTACTTACTAAAATAAATCTTTTAAATGTTTAAAAATTTAGTTTTACTATAGGTTTTCTTTAAAAGGTGGAAAAATTATACTATATAAAAAATATAGCTTTTCTGCTTAAAAGATAATTTAATCTTATATTAATAATATGAAAAATATTAATTTAATTCAAAAACATTTGAATTAATATATAATGTATAAATTGTATTAGTATATCTCACTAATAGTGATTAATTTAATTTATTAATGTAAAATGTTGTTGTGGGCATAAAAATATTTTTTTATAAAAACACTTCCTTTATGTTCAATTGTTTTTTTTTAATTTTCATTCCGAATTAATTGTAACTAGTGTTTATGAGGATGGATGTCCCTGAGATATTATATCTCCTATTTTATGGAAATTATTGGTAAATATACGGTATTATTCTTCATTTGGATGATTATTTTGATCCCACATAGGTCAATGTTGGACCTTTGAATATGGTGAGTTCGCAATCTATATTAGGATATGGTAATTTACCTTATGGTGTGAAGAAAAATGCAGAAACGTTTGAAAATTCTTTTCTCTCTATGTAGTAGGTTTATTAGAGGTCATCAGAAATGTTGGAGAATCCAAAACTGACATGGCATGTTGTGAATGAGCAGTTTTCCAGGGGCCCTCGAAATGAGTTGATACTTAGAAGAAGTAGAATTTTGAGGAATTTTACCCTATAACTTTTTCAAAGGAATTATAATTTCATTGAAGATAATATTTTATAATGTAATTAATCTATTATTGCACGAATCACCCCCCCCCCCACCCCCTCATGAGGAATGACGCCTAGAATATTGATGACCTGAGGATGTGGATATTTCATTTTTGGGGCATTGATTGTTAAAGGTGGGTTTATGACAGTATGATATACTATCATATTACATTTCCCAAATATGATCTTAAGTTAATGTACTAGTGTTTTGGTTTTTTGAATCTCAAACTAGGGTTCTTGATATTCCAAGATTAGGACCCGTAGTTTGATCAGTCTGAAGTTAGAAACAATGTGGTTCATTACTGGATCCATATTAAAGGGTTCAGTTTGTTTTTTTGGAACCCTCACATCCTTTGTTACATTACCTCAGTTGTGAAATCACCAATTATGATTGAAAAAGTATCCTAGTTGGCCAAATGTTTGATATTTTTATCAGGTTTTTGTAAAATATTATCTTATCTCCACATTGATTGAATCAGTGTTTTTTGTTTTGGGTGATTTTAAGTCTAAGTTGGAAATAATGTATGAATATGTTTCATATTTATATTTTAATTTCATTTTAATTAGGAATGTTAGATAAAATTATTGCTGGGGATTGAGGTTCACCAATCGTAGGAAGTTTGTCCATCATGCTTAGGACTATAAAGTCAAACTTCCCATTGATAGTGTTGTGAATGTGGTACCATTGGGGAAGGGAGATGTAAATGGTGATTCTAATTCTAAAGCTCACCCATGCCCATTTTCGGATGTCGTTGATGTTCATCCTCAACATAAGTAAAAACTAGGGAAGGGAACTACATGTGTTTGGATTATTCAGAATAATGTGGGTTTTTTGGCTGATGAGCTTGTTCCTCAATCACTAGAGGATGAAGTTGAAGGATCTTCTCCTCGAATGTATGAGACTTATTGTGTTATAAAAATAGTATTTCGGAATGAAACAAGAGCTAAAATATGGTCAGATAGTTACAATCCAAATGTGTTATAACATCTGAAGGCTTGCATCATTCAGCTGATCCGGGCTATCTCAGGTGTGACATTGAAATAGGTGGAGAGAGCCTCAATAGAACCACGGTAGAAGGTTGAAGAATCTTCAACAATAGAAAAGAAATAGATAGCTATAGTTCTTGTTTCAAGGGTAATGGAACCTCATGGTGGGACTATGGTTGATGAGTAGGTGTGTGTAGGTGCTGGATAAACTGAAAGGAATGAAGGTGTGGGAGTTACTATCCTGGTGTATAGTGATAGTGATGTAGGAGGGACTAGAGCTACTGAACAGGATCTAGGAAGGGATGTAGTGTCTGATTAGGTTCTTGAAGTAGTTTATTATTATTTTTAGGCTTATGTACATTATGGAACTGATGAAAAGTAATTTCATGAAAGTAATTAGCTTATTATAGGGTATGGAAAAGGGAAAAGGAAAAGAACTTGTTTCATTTTCAAAGCCTCTGAAAGGGATAGAGGTTACTCAGTGTCTTGATCTTAGGTCTGTAGGTAATGCTCATGTACAATCTCCTAATAATGGGGAAATAAATTCATGGTATTTTTATATCAATAATAAATCATCAGAGTAATATATTGATCATGTAAATATTGATAAGATGGTGTCTATGCTTAAATGTAATATAATATTAGTGGATGAATATTTATTCAATTTGGTCCCCCCTTAATAATAAATGGGATGTGTATCTGAACCTAAATTGTTATTTACTTATCCTATATAAGAAATTTCTATATAGGTGGAACTTCTATCTAGTTGTTAGGTTATGGATTGGAGGTACCCATTAAATTCATAAAATATTATGAAAAATACATATGGCTTTTCTAGTGGGGCTTCATATGATGTCTGTGTCAATGAATCAGGAAATAATTCTTATATCATTACTCTAGAAGATATTGAAATTGAAAATACAATTTAAGGCCTCTATAAAAATATTCAAGATATGTTTTTAATAAAAATTAAATACAACTACTCCATGATGGAAATAGATGTATCTAATTTTAATGGATACCTAATTTTTCAGAAGCTATTTGAAATTAAAATAGAGGATTGTTTTCGATCTAACCCAAATATATACTTTTCAGGATCTTCCTTATAAGTTCAACATCTATTCCACCCTGGATGAATCCTATGAATCATTATCATAAAATAATCATGTGCCTCCATAAAAATACATGTCATGGTAGAGAGGAAAATACCCAAAAGAAAAAGGAAGATATCCTAGAAATTTAGGCACTAGAGGAATGTGCGGGAAGTGAATTCATGTTTTGGCGTGGGATAGTTGTGCCTTGTTTGACATGTTCTACTTTTTTATGATTACATTTTAATAATAAATTTGGATTCATAGTTTTGGTCAAAAAATCCATTTATTATCTATTTGATTAATTGGCAACCAATGAATTCATTTTGTAGACATAAGTAAACTATATTTTCATAATTTTGTTAATCTCATTCATTCCCGCCATTCCAATGGCTTTTTGATAATGGTTGTTCTGAAATAATAATATTTTTCTATTTTGATAAACATCTGTGTTTTGTGAAATGTGGGATATCAAAGAAATTAATTTTTTAAAGACATATCATAAAATATTGGGCTATTACAATGCAACATAGATACCCTTGACACTGACAATCCACTAAGTCCAACCACCATGTCATTAATAAATTTTCCATACAGTCATGGTCTAAGAATTATGACCTTAATCTAGGTGTTGTTTATCTCTTCATAATTGTCTGTTACATGGGACACCTAGGACCTCATTTATGCCAGTTTGTACATATTTCATGTTGTTCAAGTACCCTTTCAACAAAAAATTTTATAGTTCATACATCACAACTTTAAACTGATTTCCCGAAGTCTAAGCATCTTTAATTTAAACTATTTGACTTACCAACACATTCCACGCCTTACAAACTTAAACTATGTGAAACAGTCCTCTGGATCATTCCATGTGGTGTAGGTCCTCCTTGGCTCCATTGAAATTATGTTTTTAACACTTTTATTCCACAAATATATCCTTGAATCCCCCTACCCTAGTCTAGGAATTATGAACATAAATTATTTGCAATTGGTCTAAGATCTATGACCTCAAACTAATATCCATGGTCCAAGTACTATGACCCTAAAAAATTTAAATTCACCCCTTATTCGCATGGTTTTTCATTATCCCTGATGTTTCGGTAAAACTATTCCTATAGAACCTCTTACCAGAACTACATTTGTCTTCATTATCATCCAAATGGGATATGTAGTGATGCCAAAACATTCTATTTCTGATCCCATCCACATATTCACCACAAAACCATCCATTACCTGAAATTCACTCACCCAAAAATACCCTCATGGGCCTCCTTTTTAGGTACAACTCCATTCATTTTCCTCAAACATTCAGCAGACCAGGATTCCTTCATATCCTAATATGAGAAATAAATGATGGGAAACTCAATGAATAGGCCCTACCAATATCCTCATTACATAATGTTAAATTATAGCCTTATCATGGACAAGTTTAAGATGGCTCTGAATACGAGATTATTTTACCATGTATCAAACCAGTATGTCCTTTATGATAAATACATGATGAAAAAATACTAAATTCTTCATCACATGGTGTGAAATTTTAGGCGTACCCCATATAAATCTGGTATGCCTCATATCCATGTATTAGAATATTAAATTCTATCACCAAATAGGATTTCCCCTATAGAAATTGGTCTTCTACGATGTAGTGTTTTAGAACTATGTGTTTCTTTATTCCTATCCTAATGGGATATGTAGCGACACCCAGCTATTTTATCTTAGGTTCATCTATTCTTCTTACTCATCATGAGGAATTTTCCCTTCCCTAGTTTCACGACCAAATATTTGTATCATTAAACTCAAATCCTTGGTCAAATAAGTGTAACCATAAACTATTTACAGCCATCAATTTATGTTTCACATGACACATAGGCTTCCCATGTACCCTGAACCACAATGGGTTATTTCCACTTTTTTTAGATTGAAAAACATTAGACAGACTCAAGGTATAATCATTGTGTCCTTAAGCTATGTAAGATTTGTATAACGGGTGTTTTTTGTGACATCAGGAGGCCTTATAAGACACTCCTTTCACATTAAGGTTACCTTCCTTTGATATTATGAACTTTACTTGGAGATACCCTTTCTGTGGTCCATGAAACATGACCTTAAACTATTTTAAATTGGTCTAAGATTTATAATCATAAACTAAAATTTATATTCAATTTGACATGGACATAAACTTTTTGAAATAGGTTCATGATTGATAACCTTAAACTGAATGTATGGGTCTAATAATCATGACCATAAACTTTTCGAGACCCTCCCAAGATTCGATTTCTCAATTCCAATTCTCCCATCATGATACCCTCATTTTTCTAATCTCTCATGTCTTGGAATGGTATCACTATTAGTTCATTTTATCCCTTTTTCCATGATGCTAAACTATGAAGACAGCCCATGAAATGAACATGGGATTCCCTCTAGACCTGATATGAGGAAGAAATGATGGGAATCTCAGTGTATAATCCCTTCACACTCCACATCCCAATTAAATGAATTTAAACAATGATAGTGTCCTTATCATATGACATTAAACTATGTGTTCAATTTTGACATTATATGTTGTTAATCTACATTTCTATCATTCTATTGAATGACGTTAAACTAAAAGTGTCTTAGGCCCTTGGCTATTAATCTCTATCTGCCGGTTTTGGTCATCTACCGTATTGTTAATGTTCTTCGACCACAGTTCAACATCTAAGAAGAAGATCCCCTAAAAGATGTTTTTTCCTTTCATTAAAACCAATATTCTCACCCAGGTATACTATAATTGTTTATGGAATAATTCCATGTGTGTTGGAATCCATTGTAATAATCCATCACTTCATTTCCATGCTTTGAGTTCCCTTTATTTGGATCCTCATCCTCCTCCACTTATAATGGCACCCCCTAACGGATGTTTCCTAGCCAAAATTTTTGACATACCACTCAGGCCTAGTTCCCTGAAGGAAATTGGATGACATTTGGAGATAGGTTCCATGTTTTGAACTTTGTCAGCAATCAACCCTCGTTTGTTTGTCCCCATTCTCGACTAAATGATATAGATGCTTTGTTTCAAAAATTGTCAGTAGTTTTGCAATATCATGATGAAAATCCCATTATGTCATAGATTTTTGGAATCTTGATTGACACTCTTCATTACCCTTAGCTTGGGTAGAATTTGACACCCCTAGCATTACCTTTTTCGTGAACTAGTACATAATGGAAAAACAACTCAGCTGTTTATAGAGCTCCATTATCCAACCATATATCTTTTCAGACCAAACTCCCTTGGTGGTTATTCAATTATATAATACAAATAATTGTTTGGTGACTATCCAAAACATTCATATGAATAATTAAGCACAAGTGTGTCCCTTTTTTTCACACCGAGCATAACTTACATAAGATTGAGGATTGGTTTTTCGTTTTCTTAGAAATATAAACGATGTGTGTTATTAAAGAGAAAAAAAATATGTTCTCACATTAAGAAGATCTAAAATATTCAATTAATCTTTAGAAATTCATGAGGTTCGTATATATGTTGGATCTTCTTTTAGGTCCAGTAATTCATCAGTTCATCTCTACTATCCTCTGGTGTGGCCTTTATGACCTTGATGCCTCCCAAGATCTGCTTCCTCCTCATCAGTTGTTGGATAAACCTCATCAAATCTAATTTTTTCCTAGTTCAGATCATCTTGAAGCATGTCTACCTAAATAATTTCACGATTCATTGGATTCTTGGCCTCCTCCATCTGAGCCCTCAGTTGGATTATAACTTTTGATTGACTGTTGAGGAAAGAAGCACACTTATTCATTTTCTCCTATAGATGTTGGATTTCTTGGTTATCCTCTTGGATATTCTGAGTACATTAAAAAAAATTATAATACTAGGAAAAATTTATATTTTTTCTTTATTTACTTGCATGCTCAGTAACAGATTCATTAACTAGTGTATGGAGACTACATATTTATGACCCTCCAGTGCCAAAGTTGTGCAATCAGTGGAAGATGGGGGCCATCTAGCTCACCAGGTATGGTTTTTAAGACTGGGTGATGAAATGTTTTATAATTATAAATGCACTACAATAGAAAATGTGGTTATATTGAGTAACACTGAACCCATAGTCTTGTAACCCTTTAGGTGGTACAGGCTCTAATTTTATAAAATCCTCAAGACTGGAAGCTATAGGTTCTTCTTCAAAGATATTATCATATAGGTCAAACTTCATGTCTAGAGGCATGTCATCATCACTTGACCCTTCCCTGGTGGCATTGTCTCTACCATTAAAAATCTCCACCCCACTAGTGGTGTCACCCATGACAACAGAAAATTGTTCCCCTAATACCAAGGCTAGTCTGTCTTAATGGACTAGCTCCTTAAGGGTCGGTGCATTCATCAGGGGAGGGTCCCCAAATTCTCCCATTGTAGCCACTTGTTGGGATGAAATTGTTTTCTAACTTCTTAAAATAGGTACATGTCATTAAATTTTATAGTTAAGGAAATGTTGAGCTCATATGTGGGTGGAAGACCTACAGAGGCTGAGAATCTATAGATCTGGTCCCTAAGTCTTTGCAGCGAGTTCCACCATGGGATACCTTTTGACTCTAGTCAGTACCTATGAAGCTGGTTCTTGACCTCCCAATATTTTTCGAGTAGGAAATACATGAGGACCTATATGAAGACAAAACAAACATATTGATGCAAAGGCTCTTAAAAACTTTATAAGGGCTGGGTGAATTGAAATGTTCTATTACCTTGATTTGGGTGGATTTCAATGATGAGTCACCTCAGGCACACTACTTATCTTGTAGTGGGTGACGCCATAGGAATACAAGGGCATAGTCCCCCATAAACCATATGAAGGGATTGGAACTTTGATTTTATCATTAGGACTTCCTCAAGTGACCCACATACTACTTCATCAATGAGAATAGGCCCCAGACTATGCTCACCAGTAACGAGTGGTGCACCATTTCTCCCTCCAGAAGGGGACTCTTTCCCATTTACAAGTTTACCCTATATAAAATAAGATTATATTAAAACTCTTTAATAAAAAAGGGAGAAATTAATGGTGGAAGAAAATTTAATAGTCTTACCTATAGAAGTATGAAAAATTCATCATCGAAGGATTCAATTTCACCACTCTCTCGAGGACTCCCATAATCGTTGGCTAATCCCCTAGATTATTCATCACTAGATTCATGTGAATATTTATCTTCCAATTCATACGTAGATGTTTTTTTAAAAATACTTATCTCCCCTCATATTGGCTCATCACCAAACATCACATGCACTTGGGATCATGGAGTATCAAGTTCCCTAACTGGCATGGATAGGAATTCATGGTCATAAAGTACACATGCCTCTCATGGAATCTCACCTTCACCATAATATGAGTGAGCCTGACCTCTGGAATCTTGAATCTAGTTTAGATCAGGTTCCAAAATAGGTCCTCAATCAACATTTTCATTCACAGTTTTATCCAAGACATCCATTATAGAGGGAAGAAAACATCAGTAGCTACTTGTAGAAGGTATTTCAACTTCTTTCTTGGATCCTCCTTAGCTCTACTCATCTCATCCTAGGAGACCCCATATTTCCCCTAAGATTTATTCTGATATCCTTATCCTCCAAGAGGTGGGCGTAAAATAGCGCATTGCATCATCCCTATTAAAACATCAAGTTTAGCTTCCCCTATTTTCTAGATCGCTCCCCAGAGAGCAGCCCATAGACCACCCTTCTACTTCGGCACCACACTCCTTGGATCAATCTCCCATATGTGTTGATGAATAATTTCACTCGAGTATGCTTCCATTAAACCATTGGTATAATCTATTTCCACGATAGCATTGACATTGGTTTTTGGCAGTGTAATTATATCTCTTAAACCTGCACCTATCAACATCCACCATAACAGATGAAGGATACAGGGATGACGCTTCTCAAAAACCCCCATGTAAACTCTCATCTTCTTCTTGTAGAGGCACCCAAACTACATGGTGAACCTAGATGGGGTGTAAGCTCATTGAGTGTCACTGTTCAGACCATGTTGATATTGATCAGTTAGATTTTTACACCATCATTTGATGGGATGATGGAATTTGTTAACTCATAACCCCTGATGTGAACTGTGGTCAATCCATGTAATAACAGAAAGGGTCCATGGATCCTTCATGGCATGTCTCACATTCCCACATGTCCATGTAGATTATAGAGCCATGAAAACATGGGTACACCCAGGTTCATCCTATATTTTTCCTCCAAGATTGTATCCATCACCAATGTCCTTTGGCACATGCACATCTATGTGTCTCTGACTGGGAGCTAACAACCACTGAGGAATGTATCATGTCATGTGGTTTAGTTTATAAGTGGTTCCCAGCCTTCAACCCTACTATATCACCACTTCTCATGGTTTCCATCTTCTGAGATCAACCAATATGATCCTGACCCCATCTTATGTAGTGCTATCGGGCACTCCTTTCCCAACCCTAGCATCCTCAAGGCCCAATTCATCCCACATGAACATTTCAAACAACACCGTTAATGGGATTTCCATATAAAACATGAGATTATAACCTAGAAATTTTATCAATGCCTTGAGAAGATTTTGTGCTAGGAGATGAGTTTACATCACATCATTACAAGTGTTATGCAATTGAAGAATCTCATCATACTGGATTACATACAGTGGGATTCCACCAATGCTATGAACATCCCCCAAGATAATTCTGACCTCCCCATGGTGGAGGTTATAACACCCTGAGATTTTGTGAAATATTTTTTTCAAATTAATTTAATCTATGTTATATTTTTCATTCACGTAACACTAAAAATTTTCTTTTATATTAAAGAACTAAGTTGTCATTTTATATATGAAACAAGAAGTTAATAATACTCTATATGCAGTATAAAGTGTATCTTGTGCTACATACACCGCCTACTTAGCTTGCGTTACATGCAACACTGAGTTTCTGCAAAACAAAGCCTTAATATTATAATTATATAAATGAGATAATTATTTCATATCCATCAAACATTGTAATATGAATATTAATAACTAATTTTTTAATAATATTTATAATTTTATACTATAATTAAAATATAGTTTCAATGAAATACATAATTTTTTGTAATGACTTTATACGTTTAAAAATATTATTTTCTTAAAGGAACTATTTTTATGTACTTCTATGAACAATAATAAAATTAAATTTAGACTATCATAGAAATTTAATTTTATAAAAAATCATTTTTGAATTCATAATTCCACCATTTTCTTCAGGTGAATTGTTGGTATTTTTCTGAGAAACTTCATTATTGGATGAATACTGAAAAATACTAAATTTTAATTATAAACTTATTTTCCATATAATTTATTTAAATAGTTAAATTATTATTTATGGTGGTTTAAATAAAAATAGATAAATTATAAATATATTAATCCAATTTATTACATTTGAATCATTTTTTATTGAATTTAGATAAAAAATTCTTAGTGAACATTTGAACATTCTCACTTTAAAATGTGGATTCTCGCCAGATCTGTGGGATTAGAATTAAACATAATATTACCTCTTCTATAAATTGAATTTTGATGAATTTATATACACGGTTTTAATTAGTTTGGTGTTAATATTTTAATAACATTAACATAATTTGTAACAAAAAATATTAGTAAAAGTGATTAAGATTAATTACAATGATTAAGGTAAAATTTAACTTAACAAGGGAATAAACCATAAACTTAAGGGGCCAAATGGCATGCCCACCTATCCAAAACCCATTTACACATCATATTTCGGCCATAAACCTTACATTATTTAGTTATATTTGTTTTTAATCACCTTTTTTTGATTAAAATGTGGGTACACCTAACATGTTTTCAAAAATACCAAGGGAGTCCTTTACCTCCCCTATAAAAGGCCACCACCACTTTCACTTCCTCACACCCATAAAACCAATTACCTATGAAAAATATCTTCCCAATTCACTTAAAAAAATCCATCCCTTCCACCTATAATCACAACTTTGGTATGAAATCAATCCAAGGATTCCCTTTGGTTAATACCAAATGGAGTTACCTGAAGAAGAGGTAACATCCTCCCTTAAGCTCCATTATCTTATTTTCAATCTCCATCCCCTCCACTCTACTTATTCCATGATTATAAATAACCTCCAACATACTAAATATAATTATATTTTTCATTATAATTTTTAGACCAATAATTTCACACACTTCCATCTAATGGGTAACAAATATACTATTTATGTGTACGGTGAACTACCGCCTCACGAAACGATGATTGTTCGTTTTTCCTTTACCACCATTCATGGTTGTGAATTATGCTGGAAAAAAATTTTATATATGATATATATGATAAATATTATATATTCTATCTTCATTAATTCTTTTAGAACACATATATTTATACTTTCCATCTTTTGTAAATATGATAATTTTGTTTTAAGAAGTGTGGATTATTGCCCTTCAAAACAATGTGACTCATTCACACAGTACATGGAATGTATTAAGTATGAGTTTATTGAAATTATATGATATATATGATATAATAATGCTAATTTAAGTAGATTTTATACATTTATACATATATGTCATCTTCTTTATTTTCTTCAATACGACAATAAGACGGAAACATCGTTCATTCGTACGTGTGGCCGATCATCTTTATTAACGGTGTATTCCATTTCATACTTCGAAAGTCTATAGATTATTTTAATAAATAGATAATTAATATAAATAATATTTATATCATTATTTACATTCTAGAAATCATGATATATGTATAAGGACCAAAGATATAACAAAGTAAGACACATGCGACAGACAAAGCGAATATTACCCAAAGTATAACCATAACATGAAATTGTTAACAAGTGGGTAACATAAAGACATTATCAAACCATATATGGTATTATATATAATAATATGATTATTTTATATATGTATAATAAACTTATATTTATTATATAGTAATTTTTTACTTGTACGATGAGAGACAAGAAACAAGGTAAGGGAATTTCATCTCACTTTTTATTTTTGTGATATAAAATCTTTATTCACCACCCATTCCTTTTATATGGTGTATATAATGACCGTGGATAAATTATATGATTATTATAATTAAATTTATAGGTATTTAAATATCCATTTTTTATTTTATTTCATGGGTTTTATGTTTCAAAAGTTACCAAATTGGTAAATCAATTTTGTCTCAATTTTCATTCTTTGGGACACATGTCATGTTATAAACCTACATTTTTTCATTAGGTGAATATACTAATTTTGAAATTTTATATCATGAATCTCATTATTTTAATTTTATTTTAAAATTAATTTAATTTCAATTTCTTAAGGAGCATGGTTCAATGTTACCAAGTGGTAAGAGTTTATTGAAACAATCTCATTGCTTTTTTGAGACAGTTTATGTTTATACTTCCTTTGATGAAATAATATGATCTATATCTTAATAAAACTTATAAAATATCTTCCCCTATGTATATTCATGATATATTCATGTATTGGTACCGTTTATCCAATATTTGTTACATAATATGATAGATAATGTGTATTTAAGAAAGTATGACTTTACCTCTCTTTTCGGTCAGAAATATGTGTTCTTTCAAAATCATGCTCTCTAAAAAGGTATTGAAATAATTTTCAAGAATAGTGTATATATTTTAAAATTATTCTCAATAAAAATATTTTTGAAATTATTTCATGACTTTTTTCTATGTTTATAATTTATTTTCAATGAAAATGGTTTTAAAATTTTGTTCAATATTATTTTACAAGGAAAATAGTTTCCAAAACATTTTCATGATTTTTTAATATGTATTCAAGGAAAATTGTTTTCAACGGAATTTCAAGATTATTTATTAATTTTTCATTGAAAATGTTTTTCAAAAAAAAATCAATCATATTTTATAAGTTTTCAAGTAAAAATTTTTTCAAAATATTTTCAAGATTCTTTGATATGTTTTCATGGAAAATAGATTTCAAAAATATTTTAATATTATTTTATAATTTTTCAAGTAAAATGGTTTTTGAGAAGCTTTTATGTTTTAAAAATCATTTTTGAAGAAGAAAGTATATTTTACTCAAGAAATGTTATTAAAAGATATTTAAAAATTATTTTCCATCTATGATTACATAATTTGAAGTTACTCATTCACTTCTTGGAAATGATCCAAAGGTTTCATTTATATTCTTTATTGAATGGTTTATGTTTTGATGGAATAATTATTATGAAACCTATTTCTCCTCCAAGGGTTATATTTTTTTTAAACAAGATTCTTTTTATAGTTTTGTATTTAATTAAATTACTTGTAAACCTATATATTTTTCATAGGTTATAATGTGATGCAATTTTAATGATACCCATTTCATTTCATGGGTTATTCAATGATGTTCATAAAAATCCCTATTTCTTTCATGGGTCATGATATGACAAATGTTTTGTAATCTTGTAGAATATTTATGTTTTATTTTATTATGTGACGCGTGGAACATATATCTCCCTAAAATTAATTGGGTAATAGTAAATGTTTTATGATCTCAATAGGGTATAGATGAGGGAATCCAAATCTTGAAAAAATAGGGCATATTAAGCATGAGAAAAGAGGGTACACGGGATGGCATCCCAAACCTAAAATAAGAGGGCATCATAAGCCCAAAACAAGAGGGTACACAGGAGGGAATCACAAGCCAGAAACAAGATGGAATCTTAATCCTCAAACAAGGGGGTAAATATAAGGGAATTATAACCCAAAACAAGAGGGTACACGGGAGAGCATCCCAAGACCAAAACAAAATCGTACATGGAACGGAATCCCAAGCCCAAATCGGGTACACTGGTTCTTATCCCAAGTGTAAAATGTTATAAAGGTCTAAGTAGGTGTCCTTGACATAATACTTTCTATATTTATGTATATTCCATGAGTTACGTGTCCTAATCTTTCATGGATCATTTTCTGGTCACCCTTATGATTCATGACTTATGAACTGGTAATATTTATTCAATGATTCATGTTTATGATATTTGATATACTAGGTATGATCATATAATCTTATTTTCACATTATCATACCCTTATGTGCATGTTTATGCTTACATATCTCACTTGTTTACCCATAATAAGCATATGAGCTCACCACTTTTTATGTTTCCTTCCCTAGGTTCTGAAGATATATTTTATGTATGATATGTCTAAGAAGGTTTCATTTCTTGGAGAACATAGTGGGAGATAATGTAGCTCATTAATTTAACGATTTTTATGTTTCCATGTTTCCAAACGCACTACACTAATACAGTATTTGGGTGTCTTTTTGTATAATGTTTTATGTATTCTAAACAAGTAATTTAATTTCAATTTACATTAAAACTAGGTCATTTTAGTTGGTATTACAGCTAGGTTTAGTCATCATTTGGAAACTATGATGAGAAAACTTTAGTGATATCCCTAGAAATATTTCTAAGGATGTGTCTAGGGATGTATCTAAGGATCGGTATAAGGATGAGTTAACATTTAGGACATTATCCAAGAATTATGGTAAATGATAGAGTAATTAGTTTACTAGAAATATATCCATATCTAGATACTATAAGGGAACATGGTTCTATAATAAATGCACCTAAGAGTAACAACCATGACAAGGTGTGTCGGTCTTGACTCGTTATAACCTCGTACATGATAACTGACCTTACTATGCACCTAGTTTGACACTCTTGGGGGATATACTTTGGAAATTTAAAAAATCTTCATGAACCATAATGAAAGATTTAAATGGGTGTTTCCTATGAATAACCTAAGATAATCCTAGGGTGTGATAGATTAGGTAAGGTGTCATTATTTAGAAATATTATAAGTAATTTTTCATGATTATTTAGTTTTCTTCTATAATATGTGTTTCTACCTCTGTTCATTATGGTTTTAGTCAATGGATAGAAATACATGAAACATGGTTAATATTGAATGTTTCAAATTCATAAAGTCTGGGCATTATGAAAATCGATTTTCCAAGTGGAAATCTCATAAATAGAATTAGGAAGGTGGTATAAGTATTTGTTATGGTTATGAAGATAAAGAGAACACAAACAACATGTGAAAGGTATGCGATGTTCTTCCATTATAGTTTACATTAAACATAAGAAGCATGATTATATTTAGGTTTAGGAAACACAAGACAAGATTCATATTTCATATTGTTGGAAATAGGTATTAAGGAATAATTTGATGAATCCTGATTAATGGTTTATGGATAATATTATATGAATGAATTATTAATGTTTTGGAATTAAAAGATTATGTTATATGAATAATGAAATATGTAAGTACATTTAGTATAATATTTTATAATGGATTGAAAATGATATTTTTAAGTGTGATGAAGACTTAGAAAAGTGATATTATCATTAAGGGAAGCTAAACCTTAATTTGATCAAGATGTTGAAAAAATTGTGTTAGCTTTGATAAAGTGGTGATTGATTTGGATAAAGTAAACAATATAGAACTTGCCCTGGATATGAGTTTTGATTTATTTAAAAAGTGTTCTATGTAATCATGGATGATGTTTACAACTTCTTGTATTTATGGAATACATCCAGTATCCTTTGGAATAAGGAAGCATGCATGTTTTCCAAAAGTATTTATTTTAATTTAGGTAATTACCATGTTTCAAGAGAATTTACAATGAGGGTATTCACATGTTTATAATTTTGATAACAGAGAACCACTTTTTAATATATATTGTATCAATGTTAAGACGATTTACTATCATTATTCTTAAATATTTCGATTTTCATAATTTAGAAGGTTTATAAAGATAACCATTTATGGGATGTTTTAGATAAACATAGGATGAAAATTGTGAGACTAAAGTATTATTTCACCAGAAAAGGATTTATGAATATTGGATAAAGTTACCTATTAATTTATTTTTAATGGTAAATAAAGATAGATGAGATGACTTATCAAGGATCTCATGATCTGTTACTACAACAAGAATGAAAATTTCACCTCCATTTTTTGGAGAAAGAGGTGAAGTGGAAATTAGTCATGACATGACCAAATGGTGAGATTTTACTTATGAAAGGGAATGAAATCAACTAATTATAACTTCTCATAAAAATTCTTCAACCATAGGGAAAGGATGTTAAAAACAATTATGTTATCCTAGTACCTTCTATTTTGATGAATCAAATGGTATTTTAGATAATAATAGATATATGGATTTCTGATTGTTAAATTTTTCTTGGACAATTTATCTATAACTCTCCTCCAGGACTTGATAGTTATATTTGTTTTCAATGTCCATGTTTTCAGTTTTCACCTATGTTCTACAAAAAGGAAACCCATTGACGTGTTACTCTCGATTTCCATTACGGTTCCAAATTTCTTTTTTAAATGAAGTTTTAGAATTTATTTTTACAATATGGGTTTATATTGAAGTAACATAAAATTATTAAAACATTAATAACCCACATGAATATTGAGGGTTAAACTCACTATATGGGGAAAAATGTAACACCCTAAGCTTTTGTGAAATATATATTTTTTAATTAATTTAACCTGTGTGGTATTATTTATTTTACGAAACACTGAAAATAGTTTATTTTATATTAAAACATTATTTTTGAATTATGTTTTATGAAACACAAAGTTAATCATGAAATAATTGAAACATAAAGATTAGCTTATGTTATACTCAACCCCAACTTAGCTTGTATTACATGCAATATTGAGTTTCTATGAAGCAACACCTTAATATTAAATTTATTTAAATGATATAATTATAACCTATATATTAAACATGGAAATATGAATAGTAATAACTAATTTTTAAATATTATTTATAATTATTTTATATAAATAAAATATAGTGACAATAAAATATATTATTTTTTATAATGTCTTTATATGTCTAAAAAATATTATTTTCTTAAAGGAACTTCTTTTTTATTTCCATTTGTGAACTATAATAGAATTAATTTTAGAAACCCATATAAATTTAATTTTATAAAATAAACATTATTTTTAATTTATAATTCCATAATTATATTAGGATTATTTTTTGGATTTTTCTAAGAAGTTTAATTTTTGATGAATAATGAAAAATACTGAATTTAAAAAGAAAACTTCTGTTTCAACTAATTTATTTATATCGATAAATTATATTTTAAGAAGGTTTTAATGTCCCAATAGAGCAAGTATACATATATTAATCCAATTTAGGTCATTAGAATCATTTTTATGTTCAATTTATATACAAAATATTAATTATCTTTTGAACATTCTCACATTAAAAACACTCTTTCTCACCACAGCTATGAGATTAGCATTAAACTTAATTTTGTTACTTCTATAAATTAAATTTTAAAAAATGGAAATACAATGTCGTAATAATTATGATATTTATATATTAATAATATCAACATAATTTTTGAGCAAAAATATTGGTAAAAGTGATTAATATTAATTACAATAATTAGGGTAAAATTAAGCTTCATAAGGGAATAAACCATATTATAAAAGGCTCAAATTACCAATACACTTTTAGAAAACCAATTTTTTGGACATATTTCATCCATATACCTTCCATTATTTAGTTTTTTGGGGTTTGAATGACTTTTTTAGGTTAAAACGTGGGTACACCTAACTTGTTTTTAAAAATACCAATTGATTCCTTTCCCTCCCCTATAAAAGGCCACCACCTTTCCCACTTCCTCAGACCTCAAAACCACTTAGGTTCAGAAAATTTCATTGTAATACAGTTTTAAAAATCCATAAATTCATCCTTAAATAATCCCTATCTATATAAAGTTGTCCAAGGAATTCTTTTGGTGAAAACCAAATTTGGTAACCCAAAGAAGAGGTAACATCCTTCCTCAAGATCCTTTATCTTATTTTCATTCTCCACCACCTCAACTATCCTTACTCAAATATTATATAACAATTATCCTAAATATACATATATGTTTTTATGATAATGTTTTTACCTATACTTACACATGCTTCTATCAAATTAGTAACAAACATATTGTTTATGTGTACGAAGAACTACCACCTCGCAAAACGATGATTGTTCAGGTTTCCTTTACAACCTTTCATGGTTTGGAATTATGATGTAAAACTATTTATAAAAGATACATATAATAAATATTATGTTTTTAATATTATTTAATTATTTTACAACACATATCTTTATAATTTCCATTTTGTGTAAATATGATTATTTTGTTTATGGAAGTGTGGACACGTGCCCCCTCAAAGTGATATAATTCATTCACACACTAAATGGAATGTATTATGGATAGTTTTAAGAAAATTATATGATATATATTACATAATAATTATAATATAATTATGTTATATAAATATATACATATATGTAATTTTCTTTGTTTCTTTCTTTCAATGTGACAATAAGATGGAAACAACAATCATGTATAAACACAGTCTACCGTCTACATTATGGTGTATTCTATTTCATAATTTTTTAGTATATAAATTGTTATAATAAGATAATAATGAATATACATGTTATTTATTTCATGGTTTACATTATGTAAAATATGATACATGTATAAGGACCAAAGATATAACAAATTAAGACACATGCAAAAAAACAAAGAGAATATTACCCAAAGCATAACCTTAACATGAAATTGATAATAAGATGGTAATATAAAGTCATAATAAAACAATATATGTTATTAGATATAAGAAAATTTATCTCTGGTATATTTATTATGAACTTATATTTGTTATACAGAAATTTTGTATGAGTATGATGAGAGTCAAGACACAAGGTAAGGGAATTTCATCTCACTTTAATTTCTGTGAGATACATGATTTATTCACCACCAATTCCATTTTTGTTGTGTTTATACTGCCCATGGATAAATTATACGATTATTATCATTAAATGTTTGTGTATTGAAATATCCTTTTTATGATATTTCTTTCATGGGGATTATATTTCAACAGTTACCAAATCGATAAAGTAATTTTATCTCAATTTTCTTGCTTTGAGAAACATATCATGTTATGCACCTATATTTTTTCATGAGTTGTATATAATGACTTTGAAATATTATATCATGAATCTATTTATTTTACTGATATTTTAAACTTTATTTAATTTCATTTTCTTAAATGGTTAGTATGGTTCAATGTTACCAAGTGGTAAGAGTTTACTGAAACAATATCATCTCTTTTTCCAGATTGTTTATCATTATGCTTCCTTTGATGATATCATCTAATAAATCTCTAACATAACTCATGACCTTTATTCCCCTTTATATATTTAAGTTATATTCATGTATTGGTATAATTTTATACTCTTTGGTACAAAATATGATAGATAATTTTTTCTGACTTTACCTCTCTCTTCGGTCGGAAATATGTGTTCTATCAAAACCATGATTTCTAAAAAGGGTTTAAAAACTTTTTTAAGCTTAGTTTATAAGTCTTAATGTTATTTTCAAGAAAATTGTTATGTAAATTATTTCAAGCCATCTTTTTAATTTTTCTTATTATTTTCCAAGAAATTGTTCTTCCAAATATTCAATCATTCATTGTAAGTAAAACGGTTTTTAAAATGATTTCAATATTATTTTATAAGTTTTCGAGGATAATGTTTTTCAAACAATTTTCAAGATAATTTTATATGTTTTCAAGGAATATTGTATCCATAATGTTTTCATGCGTATTTTATAAGTTTTCAAATAAAATGGTTTATTGTTTGATGGAATTATTCTTATGAAACCTGTTTCTCCTCCACGGGATATATTATTTCTAAATTGACTTATTTTTATGGGTTAGTATTTAATTAATTAATTCATAAAACTATATACTTTATATAGGTTATGATGTGATGAAATTTTAATGATACCCATATCATTTCATGAGTTTTGATTTGATGTTTATAAAACACATATTTTTACATTTTTCATGATATTATGAATGTTTTTTTATCTTATGGAATATGTATATATGATTATATTATGTGATTGGTGGGACCTATATATCCCTCTAATTAATTGGGACATGATAAATGTTTCATGAGCTCAAGGGGGTATAAGGGAGGTAATCTGAAGCTTAGAACAAGAGGGCATCATAATCCCCAAAAACGTTGGTACACCGGAGGGAATCCTGAGCCTAAAACAAGAGGTAATGTCAAGACCTGAACAAGAGGGTCCACATGAGGTCACGCTAAGGTGAAAAAAGTGAATCACCAGCCCAAAAAAAGAGGTTAAATGGTACGTCATTCCAGGCCCGAAATGATAGGGTGCAGAAAAGGGAATATCAAGCTCGAAACAATAGGCTACATAGGGGGGAATCACAAGCTTGAAGCAAGAACATGGGTTATTATGCCAAGCCTAAACTGTTATGAAGGTATTTTTAGGCAGCCTTGACACATTATTTTCTATATTTATGTGTATTCCATTATTTACATGTCTTTTTCATTAATGGATCATTATCTTGACTGCCTTATGATTCATGACCTTTGAACTACTAATATATATTTCATGATTAATGTTTATGTTTTTTTATTTAATGGGTATGATCATTTAATTTTATGATCACGTTCTCGTAACCTTATGGTCATGTTTATGATAAATATCTCCCTTTTTTACCCTTATTTAGTATCTGATCTCACCCCTTTTTATGTTTCCTTCCCCAGGTTATATAAATTTATTTTATATATGATATGTATAAGAAGGGTTATAGTCTTAGAGAAACCTATTGAAAGATAATATAGTACACTCCTGTACTAGTGTTTATGTTCCCATTTTTTTCAAAGGCACTAAACAAATACATTCTATAGTTGTTTTTTGTATAATGTTTTAGACATTCTAAGAAACGTTATGTAATATCTATGAATTTTAAGATTGGGTTGTTATTGTTTGTGTAAAATCTATGTGTAATCAACCTTTGGAAACTAGGATGAGAAAACTTTAGTGATATCCCAATGAATATTTATAAGGATATGTCAAGGGATGTATCTATGGATAAGTCTAAGGATCAGTTAACATTCTGGAAAATTTCCTAGACTTTTAGTGAAGAATAATGTGAGTGGTTTCCTAGAAATATATCCATGTATCGATACTAAAATTTGGAATGGTTCTGGCATAAATATACCTATGAGTAACAACTATGACAAGATATGTTGGGCCAGACTCAGTGTGACGTGATTCATGTTAAAGGGACTTATTTTTCATTTAATTTGACCCTCCAGGGGGATATGATTGGGAATTTCAAAAACTCTTCATGAACCATCATGAAGTATTTAAATGGATATTGCCTATGAATAACCATGGATAAACCTATGGTGTCATAGATTTAGGATGTTTCTATGATTTAGACATCCTATAGGTAATTTGTAATGATCATGTGGTTTCTGCTATGATATCTGTTTCTCACCCTATGCTATCTGGTTTTATTAAATATAGAAAACTATAAAGAACATGGTTAACATTGAATGTTTCAAATATGGAATGTATGGGAATTATGAAAATTTATTTACCTAGTGAAAATATAATAAAGAGATTCAGGAAGGTAGTATGATTTTTGGTTGTGCTTCCGAAGATAAATAAACTATATATGTCATGTTAAAGGTATGTGATGTTCTTTCCATATTGTTTATATTAAACATAAAAATAATTTTTAGATTAAGGTTGATGAAACTTAATAGATGTTTCATATTTCATATTGTAGGAATGATTTATAAGGAGTAATTTGATGAATCTTGAGTAATTGTTTAAGAATAATTTTTGATGAATAAAGTATTTATGTTTTGGAATTCAAATATTATGTTATAAAAATCATAAAATATAATTTTTTATTATAAAATTTCATTAAGGATTGAAAATTAAATGTTGAATGGATATCAAGACATAGAAATGTAATATTTTTATTATGTTAATATGACCCTTGATGTTATCAAGATGTTGATAAAATTGTGTTTATCTTGGATAAATAGATGATTAATTTGGATAAAGTAAACTGTATAGCCCTAATTTCCCTATATTAGATTATTTATATTTTAAAAGTGTTCTATGTCATCATAGATGAAGTTTAAAACATCTTTTACTTACAGAATATATCAGGTAACCTTTAGAATAAGGAATCATGCTTGTTTTCCAAAAGTATTAGTGGTAATTCAGGTCATCACCATGTTTCACGAGAATATACGATTAGGGTATTTAAATGTTTAGAATCTGAAAAAGAAGAGATAATTTTTGATATATGTTTGATCAATTTTAAGCTGATTAAGTTCCATTATTTCAAATGTTTTGGATTCTAATCATTTATAAGTGTTTTAAGGATAACCGTTTATGGGACGTTTATGTTAAACATTAGATGAATCTTGTGAGATTAGAGTATTATCATACAACATGATGATTTATATATACTGGATAACCTAATCTAACAATAGTTTTTGTGGTAACTAATGAGATATTGGATGACTTATCATCGATCTCATGATATATTAGTTCTTCAGGAATGAAAAATTCATTTTAATTTCTAGAGAAATAGGTGAGCGGGAAATTGTTCAATACATGACCAAAGGGTGATATTTTACAAATGAAAGTGAATGAAATCAAGTAAGTATAACTTCTCATGAAAATTATTCAACCTCATGGAAATGAACTTAAAACTAAAAATGTTATCTGAGTACCATATATTTTCTTTTATCAAATGGTCCCTTAGATTATCATATATTTATGGATATGTGATTGTTAAAGTTCTACTGAAAATGTTCTATATCACTCACCTCGAGAACATTATAGTTATATTTCTATTCCATTCCCATGTTTTCACTTGCTACATATGTTCTTCTACATGGAAACCCAACTATGTATTACTCTAGGTAACCTTTAGGGTTCCAAGTTTAATTTTAAAGGAAGTTTTGGAGTTCATTTTTACAATTTGGGTTTCTATTAATGGAACATAAATGTATTAAACCTTTAAAAACCCATAATAATTTATGGGGAAATTTCATTTTAAGGGGGGTATAATTTACAACCATAAGATTTTGTGATTTTTTTTAATTTATTCTGTGTGATGTTTTTCATTTCAAGAAACACTGAGAATATATTATTTTATATTAAACCACTATGTTTGGCTTGATTTTTAAGAAATAGAAATTTAATCAAGAACTACATGAAACATATATTTTATCTTGTTCTACACACAATACTAACTTGGATTTCATTACACACAACATTGAGGTTCTGTGAAACAGCTCTTAAATATTTTAATTATTTACATGATATAATTATAACCCATCAACAAAACATGGTAATATGACAAGTAATAGATAATTTTAACCAGTTATTTATATTTATATCATATAAATAAAACATATTTACAATGAAATATATACTTTTTTGTAAAGTCTTTATATATTTAAAAATACAATTTTCTTTAAGAGCATCTTTTTATGTACTTCTATGACCAATAATAAAATTAACTGTAAAAATTCATAGAAACTGAATTTTATAAAATAAAATTTATTTTTTAATTTATAATGCTACAATTATCATAGGTTGAATTTCTTGTATTTTTCTGAGAAACATCATTTTTTTATGAATTGTATAAAATACTAAATTTAAATTACAGACTGCTTTTTCATAATATTTATTTATATAGTTATATTATATTTTAACATAGTTTTAAAGTAAACATATATAAATTATATATATTAATTTAATTTATTTCATTGGAATCATTTTTATTTTGAATTTAGATACAAACTCATAGTGAACTTTTGAACATTATCACTTTAAAAACATGCTTTCTCACCATGCCTCTGGAATCATTATTAAACTTAATTTTTCTACTTCGGTAAATTGAATTTATAAAAATGTACACACATGGTGGTAATAAAATATATATTTATATTTTAATAATATCAACTAAATTTTTGACTAAAAATATTAGTAAAAGGGATTAAGATTAATTGAAGTGATTAAGCTAAAATTACGCTTAACAAGAGAATAAACCATATTTTAAAGGGGCCCAATGACCTAGGGACTTATCCAAAGCCCAGTTTCTAGCCATATATCAGCAATAAAAATTACATTATTGAGTTTATTTCTTTTTTAATGACTTTTTTTAGGTAAAGATATGGGTATAACAAACATGTTTTAAACAATACCAAGTGATTCCTTTTTCACCCCTATAAAAGGCCACAAACTCTCCCACATCCTCACACATCCAAAACCACATAGTTTTATAAAATATCTTCCTAGTATAGTTCCCAAAATCCATCCCTTTCTCCTTGAATCCTATCGTTTTATATAAATAAACACACGAAATCTCTTTGCTGAAAACCAAAAAGAGTTACCCAAAGAAGATGTAACCTCCTCCCTCAAGCTCCTTTATCTTATTGTCATTGTCAAACCCCTCAAGCTCTACTGATTACATTATTATACAAAAACATCAGTACTCTAAATATACTGAGATGTTTTAATTCTAGGTTTTATACCTAAACTTATACAAAATTCTATCTAATGGTTAATGAACATACTTTTTAAGTGTACTTACTACCTCACGAAATGATGATTGTTCATTTTTTCCATTACCACCTTTCATAGTTGGGTAATATGATGGAAAAAATATTTATATATGATATATTTTAAAAATAGTATGTCTTTAATCTTCTTTAATTATTGTATAACACATATCTTTATACTTTCCATTTTTTGTAAATATGATAATTTTGTTTTAAGAAGTGTGGACTACCGCCTCCTCAAAGTGATATGATTCGTTCACGCACTACTTGGAATGTATTAAGGATGGTTTTCATGAAATTATATGATGTATATGAAATAATAATTCTAATTTAATGATATTTTATACATATATACGTATATATAATTTTATTTCTTTCTTTTAATTCGGTAATAATAGAGAAACAACATTTATGAGTACGTACGACATACTATTTCCATGAACGATGTATTCAATTTCATATTTATATATTCTATTAATTATTATAATACTAACATACTAAATATAAATGATATTTATATCATTGTTTACATTATTTAATTTTTGATGTATTTATAAGGAACAAAGATATAACAATATAAGACACATGTGAAAAACAAATGAAAATATTACCTAAATTGTATCCTTAACTTGAAATTGTTAACAAGTGGGTAATATAAAGTCATAATAAAAAAATATATGGTATTTGATATAATAATATTATTATGTGGTATATTTATAATAAAATTTTATTTATTATATAGGAGGTTAGTACAAGTGCCATGAGAGTCAAGATATAGGGTAAGGGAATATCATCTGACATTTTATTTCTGTGATATACATGCTTTATTCACCACCCATTCCTTTTGTGTAGTGTGTATACTTCCCATGGATGGATTATATTATTCTTGTAACTAAATTTCTTGTTATTTACATATCCCTTTTATTATCTTTATTTTCTGGGTTTTATGTTTTAAAACTTACAAAATCAGTAAAGTAATTTTGTATCAATTTCCATTCTTTAAGAAACATGCCATGTTCTGAACCTTCATTTTTTAATGAGGCATATATGCTTCCTTTGAAATTATATATCATGAATCTTATTATTTTAATTATATTTTGTGATTCATGTAATTTTATTTTCTTAAATGGGGATTATGGTTAAATGTTACCAAGTGGTAAGAGTTTATTGAAACAATCTATTGATTTTTCAAGATTGGTTATATTTATTCTTCTTTTGATGAAATATTATTATCCATATATAAAGATAACTCATAAAAATTATTCAACTCTGAATATTAATGGTAAATTAATGTATTTTTTTCCATTTTTATAATCTTTGGTACAAAATATGATTGAAAAAGTGTTTTTAACAATTTACAACTTTACCTCTCTCTTCGGTTGAAAAGCCATCTTATTTCAGAACCATGATTTCTAAAAAGGTTTTCAAAACGTTTTCAAACATAATTTATATGTTAAAAATTATTTTTAAAGAAAAATATTTCAAAATTATTCCAATCTTATTCTATAAGTAATATGGTTTTCAAAACATTTTCATGATTCTTTGATAATTTTCAAGGAAAATGGTTTTCAAAACATTTTCAATATTCTTTTATAAGTTTTCAAGGAAAATTATTTTTAAACAAAATCAATATTTTTTTATAAGATTTCAATAAAAATTATTTTCAAAAAAATTTCAATATTAATTTATAAGTTTTCAAGGAAAATGGTTTTCAAATTCATTTTATATTATAAAATTAATTTTTCATTTAAAAATTATATTTTTCTCAATAAAATTTTTTTAAATACTTTTCAAAATAATTTTTCATCCATGATTATATCTGTTGATATTACTCATTCCCTCCTATTAAATGATGCAAAGTTTCCATTCATGTTATTTCTTGAATACCTTATGTTTTGATGGAATGATTCTTATGACACCTATTTCTCATCCACATGTTATATTCATTTTAAACCTACTTGTTTTTATAGGCTAGTCCGTAACGAAATGATTATGAAACCTATATATTTTCCCTAGGTTGTGATGTGATGAAATTTTAATGATACCCATTTCATTTCATGGGTTATGAATTAGTGCTCACAAACAAAAAAAATCATGGGTCATGATATGAATAATTGTTTTTAGTTTGTGACATATGTATGTATGGTTTTATTATGTTATGGGTAGGAACTATATGTCTCTTCAATTAATTATGTAATGATAAATGTTTAATGAGATCAAGATGGTATGTTAGAGGTCATCCCAATCTTGAAACAGGAGGGAAATTTAAGCCCAAATTAAGAGGGTACATGGGAGGGAATCCCAAGCCTAAAATAAGATGGAATCTTAATCAAAAAATAAAAGAGGGTACATGGGATGGAATCCCAATCATGAAACAAGAAAGAATGTTAATTCAAAAACAATAGGGTAAATGGGTGGGAATCCTAAGCCCGAAATTAGAGGGTACACAGGAGGGAATCCTAATCCCAAAACAAGAGGGTTCATAGGAGTGCTTCCCAAGACCGAAGCAGGTACATGGGTTATTATCCCAAGACTAATATGTTATGTAGTTCTTGTTACATAGCCTTTAAATAGGATTTTCTATATTTATATGTATACCATGAGTTAAATGTCTTATTCTTTCATGGATCATGCTCTTGTATCTCTTATGATTCATGACTTATAAACTGCTAATATTTATGAAGTGACTTATGTTTATGATCTTTAACAGACTGGGTATGATCATCTAATTTTATGATGACATTCTCATACCCTTATGATCATGTTTATGCTTATATATCTACCTTGTTTACCCTTATTGTGCATTTGAGATCACCCATTTTTATTTTTCCTTCCCCGAGTTATGTAGATCAATTATATGTATGATATGTCTAAGAAGGGTGATAGTATTGGAGAACCAAGTAGGATATAATTTAGGCCACCCATGTACCAATGTTTATGTTTCCATTTTTATTAATCTGCTAAACAAATATGGTGTTTGGTTGTCTTTTTTTATAATGTTTTATGTATTCCAATAGATTTATGTATTTTTCATGTATGTTAAGACTATTTTGTTATAGTTGGTATCAGAACCAGGTTTAGTCAACCTTGGGAAAAAAGGGTGATTAAACATTAGTGAGATCCCTAGTAATATTTATAATTATATGTCTAAGTATGTATCTAAGGATAAGTACAAGGATTAGTAAAAATTTAGGAAGATGTATAGGAATTTTGTTGAAGGATATAGTGAGTGGTTTCATAGAAATGCATTCCTATATAAATACTAAAAGTATACATGGTTCTAGAAAATATGTATATAGAAGTAACAAATCTGATATGGTGTGTTGGGCTTAACACAACATAATATGGTACATGACATTGAGCCTTACTACAGACCTAGTTTGACACTCCTAGGGGATATGCATTGGAAATTCACAAATTTTTCATGAACCATCATGAATGATTTATATGGAATTTTCCTATTAAAATTCTTGGATAAACCTAGGTTGTCATAGATTAAGTAATATTTCATTATTTAGACATCTAATAATTATTTTTTCATAATTATGTTCTTTTATTCTTTGAAATGTTTTTCTCACCCTACACTTTCTAGTTTTAGTCAAATGGGAGAACTAAAAGCAACATGGTTGAAATTGAATGTTTCAGAATTGGAAAGAATGGGAATAATGAAAATATATTGGCCAAGTCAAAATATCATAAATAGAATCAGGAGGGTGGTATGAGTATTGGTTATGCTTCTGAATATAAAGAGACTACAGATGACATGTGAATGGTATGTGATTTTCTTCTAGTATTGTTTACATTAAACATAAGAAACATGATTAGATTGAGGTTGAGGAACCTTAATACATTATTAATATTTCATATTCTAGTAAATATGTATTAAGGAATAATTTGATAATGCATGAGAAATGGATTATGAATAAAGTTAGATGAATGTAGTGTTTTTGTTTTGGAGTTAAAATATTATGTTATATAAATCTTGAAATATATAAGTATTTTTAGTATAATATTTAATTAAAGATTGAATAGGATATTTTTAATGGTGATGAATACTTAGGAAATTGGTATATTTATTAAGGGAAGCTACCCCTTAATGTGAACAACAAGTTTAATTTTTTTTTTATATTGGATAAAGAGATGATTGATTTGGATAATATATAATGTATATCACTGATTACTTGGGATCTTATTATTAATTTGTTTAAAATGTGTTCTATGTCATAATTAACGAAGTTTATGACTTATTGGATTTATGAAATATGTCTAGTAACAGCTTAAATAAAAAATCATGAATGTTTTGAAAAATTATTTATGGTAATTCTCGTTATTACCATGTTTCAAGATAATATATGATTAGGGTTTTCACATTTTTGGAATGTGACCACCATGAACTAATTTTTTATATATAGGGGATCAATGTTTAGCTTATTTAGTTTCTTTATTTCTAATGTTTTTTATTTTCATCATTCAAAAGGTTTATAATTTTAACCATTTATGGGTTGTTTATGCTAAACATTAGATGATGTTTTTGAGATTAAAGTATTGTCTCAACACATGAGAATTTATGAATATTGGATAACATTCTATAAAAACAATTTTTTATGGTAACTGAAGTGAGATGGAATGAATTATCATCGATCTCATGATCTATTGGTGCTTCAAGAATGAAAAATTCACCATCCTTTTTATAGAAATATATGAAATTGAAATCGGTCAAGAAATGAGCAAAGGGTTATTAAAGGTAATAAAATCAAGTAAGTATAACTTATCCTAAAATTTCTTCAATCTTAGGGAATGTATCTTGAAATGCAAAAGGTTATCTTATTACCTTCTTTTCTATTGAATCAAATGGTACCTTATATAATAATAGATATATGGATTTTGAATTGTAAAATTTCTCCTAACCAAGTCTTCTATCATACTTCTCTAGAAAAAGATTTTTAGTTTTCTCATCCATGACTATATTTTCACTTTTCACTTATGTTCTCATACATGGAAACTCAACTATGTGTTACTCTGGGTAAACATTATGGTTCCAAATTTCGTTTTAAAGGAATTTTATGTGTTTATTTTTATGATTTGGGTTTCTAATAAAAGAGATTAAAAGTATAAAACCGTTAATAACACAGAATAATATTGAGGGAGAAATTAATTTTAAGGGGGGGTATAATGTGACACCCCATGATTTTGTGAATAATTCTTTTTAATTAATTTAATATGTGGGATATTTTTCATTTCACACAATATTGAAAATATTTTATTTTATACTAATGAACTATGTTTGTCTAACATTATATAAAATAGAAATTTAATCATGAACTACACACAACATAATGTTTACCTTGAACTATACAGAACATCAACTTGTCTTGCATTTCATGAAACACTTATTTTCTATGAAACAACGCTTTAATATTAAAATTATTTAAATGAGACTATTATAACCCATTTGTTAAACATAGCAATATGAATAGTAATAACTAATTTTTAAATATTATTTATAATTTTTTCATATAAATAAAACATAGTTCCAATGAAATATAAATATTTTTATAAAGTCGTTATATGATTAAAAATAAAATTTTCTTAAAGGAACAACTTTTTATGTCCTTATATGAACAATATTAAGATTAATATTAGAAACTATTAAAGATTTAATTTGATAAAATAAACTTCATTTTTTTAATTCATTATTCAACAATTATATTTTGGTGAATATTTTGGATTTTTCTAAGAAACATTATTTTTAGATTAATAGTGAAAAATACTAAAATTTAATTACAAAATTCTTTTCACCTAATTTAATTATATATTTAAATTATATTTTAAGTTTTTTTAACATAAAAATAGCTAAATTATAGATATATTAATCCAATTTAGTTTATTTTAATCATTTTTATATTTAATATAGATACAAAATCTTAACAAACTGTTGAACGTTCTCACCTTAAAAAGACGATTTCTTGCCACGTTTGTGGGATTATCATTAAACGTAATTTTTTTTATTTTGTAAATTGAATTTAAAAAAACATGCATACACGGTTTCAATTAGTTTTATATTTATATTTTAGTAAATTCAACTTACTTTTTGACCAAAAATATTAGTAAAAGTGATTAAGATTAGTTACAGATATTAAGGTAATATTAATCTTAACAGGGGAATAAACCTTAAACTTAAGGGAAAAATGACATATCCACTTGTCCAAAACTCCTTTGATGGACATATTTTGGAAATAAAACTTACCTTTTTTAGTTTTCTTATTTTTTAATTAATGTTTAAGGTAAAAACATGGGTACACCTAACTTGTTTTCAAAAATACCATGCGAGCCCTTTCCCTCCCCAATAAAAGGCCACCACCGCTCCCACTTCTTCACAACTATAAAACCACTTGTATGTGAAAATATATTCTCAATAAACTTACCAAAATCCCTAACATCCACCTTGATTCCTTTTTTTGTATAAATAATTCAAATGAATACCTTTTGTGAAAACCAATTAGAGTTACCCAAAGAAGAGATAACATCTTCCCTCAAGCTCCTTTATCTTCTTTTCATTATCCACCCCCTCCTATATCCATATTCAATGATTATATGAAAAACCCAGTATCATAAATATAATTATATTTTTTCCTATGTTTTTTACTTACACATACAAAAACTTCCATCTAATGGGTAATGAACATATTGTTTATGTGTATAGTGAACTACCTCTTCACAAAATGATGATTATTCATTTTTCCTTTACAAACATTCAACGTTGGTAATTATGAGGGGAAAACTATTTAAATATGATATATATGATGCATATTATTTAATTAATCTTGTTTAATTATTTTAAAACACATGTATTTATACTTTCCATTTTGTGTAAATATGATGAGTTTGTTTGAGAATGTGTAGACTACTGCCCCCTCAAATCGAGGTGATTTGTTCACACACCACATAGAATGTATTAGGAATGTTTTTAGTGAAAATATATGATATATGTGATATAATATTTTTAATTTAATGATATTATATGAATTTATACATATATTTCATTTTTTGTCTTTCTTTCAATACGACAATAAGACGGAAACAATGTTCATGCGTGCGTACGACCTACCGTCTCCATGAACGGTGCATTCCATTTCATACTTAATCGTATATATATATTTATAATACACATATAATAAATATAAATGATATTTATATCATGGTTTAAATTATTGAAATCATGATATATGTATAATGACCAATGATATAACAAATTAAGACATATGGAAAAAACAAGGCAAATATTACCCAAAGCATAACCTTAACATGAAATTGTTAAGAATCGGGTAATATAAATTCATTATAAAAACATATGTGGTATTAGATATAATAATATGGTTATATTATAGATTTATGTTAAAATTATATTTATTATAAAGGAAATTGTTTCGTGTTTGATGAGGTTCAAGACACAGTGTTATATATTTTCATCTCACTTTTTATTTTCATAAGATACACGATTTATTCACCACCCATTACATTGGTTTGGTGTGTATACAAACTATTATTTAATTACATGATTATTATTATTTAATTTATGTGTTTTTAAATATCCATTTTATTATATTTATATCATGGGTTTTATGTTTCAAAAGTTACCAAATTGGTAAAGTAATTTTTATAGTAATTTTACTTATTTCAGAAAGACGCCATGTAATGCACCTATATTTTTTCACGAGGTGTATATACTACCTTTGAAATGTTATATAATAAATCAAATTTTTTTATTTATATTTTAATCTTCATGTAAATTCATTTTCGTAAATGGGGATAATGGTTCAAAGTTACCAAGTTGTAAGAGTTTATTGAAACAATATCATCGCTTTTTCGAGATTGTTTTTGTTTATGATCCCTTTGATGAAATATTATGATACATATCTAAATAAAACTCATGATATTCCATTAATTATATATATTTATGATATATTCATGTATTGGTACCATTTTTAAACTTTTTTATATAATGTGATAGAGAAATCATTTTTAAGAAAGTCTATCATTATCTCTCTCTTTAGTCAGAAATCTATATTCTTCCAAAACAATGCTTTCTAAAAAGGCTTTCAAAAAAATTCGAACATTTTTTATGAATTTTTAAAATTATTTTCAAATAAAAATTTATTCAAAATGTTTTTAATCTTATTTTATAATGAAAATGGTTTTCAAAATGTTTTCAAGCTTCTTTTCTATGTTTCATGGAAATTTGTTTTCAAAACATTTTTCAGATTCTTTTATATGTTTTCAATGAAAATGGTTTTCCAAACATTTACAATATTATTTTATAAGTTTTAAAGGAAAATAGTTTTGAAAACATTTTCAATATTCTTTTATATATTTTCAAGGAAAAATCATTTCAAATATTTTTCATGATTATTTTATAATTTCTCAAGGAAAATGGTTTTAAGAAATGTTTTTTGTTTTAAAAAAAATTCAAGAAAAAATATTATTTTACTCAAGAAACATTTTTAAAGTATATTTCAAGATTATTTTTCATATATGATTAGATCTGCTTATGTTACACATTCCCTTCAAGGAAATGACCCAAATTTTCCATTTTTATTATTTCTTAAATGGTTTATCTTTTGATTGAATGATTATAAGGACACCTATTTCTCCTCCATGGGTTATATTATTTTGAAAACTTTTCTTTTTATAGTTTATTCTTTAATGAAATGATTATGAAACTTATATATATTCCATATGTTATTATGTGAAGAAATTTTAATGATACCCATTCCATTTCAGGGGTTATGATTCTATGATCATAAAACCCATCATTTTTTTCGGGGTCATGATATGATGACTATTTTATTATCTTGTGACACATGTATGTATGATTTTATTATTTTTCTCATGGGATATATATATCCTTCCAATTAATTGGGTAATGATAAATGTTTTATGATCTCAATAATGTACACAATATGGAATCCCAAGCCAGAAACTAGAGGGAATCTTATGCCCGAAACAAGAGGGTGCACGGGAGGGAATCCCTAGCCTGAAGCAAGAGGGAATCTTCTAAACAAAAAAGAGGGTACATGAGAGGGAATACCAAGTCTAAAATAAAATATAATAGTAATCCCAAAACAAGATGGTAAATGACAGGGAATCCCAAGTCTAAGATAAGAGGGTATACATGAGGGAATCCCAAACATGAAATAAGAGGGTATATGGGAGGGAATCCCAATCCTAAAGAAGGTACACTGGTTATTATCCCAATCCTAACATGTTATGAAGTTATTTTTATGCATCCTTGACATAGAATTTTATATGTTTATGTGTATTCTATGAGTTCCATGTCTTATTCATTCATGGATCATGATCTTGTATCCCTTATGATTCATTACTTGTGAACTGCTAATATTTATCCCATGATTCATGATTATGATCTTTGATATATTGGGTATGATCATCTAATGTTATGATCATGTTCTCATACCCTTATTCTCATGTTTATGCTTACATATCTCACTTGTTTACCCTTACTACGCATCTAATCTCACCCCTCTTTATATTTCCTTCCCTAGGTTATGGAGATATTTTTTATATATGATATGTCTAAGAAGGGTTATAGTCCTTGATAAATTAGTGGGAAATATTATATCTCACTCATGTACCATTGTTTTTGTTTCCATATTTCCAAATGCATTAAACTAATTCGTTTTTTGGTTTCTGTTTGTATAATATTATAATTATTCTAAAAAAGTTGTATAATTTCTATGTACTTTAATATTGGGTCATTGTATGTGTGAAAGGTGTTGGAATCTAGGGACCACTAGCTAATCTGCTCGAACACAAGCTCTTATTAGTGATACGTGTTGAAATACAGTGTCCTCGTTACCTCATACTATTCAATTTGGCATAGCTCAGCCACATACTTCAAGAAGGTAGAGTGTACCCAGTACACCCAAGCCCATTAAATGGTGAAAATACCTCCAGAACATAGATATCAATTCTTTTTTCATCCATTTTAGTTGTCTTGTATAATTATCTAAAATATACTAGCATAGTGGGTGGGAAATTCATCATCTTTTGTTCCCTTCCCCATGACCTTCCTGGTCACCCCATTCAGCAGATAGACAGTTATGGCCCCTTGGTCCCTAGTATAATGACCTTGAGGAGTAATATCCAAGTGATTTAGTGTGTCATCTCACATGAACCAAAATCTTTTAAGGTTGAACTCAAAGCCTAGGATCATCACCTCATCTATTATACCAAAATTCCATAGTGGAATTTCATCACTCAATGGATGGTTCTTATTGGCCTCGATCAGCATGCCCGTGAGAATTTGGTTTTCTAAAATGATCATCCAAGCACGAGGGATCTAAGGGTTTCCTGCCATATCTAATCTCCAAGTAGTGGTTTTAGATTCAGTCTTCTCTTTGTTTTACTAAAGGTCCATTTTGGATTATTTTTTGAAAGTTCAAGGAAATCGAACACAATACAGGTTTTGGTTCAAAAAAGGAGGCTTAGTATTCATGTTTGGATGAGTGAGTGTTAGAAGTGGCCTTGTTTAAGGAAAGAGATACCTGAAATGAGAGATACATGAAAGAAACGATCAAAACACATGTTTTCATGCAAGAAGTAGACTTACGTGCACAAAATAAAAAAATTTATCAGGTAAGAAGTTATATTACCTTAGAGAGTGACCCTTTACCTATATATAGGCATGGACAACTAAATTGTGCCTGTGAGAATCATTCTTCTACATCCAAACACAATATTTTCATGCACCCAAGGGAATGGACCCCTCTCTTCATCATTTTTCTCATAATTTAACCTTCTGGTCCCCTGACATTTTCAATTCTGAGGAGGGGTTATTTTTGTGCTTAAATTTCTTCTGAAGCCTCAATTAACTATTTTTGGATGAACTGGTCATACATGCATCCCTGAAGGACCATTCTGGGGTCTATGAGTGTTGTGCCTGCAAGTTTCATCACCTGAGTGGATGAACCTCATTTTTTTGAAAATGTATTTCATTCCATAATAGACAAGATTTTACATGTATTCCCATAAGGTTGATAAGATTTACAAGTATAGTTCATGAAATAAATAAGGGTTGAATTCATGAAATTAAGGATTCATGCAACATGCTCCTTTTCTCACCAAATGAGATGTTATTCTAGGTTTATTAAAAAATTTATCACTCATAGACAATAATAATGTCATGTACAAATCCTCTTCCATGACCATGGAATTGTTCTCACACAATTAGATATTTTGGATATAAATAGTCACTCATTGACCCATTCTGGGTAGGCTATCCGAAAGACAAAGCACCACTCTTATGCATGAAAGTACTCCTCTTCCATAATAGCATGAAACATACAACACCTAAGGTAGATAACCTTTCATGATATATCTCATATTTTCACAAACATGACATGGCCCATAGTTCAGAAATCCTTGAATAACTCCTCTTAGTGTAGTTTGGGTGTGTGTAAGAGAATCTGATTACATTCCCCCACTTATAAAGACTCCATGGACTACCCTTGTGATGGATCCCCCTTCTCATGGAACTCCTACGTGAAATACTGCAAATATGTATGAAACAATTTCAAGGTCCCCCACATGATGTCCCCTTTTCCTTTAGTGCCCCTCCTACCTTACATACTACTTATGGGCAGGGTTAATCTAACCCATTTTTCTTCAATGAATGGGTACTAAAATGTAGACCTCATGACTAACCAATCAACCACAGTAGTGACAACACCATGCCTCAACCCATGGTTCATGATTGGTGATCACACAATCCCAAGGGGTTAGGAGTGAATATTACCACGTATGAGTTTCGTGATGTAAAACTATCTAGTTCTACATCCTAGTCATACGATGTTAAATTGAAAAACAACGTCCTTAGTACACGATGTAAAACTATGGTCTTACCCATTGAAATAAGAATAGGATTCCCCATGTATGAGTGTCATGGGAAAACCCCCACACCCACATCCAATAGGATTCCCCATGGATAGCTCACCGGGGATGTGATCCTCTGGGTAGCTTCCATGAGTAAGCCATATTCACATCATCGCTTCTCTTAGCACCACCAGGGTAGATCAAAATATAATCCTCAAAATATTACAACCAAGATTAATATTCTTATGAAGGGAAGCTTCAATATATAATCTCAACATCATCCCTCATTTTCTCTCCTTACACGACACTGGTATCCTTACCTCATGAAGTTAATCTGCATGGATCAGTCATGCCACACGACATTAAATTTTGGAGTCGAACTACATGGGTTTTGATACATGTCTTCCAAATAGGGTACATAGTTTTCCTATTTGAGGTTAAATCCAAAAATTAGTACACCCATGGTGTGACATCTTCCCTCCAACATACAAACCTCCTCAATCATCCTTAAGGGGAATTTTTTTCCATCCACCCAGGTGTAACATCTGCCCTCTTAGGGATGCACCTCTCTTATTGACCTCAAGGGGAATTCTTATCCATCCATTGGTAAACCATCCTGGTGTCCCCTATTAGGGACACACATCAATTATCTTCCTGAAGGTAGGTTCCGATCAACCTTTTAGGTCCGCCTCCAGAGGCATTCTAATCCGCGACATAGGGTCCACCTCCATGGGGCATTCTCAACATTGGTAAACATTCAGGTGTGGAATTTTCCCTCCTAGGGACACACCTACATGATCCTCCTAAATGGGTGTTCTGGTCAACCTTATGGATCCTCCTCAAGGGGAGTTCTAATACATCCCTTTAGGAACCACCTCATGGAGTGTTTGGATCCAAAAATTAGGTTTTATATTTATTGGGTGTTTTAATCCATTGGTATAATATTAAGGTGTTCCCTACTAGAGACACACCTCTCAGTTAATCCTCGAGGGGAGTTATGATCCATAAGGTAGGGTCTACCCCCATGGGGTGTTCCCCTCTATTGGTAAACTATCTAGGTGTTCCCTCCTAGAGACACACCTCCCGAATCCATATCAAGGGGAATTCTGATCCAACCACTCTGGATCTGCCTCAAGGGGAATTATAATCCCTCTATCCTATCCTTAAAAGTCATTAACCCTATACCCATCTCGAAAAAACATTAACCATGTTACCTTATCCATGAGATGTTTAACTCCTTCCATGAACCATCTCAACCAGGTGACTTCATCTATCTCCATAAGATGTAGAACTTATGACCAGACCCAAAACACATAACCAATTCATACATGTGGGGTTCCTGATGTAATGAAATATTTGGGAGACTTATCCACTTTCATTTTTACCTTCTGATCAGTATGGTATTCTTTGGGTTCCACACCTAATATTCTTTATATGAGATTCCCCCTGCCAAGAGGAATAATACAGGTGGCCAATGTGACCATTATTGGAGTTGGTTCCATAGAACCAACTACATTTTACATTATTAATTAACAAATACCTTATCACATCTTCATTATTCTTTTGCATGAAAATGAAGGTGATCATTTCCTAAGGATAGTTGTTGCATTAAATGGTCATAGTGGATCTCTGCTATGATGAGAACCTGGAAGTGTTATAACACTATTCTAGAATATATGTTCTATGGTCGGATGATGTTATTTGAAGGACACAAATAATACATGCCATTAAGGGTGAGGACTCATAAAACATAGAGGAATCATCTCATGGTATGATCCATTGGTAATATCTAGGAGGGTATTATGAGAATGAGACCTACCAACAGGACATCCACATTTCATAGTGTCATTGGATGTTACTATCTGCAGACGTGTGTATGGGTCCATAGACTTTATGATTATTATTAATGGGAACTACAACTCATGAACTTAGATGTATTAATGAAAAATATGATGAAACACTATTTATAATGAGGTAGGATATGTTGAGTGTGTCATGAGTAATACTGCATTAATAGATAATGCGAGAAAGGATTTGTCCCTTCTGTTCCATAACGGAAGTTGATGTCTCATGCCCTTTAATGGAATTGATATAGCCTAAATAAATCCATATACATGATAAGGAATGGGTGAGTTCAATACCAGAAAGTAAAATAAATAATAATCGAGCACATCAGTTGATGGCACTAGAATTCATCCCACTTTATTCAAGATATCGAGACAAAGGGATTACATTACATAGTAAGCAATTGTAGGAGTTGACATGTCATTATGACATTAACTTCATTATCCATGGGTTCCTTGGAATGTTTCTAGATAATAACCTTGGCCTTTAGGTAGGCTCTACCTAATTCCACTGAGAAAGAGGGCTAGAAGGTCACACATTAAGTGTTTCCAACTACCTCAGTCGAATATTAATTTTAAAATTTGAGTAAAGATTATTCCAGATTGTGGTATAATAATTGTTCAAGGATTCCTGATCGCATTTATTTTGAAACTAGATATTAAAGATAATAAGTTGTGGGCATAATAATATATTTATTAGTTATTAATGTAGTGATATTTATTTTATAAATAAATAACCCTTATTCAAGGACTAATAAATGTTGTGTAGTAAATAAAGAAAATGGAAAAACAAAAGTACACACAGTGTATATTAATATATACACACTGTGTAACATTTTTTGGGATTTGTGAGAAATAATATTATTTATTTTATTAAATAATATCATGTTTGATTCACTAGGTGCATGTTAGGTAATAATAAAAGTCAACTGTTATTATTAGACATGGGGTCTTATTAATAATTAAATTAAATGAATAAATTATTTCGGGTAATTAATTGTTAGGTTCACTAGGATATATAACCCAAGATAGGAGTGAATTAGGGTGTGAGATATTAAAACAAATATCCCATTTGATGTTGTTTTTCTGTTAAAAAAAACCCTATTCTCCCTCCATCCCGTTGTATAGTATGAATAAACCTTGAAGCATGCACATGACGCATAAATTTTTACTTGGTTCACCCTCACTGGGATACGTCCAAGGAGCATACACTGGCGGTGTGCCGATGTACCAATTTTACTATAAGCCCTCTGCTGTTTACAAGTTGGAAGTAGAATCACTATCCATCTTGGTTTACAACCACTCACAATTTGAGAACTCACTACTCTCTCCCCTGAAGCAAACTTGCTGATTCTTCAGAAGATCCACTCATAATTTATAGACCTTAAGGTCTATTCATTACAACTAATGAATGCATCCACCATTGTATGTAGATGCTCTATTGAAGTCCAAATTTCATACACTAATCAATACCCATTTTCCCCTGAACACCAAGAAACTCACTTTGGGAGCACCTTCACAAAGCACCCTACTTCGTGAGGCTCCCAATTTCACGAATCCCAAAAAAGCCTTCACGAAGCTCTTACCTTTTAGTGAACCACTCTTGCAAAACACTCTCTTGAAGCACTCTTGCAAAGCTCAAGTCATCACAGAGCGACTTCCCTTGGGATTCTCACTAAGCCAACGTGGAACTCAAAACTTTCACAGAGCTAGATTAGCCTCCATGAATCTATTCTTTCGCGAAGCACACTACCTTTGCGAACCACCATTGCTATCCGAGAGCAAAATATTTTCTTCAAAAAACTATGTACTTCTCCCAAGTGGGTCGAGGTCTATTTATAGGCAATTCCGTCGACCCTCGAACTTTCCACGCGAAGTCAACACCACGTCATCTCAAATCGACAAGCTCCAAAGTTCCCGCCAAAATTATCTCAAAACCGCGAAGCACCATGGAAATTTTATGATCGTGGAGCTTGTCATAATCACCGATCATCCCATCAATTCCTTCATGCCTTTTCCGAGAATCTCCACTCACAATTCCCTTCACCATCGCAATACTCTTCGACTCAGTCGTTCGTGAAGCTCGTCATAATCACAAAGAATCACCGTCAAAATTCTTATAGTCTTCACAAAATCCAATCCATGAAGCCTATCTTCATGAAACTCATGCCTTTTCCATATTTTTATGATATCTTCAAGGAAATCCATATTTTACGATGCTCACCAATCTCTGAATTTTGGACCCCAAAAATTTGGCAAACACAGGAAAACGGTGCCACCTTGTATCTATTCTTTTATACCACCTCCAGATCATCCATTCCTTTCTCATGGTTCTTTGTCAACATGGATTGTCAACAAAAACTATAGAACTTGACAATTTACCATGGAAACTTACTTTTTCAACAAACACAATCAACACAAAAATGCTGAAATGTTACCTTGAGGGATGTTTTCCCACCATTAATTCATTTTATTATTCAAATTAATTAAAATCCCAATTATATAATTCTCATTATCCTAGACATTTTTTTGGGTTGTGAACAATGAATCTATAGAAATCACTCATGCCAAGGGAGAATTCGTTTCTTCCAAGAATGATATCAAGCTATGAGAGAGATCCTCATCCACCGGATCAAGGAGAGCACTTTGCAAGCGGCTCTCAAGGCGATCGAATGCGGACATTGCAAGAGAAGGCTCATTCATGCAAGCACATGGAGATCCATTCAGCGATGTCTAGAGACAAATGGAGAATGTGTGGATCACCTCTAGTAGAATCCTCCACTTGGATTGTACGTCGCCATGACAGATCACATTAGATCGTGATTAGAAATATAAACAGAGAGAGAATTCCATCAAGGTAATTCTTGTATATTAATTAAATTAATTATAACCAGTATATGATTATCCTATCTATGGTTATAGGACTCCCTTACTTTTTCTTTCATTCTTTATTCTATTCTGAAGATCCAAAAAAATTTTATCGTGTTGGGTCTTGGATTGATCATGGTTAATGGAAAAATTAAAGTTGGTTACACACACCAATGCACTTTTGCGGCACTCAGAACCTATATGTAGTAACAGAGAGAGGTTATATTTTTTATTATAATTATTTAGTTTTTCATTGGTGATTTATTCATTTTATAATTTAAATGTTTCAATTCATGTTAATCATTCTATAATTCTGACTCTCAAGATCAATTCTTCCTCTTTCGTTTCTCGCTCAACTTACAGAAATGATTTTTAATTTTATTTTTGATTAAAATAAAATAAGGGATCGCATATAGAGATGTCAAACCTTTTTGGTTGTACCACAGTATAACACATGGTGTGTATTCAGTAGTACATGCTATGTAGTATAGGTTCTATGCACCCGGATGGTCTGCTAAACCACGTCATGTCATTGGATTCCATCTAAGTCATCATGACTTCATGTGTTGATCCGGAATAGTTGGAACACATTTTCCTAATTACATGTCGTCTGGCCCAATGAACACGGTGTGTAGTCCTGTTGGGTTAGGGTTGGACTGTGTACCCTGTAAACAGCTTACCCGGCTGGAAACTGTGTAACAAAGATACTACATGGCGTGTGTCCCACTGAACATGTCGTGTATTGTGATGATTTCCGAAGTACATCTACATGACATGTCCCTGAGCCTATACTTCAGATGGATTATGAACTAAATTATATGCCGTTTAGTTGGAACTACACGCCATGTACCCATCCAAATTACATATATTTATTAAAATTTACTATTATATTATACAAACCCTTGAGACATGTACCATAGTGCGGGCATAAAGCTAAGGCACAACACGTGATAGGTGTTTTATATATGTGTGTTTAATTTAACATCTTTGTAATGTTCCTTTCTACTCATTGGGTAGTTATGAATGGGAATTCACTGGGTTTCCTCCATGGTACAAGTCACGTATAAATATAATTTTAAATGAATTTAGTTGTTTAAAATTATGATGAATGAGAATCTATAGGAAATTAAGAAAAGGGTTTTAAGTTAAAAGAATTGATTAATTAAAGACAATTAATTGATTTGACCATGATTTATCTTAAAAAATAATGATTAAATAATTGAAGACTAGCTTTATTTATGCGTGAATATTGTTGAATGTATATATGATCATGAGCTAGACCAAGACCTTTGTATGTGAATAGTTTCTTGTAATTAATTTATTTAAATTAAATTTGATAGCATGCAAGACTTATCCTCATTAACATGTAGGGCCTGCGTGTCCACGGTTTCTTTTATGTAAAACCTCATTTTACCCCTCACTTGTGGGTGAGATAAAAGCATATGTAATGGATGGAGATCCCAAGATAGTGGATGTGGCTCATTTTAGGAGCCTAGGTGAAACCAATCTAGGGAGATATAAAGGTGGATAGGTGGAAAGCTATAAACATGAACCCAAAAGGTTCAAGGTGTTTCTCCCCTAGGTCTTGGGTTAGTTTGTCAACCGCTAGATAAACTAACCTGTGGAACTAGATAATGATCATACCATTTATTTTATTTCTATCAGTTGCAATGTTAATTTATTATGGGCGTTGTCAAAATCACACAGTAAATGAATTAAACAAGAGATCAAGGTGGAACTAAAATAAGATCGGCTTATGCATAAATATTATATTAGACATGGTTAATAAATTAAGTATATCCCACTTAAAATTAAAAAGCATGTAATAAAAGATAATAAAATAAAAATATACATATAAGGATTCCATCCCTCAATGAAAATATTAACTCGGTATAGCCTTTAATAATATTGGATAAAATCGAACCATAGTTCAAAGTGCTTGAACAACCCTAGTTAGGGTGATTTCAATTATCAGGGAATTCTAATTCAAGGTTTTGGGTTAACATGACTTGGTTCACATCAAGGGTTAACTGCCCCAACAGGAATTGGCATGACTAAGAGGTAAAGGTTGAGGAAATTCAAAACAAAAGGATTTCAGGATTGGGGAGTCTACTCAGCTGATCCAGGAGTTGCGAGTTAATACAGTTGCCATTTGGAATGCCTTCCAAACACCCTTCAAGTTTCTTGACCAACCCTAGTTGGGGTAATGAAATGGGAAATATGGATCCTTTCCACTAGAATATTAAGGAAACAAAATATTCTGAATTCAATGGTGAGGGCTATTGGATTTTGATAAACTTGTTGGAGACTAATACGCATTAATCATTTATTTGTCTTAGTTTTTTCATGATAAAGTACTAAACCTTTTCTCAACTTAATTTTTATAAACGAAAAGAAAAATGAATTCAAACATATCATTGAGAACCATAGTCGAGAAGGAAAACCTTCTCACCAGCACCAATTTCCAATAATGGCAGAGGTGTTTACGTGTCATCCTTCATGACGAGAGGAAATTGAAAGTACTGGAGGAGCCTATTCTAGTTGCACTTGGAAAAGAGGCTCATGATGAGGAATTATCTCTCTATGTGAAACATTTATATGATTCCACATATGTCCAATGTTTCATTCTATCGGCCATGTCTAATGAGCTCTTGAAGATACATGAAAACATGGATGTGTATAACATGATTTCTCACCTTAAGGATCTATTTCAAGAGAAGGCAAGATAAGAGAGATATGAGATCTCTAATGACTTGTTTAAAAATATTCTTGGAGAGTCTATGCCAGTTGGGCCTCATGTAGTCAATCTTATTGACTACATTGAACTCTTGTACATCATAGGGATTACGGTCTATGATGAGTTGCATACATATATCATCCTATAATCAATTCCCAAGACCTTATGTGGCATTATTGTCAACTACAACATGAGAAACAATGACAAGATTATATCAGAATAACTGACATTAATTCTCTAGGTAGATAAGGAAATGGAGTGTGACAAACTCTCAATCCTTATGGTGAATAAGAAATGAAAGGACAAGGAAAAGGGGACAATGATTCATAAATGGTTGGAATCCACTAAGAACCGCCCCTCCAAGAAGGGGAAGATCCATAGGCAGGTCCAGGAATGGGAGGTGGTATGTTTTTCATGTGGTAAGCCAGGACACTAGAAGAGGAACTACACCAAGGAGCATGGGGGTGCTAAAGTTACTTTTGTTATTGTGTGTAATCATTCCATTTCTACACATTGGGTATTAGATGCAGCTGTTTCCCTCGGAATTTGGGGATGACCTCCCTGATGGGAGGTTCAAACATTCTAATCGGTTTCTAATGGGTTTATTCGTAGAACCAGAAACATCAAATGATTCCACATCCATTTAGACCTACATTCCAATGGTAGGCACTCATTACATTGTGGACTGATGAGGCTTAGGAATTTGCATTGGTCAAGAGGATGGGAGGCCGGACTCATCACACCTTTTTGAGGAGAATTATTGTCTACTCCAAGACTCTCTTTATAGATTTAAGTTATGTTCATGAAGCCTTATTACATTACCAATTATAAAATGAGCTTTCCTTTAGATCTGACAATCACTGATTAAATTTGTAGGAAATTTAGAGAATATTTTATATGTATTCGAGGTTCTTCATCGATGGAGAATCATCTATATTTATCAGAGATTCTTGGTTAATGTTATCCTTAGACACATTTATATAGAAGTCTCTTGGTCATTATGATGACCATTCTGGTTTTAAATCCACTCAGTGGGGCACTTGAAGTTTATTTTCATTCAGAAGGACATGGATTATTTCAGAATTGGGATCGAACCCGCAAATGGGCTACCAACGTATCCTTTGTTTATAAAAAGGAATCAGAACCCATGTAGATCGAGTAAGGGAGAATGATGTTTATGATTGATGGCTCAAAGAAGGATGTCATAATTACTTTTACACTCTAACCTCACGTGAGTCATGCTTGGTGTGAGAAACAAGAGGTATTGGTAAAAATCAGACAATTGTGCCATGAAAGATGCAATCATAAGAAATACTGTGGGACTTATGTATGAATGACTGCCCAGATAAATGAAGATTAGGATTTACTTTAGGGAAGAAATCCAAGAACAAGGTCCATAAAGGTATATGCGATTCATGGAGATTTGAATTCTCTAATTTGGGGTTTACTCTTGAAAAGGAGGCCCAAATTAGGAGAGGACTTATGATTGGGTTTTAATCCTGAGAAGGAATCCCAGATCAAAGGTAAATTAGGACTGGTTAAGAGAAATTAAGACTGGGGCATATTCCTAAAAAGGAGGCCCATATTTAGGAGACTTGAAAAATTAAGGGACTTGGGGCTTACTCTTGAAGAGGATGCCCATATTTAAGACTGAGGCTTTTTCCTAAAAAGGAGGCCTAGTTTAAGAGAATTATGGTTGGGGATTACTCTTGAAGAGGATGCCCATATTATGACTGGGGCTTATTCCTGAAAAGGAGGCCCAGGTTAAGAATTATAAATGGGGCTTATTCCTGAAAAGGAGGCACAGGTTATGAATTATGACTGGGGATTATTCCTGAAAAGGAGGACCAGTTTAATGAGTTCTCTCATTTTAAAGGATGAGGTTGAATGAATAAAATCTCAATCTTTAGTGACATAAAGATGTGTAAATCACTAGGTTTCGGGAGATATTCCACAAAATTCCTTTCAGATAAGGAATTCAAATTAATAAATCATGCCATAAATGGCTTTGAAGAGTTTCTTGAAGACTGAATCTTGAATAGTAGAGGTGGAATGGCTTAAGAGGGGTGAAATGGGCAAGAAGGGCACCCAAAAAAGGCAGGGGCGTGCAAGTCCTAGAAGGCACGCAAGTACTGCGTGGGCGTGCATGTCTTGGTCGCGCAGGTATACCTGCGCAACACATGGGTACTTGCGTGATGGTTAACCAGCAGGGTAATACTTGAGCGACTCTTGGTTAAAGCCTTTAGAATCATCTTGAGGTTCTTCCAGAAGAGTGGCGCGGAAGTTCTATTGAAGGAGTTAGGCGGCGCGCATGTGTGGCCATTTCCCTTAAGGGCTGGCCACTCAGGCGCGCAAGTGTTGATGAGTTTCAACACTTAGGCCTTCCTCCCCTTCTTTAGATCTTCCGATCTAGGTAATAAATTACCTTAGAAGTGTTTCGGAAGCTTTGAGAAGCGACTAGGGCACTAGGAGCTCAAATCTGAATTCTGGAAAAAAATTCCTCCCCGAATGGGGGCCCCACAGGGTCTATTTAGAGGCTGAAGAAGACCTAGGAGGTTATCCTTTAGGGCACGCAAGTCACTTGCGTGACCATTAGGCGTCGCGCAAGTGGACATGCGCGACAGTGATGGAACTTGCGCGGCACATGTTCTTTTGAAGCCTTGTTCATGCCTTTGTCAATTTTTTATATTTTCTTCAAAGGATGAATCAATTTGTGCTAATTCATTTCCCTTTACATTCGTTTAGAAAATGTGAAGAAAAAGGAGCGTCAACAAAAGTCCCCCCTCAGAGTTGGATCCAAAATAAATGAGGATGTGACTCTGAGGAAAAGCAGAAAACGAAAGGAAAGGCGGCGCGCAAGTGTGCAGGGCGCAACACTTGGCGCACAGGATGCGGCGTGCAAGGTATGGTGCGCAAATTCTGACTGGACATATTTCGGCGCGCAGGGTAGGGTTGGGGCCTATAAATATGTTGCCCCATATCCGTACAAAGCATTCGGATTTCAAACATCCGACCTCTCGCCACGCAAGTGGCCTTCGCCATGCAGGTTGCTCTTTTTTTGCGGTTTCATTGTTGTCGCACTGCTGTAGAGGTGTTTAGACTTGCGTGGTTTATACTTGCACGTCAAAAACTAGCGTGGCACACTAACACTTGCGCGCCAAGTTTAGACTTGCACGCCTTAATGCCTTTTCCATTTTTTCTGAATTCATTCACAAATTTTATAAAAAATAAACCCATTTAAGAGTTAGTTTATTCAACTTTTGTGCAGATTCAATGGCTCCCAAGGGAATTGGAATGGTTGATGAATTGTCAAGCAAGAGGATTTATGACATGATGAACATTGTTGACCATGATTACAATGATATCAACAATTCCACTCTCCCAGATTTTTCTATGTACGTGAAGAAATATCATCTTAATTTCCCACATAGCATCTATCTTCCTCTGTGTGGTCATGGTCATCAACAAGAAGTCAATATTCCAGAAGCAAAGAACTATAAGCCTGAAATGTAGCTGCACTTCTACTCCTCTACTTCAGTTATGCTATGCATTAAAAGAAACAACAATGGTGTGAACTTTTAAATTTTCCTTCCATGCCATTTACTTGTAGATATGAAAATGGAAAACCCATGGGATGAAATGTTTTCCGCTGTCTGTTGGTGGAGAGAAGACAAACATGGTATTAGAGAAATATCTAAAAATAGTACTCTCTCCAAATGGATCTTTACTTCCAATGCTCCATTCTCAAATCCATGTATCCATCTTCCAAGTCTCTGGGATAGAAACAGAGTCACTATTTGATCAGCAGAAAATTTTCTCAAACCGCACTCAAGAACATCCTTTTAGAATTGTTCCAAGAAGAGCTGGTATAACTTCTTCTCTTATTGTATCCAGTTGAATGAATAAATTCTAGGTGGTTTCTGATGAAGCTCGGGATGCCGTCAATAAAATGAAGAGTTATGTTGAAAGAGTCTTGTAATTATTGAAAAAGAGAAGAGACTCCAGTCTATGGATGTCTTTCTATCTCCTATGTATCAATGAAAAACACTTTCATCTTCAATCATTTGTGCACCTATTTTCCTGCTACCTGCTTTAAATTTTACCGAATCTAATGGGCCTAGTAAGAATAGTTTGATTTTTACTAGGATTATTATAAATTACCCTACAAACATTGAATCTTTTAATTCCTCAATATTACCTAAATCATACAAAATGTATGTTTAGTGAGCTGGAACTTGACTTTTATTCAGAGTTCCCTTGTCTTTTGTGGGCAGTTTAAAGTCATGCACATCGTACATAAGGAGGCTAATGTTTAAGGTCCAAATAGCTTTGACCGAATGAATTAAAATTGACCCAGTTCTTTGAAAATTTATCTGAAAAAATATTACCATACTCATGTATGAGGGAAAAAATGTAAACTATGGCTTAAGAATATTTGAATCTGAGCAATGATATGAAAAAGATCTAAAAGGCATCAGAAGAAGTAGTTTCCAAGAATAAATTTTCTATTATTTAACAAACCCGTTCGGGGGTTTAATTATACAGGGCCACCTTAGGGTGTTGGATGCATAGTCAAATAAATAGCATCTTTTAGCTAACAAGTCTATTATGTAGACTGTTTATACAAGGCCGCCTAAGGGCACATGATGCATAGTCAGGAAAAAGAACTCTCGGAATTTTACTTTCCTAATGCTAAAAATCCAGTAAAAGTTTATGGAGATTCAAATTTTCCAAAGTATAGAGTTCGATGTATGGAAAGAGTTACTTGAATATGGAGAAGATATTTCCAAACAAGAATATCGAAGAACTAGATGGATATCACTCCTACGAAAGTCTGACCCAAATGTAGGGAAGGAGAATATAAACCATAGACTTGAATACTTTCAGATCATGAAAAAGGATATGGGACAAATATGTTAAGGATGGATATTTTTTTGGATCCCTACATATTGTCATTTAAGACCAATAAGGACAAAAGAGGCTTTCTTACCAAGAATGAAGTTACAATTATTTATCAAACCCGTTAGGGGGTTGAATTATGCAGGGCCACCTAAGGGCATTGGCTGCATAGTCAAATAATAGTATCTTTTGGCTGAAAAGTCTGTTATGTGGACTGTTTATGCAAGGCCACCTAAGGGAACGTGCTGCATAGTTAGGTAAAAGAACTCTCAGAAATTTGACATTTTTGTGATCAAAAGTCAAGAAAAGGGTTATGAGGATCTGAAAATATTTAAGGATAAGATTATGACACATAAAGATGGATATTTTCCAATGTATACAAAGATACACAGATCAATTCTAACCATAATCATGTTGTGTTTGGGTCCTGAATTAAAATTTTGGACTTCACTACGTATCCCATAATGATGGGAATCAAGCCATACGTAGTTTTTAAACTACAGTTTAACATCATGTGGGACAAAAGGACTAGAGATCTTAGTTTAGGTCATAAAGCTTGGACCATTATAAGAAATACACAGTGTGTGTTTTCATGGGGACTTTTCAGCCAGGGGACTGAAAGTGGAATTTGGGGTTAGGCCCAAAAGACTTGGGGATGGATTCGAGGGACACTTGAACGTTCCTACGTATCCCATAAGTATGGGAATCAAGCCCACGTAGTTGTAGAAATACCCTCTGTAAAAATTTGGTTCGTACATGTGAAGGGTAAAATGGGACTTTAGTACAATTATGGTTTAACCCAAGATAAAAGGTTTGGGCATTTCCATGTATGCACATAGTATTTGAAATGAAACATGAATGAAAAATCAATGTAAATAATGGTTCCCCCTCAGGTGAGGGTATCAAAGAATATTTCTGTTTATTTTCATAATGGACAAAAGTGTTGTATAGTTTAACGTCATATAAAAAGGACGAAAATGAACCAATGTAAAGATATTGATTCTAGGGGCGGTTTCACGAATCAACATCATATGAGATGGAGGAGAACCGATGTGAGGAGATTGGTATTGGGCTTGAACCTTGGGAGGTTGCCTACGTACCCATCCTGGAAGGTAAGTATCAATGTCCGCGTAGTACAATTAAAAAATGAATTAATAATCAAGTTGTTCTTGGGTACAACGACCTAAAAAATGATGTTGTTGGGACTTATACATGGTTAGTATCCCAGAGAGAGTGTTATTGTTGAGGTTTTTTCTAAGCTCACGTGAGTCATACTCAGTGTGAGAAACAAGAGGTAACAACAACCTTAACGATGCACAGTTTAATGTCATGTAGGACACATCAAGGGACTATACAGTTTAAAGTCTTACAGTTAGGACTATTGGTGCTTCATAGTTTAGTGTCATGCAGTAGGGAAAAAGTACAGTTTAATGTCATGTAGGACGTATCAAGGACTTTATGTACAGTTTAGCATCATGTAGTTAGGACGATGGGTACAATATAGTTTAACGTCATGTCAGACAAAAGGGGGACTGTGCAGTTTAATGTCATGTAGTGAGGACAAAAGAGTACACCATTTAACGTCATGTTGAATGTATTGGGGACTTTTTTCACAGTTTAACTTCATGTTGGATGAAAAAGGGACGATACAGTTTAGAGTCATGTTGGACGAAAGTGCGAATAGTTTAAGGTCATATGCATGGACCTTGGATGGTGCAGTTTAATTTCATGATGGACGTAAGGTACTTCTGTACAGTTTAGAATCATGTAGATAAGACGTCACAGTTTAACGTCGTGTGGGACGAAAGTACAAATAGTTTATGGTCATATACATGGACCATTGATGATGCAGTTTAACGTCTTGCTGGATGATGGTGCAGTTTAAGGTCATACCGAACCACATAGAGAACTTTTTCACATTTTAACATCATGTGGGATGAAAGTAAAAATAGTTTAAGGTCATTTGTATGGACCATTGATGATTAATTTTAATGTCTTGCTCGACGGTGGTGCAGTTTAAGGTCATACCGGACAACTTAGGGAACTTTTTCAAAGTTTAACGTCGTGTGGGATGAAAGTAAAAATAGTTTAAGGTCATATGTATGGACTATTGATGATGAAGTTTAATGTCTTGCTGGACGGTTGTGCATTTTAAGGTCATACCGGAACACTTAGGGAACTTTTTCATAGTTTAACATTGTGTGGGACAAAAGTAAAAATATTTTAAGGTCATATGTATGGACCATTGATGATGAAGTTTAACATCTTGTTGGACGGTGGTGTAGTTTAGGATTATACCGGACCACTTAGGGAACTTTTTCATAGTTTAACGTCATATGGGATGAATGTAAAAATATTTTAAGGTCATATGAATGAACCATTGATGATGTTGTTTAACGTCTTGCTGGACAGTGGTGCAGTTTAAGGTCATACCTGACCACTTAGGGAACTTTTTCATAGTTTAACATCATGTGGGATGATGTAAAAATAGTTTAAGGACATATGTATGGACCATTGATGATGAATTTTAACATCTTGTTGGATGGTGGTGCAGTTTGAGGTCATACCGGACCAATTATGATATATTTGGTGTTTATATAAAATACTTCTTCAAAAATCAGGCAATGGTTGGAGTAGTGATGAGTTCTCCATCCATCGATATTAACGAATAAGCTCCATTGGAGTAGACCCTATGTACTGAGTAAGGTCCTTCCCATTTTGGATCAAGCTTGGGAGGTTTCTTTCCTGGTATCATTGGAGTTCTGAGAACTAATACCAATTCTCCCTGAGTGAATGAATGAAGATGAAATGTTTTGTGAAAAGCTCGTGCTATTCTATTCTGATAGACTTCCAAGTGGTGAAAAGTGCACAATCTTTTCTCATGTAACCATTCCAATTCATTCAATCACTTTTGAGATTGTTCATCTATATATGGGTGATCACAAATGGCTACTCTGAGCGAAGGAAATTGATCTTCAATGGGCAAGATGGCTTCTGTTCCATATACCAGTAAATATGGAGTTGACCGAGTTGCAGTGCGGGTGGTAGTCCGATAAGCCCATAAAAAATGAAAGAGTCTATCAGGCCATGAATTCTTATCTTTATCCACCATATTTTGCAGCATATTTGAAAGAGTCTTGTTGAAGGCTTCTATCTGGCCATTGGCCGTTGGATGATACCGAGATGAATGGTTGGATTTGATGTTGTATTCTTGATACAATTTCTTCACCTCGGATGAACAGAAGTTGGTGCCATTGTTCGTCAATATGGTATGAGGGACACCAAATTTGGTAATGATGTTAGAATTGATGAAGCTAACAATGCATTTAGAACTGACTTCCTGGAGAGGTATTGCCTCTTCCCATTTTGAAAAGAAGCCAGTAGCAGTAAGAATGTACTTAAACTGCTTGGCTGTAGCCGAAGGGTAAGGTCCCCCCACATCCATTCCCCATGTGGAAAATGGTCATGAGTATTTAGCTGTATGAAGCAACTCTGGAGGTTGATGAATGAAGTTGGAATGTACTTGGAATGAATGACACTTCTTTGTGAAATCAACACAATCTTTTATCATTGAAGGCCAAAAGTATCCAAGCCTTCAAATTTGATCAGACAGTCTATGTCCAGACTGGTGGGCACCACAGAATCCTGCATGCACTTCTTTCATGACAGCCATTGTCTCTTCACCATCAATGCATCTGAAGAGAACTCCATCAAAACAACGTTTGTAGAGAATTTTCTCTAGGTGATCTGGGTTATCATAAAGAGTAAAATTGACCACACATCGCCAGATTTGTTCTTTCTCGGCTCCATCAGGTTGAAGTATTCCATTTTGAAGGTATTCCCTGATAGGTGACATCAATCCTATAATATGACCATATGGTTCAGGAATGGGACTAATTTCATTAATTTCATCTGTTCTGATTCGAACATAAGGTGAAATTGCACGACGGTGGGAAATATTGATGGTTGTCTCGTCCCGATTTGGATCTGCCAGAGCTGTGGCTATATTAGCCAGTGCATCTGCTTGAGCATTTTGTGATCTTGGGACATAAGAAAATGTTGGTTCCAAAGGTAATTCTGCCATTAACTCTCTGACGTAAACATACAAAGGGATTAGTTCTTCTTTTCTGATGGCATAATCCCTATTCAATTGTTTGATTACCAGGTCTGAATCACCTTTCACCTTTAAGTGATTCACTTGTGCTTGAAGCGCTAATTCCAAGCCTGCGATGAGAGCTTGGTATTCTTCTTCATTATTGGTACCACCTTCCCAGAACAGGAAGGAATAAGGTAACACTTCCTTTTCTGGAGAAATGAGCACAATTCCTAAGCCATCTTTGTTGAATTTTGGATTTTTAATTTTCCTCCCTGTTGGACTTCTGGAAGCACCATCAAAATACATTTCCCATGCTTGAGGACTTTCTTGAATAGAGGAGACTTCCTCATCAGGGAGTTCAATATCTGAAGATGTGTCTTCCACTAAAGGGTGTTCAGCCATGAAATTAGCCATAGCTTGGCCCTTTATCGCCTTTTGAGACACAAAATAAATGTCGAATTGCTGCAAAATAACAGCCCACCTTGTTAAATGTCCTGTAAGCATTAGACGACTAAGGACGAATTTGAGAGGATTATTGCGAGATACCAATTGGAGCTCGTGATGTTGCAGGTAGTGTCTCAACTTCTGAACTGAAAATATTAATGCCAGGCATCACTTCTTAATACTTGAATACCGGGTTTCTGCTTCAGGAATAGTTTAACTAAGATAGTAGAGGTTGTTTTCATTCCCAGCATCATTCTTTTGAGCAAGAAAGGCACCCAATGATCGCTCTAGAGCTGTCACGTAGAGGATAATTGGTCTTCCTTCAATAGGTGGCATGAGTACCGGTGAACTCAAGAGGTATTTCTTGAGAATATCAAATGATTCTTGACATTCTTTAGTCCACTGGTAAGTGACTCCATTCTTCATCAATGTGGTGAAGGGTAAACTTTTTCCTGCCAAATTGGCGATGAAACGCAGAATATAGGCTATGTGTCCTTGAAGTCCTCTTAATTATTTCAAATTTTGAGGAGGTGACATACCATGTATTGACTTGGTCTTCTCAGGATCGACTTCAATACCACGATGGCGTACAAAAAAGCCAAGAAATTTTCCTGAAGTTACCCCAAAAGCACATTTTAAGGGGTTCATCTTCAAATTATGTTGTCGAAACTTGTAGAATATGACTTCCAAATCAGCCAAGTGATTAGAACGTTGTTTGTATTTAACCACCAAATCGTCTACATAGCATTCAACAAACTTCCCTAATAAGGGTTTGAAGATACGATGCCTAGCATGCTGATATGTTGCACCTGCATTCTTTAATCCAAAGGGAATTACCTGGTAGCAAAACACACCCCGAGGGGCTCTGAAGGTTGTGGATTCCTCATCTTCTGGGAACATTTGGATCTGATTATATCTGGAATATCCATCCATGAAGGAAAGTTCTCCATAGCCAGCTGTTGCATCAATTAAATGTTATTTAATCGGAACTGGGAAATCATCCTTAGGACAATGCCGATTAAGATCTCTGAAATCGATGCAAACTCTAATTTGTCGGTTCTTCTTCCTTACAGGGACAATATTATCCAACCACTTGGGATATTTAACTTATCTGACGAAGTTATCATTGATAATCTTATCCACTTCAACTTCAATTTTGGAAGCATAAGTTGGGTGTGTTCTTCTCACGGATTTCTTAAATCCTCGATGTTCTTATGCTAAACCCAAATGATGAGTAGCAACATCAGGATCAAGCCCGGTCATTTCTGTATAGTTCTAAAAAAATATATCTCTATTTTTCTTTAGAAAAGAAATATACATCTATTTCTCTTCAAGAGTTATGGCTACACTGATTAAAGTGGGGTGTGGATCTTCTTTTGTACCCAGATTTATTTCTCTGAGTTCATCCATAGTGGTAGAGATACCCTCTTAAAATTCTAGAGGAGCATCTCTGAGATCTTCCTCTTCTTATTCATCATGTATTATTTCTTCCGTTTCTACTTGCATAGTAGATAAAAAATCGGAATTTTCATGATCAGAAGTGATGTCAAAATTTGCACATCTTGAAGAAGAAGCTTCCATTTCCGACCCGATAGATGATGAAGGGTCTTCTTTGGGTAATAAAGAGGAGATGATGGATTGAGAATCAACATCATCTTTCACCTTCTATGTTGCTATAACTTATTCTGGCCTAATTGGATAAGTATATACTTTTTGGATTTCTTCATATGAAATGAAGACGTCACCATTTGTGCTTTCATTACTGCTTGGTGGGTTACCAAATTCTCCCATGTTGTCTGGCTAGATTGCTGTAATTGACATTATGGATATTTCCATAAGAGTATTTTGATTTGGGTCTATCTTGTCAATTTGACTGATAGGCAACACATAATCTGTACTCACATGTGTAAATGTATTTACTGGAATCTTCTCCAAACCATATGGATCATTAACTTTGGTAATATCCTTTGTTGTGGATCTCTCCCTTCCCTTCATGTGATAGAATTCAGACTCAATGTATTGAGACTCACATGTCTTGAATGGGGCCTTATCAACATAAAATGTCCCAACTTGACCATCAAAACAATATTTGAGACATTGATGGTATGATGAAGGGATAGCCGCATGTTGATGTAGCCAGGGTCTTCCAAGCAAGATGTTGAAAGCTGAGTCTTGATCAACAACCATGAAATCTGAATTGGATACAAGATCTCCAAACTGAGTTCTAAGTGTAATTTCACCCAGTGGTTCTTGTTCATTTTTATCATATCCTTGTAACATCATGGTAGAAGGAGATAAATCAGATTATGTGTGGCCCAATCGACGAAGTGTACGAATGGGCATGAGGTTGACTCCTGAACCATTGTCAATGAAAGCTCTTTGTACGTCTATGCCAATGACCTTTCCAGATAAGTACAAAGGTCTAATATTCCCATGCACAACATCATCTTCATCTTCATTAGTAAAAGATATTATTGCATGGAATTCTGTAGGATTATTCTCTATGTGATAGACTTCAGCTACAACAATTTTAGTTTCAAACTATTGAGGACTTGACAAATCCTCGATGAGTGCTTCCTGAAGATCTTTTGACAGATACAAAGCATCCAGAATTGATAACATGGCTGGTACTTGGGCCAAGTGTTTCAATTCATCATACTTTTGATCCAGAGGTCTGCGTTTCCCAACAGGAATATGTGGTTTAGCAGGTACCTTGGAAGCAGATGCTTTGGAAGTTGATGCATCTTGTATCGCGATAGGAGTTGGCAATATCCCTGGTTTTGGAAGATTAGACCGATTAGATCCTTTTACATGCTAAGAGGGATAAGATGGAACTTTCAACCGGTCTTCCAAAATAACTGTGCCAGGACTGAATTTTCTATTGGTATAAGAACTTTCTTGTTCTTGCTGAGCTCGCTGAAGGGCTCTACCACGAGTTTCTGCTGCGTACACAGTTCTAGCACGGGTAGAATTGGAATAGTGGCTTCTGAAAGATCCACATCTTCCCCTATATCCTGAGCCTATAGAACTTCCTCTGTTTCCCCTGTTTGATACAGGGATTTCAGGCTCATCGAAATAGAAACTCCAACTGACATATGGATCTGTTAATTGAATCATATTAATAGAACCGAAGATTAATTCTTCGTCTGATGAAGACTCTACCTGATTAGCCTATTTAGGCTATGCCGTTTGGTCGGGCGGTGCCCGTGGCTTTGAAGTAGATGGCATGAATACTTCGAGATTCAAAGACAACTTAGGTATTGAAACATACTCATCTTCTTCTGATTCTTTTTCTTTCTTTGAATCATGTCGTTTCTTTGAGGACTTTCCCTCTGATGAAGAGGGTTTTGCTGCAACATTCATGGAAGAAGAAACAATCGATTTCTTTAATTGTGTTCGCAAAATAGCATGAGTTCTGTTGATTGTATTTATTACTATCCAATCATCATACTTTTGTGCATTTTTTCTTTTGACTTCTTTCCATTCGCCTTCCTCCTCTGGAACTGTAGTAGTAACACATGCTACCTGAGCTCAATAACCTTTTAGTTTGACTTGTCCTGAGTTGACCATCTTTTGAAAGAGGTATTTGAATACAAAACACTCCTGGATGGGATTCCCCAACTTTTGATGAAAGGGGAAATAATTGGGACGGTCTTCATCTCCTTCCTTGTTTGCCCTTTTGGGCCTTGGCAATTGAAACAGATTATTTTCCAGAGCCGAAATGAAGTAACCAAGAACATGTTCATTTCGGAAAGAGTATGTTTTGCTCTTCAAATCATCAAATTTTTTTTCTTCATTGTTCTCTTGGATCATCTAGATGAGACGGGCTTTGTTGTTAGCCCTCAAGAGGTGGAGCCCTTCGAGAAGATGAAGGTTTTAAAGTAGAAACAGGTACAGGTGCTTGTTTAAGCATAACTATAGTAGTTTCTGCTTTACCCATCCTCCTTCCTGGAGCTGATGGAATTACACGAGATTTATCCTTAGCCTGTATAAGGGAATCTTCAATCTGCTGAGAGATTGAAGTAAGGTCTCGAAACCCTCCTGTGTATTTCACAGGGATCAACGGTGTACGTAACTCGTCACGCAAATTTTCCACACAGATTGGCAACAATTCTTCTTGAGGGAGTTCTAATATTAGGGAATATGTTAATCCCTTCTAGCGAGCAATGAAATCTGAGACCCTTTCATTCTCTCTTTCCTTACAGTTTGTAAGATCAAAAACTATTGTCTTTGGCAATGTTGAGCTGAATTGAAGAAGTAATTGTTGACGGAGATCTTCTCATCCAGTAATTGACCGGGATTGCAAGCTTGTTTACCAGACAAAGGCTGGTCCTTGCAAGGTCCATATGAAGCATCTGAGTGTTACTGCTTCTCGTTGCTTCAGAGTTCCCATCATAGGATCACAACATGACACATAATGCGCCAAATTTTGTTCAGGGTCGCCAGATCCATTGAAAAAAGGGAATACGGGGTTTCCAAAACTGGATAGAGGAGAGATTGAATCTACCCATTATGGTTAAACTTTATTTTCTGGTTGAACCAGTGCACGTTTCCCTTCCATAGTTTCTAACCAAGATATTAATGACTCAATAGTAGTTATTAACTTTTGAGAAACATCCGGTTGAACTTGGACTTGGGTAGTTACAATGACTGGAGCTTGGAAAGATGTGGTGGTTGGTGCTGCAAATGATGGTAGCACTGCCAACTGTTGTTCCACTTGACCCGTAGGATTAGACCTATGAGGGTTTACTGATAGAGGAGGATATTCTTGATCCATCTCAGTAGCTGCAACAAATTACTTTGGCTGACTGACTCTAGGACTCTTAATAAGAAGACTACTCTGAAGTAGTTCTACATTCAAACTCCTTAATTCCATCATTTCTTCCTCCTGTTGTGCAATCCTTTGCTCTAGTTAGAGCGATTGGCCTTCTCCAGAGGAAGGATATGTAACCTGATTCTTTCCCCTCCCTTTTTTGGATCCTTTTAGGAGAGGGGGAAGTGGGTTACATGACGGATTACCTAGAATCTGAGTAACCCTTTGATTTCGTGTACGCACACCTTCTTCATTTGTGTCGGTGCATACATCTTCTTGAGAAGGAACCTCTTCATCTGAGTCCCCTGAGTAAGCCTCATCCGGTGGATCAGAAACAACGGAAAGGATGAAATTGATTGATTCATAATGCATCACATCCCTTCTATTAGCATTTATGTGCTATTGTCTTCTTCCATGTCTTTGATGAGACATTTCCTTTTGTTGATTCGATCCCTCAAGAACTTATTGGCGAACCGTAATTTAGTGGGAATCACCTGATAATTTGGCTCTTTGTTCCTATTGAGGCTTCTTCCACAATCGAGAAAAGACTGAATTTATCTGATGAGGGAATTGATGATTTGAAAAAGTCCCCAGTCCGGTGGACTGGGGCTATTCCTGTTGTTCCCGCTCAACTCCTCGAATCCTATTTGTTGATTCTGATGGTTGGTTTAAAAGAGTCCATGGTCTGGTAAGATGGGATGGTTCTTGAAATGCTATTTCTGATACTTTCTTAAAATCTCTTCTGATCTTGCGAACCTTAGTCTAGAAATTAGCTGGATGAATTAACCTGTATCCACTTTATCACCTGGTTCAAAAGACCGTTGGATGATTTCTGAAACTTCTATAACTTGATGATGTGATTTGTCCATACGAGAGGCTTGTTCAATATTCTCGTTTGCTTGATGTAGGATAAATTCAACAACTTGTTCTCTGTATTCTTGATTTTGAGAGGAACTAGATGAAACATGTTCTTGGGAAAGCTTTTGAATACAAACAAAGCCCATTGAATGTGGTTGACCATAGGCAATAACATTGCATGAGACCATTTTCGGCGGGCTTTGCTGACTAGAGAGCACCGTGAAATATAGTTCTCCATGAACACCCCATCCTCTGACATGAATACCAGATGGGTCATTGGCAATTAACTGACATGATCTTCTTAATGCGCCAAGGCATGAACGTTGAAGGGCTCTCTGCTGCTTTTCAGCCTTCGGATATCGAGAGACTGATAGAGATTCCAAATCAATCTGTCGTTGTAACCCTTATATTATCTTAAGATGATTTTCATATTCATCATAAGATAATACTTTCTTCTTCTACTGACAATGAGTTTTCCATATGTTGAGACAAATATCAGGAATTCCATCTTCTGTCAACATCTTTTGAATGTCATACTGAGAGTCATCCAGAGGCCAAAACATGACTGGTACTTCACCTTTTTCTGGTTGTTTTCTCATGTTCAGCATTTCCTCATTATCATTAAATGAAGATTCTTCTACCTGATTTGACTAGAGTTGGTGTTTCCTAGATGGTTCATCGGATTCAACAAGATTGGTAGAGGAATCATTGATCAAACTAGAAGATGCATGACTTAGGGGTGGTTCAGAGAATGACCTACACCATGGGATATCTTATGATTGAGAAATTATTTCACCTGCTAGCGATGAAGCATCAGACATGACTGGTTTTGCATTTGCAAGTGCCTCAAGATAAGAGGGATTTCTCAGCACTACATCGTCCACTGGAGCATTTTCTAGGCAATGTGAATCACTACTACGGAGAGGACTTTTGCAGAGAAATTCATCATCATGGGGAGGACCACCATGGTGGGTTACAGCAAAAGATGAGATCTCTTGCTCCTTTGTCTTCTGACCACACAGAGGGTTCCTGTGGCTCTCATCTGAAGATGAAACATCGAGATCGACCGAATTTTCATGAAGCAAACCTTCATGAGGAAGTGTCTGTTGAAGACCTTCGGAATTAATGTTCCCACTATTGGGAAATGAGGGAGTAGAATCTTGAATTCCAAAAGATAACTGTCTGAGGGCTTCAAGAACTCCAATATCAATCAAGGCCTTGTTACAGATTGTCTCTTGGTCTCCTAACTATGCTTGTTGGGTCTTTTTCTTAGACACCTTCTTACTCACTTTGAAAACCACTTGTTGACGAAAGTGGCTGCTCTAATTAGGTGTATGTGCCTGATTAGGAAAGATGGCCAGGTTAGGCTGATGATCTCCACTCAAATCAGGTGTATGTTCCTGACTTGGTTGTCTGAATGATATGGGGGAGTATTCCCCACAACCCTCTTGGACTGGAACAGATGTGTGTGTCTGTTCCGGAGTAAACTGTTGATGTGTCCCTCCACTGGTAGGAATAGATTTATTTGTATTTCCATGAGATGCTGCTGAAGATGTTATAATATCCTGGAAAGCATCCAAAATGTGAGCAGGGATTTGCTTCTGCTCTTTCACCATTGATAGAATATGCTTGGTGACTTCAGCTGCCGGAACGGGGATATACGTCCATTTCGTTCTTGGAGTAGTTGTATGTGCCTGCCCGTGTCCTCCTTTTCCTATTAGCGAATCCTGACAGTACTCAAGTGTGGGGGCAGGGAGTTGAGTCTTCCTCCTGCTTGTTGCCGGAGCTTTCAGACCGACTTCTCCATGTGCTACCAAGAAAGACTGTTGCTAAGCTTGATTAGTATATGCAGGTGTCTGTGCCTGCTGATTGTACTTCACCGAACGTGGTTGATGATCATCATCATATGTAGTTAGACGAGCCTACTGACTTGCCGATGATGTATAAACAGGTGTATGTTCTTGCCTATAGTACTCCACCAGAATTTCCTAGCGGGATTGGCGTGATGCTGCCAGACGAGTCTGCTGGACAGCGGAATTAAAACAGGCAGGTGTATGTGACCACTCGTTGCTTTCCACCAAGTTAGGTTGGTGGACTTTTCTGGAGATGGAAGAGATGAGAACCTGCTCACTATTGACAGGATTCCAGCTCTGGCGGTTTGTCTTGCCTGCTCGGGTTCGAGGAACCAGAGCCAAATGCCTAGAGTTGGTACCCTCATCATGTTGAGGGCATACTACCGCATGCGACTAGCGGTGATTGTTGATAGGAGCCCTCAGGAAGGACTCATGCTTATTTGAATTAAGGCCCTGAGGGACCTGCTCATTCACCTTCCCAGAATATGGGAGTGAATGGGGATTGTATTCCGGGGATAACGACCCGAAACGGTTGGAGACAGTGGTTAGCATCGCCTTCTTCTTGATCACTGGTCGTCGTTGTTCAGATGACCGGTGTGAGTTTTTCAGTTGGAGAGCTTGTCGGGTAGCCTCCAGAGTTGGGATGGTACCGTGTTGACGATACTCATTAACCAGCGCATTTGATACTCAGCATTGAAGACACTGAGTAGGTGATGTCATCCTCAGAGCGGATGACAATCCAGCACGATTAGCAGTAGTGGCATTTGCAGCAACAGTATTCATAGGTGTGAACTTAAGAGCAGCCATTCTGGAAATGCAGAAGATCTTGGAAAAGAGTGCCTGTTTGATATAACATACGTAATCGAGATAAATTCAGCCACTACATCTTTTGGATGAGCACATATGTCAATGATTTTTTTTGTTCGCCCTCTCATTGAGTTTTAAATAGGGGCCTAACAAATAGGTAAGACATCATTTTAACTTGGTTAAAGATTCATGTCGGGTTCACCATTTCTTGTTTCCCTCGGAATTTGGGGATTACCTCCCTGATGGGAGGTTCAAACATTCCAATCGGTTTCTAACGGATTGATTCATAGAACCAGAAACATCAAATAATTCCACATCCATTTGGACCTACTTTCCAAAGGTAGGCGCTCATTATTTTGTGGACTGATGAGGCATAGTAATTTTCATTGGTCGAGAGGATGGGAGGTCGGACTCATCACACCTTTTTTAGGGTAATTATTGTCTACTCCGGGACTCTCTTTATAGATTTAAGTTATATCCGTGAATCCTTATTGCATTACCAAGTATAAAATGATATTTCCTTTAGATCTGACAATCAATGATTAAATATGTAGGAAATTTTGAGAATCTTTTATATGTATTCAAGGTTCTTCATCGATGGAGAATCATCTGTATTTATTAGAGATTCTTGGTCAATGGTATCTTTCGACACATTTATATAGAAGTCTCTTGGTCATTATGATGAACATGCTGGTTTTAAAGCCACTCAGTGGGGCACTTAAAGTTTATTGTAATTCAGAAGGATGTGGATTATTTTAGAATTGGGATCGAACCCGCAAATGGGCTACCTACGTATCCTTTATTTAGAAAAAGGAATCAGAACCCATGGAGTTCGAGTAAGGGAGTATGATGTTTATGATTGATGGCTCAAAGAAGGATGTCATAATTATTTTTACACTCTAATCTCACGTGATTCATGCTCGGTGTGAGAAACAATATGTATTGGTAAAAAACAGACAATTGTGCCATGAAAGATGCAGTCATAAGAAATAATGTGGGACTTATGTATGAATGACTGCCCAGATAAATGAAGATTAGGATTTACTTCAGGGAAGAAATCTAGGAACAAGGTCAATAAAGGTATATGTGATTCATGGAGATTTTAATACTCTAATTTGGGGTTTACTCCTAAAAAAGTGTCCCAAATTAGGAGAAGACTTATTATTGGGTTTTACTCATGAGAAGGAATCCCATATCAAAGGTAAATTAGGATTGGTTAAGAGAAATTAAGACTATGGATTATTCCAGAAAGGAGGCCCATATTTAGGAGACTTGAAAAATTAAGGGACTTGGGGATTACTCCTGAAGAGGATGCCCATATTTAAGACTGGGGATTTTTCCTAAAAAGGACGCCCAAGTTAAGAGAATTATGGTTGGGGCTTACTCCTGAAGAGGATGCTCATATTATGGCTGGGGCTTATTCCTGAAAAGGAGGCCCAGGTTAAGAATTATGACTAGAGATTATTCCTAAAATGGAGTCCCAGTCTAATTAGTTATCTCATTTTAAAGGATGAGGTTTAATGAATGAAATCACAATCTTTATTGACATAAAGATGTGTAAATCACTAGGTTTTGAGAGATTTTTCACAGTATTGCTTTCAGATAAGGAAGTAAAATCAAGAAATCAATCCATAAATGGATTTGAAGAGTGTCTTGAAGACTTAATCTTGAATAGGAGAGGTGGAATGGCTTAAGAGGGGTAAAATGGGCAAGAAGGGCACCCAAAAAAGGCAGGGGCGTGCAATTCATGCCAGGCGCGTAGGTACTGCATGGGCGCGCAAGTCCTGGCCGTGCAGGTATACCTGTGTGACACATGGGTACTTGCACAACGGTTAACCAGCAGGGTAATACTTGAGCGACTCTTGTTTAAAGCCTTTAGAATCATCTTGAAGTTCTTCCAGAAGAGTGGTGTGGAAGTTCTATTTAAGGAGTTAGGCAGCGCACAAGTGTGGCCATTTACCTTAAGGGCTGGCCACTCAG